>JARYHS010013630.1:244049702-244128577 GCA_031002005.1 Vandiemenella viatica
TTGCTATATGGTCAACATCTTAACTAATTCGAGAATGTTTTTGATTCTGAAACAGTTAATTTTTTTAATTTTTTTTGAGAATTCCTTCTAATTTTTCTTTTTGCTTCAAATTTAAGAAGGTTTCACTGCATGGAAATACACACATTACTGTGAATTTGTGATATATATTTGGCTAGAACCTGACTTAAGACATCTTGCCATAAAGCTTTCAGCTCATCTTCCAGCTTGCTGAATTCTCGTGACAGAACTCTCAAATTCATCACAGGATTTTATTCTCTCTTCCCATTCCCCATGTGCTATTTCAAAACTTTCAGCAGCATTCCGCACTCCTGTTTTAGCCTGTTGGCAATGGTCTTCTATTGTAGCTTCATTCAATTCCCTTCTTTTTTCTTCATTTTGAATATTCTCTCAGAATTGGTCTAACTGCCCACTGTTTCAGACTAGATTCTTGCTGCCTTCTCTTTAAATTTATTAAACTTGTCACATCTGGACATAGGTAATTATTTTTTTCCCCCTACAAGTCTTGACATACACCTGACAAAGTTTGGAATTCAACAAATTTACCATTTATTTCTTACTGCACACTTCTTAACTCATTTTGGAATGAATTTTGTAAAGGCTCCTGCATATTTTGTGCATTCTCGATTTTTCAGTTTTTAACGAATCTCCTTGCCTATCTACTGTCTCTTTTCTCTGGAATCTTTCCCCTTCTTAATTAGTTCAATTAACTGCATCATAAAATCAAACTGAATTGGACTTCAAACATCCCCCAATCGCTTCAGGTTCATTCAAAGTAAATTTCTCTTATTATCCATTTCAGTTGGACCATTCTGTACAGAATCATTAAAAATTAAATTTTCTGTCAAATTTCTGGGCATTCCCTGAATCTTCTTTTTATACATTTTCATCAGATAAAAAAAAAAGAAAGAAATCAACTCATTAATTTATTTCCAAAAATAATGCAATCTTATTCCCCATACAATAAAACTGATTTTACCCGCTTGACATAGAATCAGTACATTTTAAACCTTACACATCATAAGCAACCCCCCCCTCCCCCCTCAAAATTTTAACAACAAAAATCAAACAGCATAAATAACAACCAACAAAGCAGATTCTAAAATCTGTGACTAAGTAAATATTGTTGACATATACATTATTCACATGCATCTGTTCACTCTGTGGTCCTAGATATTATGTGGAAAAGAAACTGAACGTAATTGAGTTGTCCACCTTAAGAATTTTGATTTTATGCATTGATTACTTAGTTAGAAACAGACAACTGGTTCAACGATTGTAATTTCCAGAAAAAAAAACTTGTTAATAAATCTGAAAATTTGCTTTAACAAATAATTTTAAATACATCATTATTAACTAACATCTAAGTCTGTCAAAAATGATGGACAGAATGGGGAGTTCCAATAAAATAATGTGAAACTTGCTAAACTAAATACAATTATAACTAAATAATGCTCGCAACCCTGATTTTGTAATGTTGCACATATTTTGATTGTTTTTTCCATTGCAATACAGTTGAAAATACTTACACACTTTTCAAATAATAACATCAGTAATAATTCTTCAATAAGAGTAAAGCAAAATAAATCTTAACAACTTATGTAATGCTGTCTAGTGTTAGTTTTAGTTATGGTACAAGCCACATAGATTGCAATATTGATACCTATGGACAAAAAATATAATGAAACAATCTACATCTAATTCATATAATAAATATAAAGCACATATCCCATCAGTGTGACTGCACATATTAAGGCAGCCACCACACTGAATTGGGAAGGTATAAGAGGATTGAGTCCAAGACCCTGCGTACCGGCTGTTATTTTTACAGTTTTTAGGTGGTTTCACACAATCATCAAGTTGATTGCTGGGACAGATCTCAGTATCTGCCTCATATAGTAAATATTTCACAAACAAAAATACACTTTTCCACAGACAGATGGTAACACAATAGTCCTCCAATAGTGTAAATCATGCAGATCTGACAAACCCGGTTCTATTATGGGTAGAGCACATGTTGTTCTACTTTTATGATTACACAATGGACACCTGAACCTAGATACTGGTGAGTAGTGGTCTGCCACAGCTGATATTGGGGGGGGGGGGGGGGGAGAGAAACATAAAGCATCTAATAATCAATATATTCATTTAAGCATGATACAAACTTTCCTTTCAGTGTTCTTCGCTAATGCTTAACTAAACAGAAGCATTATTAAATAACCCACTTAATCTCAAGTTGGTAGTAACATCTCTGGCTGTTGCAGCATGTGAATGGAGACTGGGTACGTTACATCAGCATTACGGAGAAGATCACGCTATTAGACGATGACATAATGAAAAAAAAGTAGTGTTGACTGTAACCTTGACTTTATGCTTAACATTTAAAACTGCACTTTCACTACTTAGTATTTACCAGTATTAATCATGGTCCTATCCATTCCTGAACTTGGGTCATTTACTCTGCCCATACAATTACGAAAATGTTAAATCGCTCATTATTATGCTCCTAAACTTATACAAGGAAAATATGAAAATCAACTTATAAAAACCATGATATTAGCTAAAATAAAAAATAGAAAAGGTACGCAGATATTCTGTGTTAAAAGGATGGTTATTCAGATTAACATTCAAAATTAATAAGCAATACTGGTCAACACTTAATACGATTTTTGGCACACACTATGTCTGGTAATTTTAAATCAGAATTTTTTTAAAATAGTGATCGTTCAGAAGGTGACGGCTTCTGAGATTACACAGTGAGATGTTACAAGATGAGCTGCTCATTTGTTTACTTTTATTCTGCTACAGCTGAGCTAGATCCACTTTCTCCAGGTACATGGAACTGTTAAGATCTTTATCAGATCTTCCTGTCTCCAACCGACTACCTTGACTCACCCCAGGATTATGTATACTGTGGATTTGTGCAGTAAATATCGCAAAAAATGCAAAACCCTAACTTGCTGAATTTATATCATCTGGTACTTGCTAGCTCTGCCCATCATCAATATTAGCAACAGAATATAGGCAAAAAACCATCTTTTACCAAACTGAGAGAGAGCTTGCTTCATGTACTGTGACAACTGGAAACATCAACAGAATGTATTATTCATGGCCGCTCTCCATTCTTCTGTTCTCAAATATTCCAAATTATCACAGCTAATTGTCCAACTTGTAAGCATTTTGGCTTTTGCCATTTGTAGTTGTGGCAGAACTACTTTTTTCTGAGTCAAAATGATATGTCCCTGCACAAGTTTGGGCCCTGGGGTAACCATCCTCAACCCTGGAGACAGGATGCTGGTGATATCTGGGCAGCCATCAGCGGGTGGATGTTAGGCTTTCTAACAATTTTCTGGGGATGCTGGTATGGAGATTTCGTCTCCAATCCATGCCTTAGTAATTGTTTCCTGTCATCTTATTTATATGAAAATGGAGAATTTAAAATGTGGACTAACACTATAAACTGAAATATTTAACTTAATATTGATTACACGGCTAGTTTTTTGTACTCTCATGAATTGTGTGCCAAACTAAATAACATAAACCATTTTATTCGTTTCAATGTATATTCTTTTTTTTTTTTTCTTAAATAACCTTTGAATATTGGAAAAAAGTATTTTCTGTATTTATTGTAAGGGCATCCAACAGCAAAACATTTACTGACAAAACATTGCATATCACTCACTCACTGATTATGGTTTAGTTATACAGAAAGAACAACTTCTACACCAGTTATGTAGAAATATACAATTTAAACTCCTTTTTTTCCTTTCACTATATAGCAGACCTACCTTATTTTTTTTAATAAGGGCTTTATGCCTCGGGGGACAAGGAATTGGAAGGAATTCGGCCATGGTCTTTTTGAAGAAAGCATCCCAGCATTCACCTGGAGTGATTTGGAGAAACCATGGAAAACCGAAATCTGGATGCCCAGACAGGGATTCAAACCGGCATTGTCCCAAATGCGAGGCCAGTATTTTGCTTCAAAAGCAGTTCAGTTATATCAATAAAATCTTTCAGAAATCATTTTTCTTTTCAAAGTTGTGCTGCTGTATCTACAATTACAGCAATAACCGGGTATGGACCTCTCTATATTGGATGGCATAAACACTTTAACCAAGAGGAACAACTTACGTTTCATTGACAGCGGTTTATGCAAAAAATACAGGATGGATTTACAGAGGATTCTTATAATGGTCCCAGGAATAAAACATCTTTCATTTTGATGAGACATAGACAAGCAGAGACTAAAGATAAAAGTGTCTGAAAATTAATGTTATTTTTTATCGAATCTGACTAACTCAAGAACTACTGGTCGAATTTTGGTGGGGATTGAATTAATCCACACTCCATGATGACATGAATATAATCAAGTTTTTTTGGCGTGAAACAATAAAGCTAAGAATTTATAGTTAAAATGTCTAAATTAGTATCCATTTAGTAACTTCTCATGGCCAAAATGTTTTCAGAATTGCAATGATATTATTAGAAATGAAACTGATAATCTCCTCAGGACCCCTCCATGGTTCAGATTCCATTTTAAACTGTAGGTTCCCTTTGTCTGCTAGGAGTACCACATTAGTTTAGATGGCTTTAGAGGATTGAGCAGCTGGTAAAACACTCCACCATTTCATTAGCAATACCACCAAAATTACATTCATAAAGGTTGTTATTAGAAAAAAAATTGATTTACTAGCACTTTTTATCGAAATGTTTAAATATGGTGCTTCCTTTAAATGTAACTGCTAATCATCATCACTTGTTTAATTCATTTCTTAAATGACTCCATTGGATTTCTCACTGCATTTGCAATATTATTGAATATGCATTCGCTACAAATAAGGAGGTCCAGAGTATTCGGATAACTCAGAGGTTATGGCACTTGCTCTGAGAACTTAGTGCCCCATATTCAAATCTCATTGGGGCCAGAAATTTTTTAAAAAGAGTTCTGCTTAATAATATGAGCTAAACCAGGTTGACCCATGGTTTGAATTCCATGTTAACCTGTAGATGTAATCAATCATAAGAGACAGAATGTTGGAAATTTGCATTTTTTTAAGGAGGTACCATTGTCTGTGATAGCATGTTATTTTCTTATGGTTTTATGCCTCATCAATGTCGAGGTCATTAGAGTTAGGAAAGTATTCGGAACAAAGAATGGAATGGAATTCAGCCATGAAGGAACCATCCTCGCATTCACCTGGAGTGATTTCAGGAAACCATGGAAGACATAAATCTGTATGGTCATATGGGGATTTGAACTGGTGTTAATGCTTACTCACCATACCCACTGTACAAGCAACTTCAGTAGAAGGTGTGACTTCATCCCTTAACACTTCATAAAATAAAAAACCAAGTGAAGAAAGTTATGGGCAACAGTCAGTTTTGGAATATTACACACCGTTTATGACTTTAAAACAGGAATTCTGAATACTGTCAAAGAGACAGCTTATGATCCCATTCTTACTATTGTACTTTTACAATATATTTAAGATGAAATTGAAGATCAAACCCAAGGAGAAAGATGTGCCAAAACATTTACACATTTATGACTTCCAATAAGAAATTCCTCCTTCTCATGATACAGAACTATCATTCTGTCTTCCTAATGAGCCGACTCTTTTGGCATTTAACTTCAGTTCTTGAAAACGTACACAACTATATACCATTTACAGATTCCTTAGTAACTACTCACACCCCTCTTCCTTCTGAATATTATTATACACCACTATTTTATTTACAAATAAATCTTAAAATAACAAACATGTGCAGCGCTAAATCACAATACTAACACTAACATACTAATGCAGTCCATAAAAGTTCTTCTGGTTCTCTGTTTGAAAAAGCAAAAATAAATATTCTTGTAACTTTCATGTATTTGCTTCTAGCCTATTACAAGAAAATCCAAAGAATTTAGAAATGTTAAGAAAGAGTTGTCATATTCTTATTCATAAATGATACTGTGAAAGACCAAAATAGCAACAAGGAGGAGGAGGAGGTGAAAGCCAAGATCACACAGTCACTTGGTGAATGTCCAAAATATTTGCTCAATATCCTTATTTCTTACTTACACCGGTAAATGTCGATATTCAACATGCACTGGGAGTGAGTGTTGAACAAAAATATTTCCCATGGTCTGTTCAAACTGTGATCTAGGGTGCATTTCAACTTAAAATCAATGTTCTTTGCTGTTAAGTTGAAATGCTTCCTGGACCACACTGAGAATCATGGTTTGGTATCCATTCAATTTAAATAAGTGTATCAGAATATTTTTTTTTTTTTTAAAGAAAACGTTGGATACAGTAGCAAATTTTCCATAAGACTGACCAAAACAGTATTCCAAAGTATAACCAACAGATGCCACATGACATCAATTGTGGCTGAACAAAGTATTTCGAACTCCACCAAAGTATATCTGTACTTGCTGACAAACAAAAGTGATAGTCCAAATGTATTAAACTTGGGCATGTGCACACCTCCCAAACCACATGACTCATTTACTACAGCATGAATAAGGTGTAAAACCGAAATATTGTGTATTCTTGTGTTCGTCATATATGTTTTTCACCACTCGCTGCCTTCAACTTTGGTGAGTTTCTTTCTTTGTAATTTATAGTCCCAATGTATAAGAGTATACCAAAATAATTGACTTTCACAGACATAGTTTGCACAGCTGGACAGAAAACCTTTAATTGCTAACTAATCAAATTAACAAAATTGTAAAAGTTTAACTTTTAAGTTAACCTAAAAAATCATTAATGGTCTTCTTAACTTCCATTAAATTGAACTACCATTAACTTTAGTCCATTACATTGGCAGTTGATGTATTTGGTTTGTTTGAATTGCACGCCACGTCACGCTCGACCATTCGGCAAGTCAGATGGCGAACGAATTAGGTAATATGAAGTGCAAGTGTGATGCATATACAACTGTTACGCTAGGCATGGTGTGGGAGTGAGCAGGAAAGCTAGAATTTTGGAACGTTTCTATTTTACGTCTGCAAACTGGAGCTCACTACTCGTTTCTAATTCGATCGGTGATTGATTTTGATATTTTTATAATCTAACTTTTTTTTACTGCCACGAAAATGTTAATTTTTAGTTGCTACTAGTTTGGTGTTCATTAGTGAAGTAAATTAAACTGACATTCACTACATGATTTTAGCATGGAAACTACTCTTGAAACTGTTAGCAAAAGCAGCAATGCTAGCAATAACAATGAGATGATTAAAAATCTTTGGCCACATTTATATGATTATGTTGCGTTTAAATCAAGACTGGGAGAACAATTGATATGTGAATGCAAACTGTGTTTACCTAAACTTTCTATAATCAAGGCACACGTGTCTAGCCTTAATAATCTTAAACAACATATGAAGAGGATGCATATATCCAAATATGAACAGTTTGAAGAAAAAGTAAAAGCAAAGCCAACTCGTGGGAAAAAAGAAAAATAATTCGAAGCCTTCTTTAAATGTGGTGGCTTCTTATGATGTAGATATCAGCAGAATTGATTTGATTTCACCTCCATCTGCTAATAAAAGTTTACGTCAATAAAACTTTTGACGTCTTAGTTACCGGCACCATCATATTCCAAGCTGGTGTGGTCCAATGTATCGTAAACCTTCTCGTTGCCAACATGATTCCACTACATGTTGAAGAATCCGATACATTTAAGAAACTGGAATCTCGACATTCACTAGTGAATCTCAACAGTTTCAAATTTCAATCTTACATGGTAGCATCCAGTGGACAATCTATGATTTTTCACAACTGGGGAAAAAACTTTAGATTGTCACCTCTTCAAACATGATTAGCCACCTGGAGCAGTATAGAACTACTCTTTGATTTCGCCGCCCCCTGAAGGTCGCTGCTCAGGGCAATAGAATTAAAGAAGCTTGATGCCACACCAATTTGCTATTTACCGCCCCTTCAAACATGGTTTTCTGCCCTCTTGAAGATGCCGTCTGGGGCAAGAACACCGGTTTGACCCCCCCCCCCCTCCCCTAGATCCTACACTAGTAACATCGACACAATATTATCACTTGCTTTGTGTAACAGGCCAATGTTTAAAAATAATGTAATATTTACAAACTAGTAGTTACAGCATCCAGTTCAATACAGAAATTTTATTAAGTTTGACGTATTAAAACAAAGCTGCTATTTAGGGAAAAAATTAACTCCTGGTAATCTGAGATTAATAAACAAAAATCTCTTCATATGCTGTCAAGTAAAAAGTAACTTTCTAAAAGAGAGCTGAGAACTTGGAAAGAATTATGTAAAAGTCTTGTGTTGAGCAAAGAATTTTATATGAGAAGCTTGAACATTGCACAAGCCACGAAAGAAAAAACTGAATCTTTTCAAACATATATGAACTACCAATTAGGATAGGGAAATGAACCTCCACTTACCTTAGATGATGGTTGGCGGGTACGAAAACATAAAATAGGCAAAACCACAAATGATGTAGGAGTTTTTGGGGTTTAGCCCTTTGTCAACTAGAAAGCTTCCTGGAGGATGGGTGCTGTCGGAGACTGACTCATAGAGTGACAGTTTGCTATGGATATGGAGGGTATAAAATCAAACAGAGGGCAGGTAGAATGGTAGTGATTTAAATCTTATACCCAGTACGGTATAACAGATGACCTAAAGAAAAGAATAATTACTCTGAGAAAGAAATTGGTAGCTATGGTAACGTTTAGAAAAAAAGGAGAGAATAGCAATAAGATTGGACCATTGGCTTTAAGTTTTAAAAGTTGCTGCTAGCAAGGGACTCGTATATCTTCGGATCTTTAAGTATTTTATAACATGCTAATAAAATGGAATGAAGTCATAGAAGTTTTACTATTTATTTCAAATATGAAAGATGAAACTAATAAGCATTAAGCTGAAAGTTCACTCATTCACGAGTTCAAAATGCTCTTGTATCCCAGCTCCGACACTAAAAGAAGAACATATAGAAATACAATATTAACAGGGAGTATAATCATAAGAAATACGACATGTAATATATAAAATACGATATGGCGACTGCGCGAAAGGTCTGCAGTAACTAATAAAAATACAAGTTATCACGACACCCAGTGACTAACCAAAGCTCATCGGTAAAGAAAAGTATTCTACAGAAACATAACAACAAATCTACGGCAGCGCCATCCTAACCACTTGACGTAAACCATCGCAGACTTCGGACAGCTGTTTACCGACGTAGTACCTTGCCTGTTGCAGCGGCTGGCTTGTTATGTCAACAAACAATGCATGCCGTTGTAGTTTAGAAAGATAAGTGATTTTTTGTACTGCACTAAAGTGTTTCAAATTATCATACAGTACTAAACTTTGGTTGTATGATAATTTATAGCTCATAATTTTGAAATATCAATATCACCTATCATTCATATTGTAAAGTAATAGACGTTGGATTTCAGATAAAGCAAATATAACTGTGCATGCTTTCACTCGAAGTATCTTAATGCAGTTTAGAGAAAATACCATATAGGCAATAAATTTATATGAAAGTGGTTGCTTACGATTTAATGTCGATTTTTAATTTAAGATTAATCACCACCTGTATGTAAATGACTTATTAGTAGGTTATATTACCACTTTTTGCAACTCCTTTTAAATATGCAGGAACCTAAAGATTCTAAGGAAATGCAACCATCGAACCTTTCTGTAATGATGTTTCTGAAGATTTTTATGGGTTCCCTGAGGATACAGCATCACCAATTACTTATGTTGAAACACTGATACCGAGTAATCATAACGAACCAGAATTGGGCATGAACACCCAGCTGTCTTCAGATATTTCTGAGTTAAAACAATTAATATTAGGCATTTCTTCCCAGTTAAAATTTGAGTTGACTGAAAAAAATAAATGAGATAACAAAACAGGTTAAACGATCACAATCTCAGTTCAAATCAGAGTTGGCTAAAAAATTAAATGACATATCGGAACAAGTTAGACAATCACAGTCACAATTAAAATTCGAGTTGTCAGAAATTAAGAAATCACATGAGAGCTTAAAATACCAGTTTACCTCACAGTTTCAGAAGTTTACTACTCAAATAGATAATATTAGAAAGGATACTCATCAATTGAAGAGAATTAGGTTCAACAGAGAAGAGTTTAAAGACGATATTTCGAATCAAACAAGTCAGCTGAAATCAACAGAAATATCATGTAAAGAAACTAAGTGTCAAGGACAGGTGGTAATAAGCAAAGAATTTGACCAACTACTGAAAGTAGAAAAGCACAGTGAGGATAGTATTTGCAAAAAAAGGAAGATAAATACATGGTGAAAAATGTCATGTTGTGAATGGCCAGAGTAGAGGTAGTTGTGATTTAAAGTATAGTGTCAGAAGCGTACAAAAGGTGATACAGGTGCAGAAAGTAACCAGCCTCAGGAAGAAAAGAAATATTTGCAGAAAGGTGGTAACTTGGAAGAAGCGAAAGGAGAGGAAGTTGCACCTGCATGACGAAGCAAAGAATATGACTAGGAAGAAAGGAGGGGAGGAGGAAGAAAGTTGGAAGAAGCAAGAGAAGAAGTTGCAATTGAGTGAAGAAGCAAAGAATGTGAGTAGGACGAAGGAAGAGAGAAAAGAAGAAAGTTGGAAGAAAAGAAGAAGGACGATGTTATTCACACCATCTCTCACAACTCTACTTCGGTAACACGTTTTTCACTCATGTTCAGAATGATAAAAACTGAGATAAAGAAGCTTAAATTTTTATACGAAGGAACATTTAAAGTAATTGGCTGGGGCAATGAGAACTCGTATACAGTAACTTACACAAATGAGTAAAAGATTAGAGAAAGATGTAATATTGCCCTAAAATCCTTTGAACAGATGCCACACAGTTAAGTTGATGTAGATGTATTTTTAATTATATAGAGACATTAATAGACATGTTTTATGTTGACTGTTGTTATAAGGAACTGTTATGAAAGTATTTTGAAGCAAACACCACAGAAGTGGTGTAAATGAGTCATTTATTTTGTGAAATATGGCTGTATATTGCCTCAAGCTTATGATGCTATTATATACTTTTAAGGTCCACGGACCTTCCTTTCTGTAAATGAAGCATTCATTCGGGAACTCACATGTAGCTGGTTACAGGGGTTTTACATTTGAAGAATCAGTCTTTTATTTTTATATATATATATATATTAAAAGAAATATATGTAAAGGTCAAGAAAGTAATTACAATTTTAATAAAGTGAACCACTGTAAATTTTTGTTACCTATATACTTTGATGAGTAAGGAGGTTAAAAATATTAAAAATATTAAATATGGTAACAATGAAAGGAAAGAAATGCCGCGAGGCAACATTTACATGGAAAAGAAAGGGAAAACACCCAACACTCACCAAAGTCGAAGGGAGGAGGGCAGCAGCAACACAGCACAATGAACAAACAAAGAAAAAAGAATATTTCGGGTGAAAATCCTCTTTTTCAAGTTAACAGAGAGGTGGCTGGTCTTGTGCTAGACTTGAAAAAGGGGATTTTCACCTGAAATATTGTGTTTTCTTTGTTTGTGTATTGTGCTGTGTTGCTGCTGCCATCTTCCCTTCAACTTTGGTGAGTGTTGGGTGTGTTTTCCCTTTCTTTTCCATGTAAAATATTAAATAGTATGTTAATAAGATAGGATAGGGAAAATAAACAGTTACCCGTCACTTACCACAGATGAAGGCAGGAGGGCGAGACACGTAAAAACACAAAAACAAAAGAATTACACAATATTTCGACTTAAGTCTTATTCATGTAGGAGGCGAGACATATGGCAGGGGGAAGATGTGGTCACATCCGAGCCCGCCACATGAATGAAGCACAGGCGGAAAATGCGTGGTAGTGGAAGAATTGCCAGGAGGGGGGGGGGGGGGGGGGGGGGGGGGGGCGAAATAGGCTTGACCAGCGATAAAAGTGAAACAAATCAATATAATCTCTGTGCAGCTTAGTTCAAAAAGTTATAATTGAAAATAAAGGGAGATAGAAGAATTTAAAAAATATATATATACAAAAAAAATATAATAAAAAATAAATAAAAAAAAAATAAATAAAAAATAAATAAAAATAATAATAAATAAATAAATAACCGACTGTAAAACAAAATGAGAGATGGCAAGTGACAGGTTTAACGTAGGTTTAGGCCAGGGGTGTGTCTGGTGTCAAGGATATGTTGATAGGCTAGTTCCCATCTGCGGAGTTCTGAAGGGGTGGTGGTATTTGGAAAAACTCTAATACTAGCTCTGACTGTGAAACAGGTGTTGAGGTTGTTTGAATTATGGAAGTTCGCATGAATTGCCACAGGATGGTCTGGGTTGGAAGTATAAACTGTTTGCCTGTGGCCATTCATTCTGTAGGAAAGTTGTTGAGTGGTGAGACCAATGTAAGAGGCAGTGCAGTGGATGCAGGTGAGTTGGTAAATAAGGTGAGTGGTAGCACATGTGGCATGTCCAATTATAGGGAAAGATTCACCTGTGACAGGATTAGAGTAAGTAGTGGTGGCAGGGTGCATGTTGCAAGTTTTACAGCGGGGTCTGTTACACGGGAAAGATCCCTGTGGAGGTCTAGGGGAGTCGGCAGGTAAATACTTGTGGACCAAGATGTTGTACAGATTGGGTGGTCTGCTGAATCAAGTGCGGGGAGCAGTGGGTAGGATTTTGGGAAGGAGGAGACGCATTTCAGGGAAGGAACGTAAGAAATCATGCCCACGGCGGAGTATCTGGTTGACAGATTCCAGGCCAGGAAAGAACTGGGTGACAAGTGTTGGACCACGGTCAGCTTTAGGAGGTGCAGAAAGAGGGTTGTGGGTGATGGCATGGGAAATTTGCTTTTCCACCAGATCATGGGGGTATTGGCGGGAAACAAGGGCTTGGGATAGTTTTTGGGAGTAACTGGAGATTGATTCATGATCAGAACAGATGCGTCTGTCACGGATTGCAAGGCTGTATGGGAGGGAACGTTTAATGTGGAAGGGGTGACAACTGTCAAAGTGTAGGTATTGTTTTAAATTGGTCGGTTTAATGTGTACTGAGGTATGGAGGGTCCCCTGTCGTAAGGTGATATCTACGTCAAGGAAGGTGATATAGGTGTGGCAATATGACCATGTGAAATTGATGGAGTGATCATCATTTAATGAGTTGAGGAATTCTAGGAGGTGGTCCTCCCTGTGGGTCCAGATCATAAATATATCATCTATGTATCTGAACCACACGAGGGGACTGAGGGGGGAATTCTTCAGAAAAATATTTTCAAGACGGCCCAGGAAAAGGTTAGCATAGGACGGGGCCATGCGGGTACCCATGGCAGTGCCGCGTATCTGTTGGTAAATCTGGGAGTTGAAGGAGAAATAGTTTTTGGAGAGGATAAAGTTGGCAAGGGATATGAGAAAGGATGTTCTGGGAAGACTGTTTGGAGGGCGCATATCCAAGAAGTGCTGAAGGGAACTGAGGCCTTCAAGGTGGGGAATATTGGTGTACAAGGAGGTTACGTCAATTGAAACAAGGAGGGAGTCTGGTGGTAGAGGACTGGGGACTTTTGACAGACGTTCCAAAAAATGTGGTGTGTCTTTGATGTAAGATGGAAGGTTCTGCACAAAAGGTTGGAGGTGTTGATCCACCAAGGCTGAAATTCGTTCAGTGGGGGAACCATAGGCCGCAACTATAGGTCGCCCCGGATTGCCAGCCTTGTGTATCTTGGGGAGAAGGTACAAAGTAGGTGTGCGGGGATTTTGAGGGGTGAGAAGGGATAAGGATTGTGAAGAAAGACCTTGTAAGGGGCCTAGGAGGTCCAGGAAGGAGCGAATTTCGAGGCAGATGGAAGAGGTGGGATCTGTGGCATGTGGACGATAGGTGTTGGTATCAGAGAGCTGTTTAAGGGCCTCCGCATCGTAGTCACTGCGGTCCATGACCACGGTGGTGGAGCCCTTGTCTGCTGGAAGGATAATGATATTTTTGTTATTGGACAGTTCTCTCATGGCCCGGATTTCAGTAGGGTTGAGGTTATTGGAGTTGGGAATAGAGTTGAGGAAAGATTTTGAGGATAAGGTCGATGTGAGGAAGTCTTGGAACAGGAGGAGGGGATGATTTTGGGGAAGTGGAGGAGGGTCAAGTTTGGTTCAAACCACCATCCCAACTTGACCCTCCTCCACTAATTTCTGGTGAGCGAAAATAATAAAATCTTAATAACATAAATAAAAAAAGAATAAAAATTTAAATCAAAGAATGGAGCACAAGGCAGCTGCCAGAAAAACCCACAAAAGATGTAGGAATTTAATAATCCTTGTGTCCATCCCCAATACCTAAATTGAACCACTTCTAACCAAAGGAGATGTTCAACTTCATAGATTCTTTTTATTTATGTTAATAAGATTTAATTATATTAAGTTGCTCTTTTAACCCACCAGAGACCAGTTTTGATACTTAGCAATGCTCAGGTTTTAGCTTTAAATTGCTACCCCCACTACCTGTCCTCTGCTTGAAGTCAGGGAAGGCATGGAAATACATATACCAAAGCGGACAATAAAGGGGAAGAATGATCCACCGTGGTACACATGCGAAGTCAAAAGATTACTCAAAAAACAAAATACACGCACTCTCAAGAAGGAAGAGATGTCGCAGCGATTTAGAAACCTTAGCTGATTTAAGAGGACGAATTAAGAATGTAATGCGCGAGGCCTTTTACCGATTTTCACTCCAACTCTCTCTCTAAGAGACTCACAGAAAACCCAAAGAAATTTTGGTCGTATGTACGAAAAGTTAATTGTACCAACAGCAATATTCCAGCACTAATTCGTGAAGGTTCTGAGGTTAATGAAAGCCGCGATAAAGCTAACGTACTACATACTGTATTCAAAAATTCATTTACAAATGAAAAAAGGATAGTATTCCCGTTTTCCCATGCCGTGGCGAGTCGGTGATGGAATCATTACGAATAGATACTGCAGGTATCATCAAGCAATTAGAGCTCCTGAAGTGGGGAAAGCACCGGGCCCGGATGGAATTCAGAGTATGCGGCGGAAATCGGGCCATTTCTGTCTGATATATTCAGTAAATCATTAGAAGAGCTGGAAAATCGTGCAAGTAACTCCGATTTTCAAAAAAGGTGATCGAAGTGATCCTGGAAACTATCGTCCCATATCTATAACATCTGTTTGTAGTAGAGTTATGGAGCATATATATGCTCGAACATTATGAATTTTCTAGATGATAATAATTTGCTTACAACAAATCAACACGGATTTCGGAAGAAAAGATCACGTGAAACACAGCTGGCCCTATTTACACACGATGTAATGAAAGTTATCTATCCAGGTTCACAAGTAGATGCAATTTTTTAGATTTCCAGAAAGCCTTTGACTCGGTGCCACACAACCGCCTTTTAGCGAAGCTTCGAGCATTCGGTATATCGGATCAGCTTTGTGAATGGATAAAGGATTTTCTAACTGGTTGGTCGCAGTATGTTGTCATTCAAGGAGAAAGTTCTTCTAATCTAGATATTACATCGAGTGTACCTCAAGGAAGCATAATAGGACCACTTCTTTTCTTAATTTTTATAAACGATCTCGGAGACAAAGAGAAAAGCCTTTTTAGATTGTTTGCTGATGATGCGGTTATTTATAGGGAAGTAAGAAATTTGGCCGATTGCTTAGAAATTCAGCATGATGGATGTTATTTTGGCTTGGTGCGCTGAGTGGCAACTTACTCTAAATTGTAAAAAGTGCAAGACAATGAGCATAACTAACAAAAAGAATCCACTTGTTCAGAAATACAAGTTAAACAATACAGTTATTGATATGGTCGATTCTATGAAATATTTGGGAGTAACAGTACAAAGGAACATGAAATGGGACATACACATTAATTCGTTAGTAGGTAGAGCAAATTCTAGGCTGCGATTCATAGGTCGAATATTGAAAAACTGTAATGAACAAGCAAAGGAGATAGCGTACAAATCTCTTGTGCGTCCACATTTTGGATATTGTTGTGCCATTTGGGATCCGTTTCGTAAGGGGTTGATTGAGACTATAGAGAAAGTACAGAGAAGAGCCGCTCGATTCATGAACCGCTTGCTACAGTCCTTATGAAAGCATCACAGAACTGATTATTAGTAGACTAGGTTGGGAGTCTCTGGTAGATAGACGACACGTTTCGTTTAAACTTATTAGTAACATGCGTTACTCCCACTTTCAATTTTGAATGTAGTGAAATACTTCTTCCACCAACCCTATTTGAGTCTGAAAGACAGGAAAGATAAAATTAGAGAAATAAGGTGCCGGACAGATTCTTATATGAATTCTTTTTTCCACGTACCATAGGGATTGGAATGCACAGCAAAGAGATTAGCTTTGGTGCTGAGCACCCTCTGCCACCCACAATTTTGTGTATTGCAGAGTAGAATGCAGATGAATTTACATCCAACTTGTTCCTGGCTAATAGTCTCTTTGTGAGCTAGTCTCCTACAACACCCAACCTCCACAATGGTTTCCAGGTGACAAAGAGCTAAAACCTGAAATTCCTAAGCCATTTGTGTTTTTGCCTGTTTTGTGTGTTCGTGCCTCACAATCATCATCATCATTATCATCATTATCTAAGGTAAGAGGTGGTTAATTTCCCTATCCTAATTTGTAATTCCTTTTTGCTACTTAAAACCTATTATTTCACTGCTACCGTATTATATACATCCATAAAAAAAAGTGTTCCAGTAAAGAAATTGCAGTCAATAATACTTTAAAAACTACTATCAACTTACTAGAGTAATAGTTACTTTGACCTTTTTATTTTACAGTCCACATATGATCTTTTAGCAGTGATCCAAAATTGTATAAATTCTCCAGTTGTGATTTATAAGAGTTGGATAACTTTTCCAATTCACTATTAAAGTAAATTCGGTAAATCATGAAAATGTGTGAAAATACTGTCACGGGTACAAGTAGTTTCCCGTAACACACTATTTGCTAGCATTTATATGGTTTTGATATACTTGATACTTCAAAATCTCACACAGAAACATGCAGCTAGGACTCTCCCTTACTACAGTAGAACTCCAATTATCCGAACTCCGATTTTCCGAATCGCTGATTATCCGAATCGCTTTTTTAATTAAAACGGAAACCTACTTCTTCTTCTGCGGTAGTCAATCCTGGGATTGTGTGCGGCAGTCTTCCATTCAGCTCTATTCTCTGCCCTCCACTTCATATCTACGTATCTCCTCCAGCCAACATCTTCCATTATCTGCTGGATGTATTTAAACGTGGTCTTCCTCGATGTCTCTTTCCTTCTACCATTCCCTCCAGTATTGTTTTTAATAAGCTCTCATGTCTTAAGATATGTCCAATAATGTTGTCCTCCGCATTTTTATACCTTTTCCATAAAGAGTTATACTCTCCCGCTTTCTCAAAAATTTCCTCATTAGTAATCTTGTCCCTCCAGCTAAGTTTTAATATTCGTCCTGTAGCACCATTGCTCAAACGAAACTTATCTTCTTTTCTCTTCTGTACCAACGTCCAGGTTTCACATCCAAACATGGCAATGCTCCAGACATAAGCCTTTAATAGTCTTTTCCTCGTTGTCCAGCTGATATTATTTGTTGTAAAAAAATGTTTTTTTTTTCTGTTGAACACTATTTTTGCTTGTGCTATCCTGCATTTTACATCATTCTTGCATCTTCCATCATTTGTGATTTTGCTTCCTAGGTAGCAGAATTCTAGCACATCCTCCAATGCTTCGCCATAAATTTTAATTTTTGAGTTTTTTTCTTTCCCACATACCATGACTTTCGTCTTCGCTTGATTAATTTCATATGTACTCCTTCCCCATTTTTCCCTCCATTCTTTCCAAAATTTTCTGAAGATCCTCTTCACTTTCTGTTGCTATCACAATGTCATCTGCAAATCGAATCATATTTATTAGTTTTCCCTGTATCTTATACCAACATCAATTTTGTCTCTGATCTTATCCAGCGAGTCTTGAATATAGGCATTGAAAATTAAGGGAGACAGGGCACAGCCTTGTCTGACTCCTTTATGTATTGCTGCTTCCTCTTGTTTATTTCCAATTTTTATAACAGCCGTTTCATTTTTGTAGATTCCATATTAGCCGCCTATCTCTGTATTGTATAACCTATTTTTCTGAGGATCTCAAACATCTTCCCCCATTTAACATTATCAAATGCTTTTTCAATATCCATGAAACCTAAATACTTTTTTTTTTTTTGCCTTTGTCTATTCTCTTTTCTAATATTAGCCTCAGTGCAAAGAATTGCTTTCCCCTTGTATCTCTCTTCTTCCTGAAACCGAATTGGTCTTTTGTTAGAAACTCTTCTACTGTTTTTCCATTCTTTGTAGTACTACATTGGTGATAATTTTTGATGCATGAGCTACTAAGCTTATTGTTCGATATTGCTAACATTTTTTAGCACCTAGCTTCTTTGGTAAGGGAATGATTACATCTTTCTCAAAGTCTGACGGTATTTTTCCTTCCTTATAAATATCCTGTATTAGCTGGAATAATATTTCTTTCATTACAGGACGATTCAAAAAATAATGATTCTGCCTACACACCACATGAAACTTCTCACTGTCAAGCGGATGCACGACTTTGCTGCCAGAAAACAGATGAATACAGTCAAACAGCTTACTTTGACTGAGATGTTCAGAATGCCATAACTTATATTACAGTATGGTACGTACATTCTACTAATGTACAGCACCTGTAACTATGCTTAACATGTAAAAGTGTTGCCATTTCATTTGATAAATTAAAAGCTCCTTTCCTTTAAATATAGTTTCTTCTCCCATTTTCAACCTAAATACAGTAATTAATTAAAATAGACCACTTTTTCGGAAAAAAATCAAATTATCCGAATTTTTGATTATCCGAATGGAGTCTGGTCCCAATTGATTCGGATAATTGGAGTTCTACTGTATAACAAACTATGACAGTTAGCTGACAAGTGATGCACACTCATAACTTGGTCATCAAAGAAAGGGGAATCCAATACATAAAAATGTATCTACACCTATTACATGCAAGTTTTGGTCAGGATGTTCTGTCACGCGGAGACGTCACACTATGATGTTGGCTATAATGTCATGATTTTCGCCTCTACTGCCCAAAAAACAACAACGAGAGATGATCGAGATTATTCATATTATTTAATAATAGTTCAATTTAGCTAAGTATCTGTAAGTAAATGAGCTGCCAGTACACTAAAAGAAAAGCATTTATTTTGTAAAAATCGATATATTAATTATTAGTGCTTTTTCTTAATTAAAATTTGTTCGATGTAGATTTTTCTTATACTCTCTGTACATTGATACAGTTGTTACAGTAAGCTAATAAATATATATATTACTTAATTTTCAAGATAATGAGTGTTATTTGATGAAAATTGTTTGTACACAGTGAACAACTAAAATACTGCATTGAATGTGTCATTTTTGAAGGGCTTACAAGATATTTATATTCATTGTAGATATTTTGAGTCACTGTTATAATATACTTGAAGATATGGTTTGCCAAAACACTGAAATAAAGGTATGCACTGCATTTAAATTAATATATTAATTATTAGTAGTTTTCATTACTGATGTCACTACATCAGACACACTGTAAATATTTCCAGTGGGTAAAATTCAGATCGCAGTACAGTGAATGTATTTGTACACAGGTAATAGAATCTATGAATTTTGAACAGCAATATTAGTTGAAGTTGTGGTTATGTCCAAATGTGGATCAGACCTGAATGACCTTTTTTTTACTCGATAATTCACAATAAATTTAGTTTAATTAATAATTTAAACGCTTGTTTAAGCTCCAAATTACTGAAGTTATTGTTTCATACAGATGGAAGTAATTCTGTATTATCGGTGCTGAATGAGATCTGGAACAGGAAGAAACCAATATCACGTGCTATGCATAAGGTTTAAATTTCATTGGTTCCCTAATTCTGAACCAGCAGAAGTTCCATCTGTATCGCCATGTAAACTACAACCAAAATATGTACAAATTACAAAAAAAGGTTATGAGCATTAGATAACCACAGAGAAATGAATTGCCCCATTAAAATGCCGATCTGCATCACAGGTAACAAAAAAGAAAAATGTAAGAACCCATGAAGAGTTTGGGTCAAATTTATATCTTGATGCATGATGACAATGACATTCAATATAGGGAATGTATTAATGCGCGTGTGATTGAAGCTTTGATTTTCTAGCAGCAATATTAGCAGAAATTGTGGTTAGGCTGAAATTCTACCTGGAACAAGTTAACAACAAACTTTTTGCTACAGCAATAGGGACAAGAAATTAAATCAAACTTTATTTTATAGCAATTCTATTAGTTAAGCACTGCACAGAAATGAATTGTCAGAACACTCCATTAAACCCATCACTTTTGATGTGCTTTGAGGCTAGTAAACTAATATTTTACTAGCTAAAAAATTATATTATAACTTTTCAAGATAATCATGTTTCACAGCTATACATTGTTCCCAATCGTGAACCAGCTTATGCATCTTGTCAACGTAGAATGCCAGATCTGTCCTTAACTCAGTGATGTGTTTAAATGCCTACAAAGATGACTGAGAAATTAGATTCAAATCCCCTGGCAGTTAGGTTGACAACAAAGAAATACCTTTAAAAAATCTTGTGACATTTACAAATAATGATTTTAAAAAAAACTGAAAATTTGCATGCACTGTTTTCTCTATGTCATGTTAGGATCACTTTCAAAGGGGCTAGATGTGTGATTATTACTTTTGCAACTAAGAATATTTCTCTACGATACATATGTGAAGAAGAAGTCGTTTAAAAAGTGTCGCAGTAAATTTCGTCGCGAATTTCCTGGCGCTTTAATGCCAGCTAAATCAACAATTCTGCGTCTGGTTAAAAAACTAAGAGAAACGGGTTCATTTTTTAACAAAAGAGACTGTCGGTCAACCGTATTCTCACAGAGGAGAAAATTGACGATATCGCTTTTCGACTAGAACAGTCATCCAAAAAATCATTAAGTCAGTTAGGGCAGCGTGTGTCACGAAATATGTTCAGAAGATGTGAAATGTGCATTACACAAGAGGGTCAACACTTCCAGCATCTTTTATAAGGTAAGCTAATGAATTACGTCACATTTAAATGCTTAGCACGTACAAGTTTATGAAGCGTAATTATTATGAAATAGTCCGCGGCCGACGGTCGAACAATGCCGGAAGCTGACCGCTCGCTCGCCGGGAGCAGTTTCTTCCTTGTAGCTATTATCATTACTTTCTTTTCTGCTTCCAGCACTGGGTTCACACTATCACCAGAACTCAGTTTCATAGTCAGAAAAATCAATGCTAATACTGTCAACAAAAAAAAACTTTCGAAAGTTCCTCCTAATTGTGTCTATGAAATCTTTTCACCTACACAAAGACTTACATGAGAAAATACAAACGAAGAAATTATTTTTTTCTCTACAAGAAGCAGAGGATAAGTCAGAATAAAGGATATACAAAACCACATATTAGCAGTTCATTTCAAAATACATACAACTGTAATCTCTATACTAGAAACTACACTACTCGCATACATTTATATGAGTAATGCAGCATTGCAACATAGGGTTGACCTGTGATTTCTACACCATAGAAACAAATAGGGACCCCTGATTGGAATAGGTTAACCAATGGTGAAATTAAAATCCTTAATGGCCTTGTTTACATAAAGAAATAAAATCAAATGGAGAAAATCTGGTGAATACACACGGTGTGGTATAGAGCTTAGTATAGAACTCCGTAAATTATTAGTTTATTTTTTCGTCACCTGCAGCGCCACAACGCAAAGTGTGGTATTGTTAACTTCCGGTTGATCACTGTGTTTTTTTTTTTTTAGTTTGAGATGCAAGAATTTAACAGTTAAAAAGCTGAAATAATTACCTCCACCCCCACCCCCCTCCCCCTGTGTTTATACTGTACCCTTACTACATTTGCTCATTTTACCATCGCTTGCAATATATTAAATATATTATCTCAGACATTGCATACCGATATCGATAGTCTACTCCTTAGCCGTCCCCCCCCCTCCCCCAATACACGGTTAGTCATTAGGTAACGTTCGGTGTGTACACACGTTCCGAGCCTAGTGGCCCGTTTTTTTATTTGTGAACAAGGCAGATGCCGAAATATTGTGTAGTTGTTTGTCAGCATTAGTGTTCCCTCTCATCGCATCTGTCCACCACCGTATGTGGTGGGTTAATTTCCCTTTCTTTTCTTATTTATATCGCCTAGAAGCCGCTTCCATTTTCCTTAGTTGCATCAAATATTAAAGAAAAAAATAAATCTACACGATTGCCTCGGCCAAACTATTTAATAGTTTTTTGTTAGATAAATAGATTTTCAGTTGATCTAAAATATTTTGAAAGCTAATTTTCTCATAGCATGTAGCAGAAAAAGGTAAACAAGCCACAGCAAATCAAGGTTATGTTGCCATAATCTAAGCACAACTACAACATGAATAATTGATTTCCAGCAGAGGCACATAAAAGGATTATACAATCGCTTCATACTCTTCATTCAAAGTGTGAAAATCATCTAACCACTTAACACGGCTGTCAAGCGATGAATTAAAATTCGATTTAGCAAAATAACTACGCACTTAAGTACACTTCGATGGAGTTATCCATGCCACAGTTGTAAAATCCACCGCTTTTGCCGGCCTTTGTCTTTGGAAAAAAACATGATAACTGAGACCCTTATTTTTCACCAAACACCTGTAGATGCAACGATTAACTGACGTAATTCCATTTTTAATAAGTCTTGTAGCGATGACAGTACATGTAAACACAGTGCTAGAGTGCAACCGGAAGTTGAGCATACCACATTTCGGTGACCATATTGAAGTCACAAAGCTGAACTTCAGCTTCAGTAAAGCCTTCTGGTACCACCTGAAGTATGTCACCAAGCATTATCAGATTTCAGAACTATTAGGGCAGTTAGTGCGTACACACAACACACTCATCTACTGAAGTGTTTTAGAAGTTGTAGTTTTTTCCCCAGACTCTACGGCTCATCGATGTTGAAGTCATGTGAACCAGGAGAGGATTTTGGGGGGGGGGGAAGAATAGTATATAGTTCAGCCTTTTACCTAGAGTGATTTAGGAGAACCGTGGGAAACTGAATATCTGGATGGGGATTTGAACTTGTGCCCTCCCTAATGCCAGACCTAAGCATTACCACTGGACTCCCAGCTATTAGGTATTCATCAGAAACATGTTTGGTATTCAGACAGTTAACTGTGATTTGAATTTCCCACATTATGATGAACTGGAAGGCCAGTATTTTATGATTTGCCTTTTTTCTATAGGCTCTAACTGATGATTTAAACTTTTAAATTGCAACAACCCTGATACCCATCTTATTTATACATTCACATTCGACTCAATTTCATGAGATCAAATATGTTAACCTATACATGTTACCACTATCTGAAAGAAATCAGTTCAAGTATAAAGAAGTACACAGTATTACTTCATTACAACAATTTTACAGATTTTTAATAAAAATGAAAAACTGTAAAAAATTTGGTGTGTAGCATAATATTCTAATTATGTGAAGCTTGAACACCAGGAATGACTAGAAAGAATTATGCACTGCAAATGTGAGAACACAAAAAGAAATTTTGATCATAATACTGCACTCAGAAATATAGTAACTAATAGATAAAAATTTATATGGACATAAATATTCACATTCCAAATACCAGTAACATAAACATTACAAAAAATACATTTGGCAGAATTGGTAAAAATAAGCATTTCACTTACCCCGCCATATGCATACATGTTATTGTGTGTCTGTGAAGGATTCACTTTCGAAAGCAAAAATCTTGCCTGAAAAAATAAAATAAAAATAGACACAATCTTAGAATATAAACTCATTACTTTATAAGCTATGTTCTAAAACACTCCATCCATAAGTTGTTACCTGTGAGCCTCCCTGCTCTGTATCTATGTAACGAGGCATGGGAAAACGGGTCTGAAGAATTTCTTGGGCATCATCAACTGGTGCCTGGAGTAGCTGTCTGAAATTTTCGTATTCTGGCATATCTTGATAGCGTAGAGAACGCCACTGAGCTATTGTCTAGTAAAATGTATATACGTATTAATACACTAAAAACCTTGCACCTTTCTAATTTAACATATTTCAATGCTATGTCACATTATTATAGTTGATTGTATAAAAAAAAAAAAAAAAAGGTGTTACAACACCATTTATGTAGTAGTACACATAATACTTTTCATTTCTAATGTTTTTGAACTTGATTCTATTTGAATATAGATATCAACACATATAAATAATTAATATGAAAAGGAAAGACACAGAAGACCCGTCACCTGTCAAAGTTGAAGGAAGGAGGATTGTGGCTGCAAAAAGCACTACATAAAAAATTATATTTCAGGCATTGCGTTTACTTGTAATGATAGAGGATGAAGCAAATGGCTGGATTTCAGCTTGCACAGGAACATTTAATGGGGTTGATTGCAGGTGCCCATGCAAGCCCTGCCATGTACTTCATCCTCTACAGTCACAAGCAAGGGTCGGAAATGAAATATTGTGTTTAACGTATTTTGTTGCCACATACCTACTTCCTTCAACTATGGCAACTGATGGGTCTACATTACCTTTCCTCTTTATGTTACTACCACCATTGTTTCTGAAACATGAATTATACAGGGCGGAGCAGTCAAACAGCAAGATTTTTTAAAAAAAACCAATACATTTTTGTATTAATTATTTTTATAAATCGATTTTACATGAGTGAAACCTACTGGTATAATGTAAAAATGTTCATTTTCTGAATATTGTGATGGCAGGAGGGTTGCCTTCAGTTTGTTTACTTTGCCTGAGTATGAGAACGAAGGAACCCAATATGTTGCATCGCATTTCCAGAGGGACGTTGTTGACTTCTTGCCTTATGAGATCCTTCAAGTAATTTTTGGCCCCTGGTGCATTATTTTGAAAAACCTTAGATTTAAGATAGCCCCAGAGAAAATAGTCAGGTGTCATTAAATCAGGTGAACAGACTGGCCACGGGAAATCCCCGAACCTGCTGATGAGAGAACCAGGGTAAGTGAGCTGCAGTAAATCCACTGACACACAGACGGTATGGCCAGTTGCGCCAGCTTGCTGGAAAAGTATGTTTTCATTAAGATCTTATTCTTCGACTTCAGGAAAGGTAAAAGTTGCCAACATGTCAGCATAATAATAGGAGTTGACCGTCACTGTAGCATCACGTTCATCTTCACAAAAATAGGTGCTGATTATTCCATGTGATTACACTCCACGCCAAATGGTAACTTTCTTCGAGTGAAGAGGTTTTTCGTGAAGATTTTGAGGGTTATTTTCGGTCCAGTAACTAAAATTTTGTTTGTTTACAAAGCCGTTATAGTGGAAGTGGGCTTTGTCACTCATCCATGTGAACTCTCCATTTTCACCAATCACATTTAACATCACTGGTTAGTGTAATCTTGATGATTGAGCACTTGCACAACTTGCATCTTGTATGGATGGTAATAGAGATGATGCTTTATAATCCTTCTTACAGATTGATAACTAGGATTAAGTTCACTGCTTTGTCATCTAGCTGATTTCTGTGGAATTCTTTTTAAGGTCTCACATATGCAACCAATATTCTCAGGAGTTCAGATCATTTTTTCACTATCCCCTTTTCTTTGTTTCGTTTTCAGTGAGTTCAAAATTTCTCACCCACAGTACAATAAGTTTAGTTGATGGCATCAAAACCTGTGGAGATAGCTGAAACTCTCGCTGGAAGGTGCACTGAATGGCAATGAAACTATCTGTGTTTTTGTAATATGCTTTTACAGCAAACGCACACTGCTCACTCCACCATTGCTCCATGGCTTCTAAATTCAGAGTGTCCAGATGCCCAAATCCAGTGCTCTCCAAACCCCCTACCATACACACCAGCCTAGTTTTGTAAAAAAACGGTTTTTTTTCTGGCTTGAAAAAAAAACATGAAAAAACTTTGAAAAAAAAAAACATGTTTTTTTTCTGGAACATGTTTTTTTTTTTTTCAAAACTACTAAATCTCAAATTTGTAACGCAGATATCCTTTAAAATGACTGTTTTAGAGTTTATTCTAAGTACTATATTTTTCTGGTTCAGTAGGAAAAAAATTACGAAAATATTGGCAAAATTGACTGAAATTTTCTTTATGAACGGGGATTTCCCGAAGAGACTAGGTTGCGCGAGATGGAATCCCCGTTCCCCATTGTTTGGATTATACATGCTATTTGAAATAGTGCTACCAGCCCTACAACATTACCTACAGAGCTTTTAAAAAAATTAGGAATTTAAAATTTATCCACAGTTTTTTGCCTTTTTTTTTATTACTTATTGGTTTTTCCTTATATTCGTATACTTGTTAACTCTCAGAGTATAGTGATACTGATTCATTAAATTGTCAGTAAGGGAGCGTACATAAACCACATAGCTCCATTTTGGCCTCCTGTGAACCCCCCTCCTCCCCCATGTAGCCCTACGTGGCTTTTGCCCCCCCCCACCCCACCCCCCCTCCCCCCCGCTCACGTAGCACGTAGCTTTCTTCCGTTTTGATTCCAGAAGACATTTTGTACTGTTGTCTCTTGTCAGACTATTGTAAATTACATACGGATATAATTAACTGAGGGAAATAAATACATGCTGTTGGGAGTTCAGTTCCTCATTTTAACTGCGAAAAATGTTACGAAAGGAAAGTTACGTGGCCGGGGTCGGAACACCCCCCCCCCCACGTAGCGCAGCGTAGCCTTCCAGCTAACCCCTCCTCCCTGTGGACCGAGCCAAGTAGTTTGTGCATGGTCCCTAATTATGAATCATTTCCTTGCAACCGTTGGTGTAAACAAACAATTGAAAAGAAGTAAAGCTCCTATTTTGTATGATAATAGATTTAAATTCAAACTTAAAAGACCGTTATACAGAACTATCGGTGCAGTCTTTATGCACAGTGTGTACTTTGCTCACAATTTAAAATTGCAATCTCAAAATCTTTTGCGTACAATACAAGAACAACCAGTAAAAGAAAATTTAACTGTTTCTGAAGTTATGGATCTAGAGGAGACAGAAGAAGAGACAGAAAATTCCGACACCGATCGAACTAGTGTTGGTACTAGTGAATGTGGTACTGACATGGAGGATGAATAAAATTATGTTACCTATATAGATTCACTTATGAATCATTATGTGAGACATTATATGATTCAGTAAGACTTAAAACACACTTGTAAAATGGAAGTTCCTTAAATAAAACTATAATTTATCAAATATATTGTTTCCTGAAAAAAAAAAATAGAAAAAAAAACACGGGTGCTAGGTTTTTTTTCATGTTTTTTTTCACAAAGCTGAAAAAAAAATTTTTTTTCAGTGTGCAACACTACACCAGCCCCTCCAGGAATCTTGCTGTTTGACTGCCCCAGGCTGTATATACAATTGAATTCTACAAAACTCAGAAATAGTAGTCATTGAACTAAAAAGTCATGTCCAATAGGTCATAGTAAATTACTGTTCTCATTCTGACATGAATATCTTGGGGGTATCTTAACAACAACTGATGTAATACAATCAAATTAAGTTTTATTAGAAAGAGAGATAGAATTATGTTTTCACAGTTCCCAAGTATTTTCTTTTCACAGTCAGAATCTGTTCAACATTAAATAAGTTAATATGGTACCATTAGTTGGGAGCTAGAATAAGAATACAAAAGAAAATTTAAACTATGAACATCATAACATTAACACACCTATATCAGGTTAAAAAACAAGAACTGGGTAGGTGTGACTTAAACCATGTGCAATAAGCTTTCGATACTTTAATGACAAACACACATAAATTTAGTTAAATATTAATGTGAGAATTCAGACAGCAGTTGCTTAGCACAAAAATCAATACCAGACATGTAAGGTATAGGACTGTTCCATGTCTCTCCAACACCATGCAACGTTAACACTCGTGCTGTTAATGCTATTGTTCAGTTCAAATAAAATTTATCATAAAAAACATTTTCAACAAATTAACAATATATGGCAAACTCAAAAACTTTTTTCTAGTTTTCCTCACAACTTATAGTATATTAGATGTAAGGGTACAAATTATTTGTCATTTAAAAAGTTGTGGACAAGTTTCAAGTTCCGGTAATAGCATTTTAGAAATATACCAATCATAAAAATTATTTACGATTAACAACTTTGATGGCTGCTAATGTATTTATTATCAGTGAAAAAAAAACTTTACTAGCTCTTAATATCAATACCTAGA
Source organism: Vandiemenella viatica (assembly GCA_031002005.1). Taxonomy (NCBI): domain Eukaryota; kingdom Metazoa; phylum Arthropoda; class Insecta; order Orthoptera; family Morabidae; genus Vandiemenella; species Vandiemenella viatica. Next base: position 244,078,019 of record JARYHS010013630.1, read on the forward strand.
GGAGGAAACAAAATCTTTTCATCTCCCTTACTTCAACGGCACACACCTAGAAGATAATTATATAAAATATGTAATATTTGGTTTGGATCAGCAAAACACATTACATGTACATATTTGAGATCACAAATTTATTTCATTTACAAATTACAGGCTTGTGACAGAGGAGTGATGGAAATAGGGATTCATTTCCTTTGGGTCATCACCATCATGATTATTATTTGGGACCACCTCCAGTTTCCTGGGTGTGGTTTACGAGTTTTTCAGTGTTCCAGTTTTAGTGTTTATAGACAATCATCTTCCACTACCTCCTGTATGAAAGTTTTATTATCCATAACAGGATCCCGGTTCAATCTTCTTCTCGTATATTCTCCTTCAGCTGATTCTTTCATCCTCTTCTTGATCTTCCAACTGGTTTCTTCTGCTTTAACCTTTCTTCTAAATAATCTTATGGTAATTCTGTATTATTCTTTTAACATACACAAAAAATTGAAGTGCAGATCACCTAGGTCTTACCTCCAGGTGTTTATTAACTACAGGTTTGACTAATATCATCATTACTTATGTAATCAAATTTTGTTTTCTAGAGGGAAGTTTTAAAAAACTTCATTTCACTGGCTTAGAGCTTGGTAAGGTCCTTTGATAATGGTGTGCATGTTTAATTATTTAAACTGTTATGCACACTCTGGTAACAATTGCCCTACACAACCATTTTCCCACTTTCCTCCAGCCACTTATTTTTGCCCTCTACAAATTTCAACCTTTTTTTTTTTGTAAATTATTCCAATCCCTGACCATCTTACCTACAAATATTCCCATACCCTCGTGCCTGAAATCGAGTGCTAGCTTGTTGTCAAGGTCATCTTTTCCCTTTCATGCACCCCTCTTAATTCTTCCACTAATATCTTTCCACACCTCATCACCAACATACGCCTTGTACACTCCCATGAACCTCTTCCAACTCCTACTGTCTTCCAATGAATCCCACTCCAGCTCCTTTATCATATTAGTTACTGGTTGTGTTCTATGGTAATTTCCAGGGACAAACCTAGCAGCCCTTCTTTGCATCACTTCCAACTCGTGCATCTGATACCCAAAATGTTGGTGCCATACTACACTGCCATATTTAATAAATGGTCTGATCGAAGTTATGTGAACCAGTTACATTAATTCTCTGGTACCTCCCCTAATCACTCTCTCCAGCAAGTGAAGGATTTTGAACCCTTTCCATACTACATGTTTAATGTATCCTACCCAGTTGAGTTTGTTATAAAATGTTATGCCGAAGTGAATTGGTCCACTACTTCAACCTAATGGCCTTGTAATTTTAAATGACAGTCTGGATTCTTTTGGCTAATTTTCACTGCTACATTATTGCTGGGTTCACTTTCATTCCATATTAATCATATATAAATGGCCTAATTTAACATCTATTAATAAGGTTTTTAAACAGAAATATTGTAATGTGTGTGCCTGTTTTTGTTTTCTTGTTTGTGTTGTCCTCCTGCCTTCCTCTGTAGTTATTTTCCGCATACTTCCTTATTTTTATAAACATATATTACACATATTCAGCTTGTTTTGTAGTTTTTTGCTTTTGCTTCTGGCTATACGCCTAATCAAAGATGAGGTTATTAGAAGTGGGAAAGGACTGGGAGCAAGGAATGGGAAGGAATTCAGCCATGGCCTTTTTGAAGGAACCATCCTGGCACTTGCAGAGAGTGTTTTGGGAAATCATTGGGAACCCAAATCTGGATGACCGTATGGGGTTTCAAACCTTCCAAATGAGAGTTCACAGTGTTACTGCTCACCCTCCACACTTGGTGTTTTGTAATCCTTCCTTGGTTTCATCCCTTACTGCCACATCATCCATGAACATCTGCATTTGTAAATCGCTATTGCTTACTCTATTTAATTCCTTTAAGACAGAATACATTACTGCTATGAATAGAAGAGGTGACAGGGCATTGCTTATGGGAATAGTACCTTGAAGATGAATACAGGAAAATTTATTTACATGGCTGATGGCAGGATGGTGCAGAAATGCAAGACTATGTACTCCTTGTCTACATTTCTGCATGGTCCTGCCATCAACTATTGCAAGCAAAGGCTACTTAATACAGGAATAAAAATTTATAAAATAGCTATACCGTATACAATAGATTTCTTAGGTATTTATTTCTACAGGAATTATCCCCCCTAAAATCCAAATTAAAAGATATTTATATGGGAAGGAAAGATGAAACATACCCAGTTGAAGGGTTTAAACAAAAAACACAGTATTTTCGACTAAAATGGAAACACTTGACTGAGCTTGCATAGGCACCCATGGTTAACACAGCCACATGAATGGTCAAACCAATTATATTGCCGAGTTCATTACGGGTGCTGGCATAAGTTTGGTCATGTGTTTCTAATTACATGAAAAAGGGCACAGCTCCAAATGTATTTTTTGTGTTTGTGGAGTGTTTTTTTGTTGCTGCTCACCTCCTCCCTTCAAATTTGGTTAGTGGTGGCTATATTTTATCTTTCCTTTTCATATAAATATCACCTCATTCCTACTACATTTTTGCTGGAATTAAAAGATGTATTGTACTGAATGCATTTGTTTTTTATGTTGTAAAACCTGAAGATAGGGTAGGAAGAAGAATTTTTCAACATATCCAAGAGAGAAAATGGTAAAATATTTTTGACTTTCAATTTAAATTGATTCAAATTATGATTATAACATACTTTTAAATTTAATGTTTGACTGTTGTTTCTTCACATTCTGTAATATTATTGGTGCTGGGATGGGACTGGAGACAAGGAACATAACCTTTTCATGGAACCATATGACCATTTACATTGAATTTTTTTTTGTAAAAATTTGGAAGAACTAAATAAGAATAATGGATCATTGACTGGACCCTTCCCAAATCCCAGGCCTGAGTTTTAACTATTTACACAACAGAGTTTTCTCAATGTTCAACGATACAATACCAAAGAATTTGAAATTTTGTTGCTTATTTTGCAACAACGTACAAAATACTGGCACTATACCATTCTCTTGTATACGAAAATCAAGTGCAAATTCTAGATATTTAAATTTTTTGCTAGTATCAGATGTGTATCGATGAAGTGATTAGGTCTGGTGGATAAGAGACTGTAACAAATTCAATGTTTATTTTTATAATGATGTAATAAGTGTTTATTAAAATTGACTTACAAGGAAAGGGAAGATGACTCATCACTTACCAAAGTTGAAGGCAGCGACGGGATAAGAACATATATCACAAACACACAAATATACTCAATATTTTGGTCTTAAACCTTCTTCATGTTAAAGAGATGCAACTAAGGAAAATGGAAGTGGCTTCTAGGCGATATAAATAAGAAAAGAAAGGGAAATTAACCCACCACATACCAAAGTGGACGGATGTGATGAGAGAACACTAATGCTGACAAACAACTACACAATATTTCGGCGTCTGCCTTGCTCACAAATAGAAAAACGGGCCATTAGGCTCGGTACGTGTGTGCACAACGAACGTTACCTAATGACTCATTAGGTAACGTTCGTTGTGCACACACGTTCCGAGCCTAATGGCCCGTTTTTCTATTTGTGAGCAAGGCAGACGCCAAAATATTGTGTAGTTGTTTGTCAGCATTAGTGTTCTCTCATCACATCCGTCCACTTTGGTATGTGGTGGGTTAATTTCCCTTTCTTTTCATGTTAAAGAGAATGAGTCATGTGGTTCGGGAGGTGTACACACGCCGAAGTATCCTACATGACTGAGTGTATTATCAATATGGCGATGGGACTAAAATGTTATATATAAATATGTATATCGCAGAAAGGTAATAGAAGTAGTAATGTATCAAAAGCGTACAGAATGTAGAGGTGAAAACAAAAAATATTGATATATAAATTTTGGGGAAAGAAAAAAAATATAGATATATAAAAAATTTGGAGAAAGAAAAAAATATAGATACATAAATTTTGAAAAAACAACATGTAGTTAGTTAAATGGCAATAATGCTAATACTGATAATAATGAGTGATGCTACAAGGAAAGGAATTTTATCAGTTGTTGAGGCCTGGTATCTAGGATATTTTTGGTATGCAAGTTCCCATCTTTGAAGTTCTGAGCCAGCGGTGGTTTCGAGGGTGAAACATTCATTGAAGTTGTTGGAATACCTAAACATGCTAACTACCACAATTCCAATTTCAAAATTTATATATCTATAATTTTTTATTTATTCATTTATTTTTCAAATTTTTTTATATAGCTACAATTATTTTTCCCCAAAATTTATATATCAATATTTTTTGTTTTCACCTCTACATTCCATACCCTTTTGATACATTACTACTTCTATCACCTTTCTGCGTATACATATTTATATAACATCTTAGTCCCATCGCCATATTGATAATCCACTCAGTCATGTAGGATACTTCGGCGTGTGTACACCTCGCGAACCACATGACTCATTCTCTTTAACATGAAGAAGGTTTAAGACCGAAATATTGTATATATTTGTGTGTTCATGATATAGGTTCTTCTCCCGTCGCTGCCTTCAACTTTGGTGAGTGATGAGTCATTTTCCCTTTCCTTGTAATTTATATTGCCTAAAGCAGTTTCCTTTTACTTTTGTTTGATTAGTAAGATTGACTGTAATATAGACAGAACTTTATGTACTTTTATTGCTACTTCAAAATAAATTTAACAAATGAATTTTGTCCAGCAGTAAAATAAACATGAAAAATTAAAAATGCCTACCTCTCCATGAAAAATGAGAATTTGAAAGAATGTATCCATCAGCAATATTCTGTCTGGCTGTATGCTGCTAGTATCCAAAAGAACAGGTTCAGGTGGACCATTGAAACTGTAGCTGTACAGAATGGGCTGTATCATAATGAGAGATTGAGTTAAGTCTTCTCTCATAAGCATATGCCTGTTAAGAAAAATAAACTATTGTTAGTAAATATAAATTATACTTCTAATAAGTAAAAAGTACACTGAAACTTACAAAAGTAGGAACACAATTTTTAAAGACATTTCCTTTGTTTTAAATGAACCTTTATCAATTCAGAATCTCAATAAATATTAATTGCATTATATATCATCAATCTGGTCATTTCAGGCAGGAATGGAGTGAAAAGCAATCTGGAGGGTAGAGTGAACAGTAAAAATTGATTCCCTGTAACCGATTTTTTTTTAATTCTAATTTTAGAGTCAAGCTAATAACAGATGAAGAGAAAGTATTAAGTTAAAGATAATAAAATAGAAGGCAAATTATGGTTTTAACAGAAACTGGGGAAGTGTCTGAAGAAGAAAGGTTCAGCCTACAACAAAGTGAATGATCAAAGTGCAGCACAATGCAGATTACACAAAACACAAAATTTGGTTCCTGCTTTACAGCGTATGTAGCTAGAGAACTATGAGGAAATACCAGCAAATCTGAATTCGGTAAACAAGAAATCTGTATGAAAGATTGGAGGTTTTCTCGGCGTTGGAAACGAAGTGAGTCACTTGACAATGGCGGCAGAGGTGTGACCGCCGAAATGTTGGGTTTGATCGATGTACTAACTCGGCAAGTTACCCGAGAAAATTTTATTCATCAGTGTAGAATCCTGCAAGCTGCAAACCTAATCAACCCCTCTTGAAAGGCAGGTAAAAATATATGTTATATTGAAAAAAAAGTTTCATGTTTGATAAGCTTTAGTAATTTTTCCACCCTATCCAGATCCAAGATCAGACTGCAAAAAAATGCCTTATCAAATTTTCACTTAATAATCATATTTTACCTGTAAAATGTAGTTTCATCTGGGCTATTATTAAAAACTTGAAGAAAATGTGAACGTCTCAAATGATACATAAATTGTGGATATAATGTGAAATTTTCAGACAGTCTGAAGCTATTAGGATCATCTTTAGCGTATTCCCCAAACTTCTGGCACTGTGAAAAGAACATCATTATTTAGTCAAACACACTAACAATAACTATGAAACATTCTCTCAAAGGTAAGTATATAAAATACAAACCAGTCGAATAAGCATGCGGTCCACCCATCGAAGCATGTCGGCACCATCTTCTGTTTCTGCCCGAAAAACTACCATTCTTGCCATTAAAACTGCTGCTGCTTCTTGATCAAATCCTGCACTTATATGATGCAAGTTTGCTGTTGCATCTGCCCAGCTGAAAATTAAGACTTGGCTATTTTTTTTTTATTTTTTTTTTGGCAATTAGACACAGATTTTACATGCACTTAGACTAAAGTTGTAGAAGTATGTTTAGGCTCTCCATATTACAATGGGTGAATTAAATTATAATTAAACCACCCCCTACATTAAAGAGAAACACACAGGTTTTCAAATGCTTAGATGGAAATACATGAATTGTGCAACCTTGAAAATTTCAAGTCAGTCAGTCACTTACAACTTAATTTGTTTGTTTATTATTATTAATATTCCCAGTTACTGAAAAAAACAAAAACAAATTAGTGTCACTATAGACACCTTTTAAAATCACAAACAATTTTTTCATAAAGAAGGTAAATTTTTATATACTTACATTTATTTAATTACAGTGGATCATAAATATACACCAGTGGAAAGTTTCCTACACACTTATTTCACCATTTCTTATGTTTGATCTTAAATTCTTTGAGTGCAATTTACCCACTCATCTACTTTTGACCTTTTATCAATTTCAATTTTAAACTGTTTTAGTGTTTTTGTAATTTGATCAGCTTTGCCCTTAATAATTTATTCCAATCCCTAATTCCTGGTCCTATAAAGAAAATTTTCTTCCACCCTTATGATTGAAATAGAGTGCCAGACTATGGTCACTGTCATCATTACCCTTTCCCAGTTCTTACATCAACTACCCTCCAAGTCTCATCACCATCACAAGACTTGTACACTCCAAGCATTCTTTTCGCTTTCACCCAGTTGAAGTTGTTCACAGCCTTCTACTGTCTTCATCTTATTATAACCCATTATGTCATCTCCAAACAACTAATTTCTGATTGTAAATCATTAATACCTCATTTCTTAGAATAATGAATACGCACGGTCCCAATACACTACTCTGTAGGACTACCATTTTTACCTCTTTGGATATCATATTTTCTACCCTAAATCCTTGCTTCCCATAACCAGCAAGCCAATTTTTCATGTATTCCCTTTAAACATATACAGAAATCAACAAAATCTTGCTGTACTGTCAAGTATCATTCACCAGAATAATGGAAAGAGTAATAGATAAGATAATAGTTGAAGATCAGTTTGAGTTTAGGAAAAACCGTGGTACAAGGAATGCAACTCTGGCTTTAAGATTAATATTTGGAGGGTGTTCCAAGAAAAACAGAGATACGTTTAGGGCATTTCTTGATTCAGAAAATGCTTTTAATAATGTTAGGTGGGACAATGTTCAAAATTTTTAAGAAGTTAGGTTTAAACTTGTAGTGAGATGAATAGTATCTCCGATAAATTTAAATTAATTATTAATGATTTTAGTGTAACCAAACAAAAGAAATAAATGGAAATTCATTTGTATTGAGCTGGAGGTAGGAAGACAAGACAGCTAAGAGAGTTCTGTTAACATGAGGCAGCAGTATGGTTTAAACAGGAAGTGGTCAATCAGTCAGATAGGCCGAGACAAAAGCAGGAGCTTATCTCAACCAAGTTGGTAGTAATCCTTGTGAGAAGGATGGCCACTGGAATTTGCCAGAAAGGGGCCTTTGATCGGTCATTCACTTGGTGAATATTCCAAAAGTCATCTTGGCAAAGATTTAAAAAAAATACCGATGGCACCCAAACAATTTTAGCAAATGAGAGGCGGATGTTTGTGCCAGCAAAGGAGAGATTTTTGTGGAACCAATCCGATGTGTTTATTTCCCCACGTGATTGGAAATTTCATAAAAGTTTGTCTTTGCATGATTCACACCGAGGAGAAATGGGTGTGGACGATGAAAGAAGAGGAGATGACTCCACTTCATGCCGGACGAGTGCACTGGCAACAGCTTGCCAGAGCAGTTTGATGAAGCCATTCTGGAGGCTTGGATGAATTAGTGCCAAGTCTGTTCAATGCTATCACATATGCTTGCTGACGTGAAGAGTGCTTTGCAGTACCTGGAGCAGGTGCACAACTGAGTGACGATAGTACTCTTGTTGTGACGTTTTCGTGCCGCCAATGCAGCAAGGGTAATTATTTGTCGATAAATAGTCTGTACTCCAATCAATCATTGAGAATAACCTTTAGCGGACTAATGAGTGAGAGTTTTGTGCTGCCGAATATAAATCACTGAGCTAGTTGTATCTAAAAGCAGAGGGCTTTTTGTTTTCCTTTTCTATATTGCATTGAAAGACAGACTGAATATGTTATTTGTGATCACTGTAAAAACTAGAACTGCTCGCAATGTGCATAAGAGAGTTTTTGCTTCAGTTTTATGTGAAATTTGTGAATCTTTGTGAAGTTCAGCCATGTAAATGTATTACAATTTCTCAGTTTCAAGTAACGATAATTGTTTGTTTGCTATTTTGCAACTGTAAGAAGAGGTATTGTGTTGGATTTTAATTTGAATAGACAGATGTTAAGATTAAAGATAAATATACATCTGTCTGTAAGCATTTATGAGTACCAAATAAATCATAATTTTAGAATCATTTTCCAAAGCTAGAAACAGAAGTAATGGTTTCTCCTCGGTTTCCCGGAATTTTAAATTTTTTCAGAAGGTAGTGGAAGGTGTTGATTTTCTAAATATCAGGGTAGGCAATAAATCTTACCCCAACTGACCAACCCACTACAAACTACTGAGATAGAAGAATACTTTATAATCTATATAAGAATCAAGTTGCTGTAATAAAATTAAGTGGACAGATAAAGTATGTAATGAACGATTATTGGAAATTATAGGTGTGGAAAGAAGTTTGTGGATGAATCTTACAGAAAGAAGAGAAACGGTGGTAGGCCACATTTTGAGACATGCACGATTGGTAAATTTGTTAGTGGAGGGTACAGTCGAGTGTAAGAACTGTAGAAGAAGACGGAGAATATATGAAGCAGATAATTGAAGATGTGAGTTGTAAGGGGTATATTGAGATTAAGAGGTTGGCACAAGATATGAAGGGATGGAGGATTGCATCAAACCAGTTGTAACATATCTATAACATTTTAAAAACCATTTAGGAACAGGTTTATTCCACCGAACTAGTACAGCAAAGCATTTCTATCAGCTATTCCTATTAGTAAAATAACTTTTAGTCCAATTTTGAAGCTGCCTTCATAAAATATATAAATTTCAGTTAAAGTCGTTTTTCAAGTATAATGGAATTAGTTGCTTCCATTCTCACTATGAAAACTCAAAATGGAGAGTATTTTATGGTGGATTTTCTATGCTCAGAAAAATTTAGTTTGGGAAAAAAATATTTCTTTTTTGGTGATGTGTTTAGAGGAAGCCAAACATAGGATTTGAAATTACTAATTAATGCAAAGAGATACATCAAACCTTTTATCACAAGCAGTCAGTATCCATAAGAAAGTTATGAGCATGGATTTGGCTAATTGGATTAAGTATAAGTATGAGCGGTATGGTGGCTCAGTGGTTAAGGCCTCTGACTGGAGATCTAAAGGTCCCCAGTTTGAATCCCTGTCTCGGCGGAGATTTTCATAGACACTTAACTCGACCTTCACCTCTGGCACAGTTTGCTGTGTAATGTGAAGTACGCCAGAATGCTTCCATGGTTCGGATTCCACATTAAACAATAGGTCCCCTGTAAATGGCAGGATTGCCGGGATAGGTTAAGGTGGCTATGACGGGCGGAATGCGCAGCCAATAGGAAGCCTGTCACCAGGTCATTACGACCACACAAAACTATTATTATTATAGTATGATTTTTAATTAAGCGAAAAGACTAAAATAAATAAGGTAAAAACAGGAAATTAACTTCAGGAGATAGATAAAATAAAGCTGATTAAAATTACATATTGGTTTCATGAAAAAGTTAGAATTTAGAGAAAATATGATTTTACAAATTGCATTGTTAGACACGTTATAGAACTTCCCGCGGCAGTGATGTGACAGAATTAAATTTTTAAATAGTAGAACACTCTTGAAGAAAAAGTAAGGATTCAAAATCAGGAGCAAGTTGTACAATAAGACATGTATCATTTATATTTCAAAATATTAAGCAGTTGACTAGATATTAATGTTTAAAGTCATAGGCTGACATCAAAAAGTCAAATGAATCGATAGAGGTCAACAATCTTTGTTTTTGCCCAGTTGTTTGTGATTTTTTGTGAGTAATAGCTTGCTGTATTATGTAGGGGCCAGTCTCTTCTTATTTTTTGATCAAGTTTGGTCCGTGGCGCAGCAAGCAATGCCTCCTCCATGTTCAGTGTCAGTAGTGTACTTCAGTATGCCAGGATGGTATCCGCCTGTTAGTAAGGTGACTAGGGTGGAAGTTTGTCTTCCAGTGAATGTGCTTAACCTGTATTCTTCACGTAAAACTGATAGTCTGATGTCTTATCCAAATTTTAAATACTGGTACCAAAATTTGTAAAGGAACTTTTAACAGAATATAACCTTTCATTGAACTTAAAACTTGTGGACAGTGTATATCGTTTTAAATACCTTTCACTGTTGAGGTATTAATCAACCATGTGGTGACCAAAATAGTAAATATTATACGTAGCTGAGGCACCGGTCATTACTTCGTTCGAGACTAATTGTTTGCCTTCCCCTAAGCAAGAATATGGATTTGACACAGTGAAGAGACTGATGGCAAAAATAAATCATTGAGAGGTGAAACAAAATTAAGAAGGGCACAACTGTACTATTTTAAATTGTATGAATGTCTTGTAGCCCTTTCTCATGATTAAAGATATGTTTCCTTGCATGTGGCAGGGGTAAACAGTTAATGAAGAGACAGACAATGGAGATAATTTTCTATTTTAATATTTGTATTTTTTATTATCAACTAGATGCTGTGGGATATTTCCTCAATTGCAAGATAGTCAATTTGTATTAATTGCCAATCATCATCATCATTTATTGCTTTCATGGACCTTTAAGGTCTATAGCAGAATACAAAGGGTACAGGCCATAAATATAACAGAAACATAGTGCACATTATACAATTACAGAGGTATATATTACAATAAATAAAACAGAAATAATAATAAAAAAACACTAGTCAGTCACAACTTCGGTAAAGGAGACATTTAGTACAGATGGTGGTCCAACGCTGTCGATCCCCAGCCTCCTCTTCTGTCGCTGTCGGCTCCACTTGCTTGAGGACTGCCAATACCCGATCCTTCCATCTCGTCTTAGGTCGTCCCTTTGGGCGTCTTCCAGTAGGTTGTGAGTGAAAGAACACGGTTCGGGAGGGATCCATCGGCTCGGAGTATGTGCCCAAACCACTGTAGCCTCTTCTGCCATAATACTCGGCCGATGTGTGGCTTTGCATACCGCTGGTAAACGTCTTCTTTTGTTCTTCGTTCCCATTTAGCTTCTCTGGTATTGTAGACGGGTCCATATATTTTGCGAAGTACCTTTCTCTCGAACGCACAAATTGTTTCTTCAGTTGTTACTGAAGTTGCCCAAGTTTCACAACCATATAAAACTACCGGGCGTACTAATGCCGTGTACAGCCGAATCTTGTTTTTTGTGATATCAGCCGGGATCTGAAAAGATTGTTTAGGCTGAAGAAGATGCGATTGCCGTTTATCAATCGATGCTGCACCTCTTTTGTTACTTCACTTTTACTGGTCAATATGGATCCCAGGTATTTAAATTCTCTTACTCGTTCGAAGGAACACCCGTCAACAATAATGGAGGGGAGATGAGTTTGATGTCGCGAGACAACGAGATATTTTGTTTTACTCTCATTCACTACCAGCCCTATTTGATTCGCGTTAAGGAGAAATCGTGAAGTGTCAGCAATTACCTGCTCCTCGGTGTCACCAAGTATCACAACATCGTCAGCAAATGCCAGGATTGTGTCTGTTCCCACCATATCCATTTCTCTGTTGCGGCCAGTGTCGCGTCTTACTTTTTCCAAGGCCAAGTTGAATAGTATTGGCGCCAGTGGGTCTCCTTGTCGCAGTCCATTTTGAATTCCGAAAGGTGATGATAGCTGGTTGCCAAATCTCACTTGGCAAGTTGATTGGGAGTAACATGCTGCTACGAGTCTGATGTATTTGGGTGGGATGCCAAGTTCTTCTAGTGCTTTCCATAACATGGAGCGATCAATGCTGTCATATGCTTGTCTAAAATCAATGAAGACGAGGTGTAGTTCCCGATCATATTCATAATATTTTTCTGTTAACTGCCTCAAGGTAAATATGTGGTCGTGAGTCGACCGTCCAGAGGTGAAGCCACATTGGTAAGAGCCTATTATCTCATTGGCCAATGGTTTCAAGCGGTTTAGGAGCAGCATTGTAAATACTTTGTAACCGATCTCAAGTAGTGAGATCCCACGGTAGTTAGACACTTGTGTGACATCTCCCTTCTTGAATATGGGACATATAATTGCGCCTTTCCATTCTTCAGGAATTTTTTCTTCTGTCCAGATGTTAGATATTAACTGCTTCAATGCCAATGCAATTTAATTTATTTGTTTCTTATTTATTTTTCTGAAAGTGTTCCAGTCCATTCTCTGAAGTATTTCAGTAGTTTGAACTGCACCATAGCGTTCAGACTTCTATCTGCGGGTATTTTGTTTAATCAGAATATGTAGCTCTGACTGATGGTGTTTTTTTCTGTGCATGTCTTATGTTTTTATTTGATAGGTAGCACACTTTTGAAAACATGTTTCTGATTCATTTGTTGTTTTCTGTGTGTTTCATCGTTAACTATGGCTTAGTGTAAAGCTGTATTCTTATTTTCGTTTAAGTGTTGTGTGTAATGTCAGATCTGTAATGTTCATGTATTAATTTATTGCACCCTTTCCTTTGGCTAGTGATTTCTGAATGTGGTAGTTCTCTTGAGGTTCATTATTATCTATGGTGAGTATTTGCACATATGTCTCTAAATTTGTTGGCTGGTGATTATGATCTAGTAGGTATTCAGTAAATGATGAATGATTATTGTGTTTTGATGATCTTGGATGTTCTTTGTATCCCATTACAAATTTCCTACATGTTTGGAATATGTATTCTCCTCCATTCTCTCAACAGGGCCATACAATCTTAGTTTGACCTTCTCTATCATTTGCTGTAGGGATTATCTCGTACTGTATGTCTAATCGTTTCATTCATTTTCCTGTCAGTTTTTGTAAAACACATTCTGCCTCTTAGAAATTTCATTTTACTTGCTTTTATTCTGCTAATGTCCTCCTTCAATTTCAAGGTTTCGGTATAGGATAGATTAGAATAGGAACATAGTATGTGCAATAGATTTCAGCCTTACTTCACTGTGGGACATCCCTGTTACATAGCAGGCTTCTGACATTTCTTAAAAATGTCTCTGCCTGCCTCCCTCTAACATAAAAAGATACAGTTAACGACACTTGCAAAACACAACAAATCATGTAATCAGAAACATATTTTCAAAATCATGTTATCCACCAAATAAAAACATAAGACAGTACACAAAACACTATCACTCAACACTACATTCTAATAAAAACAAAACACCAGCAGAAAGAAGTCAGAACCAATGATTTCGAACCTACCGATTTTTAAATATTTCTACCTATGTGGGGTCTGTCATGCCGAATTGTAACGATTTTTCCACCATTTCTGAGAATACAAGGGAGTCTCGAATATCCTGTGTGTGTACTACACACTGTTGAAAAATACACAGTCCACGAAAATACTATATTTTAGATAGGTGGATCAAACTTTTTTTCAACAATGAAACTAAAAAAAAAAATTCTGCACGTTGTAATTCTATGAACACACACTGATCTCTTGAGTGATGTGATGTGCATGAATTCGAACATGCCACTGTCTTGCTGCATTACAAACTGTTACGTTAACGTCGAAATTGACAGTGTCAAACAAATTTTTGCTTGTGCAACAGCCTTAGCACAATTTTTGTTTTGTTGATTATTTTCACTTAAAATTAATTAAATTAGCTATCAAAAGTGGTAGCATTAATGAAAGTGTTTCAATTTCATGTGAATTGGAAGTCACTGAGTGACTGTTTTATTTGAATTTTTTTTTGCTTAACTTTCACAAATCTGTTAAAAAACTTGAAGGTAGTACCATCACAGTCTTAGACGTGTATAATGCTATGTCAACTTTAAAATCAGTGCTAGAACAATGTTAGAGAGATTGTTTTTCAGTTAAGGGGGGGGGGGAAATCCTTAGATTCCAAATTCTCCACACAAAAAGATAATATTAAAAAGACTTTTCTAGTATTAATTGATAAATGTCTTGAATATCTTAATAAATTATTCGATTTCAGTGAAACTAATTGGCTATACTGAATACAAAAAACAAATTTAAAGCATGAGATTTCATTTGATGACTGTTGGACAATATTAGAAGTTCTAGATCTTATACATATATATATATATTCACCAGTCGGCCGTCTATGTGTACACATGTGACGGCGCCTGGTGCTTCACCTTCTGCACGTTTAAGGCTGCTGTAGGCCGAAATATTGCGCTTCTCTTGTGTTTGTTTTTTGTTCGTCGTCCCAGCCGCCTTCATCTGTGGTAAGTGTTGGGTCATATTTCCCTATCCTTCCTTAATTATATATATATATAAATATAAAAGACGTGTGATTCCCTATATTTCACTCTTCAGCCATTACTACCTAGCACAGACCACTGGTGTTTGTGTGTGGAAGTAGCATGGAGTTTCCTGTCGTGCACAACGTTGGCCAAATGTCGATAGCTGTGGGGATGTGGGAGATATGAAGGTTAAAAGTGGTTGATGCAGGGCATTTTCATATTTCGACCAAAGACTTGTGTATCCTTATACTTCTCTTTCCTGCCGCAACTACATACGATAGACCATTGATGTTTGTGGGCGGTAATAACATTGAATCTCCCATCGTGCACTATGGTGGTTAGATGTCGGTAGCTATGGAGGTGTGGGAGATATGGTGGTTGAATGTGGTCAGAACTGCGCCACTTTCATATTTCTACCAAAAGACATATATGTCATGGTGTATCACTTTTCAGCCAAAACTATCTAAGGCAGATCACTTTTGTTTGTGTGTGGTAATAGCGCAGAGTCACCCGTCGATAACAACGATGGCCGAATTTCGGAAACTGTGGTAGTGTGGGAGATATGGTGGTTGGAAGTGGCCGATCAAGGATATTTTCGTATTTCAACCAAAGACATGTGTCTCCGTATATGTCGTTCTGTTGCCACAACTACATAGTGTAGATCATTGGTGTATGTGTGTGGTAGTGGTATCGTGTTTCCTATCATGCACTATGGAGGTTAGATGTCGGTAGTTGTGGGGGTGTGGGAGATATTGTGGTTGAAAGTGGTCAACCTGCGGCACTTTCATATTACTGCCAAAAACGTATGTGTCATGGTGTATCACTTTTCAGCCAAAACTATCTAAGGCAGATCACTGGTGATTGTGTGTGGTAGTAGCGCAGAGTCACCCGTCGATAACAACGTTGATCGAATTTCGGTAACTGTGGTAGTGTGGGAGATATGGTTGTTGAAATTGGCCGATCAAGGATATTTTCGTATTTCGACCAAAGAAATGTGTCTCCATACATTTTACTTTGCTGCCTGAACTACATTGCGCAAATGACTGGCGTTTGTGTGTGGTAATAGCATCGAGTCTCCCATTGTGCACTATGGTGGTTAGATGTCAGTAGCTTTCAATCCACATTCTTTACAAGCACGAACGAAGTTGTGGGTACCAGCTAGTTAAAGTATATTATATTCGGTACCTGTACAGTAGAATATCAGGTATTCAGAATTGTATATCAAGTATTCAGAACTAAGCGAGATATGGAAAAAAAAAATCTTTACTTTTGATTTGTTCCAGGGAGCTACAAATTGTGGTGCTATTTTGTGAACAGAACACCAAAGACAACAGCCAGCCAGACACGTAGTTGTGCTGTCAGACCATGTGATCAAAGAATACCTCTGTTGTTTTTTCATTATTAGTTTCTCGCATTTATTACAGCCATCTATGGCATTTAAAAACTGATTTTATTGCTTTCAATAAAGTCTACGGTCGGAGATATTCTAGTTGTGTTTTTATTGCAGAGTATGCAACATCTAGTCGTTTCATCTCTGGTATTTGTTAGCAAACGTTTGTTACCATATCTTCCAGCATTATGTAATATTGAAACATAAGATATACCAAACAATTAAATTGAAATTCTAAGTTTTAAAACTGAAAACCCCAATGAAATATGTTCAGTAGTTTCTGTGTTTTTCTAGTTGAAATTTATGTGGTTTCGTTTTATAGATATATCTATATTATTAACACATAAACTATGAATAATGAGGGTAAAATTAGTTCTCATTGCCAAACTGGTAGACTGAAAATGTTTCATAAAAGTATATCTTTGCTGATGAAATAGAGTAAAGTGAAGTTGTTTGAATAAATGTATCATATTAAACCTAAAAAAAAATTACTTTCTTGCAATTGTTGTCACTCTAATCCGCCTCTGACCACTTGAATGCTGGTACTGGGTTATCATCTGTATGCATCCTCTGCCTCCTTGGGGAATTGGTGCAGCATGCTGTAAATAAAGATATTTAAACATGTTTCTAATCTAATATTGACAACAGAAAAGAATTTTTATTAGAAAAATAAAAGTACCAAATGCTGTTAAGATGAATACTTATTCGAGTCATACTTCCATCCGAAATTCTCTGCAAATTCATGTAATAAGATTCTTCCGAAAGAAGTTTTATTTTTTACGTACTTTACATTAGCTTGACTGTATGTATGTGTTGTACCTTTAAACCCATTTATCCGGCTTTGCAGTCACCAGTAGGGCAGGGCCGTCATAGGAGGATCCTGGAAAACTAACTATGTTACAGCCCTCCTGGATACTCTACCACCCAGCAAAACTATCTGCCACTAAGAGGCCAACGCTTAGGGATGGGGTGGGAGGGAGGCACCAGCCAAGATCAGTGGGGCTCACCCTCCCGTTAGTATTCTTCTTTGGTGCTTTCCTCGCAACGTTTCAAGCTTCACCGTCGGAGCCCCTTGTGCGAACTTCTACCGCACAAGAAATGCTACTGGTAGTGCCCGTTCCCATATAATAGGTTTGGAAATTCCACCAGCAGCTTTAAGAGTAAACGCCACGTAGTATGCCAACGGTTTGTGTTGGATACTAGAACCTGCCATGCATAGTAGTCCCAACAGTTTGTAATTGTAAATTCGCAATTTATAACAATAAACGTTGGAGCTGATTGGTGGTGGTTTGATTTACAGTCTTTCCTCAGCGTAATATTAACATTAAAACAGTTTTAGTTCTTCAGTTGCTGTTCACGGGCCTTGAAATATAAACACATTAGTCGTAGCTACAATTCTATAAGTTGTGCTGACCAACTCTGCTGATTATGGGAAAGGTTGCTGGCTTACACACACAAAGCAACAAAAACGTGTTGAGGTGAACACTGTATACACTTTTAATGACATGAAAATAGATACAGCTCACCAAGGTAAACCACCAATGATTAATAACCTAATCTGATCATATTCTGAAGATTACACAGTTCGTATATTAGGAAAATGTTAAGGCCAACATATACCCGTCGTATTTACCGTCTGTTGTTTTACACACAGTGAAAGCACTGTTTTTATCAAGCCCACAGTCATGACACAAATGTTCTGGAATACTTCAGATACTGGGTGAGTAGCTATGTAGCTTTACTACTGTGTTATAAGTAACACACGCACAGTTATTGTATCCACTCCATTCTTCCACTAACGCCAACCCGCGCACGTAACGCGTCCATACTTTCCGCCAGCTAGCAACAGCCTCCCATCACCTTTTTCCCGCACTGCTCTTCTCATGTTTACCAATACCGATATACCAGCACTACTGTTCTGTCGTTACAACCTCAAGTGACAGCCATATGCAGATACACTCCGGGACGGCCCTAATGGTCTAAAGCCTGCTAATGCAATAACATGATAATGCTTGTACTGTTGTTAGGAAGGCTCCCCTTACAGCGTTTGAAGAGTCACCACTGGTGTCAGTTATATGAACAGGCCAGGATTAACAGTTAGGGCTAATGCAGCTGCGATATGAGTGTGCATGTGTGGTAATTCAAGACACCTTTGTCACTTGAAGGCTAGACCCTTCAGAATTTTACCAGCCATTTAACTAACCACTTCCAGACATCTGAATTATTTGAAATTTTGCACATGTATTAAGATAACATTACAATAATTTCACTGCTATGGCCAATATTCTCACTATATTGAGAGTAACAATGTTCTGCATATGTGCACTAGATGCATAATGTTCTGCATAATATTTTGATGAAAGCAGCTACAATAGTGTCCACTGTCACTTAAGCCCCAGCGTTAAACAGTGAGTAGTCGCTACATTGTTTAGAGTTAGTTTGTATTATTATAGAAGAATAGTCTTCTTCATTTACCCTGCTATTGGACCTCTGGTAGGGTTGACTATTTAATTGTCCATTACTCATGGGAATAATAATGAACTATGAAACTATAACAGAGAAAAGAAGAATGGTGAAGAAAAACTAAGCTTTTAAAAAAGTTTTTTTTTAGCAAACTGTACTAAAATGCTAAAAATAAAATTATGGTAAAAAAAAAGAACCTTAAAAATACATGTTTACACCAATGTGATCAAGAAAGTTAAAAATGTGCAAATATTCTTAAACAATATTGTTCAAGAGACATGTGTACAAATTTTCATCCCAAAAAAAATATTTTGTTCCAAGGAAGTTCATTCACATTATGGCGGAGCCAATATACACATTAATATGGATAATTTGGCAGTGGTCAATAATGGCATACCAAGAATTAACTGTCCATTTGGTGTGAAGTTAGGTACACATGTTCCTTAGGCACTAACATTTTAGAAAATCTGTATATTAAAGCTAGCAAATACATACTATGAAGTATTTTTTCCCTTACTTATAGTGTTGTTTCCAAATGCCCAAATGAGGACAACACGGTTAAGTTGAGAAGCCAGTATGGATCAGAATAAAAAATCGCACAATTTGTTTTAGCATAAGGCATAAGGAATTTAGTTTTTGTTGATTACTTAAGCTCGCATGTTTTTTGGGCAGCAATGTACTGGTGGTGGGTTGGAAATCAGTCTGGATCAGAATGAAATAAGCTCTTAGCAATCATTGTTTGAAAGTATATATATATATATTACTATCAAGTACATTAAAACTAAGCCACTGCATTAAATTCCTTGTAGCGACATAGGATTTTTTTTTTTTTTTTTTTTTGGTACCACAAAAACTTGCCAGCAATTTAACATTCATTGCTGTGGATGCTAAAGCTGGAGTCAAAGATGCATTTAGAAATTTCCAATGACTGTAATGGCAATGCTATCACATAAGTCAAATTTCAAGTGGCATTATGTCTAAGGTATGTTCTTTTTATGATGGATGTGGTGTGGAAACACACCGAAAAGATACAAACACAAATAATAAATAAATATTCAGGATAAACCCTTCATCAACAGGAGAACATTATGAGAAGTGGGTGCAGCCGGAGACTGCCTCTTTCTGTGAGGCAGTCTCCAGCTCATAATGTTCTCCCATTGACGAAGGGTTTATCCTGAAAATTTCTTTATTATTTGTTTTTGTATATTTTCTGTGTGTTCGCACCCCACATCCATCATCTAAAGGTAAGTGGTGGCTCATTTCCTTATCCTAATTTGATTACTTGCCGCTGCTTAGCGTCTTGATTTCATTGTTACCGTATGTCCTTTTTAGTTTGACATGAAGTTTTTCTCGAAAGCTATAACTTCATGAAAGTGCCCATAATTTTTCACAGTTTTAATTTTTTATAATTCCTATATTATATTGCATAAAAATGTAAATTAAAAAAAAAAAGAACTTCTGGACAACAGTATGAATTTAACTTAAGGTAATAACTAAAAGTAGGGAAAGTTTTTAGATTAAATTTACATTTTTTGATTCTTTACATTAATATTTGGTACTATAATAAAAAGGGTAAACAATTTCTACACACCTGGGTCCAAGTGTGCAAGCAGTGGTCAGATGCTAGTCGGAGTAGAAAACATATCTTTTTCTGCAGAAATTTTGTATAGGGAAAAATTGAATCCTATTTTTTATATATATAAAAAGGCTTTATGAAACAATTGTAAGAACATATTAACTTGGGCCTTGTCAATTATGGAACACAATTTTTCAGTTTAGAGATTAAAGGCCCTTCCTCTTTCTTCAATTCCTGCCTAAGAATTATAAATACCAACGGAAAAAATGTGTTCTCATTGGTGAAAATAGATATTTTATGGCTATTGTTTTTCTTCTACAAATATAAGTTTAAGAGTAATTACTACCACAAATCAATTAATCGTAACTATAGCAAAGACAGTTTTATGTCCCTTCAATTTTAATAGTTTTGTAATCCTTATAGCAGATGAATATTAAAGCCTAATATACTTTATCTACAGAAAAAATGTATTTAGGGGCTAAAACTGCTCAGAGATGTTGGACATGTCAATGCCTCATACAGAGAAACATAGTCTCTTTCAGAGAAAATTTTCCTTTTCCTTGGGGCTGTTTGGATCATCATGTTCAGGTCATTAAGCAGGGAGAAGATTGGGAGAGGATGGGAGGTAGTGTGACACAAAAAATTAATAATCTTGGCATTCAAATTGAGCGATTTTGGGACTGTGGGAAACTGGTATCTGAATGGCCAGACAGTGATTTGAATCAATGATCTCCCAAATAGCATGCTCCAGTGTTACCATTCACCTGCCCGGCTCTGTTGCAGAGAAACAAGTAACAAATGTTTATTACAAACTAGCGGAGTTCCCAGCGTTGCCCGGTATAGTTGGTGTAGATTTACCTGTGCCCTATTTTTATTCCCGCAATTATAAACATTTTCTCAAAGTTTCATAAAATTCGCACCAACTTTTTTCAGAATTAAAGCAAACCTAGATTCACCCGCCCCCTTCCGAGAAACGGGTGTGTTGAAGTTTATTTGCACGTACACTATTTTCATTCGTCTGAAAAGATTCATATATATCAAGCTTCATTAATTTGGTTAAGAAATTGCATTATTAGATTACTGAAAAACGATAGATTATGCTGGAGACTCACATTCGATTCCATTGCGAAGTGAATATACTTTTTGCTCGAAACGCCAGATATTTTAACTCCGCAGATTCAGCCTTTTATACAAATATCAAAAGTAACTCCAGAAAATAATCATCGTAAACAGAAGACTATTGCTGATAGCCATAGACATTGTCCAGAGATCGTGCTTAAAGAAAATCTGTTGTTTCTTCAGCTATCTATGGCATTTAAAAATTGAATATCCTGAAATAACGGAAAGAATATTTAAAGTTTTTTTAAGTGTGGAAAATAGTTATTATTGTAAAGTTATCTTATTGCTTTCATTAAAGCCTATGGTCAGAGACGTTGTAGTTGTATGTTTTAGTGTGAAGTATGCAACATCTGATCCTTCCACCCTAGGGATTCGTCAGCATACGTTCAGGATTTCATTTAATGCTCCTGCGTTATTTAACGTTGAAACGTAAGACATGCCAAACAACTGAATTGAGATTCTAAGCTTTAAAACGGTGAATACTTC
The DNA here is from genome assembly GCA_031002005.1 of Vandiemenella viatica. Classification (NCBI taxonomy): domain Eukaryota; kingdom Metazoa; phylum Arthropoda; class Insecta; order Orthoptera; family Morabidae; genus Vandiemenella; species Vandiemenella viatica. The sequence continues at coordinate 244,099,722 of JARYHS010013630.1, forward strand.
ATCGATATCTGCTCTGTAGTTTCCGAATTTTTATAATACAAATTTATCCGGTTTTCGTTTTATATATATAGATCTGGTGATAATTTATACAAGCTTTTAAGTGAGGAAAAATTTAATGTTGAGCTCCGGGCCCAAGAGGTATGCGTCACATCCTGAGTATTTTGCTTGTGAAACCATGTAAAACCGAAAACCGGGGATTTGAATACAGGTGTTCTTGAGTGTAGGGCTTGAGCGCTACTGTTCACCCATCAAGCTCGCATTATAGTTTAATTTAATTGCGATTGAGCACATGCCCCCTTTTTCGCCTAACAGAGTATTTTTGCCGTTTGAGTTAAGTTTTTGTATCTCAGAAATGTTGAAGTTACCATCGAGGATCGTAAGAACATATTTAAACTTCCTTCACAAGGAAACAAAATTCCATGTCGATTTACTACTATAACAGTATTCGTCCAACCAGAAACATGTGAATTATCTTTTATGAAAAATGTTTCAATTGTGGCATTGCTATTTGGTAACACAAGACAAATCAAAATTGAATATTTTATCTTCTCGTTAAATGGATTCTTATCTAACTTGACAAGACAAATTGAAAGTGAAATGTAAAATATTGCTTTGTCCTTGGGATATTGTATCTCTAAATTGAGGCTGATAATTTGAAATTCAACCTGGACCAGAAAAAAATCCCAAAGTCGCAAGGTACTACATGCTGGACATGTAGAATGGGAGTTTTGTTTTCTTTCTAGTGCTTGTGGTCAAGTTGAAATGCAGTTTGAAGCAGAAGAAAATCATTGTCAAAAGGAAAAATTATTTTTTACTTTCGATATCTCGAGAGCTAAGCAAGATGTGCATTTTTTTTTACTTTTTATCTGTCTCATTGAGTTATATAAGAATTCATAATCAACTTGCGGTGCAACGGTTGACGTAAAAACTGCATTACTGAACAATTCATTAAATTATGAAATTTATAAAAGCTAGTTATGTCAGAAACTCAAGTGTATAGCACAGTATGTAATGCCAAAACACGTGCAGTTGTTATAATAAATTATTTTCCAACAGTATGGACATAACAAATACTTCTGCTTATTTTAAAAACCATTGCATTACTAAACAACACGATAAAATATAAAATGAATAAAAGCTAGAGTATGTCAGAAACACACGCATATAGCGCAGAATTGCAGCTTAAAACCAATGAACCATCAGCGTAAATACAAAAAAAAAAAAAAAAAAAAAAAAATGTTCAGTTGTCCTAAGCCATTATTATTCTCAACACTAAAGGTTCGATACATACTTCTAATGATAAAAAACCATCACCGTATGTATTAATTATGACACTGCAATTCGTGAGGTTTGCTATATAATACCACAAGACAAATGAAATTTTTTTTTTTAAATATATATATCTCGATTACACTTCTTGTTAAATGTTATCTCACTGCTGACATGGTTAGGTTGAAATGCGGCCTGGACGTGAAAAAAATTTCGAATAAGCCAAATCGACGATGTATTCTTATCCAACTTGACGAGACACATTGAAAGAGAAGAGTAAAATAGTGGAATATCTTGCTTTGTTCTTGAGATATTGAATCTCTAAATTGAGGTCATTAGTTTGAAATGCAACCTGGACCAGGAAAAAACTCGACAGAGTTACAATGCACTAACACGCTGAACATGTATAAAGGGTGTTTTGTTTTCTTTCTAGCGGTTGTGGTGAGGTTGAAACGTAGTTTGAAGTAGAGAAATTCGTCGTGGAAAGGGAAAAAAAAACTATAGCTATAAATAATTTTTGTCATTTGATATCTCAAGAACTAAGCTAGTTAAGTAATTTGTTTTTACTATCTGTCTCATTCAGTTATATAACAATTCATCATCAAATTACTGCACCACGGTAGAGGTAGAAACTGCTATACTGAACAATGCAATACATTATAATATGAATAAAGGCTACATTAAGTCAGAAACTCAAGTGTATAGCGCGGAATGTAATGCCAATAAACGTTTAGTTGTCATAAGAACATTACACAAACTTCAGTTGATGTTACGGACATAACAAAAACTTCTGTTTATGTTAAAAACCATTGCATTACTAAATAACGCGAGAAAATATAAAATGAATGAAACCAAGATTACGTCAGAAACACACATGTATAGTGCAGAATTGCAGCCAAATACCAAAAAATGTTCAGTTGTCCTAAGCTGTTGTTATTCTCAACATGAAGGTTTAAAACAAACTTCAAATGATAAGCATCAGCGTACGTATTAATTACTGCAAATGGAATGAATCTATCAGCTCCAATCACCTGAAATTTTAGCTATACAAATTCAGTCTTTTATGCAAAAATAGAAAATTCAATACTGAAAAACAATCAGTAGTAAACAAAAAACAAAATCTACGTTAGTCTTGTTTCACTTTGTTAAAACCGTCAGTTAAACGTTGGTTTTATTATTAACAGAACACTAACATTGATATCAGAGACAAATGATAAAGCTGATGGTCAAAGACATTGCCAGAAATCGTGGGCAAAGAAAATCTCTACTGACTTTTCGTTATTAATTCCTCACATTCAATACGGCCATCGAAGGCGTTTAAAAACTGAACACCCCGTATTAAAGGAAATAATATTTCAAGTTTTGTTCAGTGTGGAGTATGAAAAATGGTTATTATTGTAAATTGCTCATTGAAGGCTATGGTCAGAGATATTGTAGTTGTGTGTTTAGTGTGAAGTATGCTGCATCTAGTGATTACTTCTGTGGTATTTCTCACCATACGTTCAGAATTTCATTTAATGTTCCTGCATTATTTAACGTTGAAACATAAGACAACTGAATTAAGATTCTAAGCTTTAAAACGGTGAAACCCCATCAAAATCTGCTCCGTACTTTCCGAGTTTTTAAACAACAAATATGTCCGGTTTTCGTTTTATAGATATAGATTCACCATAGATATTCAATTGTCAGGAGACAAACAACAGCAAAATTAAAAAAATATAGAGCAATGAATCAATTTGTCATAGAAGTTGCCTTAATTTTCAATTTTCTTTCAGAAAAATAATTTTTTGTTATGACTTTACACCTCATCAATGTTGAGGTCATTAGAGTTGGGAAGGGACTGGGGACAAGAAACAGGAAGGAATTGGGCAATGGCCTTTTGAAGGAAGCATCCCGGCATTCGCCTAGAGTGGTTTGGGGAAACCATGAAAATCTTGAATCAGAATGCCCAAATGGGGATGGAAACCGGAGTCCTCCCAAGTGCAAAGAAGAATAATACCCACAAGATTTTATTTCATCTATAACACATTCTTTCCCATTTATTCTGATGGATTGACAATTTATGTGTAGGAATTACAAAAGATGGAAGTAGCCGAGTCCCTTAAACTCGAAAAACTGGGTTTTCATCCATTTTTCTTTCATTGAAATTCCCCTCCCCCAAATTTAGTTGATATCTCAGTAGCTACAACAGCTTTTCAGCAGATTAAAAAATAAAAGCCTTCTATAACCTACAATAAAATTATTCAAATCCCAGAAGGCAAAACAAATTTGTAATCTTGGTTGTCTGGGTTGAACCGCGTCAATTTGTTGAAACCTAACGTTTCGGCCATCATTTTGTGGCCTTCTTCAGAGTACAAATTTGTCTGACATAAGTACAAACAATGAACTGATTTTTAAGGGATACCATTAAAGAATTCAAAGACACAATACTAATAAGCTATTTATTTGCATGGATGAGTATTTTTTTTTAATTTATTTTATTTTATTACTGACATCTGGGCTTTCACCCATACAGCCACTTTCAATTACAGATTAACATCTCTGGTATAACTATACTAATATCATGCAATTATCTATATGATTTTGCAGAATATTGTCAATAATATACCGATAATAATATCCTGCAAATACATACAAGTTATTTACAATTAATTTAGATTGTGGTGCCAATATTTTCCATGTGCTGGTACAAAATCTTATAAATAGCATAATCTTCAGATGCAAGGAGTGAGGCAGTGCAAGTGGGCAACGGAATGTCTTCTTTCATGAGCGCATCAAGGAAGTGATTAATCTCCATCTTCTTCCGTCGGCAGCCAAATAGCATATGGTTTATGTCTTCAATTTCTCCGCTACGACAGTTGGGAGAGTCTATAATGTGTAGTCTCTGAAGGTGTTGCTTGAAGCAACAGTGGTTGAATTTATTCTAGTAATACTTGTGCTGAGTCTTTGAGAACATTTGTGTACCTCATACAATTGATGAGAGGGTATCTCTGGGTGAATGCACCCGTAGTGTTGGCCTTTGATCAGAAGTGAGCTCTTCCATTCCATGTTCCACTTTAGTCTTATGTTGTTTTCGATCTGACCAACTGCGTCTGGAACAGGATTCATTTTATTGTGTGTTGCACCACTACAAGTAGTTTGCTTGGCATACCGATCCGCCATCTTGTTTCCTAAAAGATTGCAGTGTGCTTTGACCCATTTAAATTTCACTGTCTTGTTACAGCGTCTTAACTCTTGTACCACTCTCACGATATCATATACTCGAGGGTCATTGTGCCATTGCCCGTGATGGTTTTTAGTAGGGACAGAGCCAATCTTGAGTCGGATAAAATTATGCAGTTTTTAACATGAGAAATCTTGGCGTGTTTAAGTGCTTCCAAGATGCCCATCAGCTCTGCAATCATAATAGAAGCCTCTGCTGGTAACTTTAAGACCCTCTTGTCTCCGGATTTTGGTATGTAAAAGGCACAACCGGTTACATTAGAAAATTTGGAGCCATCCGTGTATATTTGCTCCATATGGACTTGGTTGTGTAGGTACTGGAACACACTTGCTTTGTAGTTTTCCAAATGGATGGAATCTTTGGTGTGTATATGTACCTCCAATTTTGTGATGGAGTCCCAGTACAGGGATCAAAGGAGGAAATTTTATTAGTCTGGTGCATCCTGGCAAGTAGATTATAAGTTGCTAGATACTCCGCCGCAAGAGGGGGCATTTCTTTCTTTGTCCTATAGTTTTTGGTTAAACATAGCATAGTGAGATTGTCTATGGCACACATTAGTTTGCTGCCACCAAACTGGCCATGCTTGAGGAGGAATTTTGCACTTAGGAAGCTTCTACGGATGCTTAAGGGTGGTTCAAGTGATTCAACCAGAAGCGCATTAGTTGGCACTGATTTCATAGCACCTATGCATGCACGGAGTGCTTTGCATTGGACTGTCAAGTTCTTTAACTACATTACTGGATGGTGATCCATAGCAAACACAGGCGTAGTCAAAGTGTGGTCGCACCAGTGATTTGTATAGCATTAATAGTATTGCAGTGTTTCCTCCCCATTTTATGCTGGCTATTGCACTTATGAGGTTTATGGCCATGTCACATTTCTTGATCGTGTTTTTGACCCACTTGAGTATGTTGTCAATCCATAATCCCAAGTATTTTACTGTGCTTTTGACAGGGATCACAAAGGGCCCTAACTTTATGTCAGGCATTGCCTGGATTCTATGACGGCTGTAGACAGATAGTGCCGATTTTTTTGGTGATATGCCTAATCCATTACTGAATATCCATTTTTGGAAACTGTCCATAGCTGCCAACAGTGCCAAGTAGACAATTATTTTTAAAATGGAAAGGAAAAATAAAATTGACCAATCACTCACCGAATTTGAAAGGAGAAAGGCAACAGTAACAAAAACACTCCACAAACGCCAAAATAGAATATGTCAGGCTCACTCGAGCAAATAGAAACATGTGAGTGGGCTCGCACAGGCATCCCGCTGTCAATACAGCCACATGAATGGTTGATTTCACTATTATGATCGGAGTGGAGTAATGGGGGAGCAAAACTAATATTAGTGGAAATGATAATCACAGAAAGCAATTTAACCAAACGAAATGAAAAGGGGGGAAAAGAGATGAAAATTATGTAAAAATTTAAAGATAAATAAAAAATATACAAATTATTAAATAAAATCAATATATTACATAAGAATAAGTAAGGATATTGTAATGAAATCCATTGCCATAGATGAATGTAGGAGGGCCACTATGAACACAAAAACATGAACAGACTTTTTGATATTTCAGTATAGACTTGTATCATGAAGAGGGGAGGGTTTATGGCAAAGGGATCAGATGTATACACAGTGAGACTCACCACATGACTGACATGAATGTGGTGATTTTTGATGTGTACACATTTGGTCTCCTCTAGTTATGATTAAGTTTTCTACCAAAATATTGAAAATGTGTTTATATTTTTATGTTCGTATTTGCCCTTGTGCCTTCATCTGTGATGAGTCCTAGGTTTACTATCCTTTTACTTTTTCTTATATGTAGCAAAAGAAATTGTACTTGCAAGAGATGGGTATACCAGCGTGAGGAAGGTGAGGGTCATCCGAGACTGAGACCCTGGAATGCCTGGTATTCAGAATATGTTGATAAGCCAATTCCCACCACCAAACATCTGATGGGGACTTCGTTTACAGGGAGTTCTCTGATGTCTCTAAATGCGAAACAGTTATCGAGTTCATGAGAGTTGTGAGGGCTGGTATCAGTACCAACAGAATGGTCCAGATTTTGGGAATAAGCTACTTACTGCCTAAATCTAGACCAGCCTGCTGATGCCAATGCCAGCTTTCACAACTCTTGTGACCTCATTAACTGTTTTACAGTCAGAGCCATCAGAGTACTTCCTGAAACCATGTTCCTCTGCAAACTGTATAGATGGGAGTTGTCCTATCATCACTTTCTGGATACTAGATACTCGCCCCCTCCCCCAATCCCCAGTCCTCAATTTGATTCATTTCTTTTCTGCAATTCTAACGATGTTGTTTTTGATCGCACACCACCACTCTGAACGTAACAGTGAAAACCACCATTCATGTGGCTGTGTAGAACATTTTCCTATTTTCATAGCCTGAAATATTGTTTTTTTTGGGGTTTATGGAACATTTTTTTGACACTGCTACCCTACTCTCTTCAACATCTTTCCTTTCCATTTTATTATGGCCTCACCGCCTTTCTTCCAACTCTGTTGTTGGGAGATTGTTTTCATAATTTTTGTCTTGGTTTATATAATTTTTGGATGGGAATCCCATAAAGGAGAGAAGTGGTTTCACCTTAGGAAAGAAGAAAGAGTAATCAGATATGTAGTAGCAGAACTCTGGAGATGGAAACCGGCGTACCGTAATATCCTGGATACCAGACACCCACCTGGCCATAATCAACGATAAAATCCAACCACTTAACCCATCAATTTTTAATTTAATTATTTTTTATTATTTATTTTATTTGCTTTTCTCCATATTTTTTTAACTAGAAATAACTTTTCGTGTCAGTCCTAGGACACCCTTGCTACATACGAGGCGTATTCCAAAAGTAAGGTCCGTTTGATCATAATAAAAACATCGTTCAGGATACAAGGTTTTTATTAACGTCAGTATGTAACTACATATCTAGTTCACTTTTCCATATAATCGCCGTTCATATCTATACACTTTCTGTAACGCTGTACCAGTTTCTTTAACCCCTCGGCATAAAAGTCTGCTGCCTGGGACCTGAACCAATTGGTAACGCTCGTCTTGAGTTCTTCATCGGTTTGAAATCGTTGTCCACCAAGCCACCGTTTCAAATGCAGGAAGAGAAAATAGTCGCTTGGTGCAAGATCTGGACTGTAAGCAGGGTGGTCTAGGATTTCCCAACGAAACTCTTGAATCTTCTCTTTGGTTTTGGAAGCGGTATGCGGGCGTGCGTTGTCGTGCAGGAGGATGATGCCAGACGACAGTTTCCCGCGGCGTCGATTTTGGTTGGCACGTCTCAGTTTGGTGAGCGTTGCACAGTACACGTCAGCTGTAATGGTTGTCCCACGGTCCATGAATTCGATCAAAAGGACGCCCTTTTCGTCCCAAAACAGGGAAGCCATCATTTTGCGATTCGTGTACGGCGATTGCTTACACTTTTTTGGTTTGGGTGAACCGGAATGGCGCCCCTGCATTGATTGTTGTTTTGATTCTGCGTTGGTGTACGCTATCCACGTCTCGTCTCCCGTAACAATTTGGGAAAACAAACTGTCTCCATCTTGTCTATAGCGCTCCAAACATTGTCGTGCGCTATGCATTCGTTGCTCTTTGTGCTGAGCGGTGAGCAGTTTTGGCACCCACCGCGCACAAAGCTTCCGATATCCAAGCTCTTCAGTGACAATCCTGTAAATTGAGGTTCTAGCAACATTTGGGAATTCCATAGCCAGACCACTAATCGTCAAACGCCGATCACTTCGCAGTTTTTGGTTAACTTGCTCGACGATGTCGTCGGTCCGAATACCAGGCCTGCCACTCCGCTGTTGATCATGCACATCTTTGCGACCACTTTGAAATTCTCGACACCAGTGTCGAACTTGTTTCTCACTCATTATGTTTGGTCCATACACTACACACAATTTGCGATGGATGTCTGCAGCTGACGATCCTTTTGCCAACAAAAATCTAATCACACCGCGCACTTCACAACTGGCGGGAGCTACGATTGTCGTGGCCATTTCGAACTGCTCTCAAGAATAGATATACGGCTACTGCGGCACGCCAACAATACTGCATATTTACCAGGAGTTGGTAGATGGCGCTGCAGGTGGGAAACGTCATTCAGGCCTATCATCTGTGACATCTTGTACCCCGGACCTTACTTTTGGAATACGCCTCGTATATTCATTTTACCATCGCCTGCAACATATTATCTCAGACATTGCCGATATATCAATAGTCTACTCTCTAGCTGTTCCCCCACCATTTCTCCCACTACCTAGCTAGTCATTGGGTGACGTTCTGTGTGTGCACATGCCCACAACCTAATGACCCATTTCTCTATTACTTGAAGGTCATTACCGAAATATTGTATATTTGTTTGTCCGCCTTTTGTGCTTTCCCTCATTAAAGCCATCAACTTTGGTATGTGGTGGGTTAATTTTCCTTTCTTTTATTATTTATATCACCTAGAAACTGCTTTCATTTTCCTTAGATTCACCTTTTTGTCTCTTGTAAAATTCTAAATTTTATCCATAAATGTTTATATGAATGTGATGGGGGAACACACATTAATGCGCACGCCCAAAATCAAATGTGTGTGATGACAAAGTACATAGAAAGGCAAAAAACACATAACCTGCTTTAACAAGTAGGCAGACACAGATTGGGGATTAGATCAATAACCATAGGAGGCAGGAGGACTAACACAGAGGAAAAAGGGAAAAAAGAAAGGAAATAAAACACAAAAACACTTTTTTCTGTGCCCCTTTGTCATGTGAGGCAAGAAATTAAGGTAAACAACTACACCCACAGTAAACCCAAATAATTTCAACTTACAAATTAAAATTGAATGTATAAAGCAGCTACCCAAGTTCCTGCTTTCAATAACTATTGACTAACACAGACATAAGCTCCATGTCAGGGTATCCCCATCAAACGATGGGATTAGTTTTCCTATCTTTGCAACTATCCATATTTTTCTTTAGATTAAAACTACATAAAATTTAGTTGGATAATATACAATGGTCTATTGTCTGCAAAAGTGTAAAATTAATTTCCTTTTATTATAATCATCATTTATAATGTGATTTACCTGATTCACAACCTCAAAGAAGAGTGCAGTCGTCGTATTTGGGTTGAAAGTGCAAAATTTCCATTGGCATGTTCCACCCAAACCAATTTCGGTATCTGAGACACTTGGGCCTTTCATGTTTAATGAAATGCAGGGACCAATTGCACCAGACACTATAAAATTAAACTTCAGCATTATAATAATTATTTGTTACAGGATTGAGAATAGAATGGTCTGATAAAACAAATTTTAACAGGAACAAAAAGGCACTTTCAATTCAAAGTAGTTAATGGCTTGGAAAGAAATTAGTCATGAAAAGTATGATGCAGCTACACACGATTTTTCATGAAATAACACAGTTCTGAGAAATATTGGTGACTGAAGCAACAACCTTTCAACATAAGATTATTGTAATCATTGAATCAGTGAAACAAAGAAATGATGATAAATATTTTTACTTTTGGGATCAATTAATACTTCAACAATTTATTTTTCTCCACATAAGGTAAGCGTGCCTAATGTTGACATGATAATTTATTTTCCCATTTATATTTGAGCTTCTGACTATACTATTAAACAACTATGCATTCTAAAGATATTTTCTGCATCTTGCTATTTTTATTCCATTATATAAAATTGCTAGTAAATTGTTTGAGTAAACCATATGGTTTAGACATGATCCTAAAGTCGAAAATATTGTGTACTGATGAAATGAAGATTGTAATGAACTAAGGTGTCCATATATTAAGAGTTTATTTTTGCATTTCAGAAACATCTGCCATACTGTCTGCATCTCGAATACTTCTTTTCATTACACATTAAGAGTTATAAGTGCTAATACATAGGATTTAAAAAATAAACCTCTGCATTTGCTCCTATAGTTGATACTTTGAATTAGGTTGCTAAAGTCGACAAATTCCGCATGTGTAGTTGGTACCTGTCCTAAAATACCATCAAGGTCAGAATAGAATAAGAGCTGACCAAGCTAGATCAAGAGGAAAGATTTTACTGAGAAACAAATTTGACACTACTATCAATTTAAGTAACATGCAACAATTCAGCTACCTATCAGTACAGTTGACACAGAGGCTATCCATAACAGAAATATTCTCATTTAAATTATGAAAGCAAGAACATTTATTTTACCATGATTACATCTACATATTCTACCTCTACATCTACATCCATACTCTGCAAATCACAAACATTGTGGGTGCCAGAGGGTGCTAAGCACCAATCCTAAACACGCACATTCCAATCCCGAATAGTGCGAGGAAAGAAGGAATACATAAAAGCATCAGTACGGCATCTAATCTTATCTCTCCTGTCATTGCGACCTAAATAGGTTGACGGAAGAAGTATATTGTGGGTGACAGCGTCACCCACAATGAATATAATTAAATTGTTATTAATTATATTCAATCTTGTGACGTGTAAATAGCGTAAATAATGGGGGTTGTCTGGATAGATTAAACATATGTTAAACCAGGGCAGCCAAAGGTATAGTTGTTGTAAATTTATTTTCTGTGAAACTCGTGGCTCAGTAAGGTGGTGAATATTGGAGGCTGGAAACTGCCATTTTCGGACGCTCGAGAGTGGGACAATGGGGGCCTCTCCGACCTGGCGGCGCCACAGCTTCACAACGGCTATCTTCCGTTAGCCGGGGCGCTGACCTCACCCCACTCCGCTGCTGCGCTGAAGGCCAGGCAGAAAACGCGCGGAGGGATGCAGCGAATGCGAGGCGCGGTATAATACACGTGACGACGGACATGTGTAGATAGCCAATCATGAACATTTATTGGGGTCCACAGTACTAATTCTAGGGAGTTTTTTACATGTGGAGAGGCGACTTTCCGAGGAAGAAGGAAGAAGCCATCTTAAGCAACACTTGCTGCCGGGACGAGTTGATGAACAGACGTGTCAGCCGACACGCTCTCGTCTGGTGATCATTGTCTGGTTGTGATCACACTCTTGCTTTGGGAAGCGAGAGGTTATGTGGCATGCCTGCCATTATCTGGAAGTCGTTCTAATAACGCGGTTGTACCCGCTTATCTGGCGTCCACAGCTGCAGTGACATTGAGCATGTCACGCTACTTCAGGGCGATGCTTTTATGGTAATGTACCGGAAACAGACGGTCACTATTCATTGGGTTTTAACGGACTTGTGAACCCTTAAGCGGCACTGGGATAAGACTCTGCTCCCGCCACTAAATCACTGAGCTAGCTGATTTTATGTTTCACTGTAAATTTCAAGCATTTTGCTATTTGTAAATTCATTTTGATGCTTTTCTTTAACTTTATACGGCGCCCCTGGGATAATCCTTTGTTACAGTAAAATGTTAGCTTCAATTTGATGGCCTGTGTTGCCATGTTGTTCAATGTTAACTTTGCTGTTTTTATTGGTTGAAATATTTCATTCAATTTTTTTTGTTTGCTTTCATCGGCGGATTGTAAACGTCGGGTATTGCTTGTTTTGTTGGTCAAACTATGTTTAACGTAAAGTTAATTATTACCCGGCCTTGTAAAAGCCATAAGAATCAATAAATGGGATATTATTTTGTGTCTAATATTCATGGTTCTGGTTCCTTTTAGCTCCCCTTAATTAGATTTTAATGTATTTTCATTTTTCAGATTTATATTAATAATTCCCCCTCCCTTTTTTTTTTTTCGCCAGTTATCGTATTTTACTACAGTACTTCATTGCACTCGAAATTTAAATTTTTTCGCATATTCTCCAATAAATTCGAACACAAGTTATGTCATCTGTCTTCCAAACTATCCCAGCCCAATGTATGTATCAATTCTGTGACGCTTTCATAAAGGCTGTAACAACAAGTCACTAATCGAGCGGCTCTTCTCTGCACCCTCTTCACTGAGTCAATCAGAACCTTGCGATATGGATCAAAACCCCACAACAGTAATCCTGATGCGGACGCACTAGTGTTTTATATGCTATCTCCTTTGTATGAGGATTACAATTCCTCAAAATACGACCTATGAATCCTAATTAAGAATTAGCCTTGCCTACGACGGAAGTTACGTGCATGTCCCATTTAATGTTGCTTTGTACTATCATCCCTAGATACTTCACGGAATCAACCGTGTCAACAGCTGAATTGTTTATTTTGTACTCGTGAACAAACTGATTCTTCTTGTTACTTATCTGCATTGCCTTGCACTTTTTGCAATTAAGTGTAAGCTGCCATTTACGGCACCAATCGAAAATAGCATCCAAATCACTCTGAATTTCTAAGCAATCGTCGGAGCACCTTATTTCCCTATAGATAACCGCATCGTCGGCAAATAATCGCAACCAGCATTTGACGTCGTCACCTAGATTGTTTATAAATATTAAGAAAAGAAGTGGACCTATTACAATTCCTTGAGGAATGCCTGAAGTAACATTTATCTTAGAAGAGGCTTCCCGGTCAACAACGACATACTGTGATTGACCAGTTAGAAAATCACGTATCCACTCACAAATCTGAGCTGAAATACCGTAAGCTCGAATCTTCACTAAAAGTCGGTTGTGTGGCACAGAATCAAAAGCTTTCTGAAAATCCAAAAAAACTGCATCAACTTGCGAACCTGCATCAATAACTTTCATTACTTCATGGGAAAATAGGGCCAATTGTGTTTCACACGATCTCTTCTTCCGAAATCCGTGCTGACATGGTGTAAGTAACTCATTCTGATCTAGACACTTCATAATGTTCAAGAATATGACATGTTCCAGAATTCTGCTGCAGAAAGATGTTAGAGATATGGGTCGATAATTCCTAGGATCACTACGATCTCCTTTCTTAAAAACCGGAATTACCTGGGCTATTTTCCAGCTAGAAGGTACTTTTTTCTCTTCTAAAGATTTATGGAATATATTTCTGACAGAAATGGTTCAATTTCCTCCGTGTATTCAGAAAATACTCTTACCGGTATACCATCGGGACCCGGCGTTTTACCCTACTTCAGGAGTTTTAATTGCTTTACAATACATACTCTGTCAATTTCTATCGGATCCATCTCTAATTCCACACGATGTGGTAAAGTGGGGATGTTTTCCATGTTTTCGCGCGTGAATGAATTTTTGAATTTGGTGTTATATACGGTAGCCTTGTCACGGCTGTCTTCAGCTTCACGTCCGTCTTTTATTAGAACTGGCTTATTGTTACCACTACAACTAACTTTCTTTACATACGACCAAAATTTCTTAGGGTTTTCAGTGAGGCTCTTAGAGAGAGAATTGGCACGAAAGTCATTAAAGGCCTCATGCATCGCATTCTTAACATGTCCCCTTATCTCCTCTAACTTATCTAAATCAGTCCGATGCATCGTCCTTTTTGATCGTGCATGTATCTTCCTTTGCTTCTTGAGTAACCTTTTAACCTCCTGTGTGTACCATGGGGGATCGTTCTCTTCCCCGATTGTCCATTTCGGTATATGCAAGTTCATACCTTCCCCGACTATATGTAAGAATCGATGCCACCTCTCTTCAACGGTGCCTCCTGCTACTAAGAAGGTATGGTAATTATGCCTCAAATACGCTCTAAAACACTCTTTTGAAGCAAAGTAAAGTAAACTTATATTAACCCTTTCCTCCCTGACGGTACTTATAAGTACCATTATGTTTACCACCATACAATTTGACAATACCAGTGTCCACTACATTGTTAAGCCCGTTGATCTATTGTTGTACGATTAGGTCAGACACTGACAACATTTATTTTTAAATTCTGCACGAAATTGCCGAGAAATTAATTTTCTAAGTTGGGGCTTGACAACAAATTGGCCAGAGTAACAAGTGCTACATTACAATGCATTTTTAGGTGATAATTTACTTGGCAAGTGTCGATTTATGTTATTACTTTTTTAGTTTGAACATTTAACCATATGTATTTTACCTATAAAATATGTTTTTCTAGTTTCTTTACTAAATAATCGAGAAAAACCAATGAGGACTTATAAGTACCGTCAGGGACTTCTGGGTAGTTTTATACAAATTATTGGTCAATAGATTTAGCAAGTATACAATTGGTGTTATCATTGTTTTAAATATTTTCAAATGGATATTTTTAAGAAATAAGCTCTGATTGAAGCTCTTCTCTTAGAAGTTTATAATTTATCAAGGCAAAAATGAAGAAATGACTGCAGAGTTCTTGGATTACTCATTAGGTCAAAGAACGGTCTTAGAATTGGCTGAACAAAAATGGAGCAATGAGGATGATAATTATTTTTCGTCTGTTTCATTAGTATAAAAACTGAAAGAACTTTTGGTTGTGTGACAATCAGGCCCAACCACCAAGTCTTTCTGACAACTTATTTGCTGACAGCAAACTAAAAAGAGGAGGTTGAGACCACAGATTTTGAAACCTAAACATTGGCTACTGGAAATGGTAGGATAGAAATGTCGTACATTTAGTATCAACTTTTCATGGCAGCAAGGAAACTACTGTTACACACAGTGGTATAACAATTAGCTTCAATGGTTGGGGTTCGTGGCAATTTCAACAGATGGGCCCTCTCTCTGGCTTGATTGGTGATCTGGGTGGATCTTGGGCTAGAGGGCCTCTCCGGCTGGTCATCGGGGGTTCCCTACGGCAGTGGGTCCCATGTCATTTTGCCCACCCTGTTGTTACACCACTGGTTATATGCAAAGAAAAAGATGGATTGAAGTCAACAATTTCATGCTCAGGAGTCGTCAAGGACTACAATACATTCATGTGTGGGGTTGATACTGCCGATCAGCTGATGGTGTTGTGCAATGCTGACAGAAAATTACCGAAATCATGGCACAGATTGTTTTTGGGAATTCTTGATGTATTTGTCAATGCCTATAACATAAATGGTCTGATATTTGAAACAAGTCTGTAAAAACTTTCAGAAGATCAGTTGCACAGGGTATGACGACTATGAAGGATATCGGTAAGAAGAAAAGGTCATCTACAGATATTTCACCAAGCCCTCATCCATTCGAACAACACAAGTCATACTATTCCACAATGAGAGTCATAATATTGGGAAACAGACGTATACACTGTTCCTAATTAGTAAAAATCAGATGAAGATGTGAAGTATGTAGTATGAAGAAGATGCAGTCAAAACATCATTCCAAATGTTCAACTCCTATATCTTTTTGTGTCTGAATGAGCAAAAAGAATTGGTTTGTTGCATATCATGAGGGGAAAAATTCAAACCAATATTAACATAATTGATTTCAGTTGCTATTTCTGTACATCCTGTGATACACAAAGTCCCTGATGGTACTTACAAGTACCGGCTTAGTAGGAGTTAAAAAAAAATAATAATAATAAAAAAAAAAATGAAAAAAAACTGAAAAAAATATGTGTGTTTAATTTCAAGTACCTTTATACAAATATGTAATTAAAATTATAAATTTCCCTTTATTTCCAATAGCTGGTAGGGAAGGGTTAACCGAGAGATAAAGTACTTACTGATTTCACCATTTCACAAGGTACACGCTTTCGACTATGGTAAGCACACACACTATAATAGCTGTTCTCCATCAACGAACAAGATCATCACCTTTCATATTGACAAGCAAAGCTGCACAGTTTTCTGGATGATCGCATTTCTTTAAATTTGAACATTATACAATTTCACGTCAACTATAGCTGCATGGTTGACAATAAGTACTTGTATCTCGTCACAAAATATAAAATAAATTTTTGTCTAACAGGACCACATGAACTTAACGATACCAGTGACATTAGAATTTCTTAGATTTCTGTATAGAGGTCAAAATTATGAAGAAGCAAAAGTCAACATTTAAACTAAAATAACTACTCTTGTCACAACATACAAGAGGATACAGTTGCCAAAAATAAAAAAAAAATAAAAAAAAAAAAGTTAAAAAAAAATAAAAAAAAATTTATTTTTTTTTAAAAAAGTTAAAAAAGAAACTTGCCTTTCAATTCACGGGAGGTTTTCACCTCTAGTGTTCCATTAAATGCCATCTTAAATTCACCTTTCTGATCTCTTGCAAACACTCTCTGAAATGTTTGTTTGAAGAGAGATGAATTGAATGAGTCTCCCATAACCATATGGCCTCTACAAGCATGAAAAATAAAGGTGTCATCAAAATACTTAAAAAAGCAACAGTGACAATAATTCTGACATCTTCCAACACACAATGCAAATTAAAAATAAGAAGCTGGTTTAATATAGTAAATGATCCATACCCAGTAGAATTACAGCACTGTTTCATTTCAAGCAATCCTGTTTGATCAAGAGCACAAGAATAAATATCAATGGCATGACCATTGATTGATGCACGTCCCGCTAACCCCTCATAATGCTTAACTGCCTTCTTCATGTACTTTGCATTGTCTTTCTGGATATCATGATGAGATCTTATGGGCTGCCTGAGATCATCATTGACAACTTGACCAGGACCTTGTGAGCATGGACCACCAACAAAAAGCATAATTCTTCCACCAGTATTTGGATAAGCACACTGAAAGCAAAAAAAGACCTCATTAATATCGCTTAATATAAAACAAATCCCAGTTATTCCATATTATTTTTATCAAAAGAGTAGACTAGAATGAAAAATGAAGATACTGATTATTTAAACAAAATAAAGTTAGAAAACAAAATCACCTTTCATGCTAACAGAGAGAACAACAAAAAGCCAAAAATGAGCAGGAGGATACTTCTCCTTCACATTTCTTCCCACATACCACAAAATATTTTAAAGTTACAGAATTTTCCATGAACTTCTCAGGAACGTTGGGTAATGATATAGCAAGGAAACATTTTCTTCTTTCACTTATTAAAAACATTAGGTAATAAAGATCTTTTTTCCAAATCATAGTTACAGGATTGTTTACACATCCTGAAACTTAACTCATTAGTCCTGAATTTATTTAAATAACATGGTAAGTGCAATTTGATGTTAGACTTAAATCTGTGAAACAAGAGAGGCCAAGAGTACTAGCAGTAACAGTAACATTTAGACAACAGAAATAAAAAGCAAAACATTTTAAGCCAACATCCACAACAAGGACCAAGGAAGTAATCTCATCACTTACACTACCTCTGATACAGTTAAGGGTCTGACTACAATGTTGTGCAAGTGATGAGATTATTTTCCCTAAAATTGTGTGTTTAGAAGCCAATATTTAATTTAAACTTTTAGCCAAGTTTCATTGTTTACTATGAATTGGTAATTATAAATTTTTTTTAACTATACATATTAAGTGTAAGAAATGGCAGAGAAAAATGTACTACACAAAGTAACAAGCAAAGAGGCTTATCAGAAACTAGCTGACAAACAAAACAAGGCTGAATTTAGAGCCATTCCTTACATCTTGATTGACTGCACATATACTCAGTGCATAGTGTTATTCGAGTTTCACACATTATCTTTCACGACTTCATGCTCAAAGGTGCTATACTTAAAAATTTAGGCCTTGGTTAACTGTATTTTCTTAGAAAAAGAATCTTGCTTTAATCCTTTCTCTCTTGTTCTACTACTGAAAATTATTATGATTGTTTAGCTTTTTAAAAATAACTAGCTGGTACCCACAACTTTGTGTTTGTAAAGAATTTTGATTGACATCTACCGACATCTAACAACCATAATAGATGATGGGAGACTCGATGATATTACCACACACAAATGCCAGTCATCTGCGCTATGTAGTTCAGGCAGCAAAGTAATATTTACGGACACAGTTTTTGGACGAAATATAAAAATATCCTTGATCGACCACTTACAACCACCATATCTCTCACATTCCTAAATAGAGCTGTAAAAGTAACGATGTATTCGTTACTGAGTAACGGGTTCGTCACCTGACTCGAGGTACCGAATCGTTATTCACAAATTCATTTCGTTACTGGCATGTTTCGTTACTCGCATAGATACGAACACTTTACAGCTCCCGCATGTAACTTTTTGACAGTGTGAAGACTAATTTTGTAGTTTTTATTTTGTTTAACATTAAAATTTACAGTGCATAATTTGTAAATAGAAAATCTGTAAGGATAATTTGAGATAGTTACCGTTTTTTTTTTCTTCATTTATCGTTCATTACTGAGGTTTATTGATTTCAAACATTTATGAAATTTGTTTATTTTAAGATTTGATTTTTTTTTTTTTTTTTTTTTGCTGTAGTCAGTCTTTAGACTGGTTTGGTGCAATCCTCCATCCCTTCCTATCCTGTGCTAACCTCTTCATTTCTACATACCCCTTACAACCCACGTCCTCAATTATCTGTTCATATATTCGAATCTCTGTCTACCTCTACAGTTCTTACCTTCGACTGTTCCCTCCACTAACAAATTAACCAATACATTATGTCTCAAAATATGACCTACCAGCCTGTCTCTTCTTCCTGTAAGCTTCTTCCATAAACTTCTTTTCTCACCCATCATTTCCAAAACTCGTTCATTTCTTACTTTGTCTGTCCACCTAATTTTCAGCATTCTTCTGTAGCAACACATTTCAAATGCTTCAAGTTTCTTTCTTTCCAGTATTCCTAAAGTCCATGTTTCGCTACCGTAAAGTGCTGTGCTCCACACATAGAGTTTTAAGAAGTTCTTCCTAATTCCTAGATCAATATTTGAAACTAAAAGGTTTCCCTTTTTCATGAAGGCTCTTTTTGCTAGTGCTATTCTGCTTTTAACATCATTCCTGCTTCGGCCATCGGTTGTAATTTTGCTACCCAAGTAACAGAACTCACTCACTTCTCCTATTGCATCCGATCCTATTTTTATATTTAATCTGCTAGTATTGGTATCATTTCTGCTACATTTCATCACTTTTGTTTTACTTTGATTTATATTCAGTCCAAAATCTTCCTTCAGTATTTTGTTCATGCCATTCAATAACTTCTCAATATCCTAAGCCCTCTCTGCTAACAAGACAATGTCATCAGCAAATCGTGGCATACTGATTTTTTCTCCCTGAAAACTTATGCCGCATGGAAATTTTTCTTTGACTTTCTTCATTGCTTCTTCTACATTCAAGTTGAATATTAATGGGGATAGACTACAACCTTGTCTCATACCCTTTTCAGCTGATGCATGTCTCTCGTGATTCTCTTCTTTTATTACAGCCACTTGATTTTTATATAGTTTATAGAGTATTCTTCTATCTCGATACTTTAGACCCGACTTCTTTAAAATTTTGAACATCTTGTCCCACCTAACATTATCAAAAGCTTTTTCTAAATCAACAAATGCCATAAAAGTATCTTTGTTTTTCTTGATCCGCCCTTCAAGTATTAATCTTAAAGACAGAATTGCTTCCCTTGTACCACGATTTTTCCTAAACCCAAACTGATCTTCACCTTTTATCTCTTCTACTACCCTTTCCATCCTTATGTATATTATTCTGGTCAGGATTTTGAAGCATGTGATACTAATGGTGCGATAATTCTCACATTTGTCGGCTTGTGCTTTCTTTGGAAGTGTGAAGATGATATTTTTATTAAAATCAGTTGGAATTTCTCCTGTTTCATAACTTTTTGATATCAGCTTGAATAATCTTTCGATTCCTTCCACTCCTAGAGATTTAAGAAGTTCTGCAGGAATCTCATCAATTCCAACTGCCTTATTTGCTTTCAAGTCATTCAGAGCTTTATTAAATTCTGTCCTCAAAACAGGATCTCCTAAGTCATCGATGTCGACATCGCCTTCCTTTTCCAATACACTATTGTTCAAGTCGTCCCCATCATACAGTTTCTCAATGTATTCCTTCCATCGGTTAACTCTATCATCTGAGCTTAAAAGAGGTTTCCCATCGGCGGATTTAATGTTCATACCTCTTTTCTGCATTTCTCCAAAATTCTGTTTGATCTTTCTATATGCAACATCTACTTTTCCTACGAGCATTTCCCTTTCTACTTCTTCACACTTTTCTTGTAGCCATTTTTATTTTGGTATTTTGCATTTCCTATTTATTTGATTTCTAAATTGCCTGTACTGCTTCATCCTGAGCATGTTTGTACCTTCTCCTCTGATCCATCAGCTGCAAAATTTCTTCTATGATCCAATGTTTTCGGGCAGCTTGTTCCCTAAAGCCTAATTTTTCTTTTCCAGCTTTCATTATTTCGGTCTTTAATGCATTCCATTCGTCCTCGGTTGATCTTCTTTCACAGTTAATTCTTAGACCTAAGTCTACCATTTCTGCAAATTTTTCTCTTGTGCTAGATTGTTTCAGTTTATTCACTGCCAGTCTGTTCTGCTTATGCTGCTTCCTTATTTACTTGAATTTCAGCCTGCACTTCATTACTATCAAATTATGGTCCGAGTCTATGTCTGCTCCTGGGTACGCTTTACAGTCTAGAACTTGATTCCTGAATCTCTGTTTGACCATGATATAATCTAGCTGATATCTGCCGGCATCCCCAGGACGTTTCCAGGTGTATATTCTTCTGGCATGGTTCTTAAACAGTGTGTTCGCCACAAGTAGCTTATATCTTTCACAAAATTCTAGCAACCTGCTTCCTCGCTCATTTCTTTCTCCTAGACCAAAACTTCCTACAGTATTCCCCTCTTTTCCTTCTCCCACTATTGCATTCCAATCACCCTTGATTATTAGATTTTCCTCCCCTTTCACATATTGGATTAATTCTTCAATTTCAGAGTATATTTTTTCTATTTCTTCGCCATCTTCCTGTGACGTTGGCATATATACTTGTACTAATGTGGTTGGGACGGGCTTAGTTTCTAACCTCATAAAAATAATCCTGTCACTAAACTGTTGATAATAACTCACCTGTTTCCCTACTTTCTTGTTCATTACAAATCCTACACCAGTGACAGCTTGTGTGCTAATTATCCTGTATTCCCCAGACCAGAAATCCTGTGCATTCTTCCATTTAATCTCACTAATCCCAACAACATCTAACTTAAGTTGTTCCATCTACCTTTTTAAGTTTTCTAACCTACCTGCCCTATTCAGACTTCTAACATTCCACGCTCCGACTCGTAGAATGTTTCTATCCATTCTGATGACTCCTCCCTGAGCAGTCCCCACCTGGAGATCCGATTGGGGGACTATTTTACCTCCAGAATATTTAACCCAGGAAGAAGCCATCATGATATATGTAATTTAAGAGGATTACATGTCCTTGGGATACCCTTTGGGTCTTTAATGCAGTGGTTTCCCGTTGCCTTCTGCATCCCCATGCCGTTGATCATTTCTGATTCATCCGCCTTTAGGGGCCATTTCCAACCCCAAGGGCAAGAGGGTGCCCTGAACCGCTTCCCGCTCTTCCGCCCTCCTTTCGGAGGCCGTTGGCAAGCAGTGGGTGACTCCTTATACCGGGAATCTTTCAGTCGCCAGAGCCTCGTCCGTGGAAACAGGGTGCACCACGTGAAGGAGAGGTTGACATTTGGTTGGAAAAGACTAGTATAGTCTCTCCCAAACCCTTACAAGAATTGATACCCAGATACCCCCTTTCCTACATCCACCTACATTTGCCCTCTACAAATTTTAACTTTAAAATTTTTCAATGTTTTTGGTAAATTATTCATATTTTCTCTTGGTAACTTATTCGAAACCCTGACACCCCTACCTAAAAAAGAGAATCTTCCTACACCCTTGTGCCTGAAATCGAATGCCAGCTTGTGGTCATGGTCATCTTTTCCCTTCCAAGCATTACTTTTAATTCTTACACCAATATATTTCCATGCCTCATCACCAATATACGTCTTGTACACTCCCATGACCCTCTTGACCCTCCTCCTGTCTTCCAGTGAATCCCATACCAGCTGTTTTATCATATCTGTTACTGATTGCGTTCTGCGATAATTTCCAGAAACATATCTAGCAGCCTTTTTTGCAATTCCAAATTCCATAAACATACAACAAGGCACAATGACTTTATTCCTTTTTCCTGGTGTTAGTTATTGTATTATTACCGCAGGATCCATGTAATCAATGCGGTACTGTCTTTAATGTTGAATGTTTGTTGTAACCGCGATGCAACAACAACTGCGAATTTAATCGCATGTTTTCCCTGTACCTTTGTTTTTGATTTACATGTTTTGAATATTGATATTTTTAAAATGAAACAATTATAGTGGGTGTCAGTAGCACTCTGCCTGCAGGCCCGACTTGATGGTATGTCAACATTTATTTGAACAAATCTATCGCAAAAAGATGTAGATTTTACAAACATAAATGAAAACAGTGAAGGAAGACAGTGGTGAAACCTCCTATTTAAAAACGAAATACTTTGATGAGATTATAATATCTGTCAAATACATGTCACATTATCATATTACTTGACTTTAAGTTTTATCCAAATGAACAACTTACCTAAACTTATTTTACTAAACCAACAATTTACTTAAACTTTACCAAGTACGAACGAAGTCTTTCCGTAAGCAACACGACTCTACGCGAATGCGATGATGTATGCTAGTTTGTATTGTACCAAAAGTAATGAGTAACAAAACGATACGATAGTAAAGAAATTATCCCGTACGCGACGCAACTCGATGCGATGCTTCGCACTAGCCCTCGATTGTAATGAAAGTAACGATTCGAAAGTAACAGGTACTGATTGGTTTAGTAACAAATCCATACGGGTACAGAATTACTCGTTACTTTTACAGCTCTACACCTAAAGTTACCGAAATTCGGTCAATGTTGTGATCAATGGGTGACCCTGTGTTAATATCACACACAAAGACCAGTGATCTGCACTTTATAGTTTTGGCTGAAAAGTGATACACAGGGACACATATGTTTTTGGTAGAAATTTGAAAGTGCCGCAGGTTGACCAGTTCCAACCACTATATCTACATCTACATATATACTCTGCAATTCACAAAACTGTGGGTGGCAGAGGGTGCTCAGCAGCAAAGCTAATCTCTTTGTTGTGCATTCCAACCCGATGGTACGAGGGATAAAAGAATTCATATAAGAATCAGTCCGGAATCTTATTTCTCTAATTTTATCGTTCCTGTCATTCCGACTCAAATAGGTTGGTGTATTTCACTACACTCGTAAGTGAAAGTGGGAGTACACATGTTTACCAATAAGTTTATACGAAACGTGTGTCATCTATCTACCAGAGACTCCCAGCCTAGTCTACTGATCAGTTCTGTAATGCTTTCATAACGACTGTAGCAAATAGAAACAAATCGGCCGCCTCTTCTCTGTACTTTCTCTATAGTCTCAATCAACCCCTTACGAAATGGATCCCAGATGACACAACAGTAGTTCAAATGTGGACGCACAAGAGATTTGTACGCTATCTTCTTTGTTTGTTCATTACAATTTTTCAAGATTCGACCTAGGAACCGCAGCCTAGAATTAGCTCTACCTACTAACATATTAATATGTAAGTCCCATTATATGTTCCTTTGTACTGTTACTACCAAATATTTCATAGAATCGACCATTTCAATAACCGAACTGTTTACCTCATATTTCTGAACAATCGGATTCTTTTTGTTAGTTAAGCTCATTGTCTTACACCTTTTACAATTTAGTGTGTGTTGCCACACAGCACACCGTGCCAAAATAACATCCAGATCACGCTGAATTTCTAAGCAATCAGCCAAATTCCTTACTTACCTATAAATAACCGCATCAACAGCAAACAATCTAAAAATGCTTTTCACTTTGTCTCCGAGATCATTTATAAAAATTAAGAAAAGAAGTGGTCCTATTACACTTCCTTGAGGTACACCCGATGTAACATCTAGATTAGAAGAACTTTCTCCTTCAACAACGACATACTGCGACCGACCAGTTAGAAAATCCTTTATCCATTCACAAAGCTGATCAGATATACTGTAAGCTCATAGCTTCGCTAAAAGGCAGTTGTGTGGCACAGAGTCAAAGGCTTTCTCCCACACTACCAAAGTTACTGAAATACGGCCGACAGTGTGATCGAAAGGTGACTCTGTGTTACTAGCAAACACAAACGCCAGTGATCTGCGCTAGACAGTTTTCGCTGAAAAGTGATACACCAAGACACATGCGTCTTTGGCAGAAATATGAAATTGACGCACATCAAACACTTTCAACCCCCATTTCTCCCACACCCCCATAGCTACCAACATCTAACAACCATAGTACATGACATGGGACAGGATTCTACTACCACACACAAACACAAATGGTCTATGCTATGTAGTTGTGGCAGAAAAGTTATATATGCGGAGACAGATGTCTTTAGTTGAAACATGAAAATATCCTTGATCGGCCATTTTCAACTTCCATATCTCCCACACTCCCACAGTTACTGAAATTCGGCCAGCGTTGTGATCGAAAGGTGACTCTGTGTTACTACCACACACCAACGGCAG
Organism: Vandiemenella viatica; assembly: GCA_031002005.1. Taxonomy (NCBI): domain Eukaryota; kingdom Metazoa; phylum Arthropoda; class Insecta; order Orthoptera; family Morabidae; genus Vandiemenella; species Vandiemenella viatica. Next base: position 244,124,595 of record JARYHS010013630.1, read on the forward strand.
TGGTCTGCGATAGATACTTTTCGCTGAAAAGTGGTACACCAAGACACACGTGTCTTTGGCAGAAATATGAAACTGCCGCAGGTCGACCCCTTTCTAACCCTATATCTCCCACATTCCCATACTACCGACATCTAACAACTATAGTGCATGACAGGAGACACGATTCTACTAGCACACACAAACAACAATGGTCTATGCTATGTAGTTGTGGCTGAAAAGTGACATGTGGAGACATGTCTTTCGTCAAAATATCCTTGATCGACCACTTTCAAAACTCCATATCTCCCACACACCCACAGTTACTCTGAAATTCGGCCAACGTTGTGATTGAAAGGTGACTCTGCGTTACTACCACACACAAACGCCAGTGATCTGCGATAAACAGTTTTCACTAAAAAGTGATACACCAAGGCACATGCGTCTTTGGCAGAAATATGAAATTGTCACAGGTCAACCACTTTCAACCCCTAATCTCCCACATCCCCATAGCTACCGACATCTAACAACCATAGTGCACGATAGAGACACGATTCTACTACCACACACAAACACCAATGGTCTATGCTATGTAGTTGTGGCAGGAAAGGGAAGTATAAGGAGACACAAATTTTTTGTAGAAATATGAAAACGCCCTGCATTTGTGGTATAACAGGCTACCTAAAGAAAATAATTACTCTGAAATTGGTAGCTAGGGTAATGTTTATTAAAAAAAAAAGAGAGAGAAGATAGATATAAGATCGAACAAGCTTGATAAAAATCGTTGGTGTGTTCGCTTTGAACTTTAAGTTGCTGCTGAAGGAACTTGTAAACATTCGGATAATTAAGGATATTATGGCATGATAATAAAAAAGGAATTAAGTCATATAAGTTTATTATTTATTTGAAGTATGAAGAAAGAATCGAATAAGCAGTAAGCTGAAGATTTACTCACTCATGAGTTAAAGACGATCGTGTATCCTGGTTACGAAAAAAAAGAAGGAAGAATATAAAAATAAAACATTAAAAGGGAGTATCATCATAGAAAATATGACGACAGGTAGTAAATAAAAAGTAAGACACATTGACCAACTTTGATCATCATATCTCCCACATCCCCACAGCTATTGGCATTCAGCCAATGTTCTGCACGACCAGAAACTACATGCTACTTCCACACACAAACACTAGGTAGTGGTGGCTGAAAAGTGAATAATAGGAAAACACACTTGTATTTTTATGTATATAAAAGAGTAACAACAGTATATTGCAAATCTTAACTGAATCACCCAACTGGACATTGAAACCAAATGGTTAAATGCCACGAACTGAATTAATACACATGTTAAGTAATATTAGTATTTTAAAAATGGCTTGATACACCAATCATTTGATCACACTCTTAACAAATTATTGATATATCATTCCAAAAGTAGAAATTATCCATCATTATGAATTTAAGACAAAAACTATGACTAGTGATAAAACCATAACAGGATGTAAGAGAGGGGAGAATATAAAAATAAGAAGATAACAAATTGAGAAAGGTTTAACAAGCATGGACAGCAAGGAAATCAAGAAGTTGTTGGTATTTTCAAGCAGGATCCAGATGGCTAAAATGTTGATATCAACTTGAAGTTTATATATTTACGATTGAAAAACAAATAACTTACATCAAGCAGTCAAAAAGTGTTTCCAATGCTATTTGTGTATTAAGAAATTCAAATACTGCTAAAATATTCCCAAGATTCTAGCAGCATCAGAATGTTAAATTCTCAAACATACTGAGGAAACAAATTTCCAATCTCATATTCAATGAATTGAAGTAAAAGCTGCCACAGCTAAAGCTTTTTTCGATGTTACCACAGGAATGACACAAAATGACAAAACTGAACCACAGTGGTGACGTCACCCTTGATCTTCCATCTTTGCTGTTTCTTTAACATTTTGATTGTTGGGTTTCAAGCCACACTACGCTAATATCCTGTATTCCCGTTTAGCAAGTGTTCAACTGTTCTGATCTCAAAGGCTAACAATGTCACAGGCTGAAACCCTTATTTCTTCAAATTCAAACATACACTCCAAATCAATAGTTTGTTCAGCCACCACTGGTTTTACCATCCTGACCCAGACAGAAATTTCATGCATGCTCCACATATCTCTGAAAAAACAACACTGTTTAGTCTGATACAAGCTCTCCCACATTTAGAAGATATGTTGTACATTCCCAGAAGTACATAGTTCCATGACATCCTTTATGTTTCAAACCAAGTTTTTAAGCTTTGCAGGTAATCTGAAAATGGTTTTTACTCCCGTGTTTGTTCAACAGCTTTTTTCACTCAACGTACCCAAGAATGGAAGGAAGACAGAGAACTCAGCATCATCTAATTATTTTCTGCCTTCCCTTAGCATATAAATTTTGCCCTTTGTTGTAACCATTTTTCACATAAGTTCTACAGAGGTAGTCTAATTCAGCAGCAAGAATGTTTTTGTCACAAATCTTGCATTCATGGGTCTATTAAGTGTAAAATTTGGGAGAATGTTGAGTAAACATCGACTGAAGACCATTTGTAGGCCACCTGAAATACTGAAAACTTGATTGGAAGAATGATGATCTAGGACTGCTAATCTAGTGCACTTACCAAATACCAAGTGAATACAGGCAAGCTTATATCAGACAAATCCAGCACTTTATTGTATTATCTTGATTCTCCTGGTGTACCCATGTAAATTTATTAAAATGTAATGTTTCACCCAGAGATCTTCACAGCTCAATAACTGAAGTGTTAGATTTAAATAAATTGATGTGGCTCCACACAGTGAACCAAGATAATACCGTCAAGTGTGAAAATTACATAATCATTAATAAACAATGGTGTGTGTAGCATGTAAGAAATGTTTGCCTGAGAAGAAAAAGCTATGCGAGTCATGCAGGACAGCACAGATTTTGATCAGTGTAGTGTACATACAAATGCTGTGAAACCATGCTGGGTCAATTTTGAATTCGAATCTCAGTCATCTGTGCAGGGTAAAAGACAACAGCAGTCAAAGTTGCAAAGCAGTGATAGCCTGAGACTATCAGACTGTCTAATCAACTGGCAGAAGAACATTTACAGTGTGTTTTGTGATGATGTGATTACATCCCGGGAAAAGAAAATATAGCGGCCGATTGCTTGTCTAGATTAATGGTTGGAATGTCTAAAAATGGTGGAATGATTCAAACACAGGAAGCCTCGAGGAAATGCCACATGAGAATAAGATCATGAACTGGTTGAAGGAGAGGATGAAGTGTGGACAGAAGTCACTGAGACAATTGAAGGTCCAGGTGACCGGGTAGAGTTTGAGAAACACTATTGTCTGCATAAGGGTTTACTATTCTTCAGAAGGTTGGAGGAGAGTAAAGAATGGAAAATATGTATACTAGAATTGTGTATTGATGAGTGAGTTAGATATCATCACCTCAAGTATAGATATTATGGAGCAAACAAATGTACTCTAATGAGAGAACAATGCCATTTTGGAAATCTAAAAGAAGAGTAGCCAAAATATTATCAACATGTGAGACTTTCCAGGGCATCAAGATAAACAGTGTGGCGAGAATGGGAAAGATGAATAGTGTAATTCCACCAGAGCCCAGGGTTGATTTATGTGGACCACTACCGGTGTCGAGAGGAGTAACTGTTATTTTCATTGTGACTGATGCATTTACTCTACGCAGCCAAAAAAAAAAAGCAACCACTAAAGGGCGTTCCGGAACAAAATGCTTGTGCAGTATTTCCCATGGTAGGAAAACCAAAAAAGATACTGTCTGATGATGGACTACAATTCGCCAACAAGAAATGGACAGAAGTACTAGGAGAGTATTGAATAAAACATCATTCAAAGGCATAACAGATTTCCAACAAAAATAAATACAAAATAATAATAATTAAGAAAGCGAAGAAAACACTAATAGATAAAGCCAGAGCAAGGCAAGTAACACACAACAAAAAGGGAAAAATGACAAT
>JARYHS010013630.1:244129577-244315530 GCA_031002005.1 Vandiemenella viatica
AAGCACTGAGCCACCAGACCGCTCATTAGATACAACATTATGCTATCCCGTGGAAATCCAACAATATAACAAATCAAATTACATAATTAATACAATTTTCAGGATACTTATAATTAATAAAGTCTACATAATTCAATATTGATGATAATAAGATTAATAGTAAATTTTACTTTAAAAAGGAAACTGAAAAATACTGCCTACATGAGGTTTCCAAAAAAACAACCCCTTTCCCCCCTCCCCCTTAATTTTACAAACCCACACTTTTATCCGATTTCGATGGAAATTTGCATACATATACTTTTTAAAAAATAGAAAAATGATGTAGACATTAGTTTTACAAAAACCCAATCCCTCTCCACCTTTCCAACCCAAAACCACTCCCTCTTCCCCATAACACACCATTAAATAAAAAAAAAACACAGATTTTAACCGATTTCTAGGGAATTTGCACATGTATACTGTAAAACAAACGGAAAAATATAGCATACATATGGTTTCCCAAAACACATACCCTCTCCCCCTTCCCACCCCTTAATTTTACGCAAACCGACACTTTTTATCCGATTTCGATGGAACTTTGCACGAATATACTTTTAAAAAATAGAAAAATTAGACATTAGTTTTACAAAAACCCAATCCCTTCCCCCTTTTCCACCCTAAAAACCAACCCCTCTTTCCCCTTACACCCCATAAATAAATAAATTTAAAAAAACAAAGATTTTGATGGAAATTGGCACACATATACTTTAAAACAAACAGAAAAATACTGCCTACATATGGTATCCAAAAACAATCCCCCCCCATTCCACCCCTTAATTTTACACAAACCACAAATTTTATCCGATTTTGATGAAACTTTACACACGTCTATATTAAAAAAAATAGAAAACACTATAGACATTAGTTTTACAAAAACCCAATCCCTATCCCCTTTTTCAACATCAAAACCACCTCCCCCATTCCCCTTACAACCCATAAAAAAAAAGCCACATATTTTATCCGATTTTGATGGAAATCTGCAAACATATACTTTAAAACAAACAGAAAAATACTGCCCTACATATGGTATCCAAAAACACAACACGTCGCCCTATCCCACCCCTTAATATTTACACAATCCCACAATGTTATTCGATTTCGATGGAACTTTGCAATGTATTTTTTTAAAATAGAAAAATACTGTAGACATTAGTTTTACAAAAACCAATCCCTCTCCCTTTTCAACCCCTTCATTACTGTCAGTGTTTTATACAGAGCTTCAGTTCCTATCCGATTTTGAAGGAATTTTGCACACGTACACTTTAAAACAAATAGAAAAATACTGTTTACTTTCAGTTTGCAAAAGTTCAATTCCACCCACTCTCCCTTTACCCCTCTCCCTTTTACCCCTCTCCCTTTACCCCTCTCTCCTTTACCCCTTCCCTTTACCCCTCCCCTATTAATTTCCAGTGATCTATATTGAAACCCACAGTTTTATCTGATTTGTGTACTTCAAAACAAGAGAGAAAAATGCTGTTTACATTTGGTCTTAAACAACCAGCTGGTCTCCCCCTTTACTCCAACTTCCTAATTTTTGTCAATATTTCATATACATATTCACAGTTTTTATCCGATATCGATGAAACTTCACACACGTACACTTTAAAACAAGGAGAAAAATACTGTCTACATTTCGTTCCCAAATCCCAAACCTCTCATACCCTTTATTCCCTCCTCTCTTAATTTCCAATGTTCCTTACAATAACTTTATTAATGTGGATGGAACTTTGCACATGTATAAATTAAAGCAAAGAGAAAAATGCTGTTTATCTTTTGTTTACAAAACCGACCCACTTTCCCAATCACCCTAATTAAGAAAAATTTACATTGAAACCATTCAGTTTTTTAAAATTTAATTATGTCGAAGACGCTGGGAAAATTAGACTAAGTAAATAGCAACATTAAAGTACCATATTTACTGTTAAACAGCACTGGACCGATTATGATCGGACAAATGCTGACCAAAAAATTCGAACTTGAATTTTAAAAATTATTTTAATTTTTTTGTGACAACACAAAATCTACAGTTTTTATTTGATGTCGAAGGAAGTTTGCACGTACTTGCTTTAAAACAAGTGAAAAATGATGGTTTATTTAGTTTAAAAAACTGACCCACTCTCCTGTTTCACGCTCTTAAGACTGATTTACACGTGCAACTTTTCTGTGTTTAGCGTATGTCTCCAAAACAAACTCAGATTATTTTTGTATATTGTGATTGGATTCACCAAAAAACATTGCATATCCAAGACCATTGCAATGAACTCGAAATTTAAAGAAACAGTAATTATAATTTCTACGTAAATATCTAATTTTTACTAAATACAAACTATTAAATACATTGTGTTTAATCTATATGTTTACTCAAGTCTAGCAATAGTGAAGCATTGTCGTGTCAGCTAGTTAACAATAAAAATGATTGGGGGGTTAGTGATTATTTTACAACCTGACACTTAACATTTGAATAAATAACATTAGTAATTGCATTCCATTTTGTTTTGAGTAAGTGTTGAGTTGAAGACGTGTAAAGAAGTAAGCGCGTCGGGAATTATCTATACAGCAGTGAGGAAATCATATCTATCCGTGTTTAATACTTCTATTAGTATTTGTAATTCCCTTCAACCTCAACACAAACATTTCAGATGTTGCAGAGTGAAAACAGTGGCGGCTCGTGGTTTTATAGTGGGAAAGATGCGAATCTTTTACCCCTGCGGTCAAAGTCACGATGGCGAGAGTCCAACCGATTATTTTGCCCACTACAATTCTGTTTCAAATTACGTATTTTTAGCAGTTCAATCTAATGGACAAGTTGTAAAATCCACCAAAATGCACCTAAAGTAGTAGCAGTAAAAATTATATCAAAAATTTATCACTAGAATTATGTTTTTTTCACCTTTCCATGAAAATTCTTTAAGTCGGTAATACCATTCTCTGTACAAGCGTTGTGATTACAATTCAATTCGTAACAAGAAATGAGAAACAGAAAAAATGCATTTTTCACTTCACAACCACTCAGCTGCATCATACATTGATCTGCTGAAATTTCGAACATGATCTTGCCTGCATATCCAACGTTTTTGTTCTTGACTGATGTTAAGGTCGGGTCTAGGCGCACCAAGATTCTTCACTTTAAGCTCGCGTTTCAAATTTTTCGTCAGTAAATTGCAGACCGAATTCGAATTGCACTTCAGAGTGCCGGTTCTCAAAAACGAAAATACAACTCACAAGAGTTAAGACTAACCGCACAACACACAAAAAGAAACTTCAAAATAACACTTTCTCGTGCAAATCTTTAGCAACTTACATAATATGTTTCGCGCACTCATTTCATCTAATCGTTCAACAAATTGTCGCTAGGTGGTGAAACTTATATCACGTATTCTAGTACACTTTAGCGGAAACTTGGTGTCACTGTACAATGGCCAACGTCTGAAACATAAAAGTATCTTTCACATTGTCAAAAAATAATATTTAACGATTAATGACGCATGAAAGCATAAAACTGGAGATACAGAGACAGGGATTCGAGACTGGTAGTTCAACCACTCTGCTGATTTCCCTACGTAGTAACTAGCGTTACAAGAAAATCATGATGGGGTTGGTTCAACTGTCGTAGGCTCCGTGAGCTGAACCTACTGTAAGCCCATAAGAGCTCTACTCCACAAAATCCACGCCCCCAATCCTCTGTTACATAAAATGTAACAGCGTTCCAAAGGCGCAGCCTTAAACATACTACCCGTCTGAGAAATATTTTATATCAACAGTTCTAAAAATATTGACTGTCAGTGTTTAAACGTGTTTGGTAAATTCTCGAAGTGCTTCCTGTTGGTTTAAATTCTGTATTACTCTATTTAAAAACATATTTTAATATATCTTTGGGGTGGCTCCACCTCAGAGCCTTTAACGACGAGCCGCTACTGGCCTAAAAACAGACGAAGCGACATCCCGCCGCGCGGCGGTCGAGGGCGGCCGCCCAACTGTCACACGAGGCGACTATTCGAGCAGCGGCCGTCACCTTCAGCGACACTTGGTTGGACCTTTGATTTAACGCGTATAGCTCAAATCTATGTAAAACTGAAGACGAGAGTGAAATGCTTCTGTGGTTACTCTACTCATGGTGGAATAGGAAAATAAAAACTTGCCGATTCCATGCATTTGAATCAATTTCGTTCATTTTTCCTACTAAAATGAAAAATATGAGAACACTACTCATAAAAAAATATGATTGCCATATTTCTGGGAACCAATCAGACACTCAAACTGTATTTTATGGTTCAAAAGTACAGATTAAATAAAAGTTAAGATAAAGTTTCGGTGCTGGATCAATAGAAAAATATTAAATTTCAGTCTATAAAGTCTATTAAAAGAATATAAAATCTGGAAAATAAGTACAAGAAAAGTTAAAAATAAAAAAGAAATTGAGTTTTCATTATTTATTTATGTAATCTACATCTACATATATACTCTGCAATTCACAAAATTGTGGATGGCAGAGGGTGCTCAGCACCAAAGCTAATCTCTTTGCTGTGCATTCCAATCCCTAATGGTACGAGGGAAAAAAGAATTCATATAAGAATCAGTCCGGCACCTTATTTCTCTAATTTTATCTTTCCTGTCCTTCCGACTCAAATAGGTTGGTGGAAGAAGTATTTCACTACACTCAAAAGTGATTGTATATTATGTTTTAAATTTGAACACAAAATGGTTATGATTCAAAAAAGGGGAAAATCATATCTCATTCATTTTCTTCAGTTGACTGTGTCGCCTCCACGCCGCAAGATCAAATCAGACTAGGTGACGGGGAAACAATGCGCCGCGCGGCATCATCTGCTTTGCCCCATTTAATTACATTGGACCATGCGTCGACTCGACCGCCACGCGGCGCAAAACGCGTCTGTTTTCAATCTTAATATCCTGCTTGTTCGTCACTGACGATTTCCATAGCCATGGTCTCCCGATGGATATTATTCTTCGGGTTTGACTACCGTGCAGTATTATCTGACGTAGGGTGAAATACTGGTCGTATTTGTAATCTGATACGCACGATCTAATTTGAAAGTTCAAACGTTAAGTGCTTCTTGTCATAGTCCATTCTGTTGAGTTCACTATTAATTGTTGCTAGGTGACTTCAATATGATAATCAGCTCGCTGTCATTTGGTTTGTGTTTTGAGTGCTGTATTGTAAAGAAGGAACGCTACGTGTTTTGACTACCTCACCGATCCCGAGGTGTCCGGGAGAAAGCGTCTTCGTCACCCGGACCTGTTCCGGACTAGCGCGTGAGCTGCCTACCTTCCGCACACACTGGCGTAACCCTCAGGCAGTGCCAAGATCGCTACGTACTCGAGACCTTTAGTAACCCATCAAGTTTATGCATTACTGAACGTGTTTTTTTTTTTTTATTTCGATAGATACTGCTTAGAGAAATCTTATGGCCTGGTCGTAACTAACTGCTTAATAGATAAGCCAGAACAAAAATTGTACTAAATGCACTACGGTTGTGCTGTTCTACGTATTATCAACTTGGAACCATGGACGATATAGGTGTGATTTGGGGCAGTCTGAATTGTTAAACTGAGTCATTTAAAGCAACACAAAACAGAAAGTGTATTAATAAAGTCCTCTCGGTATACTATCCGAGTTAGCAGGGTGTTTTCACACGATATTTTGGTGATCGGAGACTCAGATGGCAACACGTGAGTGGTAGGTAAGGAGTAGATGTATGGAAATTTACGAGTGTCAGACTTTTCTTACAACATGTGGCTAAAATGTTATCTGTGTAGAAAATTTCAGTTTCTTCGACTACTCTAAGCACCTTAGAGTTTGATGGTCGTTAAGGAGTGAGTGAGTGACAAAATCGCTGAAATTTGTATATGAATAACATCCGAACTAAGAACAGTAACGAAATAAAATTTAGTGTGTTTGCTAAGATTGCTGATATCTATACATAACGGAAATTTGAGACATATGGCATCAGCACGACCTAAGAAATTCATGTTAAAAAATGGCCAGAATCGATTCGAGATAAAGAGTTAGTTGCCAGGGGTGATGGCGCCGTTGACTCGACTTGGCGTACTACAAGTCTGAGTAATTGAGAGCGAATAATGAACTACCCATTGTGAAGTAAGGTTTTTTTGTCATATTTTTTTTTCTCTATCTCTAAAGATTTTACCTACAAGTTATCCCTCCACTAATTTAACCAGTCCAACGATAGTGTAGAGGAAAAAAATTGTAATTATCGAATCAGACAACTGGGACAGTGGATACTGATGATTATGAGGTGAAGAGATCGGCACAGCAGAATAATGAATGGCCTGTTGTATCGAAGGATGTTAAATGCCTATATCATCCGATGAATTCGTAGCCTGACACTAGGGAAAGAACAGCTGTTGTCACTGAGCTGAATGCATGTTCCTTCTCCCCAATACCTTCTGGGTACCTGCTTCTCATATCGAGATGTTGAGAATTGATTGCATGTGGTCTACCGTCAGCATCGGCGGTAATTAATGATGTGTTGACTCTTGCAACATTCCGTCTACCGCTCTAGCGGCATCTGCACACCACCTAACCTGCATCTCTGCATAAGAGAGCGTCGTTTAATAAAAGCTAGTAGCGCTGAGAATAAACGCTATCAAAGTTGGGATTAATTTGATTTAAACAGTCAAGTCTCATACGGTTGTGACGAATCAAATCAACCACACCAACATGTATGTCGTTTTCGAAGTAAATTCTATCATGGTAAACGGCATTTTGATTCTTTCTACACCTATTGATATCGTACCCAGAGCGGAAAACTATATCCAGCTGCGATGGCTCAGTTGGTTGCGCCACCGTGTAGGTGTGCGGTGCAGACATGGGGAAGTTCGAGTCCGGGTAGTGGAAGAAATTTTTTTAAAAGAACTTGATCAGCAACGTAGGAGAGGTGGTGGTGCACACGCAGGACTTTGTGCGTTAAAGTTCTGGGATAAATCCCAAACTCCTCCGCATTGCGTTTGGAATTGTTGATGGAGATTCATCCGTCGGATGCCGACGTTAGGTGCTGGTTAGATGAATGGGCCGGTACCGCGTTTCACCCTCTCCGTTCTCCATCTCTCATTTTATAGACTACAAACAACACTATATACTCGGCACACATATTATAAATCATCGGTCTATCTACTGATTTGATGGAATCCTCTATCCTTTCATACCTTGCACTAACTTCTTCATCTGGACATCCCTTACGACCTTTGAATTATATGTTTAATATATTCGAATCTTCGTCTGCCTCTACAGTTCTTTCCTTCTACTGTCCCTTCCTGTAACAGATTAACCAATCCCGCATATCTTAAAATGTGATCCACTATCCTTTATCTTTTTTAAAAAAACTCATCCACAAGCTTCTTTTCTCACCCATCTTTTCCAAAACACATTCATTTCGTACTTTATCTGTCCACTTATTTTTCAGCATCCTTCTATAGCACCACATATCAAATGCTTCAATTTTTCTTCTTCCTGGTATTCATAAAGTCCACGCTTCGCTGTGCTCCATGCATAAAGTTATAAAAAATACTTTCTGAGCACTAGATCAATATTAGAATCTAAAATATTTATCTTTTTAATGAAAGCTCTTTTCATCAATGCTGTTCTGTTTTTACGTCATCCCTGCTCTGGCTATCAGTTGTAATTTTACTTCCTAAGTAGCAGAATTCATTTACTTCTCCCATTGCATGCGATCTATTTTTATATTTAATCCATTATTACTGCTATCATTTCTACTATTTCATAAATTTGGTTTGTATTTAATCCAAACTCTTGCTTAAGTATTTTATTCAGTAACTTCTCAATATCTCAGTCTATTCCGTTAACAGGACAATGCCGTCAGCAAATCTCAGTAAACTTATTTTTTCTCCTTGAACGCTTATGCCACATTCAAATTTTTTTTACTTCTTTTATTGCTTCCTCTACTTGCAAATTTAATATTAATGGGGCTAGACTTCAATCTTGTCTTACACCCTTTTTAACTGATGTATGTCTCTATGATGTCTACTTTTACTATAGCCACTTGATTCTTATTGTAATATTGTGGTAACATCACAATCACTTTATTAATGTACGTGCAGTAGACATTAATTCATTATGCGGTGGTCCGCGTGAAATATAGTACTATAAGGGGCCGCCAGTGAGCGAAGGACAATGACCGCCATCAGGCCACCATATATCAGGCAGTTCTAAGAAGGATGCTCAGACAGTACTATTGTCAACTGTATCCTCGTCGGGATAAACTTCTATGAATGGATTGTGTCGAACTGCTACATGCAGAGCTCAGGTGTGCTATCGACTTCTCACGAACAATAGAAAAGCGAGGGAAGCGCCGATAAACGCAATTCCATGAAATTTGACAGGAGGGAAAGCTCGCTGCCAATCAGAATAAGTCTGAGTGAAGAAGGTGATGTGTGGGGGATGCATTATTGTGACCCTTGAATAGCATAATTAGTTAATTTTAGTTACTATTTGGTTTTTCATGTCTGGACGTATCCGGAGATCAGAAAGGTGGACGTGAAACTGGATTGGGCCCGACTGCACGGGGGCAGAGAAGGGGAATGAAACCCAGAGTCTAGGAGGGCGGAGGGCGCCGTCTGGACGGGGACTCGCCTAGTGACCTCAGAGGAGAGAGGTCATGAGACGAGCTGACCAGCAGAGGGTTAAGTGTTTATGTTAATGCTGGCACAACTATGACTTGAGGTAGTGAGGGAAGATCGTGGTGTTGGTGTGTCCACCCCCGTGCTGACTATTACAGTAAAGACTCTTACGTTCATTTCGAAATGTGCTCTAAAATTCGAATAAGCTCTCTTGCCCTAACGGTCCTGACAAGGAGACTTGCGGAAAAGAATCTCAGTCTATCGAACAGCATTGAGTTTAGCCGGAGCCTATATTTTCAATGATTTTTTTTGTTTATAAAATCAACGCCGTGCCTTTGTTTTTTTATTCTTTAATTTGTTTGTAAATTGTAAATGTACCATTGTTAGCCGAGATGATAGGTTCATTTTGTACGTCTGTAATTGTAGTTTACCGATGTTCATCTGTAGTATAGGCAAGGGCGTAGTATTTAATTGTCATTGTTAATAAAGTAGCTTAAATCATCTTTGTGCGATGTTTAATTGAGTTGAGAAATTAAGTGGCCAGGCTATGACAATTTTAGATTTATTCATGCTGCTATGCGTTCTAATTACAGAACCCTTTCCAATTTTTAGTAAATTCAGAATTATTAAATACATATGTTTAAATTAAAGCACTCAAAAACACTTCACATTAATTACATGATAAGTGTTCTTCTGTATCCATATTTTTAAATCACTCCAGACGAATGCCGGATGCTTCCATCAAAAGGCCATGGCCAAATTCCCCCCCGTTCCTTGTCCGCAGTCCCATCCCACCTCTAATTACTTCGACGTCGACGTCGACGTCGACTAGGCGTGAAGCCATATTAAAATTAAAAAAAAAAAAAAAAAAAAAACTCTCAATATTTTACACCTGACGTCTTCAAATTCTGAACATCTTACCATACTTACACTAGCAAAAGCTTTTCTAAATCATAAATGCCATAAAAATACCTTTGCTTTTCTTCAACCGCTCTTCAACTATTAACCTAAAAGCGGTTTTTTCTAAACCCAAACTGATATCCTCCTTCTATCTCCTCTCCTATCCTTTCTATTCTTCTGTATATTATCCTGGTAAGTAATTTTGAAGAATGTGATGTCAGAGCTATAGCCATGATTCTCACATTTCTCGGCTTGTGCTTTCTTCGAAAGTATGAAAATGATACTTTTATTAAAATCAGTTGAATTTCTCCTGTTTCGTAAAATTTGATATCACTTTGAAATATATTTGGATTCCTTCCTCTCCTACGGATTTCAGAAGTTCTGTAGGAATCTCAAGAATTCCAACTACCGTATTTGATTTCAAAACTTTCAAAGCTCTGTCAAATTCTGTTTTTAAAACAGGGTCTCCAGTGCGGTCCAAATTTTAGCTACCCGAGGCCCAATCAAACTTTAGGATAGGAATGTGAGATATTCCAGAGAGAAAAACGATTTACAATTTTACTCAAAAACACTTATTTTTTTTTTTTTTTTTTTTTTTTTGCTGTTGTCAGTCTTTAGACTGGTTTGGTGCAATCCTCCATCCCTTCCTATCCTGTGCTAACCTCTTCATTTCTACATACCCCTTATAACCCACGTCCTCAATTATCTGCTTCATATATTCTAATCTCTGTCTACCTCTACAGTTCTTACCTTCGACTGTTCCCTCCAATAACAAATTAACCAATCCAGCATGTCTCAAAATATGAACCTACCAGCCTGTCTCTTCTTCCTGTAAGCTTCTTCCATAAACTTCTTTTCTCACCCATCATTTCCAAAACTCATTAATTTCTTACTTTGTCTGTCCACTAATTTCAGCATTTTCTGTAGCACCACATTTCAAATGCTTCAAGTTTCTTTCTTTCCAGTATTCCCAAAGTCCATGTTTCACTACCGTAAAGTGCTGTGCTCCACACATAGAGTTTTAAGAAGTTCTTTCTAATTCCTAGATCAATATTTGAAAACTAAAAGGTTTCTCTTTTTCATGAAGGCTCTTTTTGCTAGTGCTATTCTGCTTATAACATCATTGCTGCTTCAGCCATCGGTTGTAATTTTGCTACCAAGTAACAGAACTCACTCACTTCTCCTATTGCATCCGATCCTATTTTTATATTTAATCTGCTAGTATTGGTATCATTTCTGCTACATTTCATCACTTTTGTTTTACTTTGATTTATATTCAGTCCAAATCTTCCTCCAGTATTTTGTTCATGCCATTCAATAACTTCCTCAGCCCTCTCTGCTAATAAGACAATGTCGTCAGCAAATCGTAGCATACTGATTTTTTCTCCCTGAAAACTTATGCCACATGGAAATTTTTCTTTGACTTTCTTCATTGCTTCTTCTCCATACAAGTTGAATATTAATGGGGATAGACTACAACCTTGTCTCATACCCTTTTTAACTGATGCATGTCTCTCCGTGATTCTCTACTTTTATTACAGCCACTTGATTCTTATATAGTTTATAGAGTATTCTTCTATCTCGATACTTTAGACCTGACTTCTTTAAAATTTTGAACATCTTGTCCCACCTAACATTATCAAAAGCTTTTTTCTAAATCAACAAATGCCATAAAAGTATCTTTCTTTTTCTTGATCCGCCCTTCAAGTATTAATCTTAAAGACAGAATTGCTTCCCTTGTACCACGATTTTTCCTAAACCCAAACTGATCTTCACCTACTATCTCTTCTACTACCCTTTCCATCCTTCTGTATATTATTCTGGTCAGTAATTTTGAAGCATGTGATATTAGACTAATGGTGCGATAATTCTCACATTTGTCGGCTTGTGCTTTCTTTGGAAGTGTGAAGATGATATTTTTATTAAAATCAGTAGGAATTTCTCCTGTTTCATAACTTTTTGATATCAGCTTGAAATAATCTTTCGATTCCTTCCTCTCCTAGAGATTTAAGAAGTTCTGCAGGGATCTCATCAATTCCAACTGCCTTATTTGCTTTCAAGTCATTCAGAGCTTTATTAAATTCTGTCCTCAAAACAGGATCTCCTAAGTCATCAATGTCGACATCGCCTTCCCTTTCCAATACACTATTGTTCAAGTCGTCCCCATCATACAGTTTCTCAATGTATTCCTTCCATCGGTTAGCTCTATCTTCTGAGCTTAAAAGAGGTTTCCCATCGGCGGCTTTAATGTTCATACCTCTTTTCTTCATTTCTCCAAAATTCTGTTTGATCTTTCTATATGCAACATCTACTTTTCCTACGAGCATTTCCCTTTCTACTTCTTCACACTTTTCTTGTAGCCATTTTTCTTTTGCTATTTGCATTTCCTATTTATTTGATTTCTAAATTGCCTGTACTGCTCTCTTCCTGCTTCATCCGGAGCATGTTTGTACCTTCTCCTCTGATCCATCAGCTGCAAAATTTCTTCTGTGATCCAATGTTTTCGGGCAGCTTGTTCCTAAAGCCTAATTTTTCTTTGCCAGCTTTCATTATTTCGGTCTTTAATGCATTCCATTCATCCTCGGTTGATCTTCATTCACAGTTAATTCTTAGACCTAAGTCTACCATTTCTGCAAATTTTTCTCCCTTGCTAAATTGGTTTATTTTATTCCCTTTCAGTCTGTTCTGCTTATACTTATTCGCTGGAATTTCAGCCGGCCCTTCATTACTATCAAATTATGGTCAGAGTGTGTGTCTGCTCCTATGTACGCTTTACAGTAGAGAACTTGATTCCTGAATCTCTGTTTGACCATGATATAATCTAACTGATATGTGCCTGTATCCACAGGATGTTTCCAGGTGTATATTCTTCTTGCATAGTTGTTAAAGAGTGTGTTCGCCACTACTAGCTTATATCTTTCACAAAATTCTAGCAACCTGCTTCTTCGCTCATTTCTTTCTCCTAGACCAAAACTTCCTACAGTATTCCCATGTTTTCCTTCTCCCTCTATTGCATTCCAATCACCCATGATTATTAGATTTTCCTCCCCTTTCACATATTGGATTAATTCTTCAATTTCAGCATATATTTTTTCTATTTCTTTGTCATCGTCCTGTGACGTTGGCATATATACTTGGACTAATGTGGTTGGGACGGGCTTAGTAATCCTGTCATTAAACTGTTCATAATAACTCACCCGTTTCCCTACTTTCTTGTTCATTACAAATCCTACACCAGTGACTCCATTGACAGCTTGTGTGCTAATTATCCTGTGTTCCCCAGACCAGAAATCCTGTGCGTCCTTCCATTTAATCTCACTAATCCCAATTACATCTAACTTAAGTTGTTCCATCGCCCTTTTTAAGTTTTCTAACCTACCTATTCAGACTTCTAACATTCCACGCTCTGACTCGTAGAATGTTTCTATCCATTCTGATGACTCCTCCCTGAGCAGTCCCCACCCGGAGATCCGATTGGGGGACTATTTTACCTCCGGAATATTTTACCTAGGAAGAAGCCATCACGATATATGTAATTTGAGAGGATTACATGTCCTTGGGATACCCTTTGGGTCTTTAATGCAGTGGTTTCGCGTTGCCTTCTACATCCCATGCCGTTGATCATTTCTGATTCATCCGTCTTTAGGGGCCGTTTCCAACCCCAAGGGCAAGAGGGTGCCCTGAACCACTTCCCACTCTTCTGCCCTCCTTTCGGAGGACGTTGGCAAGCAGTGGGTGACTCCTTATACCGGGAATCTTTCAGTCGCCAGAGCCTCGTCCGTGCAAACAGGGTGCACCACGTGAAGGAGAGGTTGACATTTGGTTGGAAAAGACTAGTATAGTCTCTCCCAAACCCTTACAAGATTTGATACCTAGATACCCCCTTTCCTGCATCCACCTACATTTGCCCTCTACAAATTTTAACTTTTAAATTTTTCAATGTTTTTGGTAAATTATTCATATTTTCTCTTGGTAACTTATTCGAAACCCTGACACCCCTACCTAAAAAAGAGAATCTTCCTACACCCTTGTGCCTGAAATCGATTGCCAGCTTGTGGTCATGGTCATCTTTTCCCTTCCAAGCATTACTTTTAATTCTTACACCAATATATTTTCATGCCTCATCACCAATATACGTCTTGTACACTCCCATGACCCTCTTGACCCTCCTCCTGTCTTCCAGTGAATCCCATTCCAGCTGTTTTATCATATCTGTTACTGATTGCGTTCTGCGATAATTTCCAGAAACATATCAAGCAGCCTTTTTTGCAGTTCCAGAATTCCATAAACATACAACAAGGCACAATGACTTTAATCCTTTTTCCTGGTGTTAGTTATTGTATTATTACCGCAGCATCCATGTAATCAATACGGTACTGGCTTTAATGTTGAATGTTTGTTGTAACCGCGACGCAACAACAACTGCGAATTTAATCGCACGTTTTCCCTTTACCTTTGTTTTTGATTTAAATGTTTTGAATATTGATATTTTTTAAATGAAACAATTAAAGCGGGTGTCAGTAGCACTCTGCCTGCAGGCCCGACTTGATGGTATGTTAACATTTATTTGAACAAATCTATCGCAAAAAGATGTAGAATTTACAAACATAAATGAAAACAGGAATGGAAGACAGTGGTGAAACCTCCTATTTAAAAACGAAATACTTTGATGAGATTATAATATTTGTCAAATACATATCAAATTATCATATTACTTGACTTTAAGTTTTATCCAAATGAACAACTTACCTAAACTTATTTTACTAAACCAACAATTTACTTAAACTTTACCAAGTACGAACGAAGTCTTTCCGTAAGCAACACAACTCAACGCGAATGCGATGATGTATGCTAGTTTGTACTGTACAAAAGTAATGAGTAACAAAACGATACGATAGTAAAGAAATTATCCCGTACGCGACGCAACTCGATGTGATGCTTCGCACTAGCGCTCGATTGTAATGAAAGCAACGAGTAACGATTCGAAAGTAACAGGTACTGATTGGTTTAGTAACAAGTCCATACGGGTACAGAATCACTCGTTACTTTTACATCTCTACTCCTAAAGTTACCGAAATTCGGTCAATGTTGTGATCAATGGGTGACTGTGTTAATACCACACACAAAGACCAGTGATCTGCACTTTATAGTTTTGGCTGAAAAGTGATACACAGGGACACATATTTGGTAGAAATTTGAAAGTGCCGCAGGTCGACCAGTTCCAACCACTATATCTACATCTACATATATACTCTCCAATTCATAAAACTGTGGATGGCAGAGGGTGCTCAGCACCAAACCTAATCTCTTTGTTGTGCATTCGAATCCCTGATGGTACGAGGGAAAAAAAGAATTCATATAAGAATCAGTCCGGCACTTTATTTCTCTAATTTTATCTTTCCTGTCATTCCGACTCAAATAGGTTGGTGTATTTCACTACACTCGTAAGTGAAAGTGGGAGTACACATGTTTACCATTAAGTTTATACGAAACGTGCGTCGTCTATCTACCAGAGACTCCCAGCCTAGTCTACTGATCAGTTCTGTAATGCTTTCATAAGGACTGTAGCAAATAGAAACAAATCGACCGCCTCTTCTCTGTACTTTCTCTATAGTCTCAATCAACCCCTTACGAAATGGATCCCAGATGGCACAACAGTAGTCCAAATGTGGATGCACAAGAGATTTGTGCGCTATCTCCTTTGTTTGTTCATTACAATTTTTCAAGATTCGACCTAGGAACCGCAGCCTAGTATTAGCTCTACCTACTAACATATTAATATGTAAGTCCCATTATATGTTCCTTTGTACTGTTACTCCCAAATATTTCATAGAATCGGCCATTTCAATAACCAAACTGTTTACCTCATATTTCTGAACAATCGGATTATTTTTGTTAGTTAAGCTCATTGTCTTACACTTTTTACAATTTAGTGTGTGTTGCCACACAGCACACAGTGCCAAAATAACATCCAGATCACGCTGAATTTCTAAGCAATCAGCCAAATTCCTTACTTATCTATAAATAACCACATCAACAGCAAACAATCTAAAAATGCTTTTCACTTTGTCTCCGAGATCATTTATAAAAATTAAGAAAAGAAGTGGTCCTATTACACTTCCTTGAGGTACACCCGATGTAACATCTAGATTAGAAGAACATTCTCCTTCAACAACGACATACTGCGACCGACCAGTTAGCAAATCCTATATCCATTCACAAAGCTGATCAGATATACTGTAAGCTCATAGCTTCGCTAAAAGGCGGTTGTGTGGCACAGAGTCAAAGGCTTTCTCCCACACTACCAACGTTACTGAAATACGGCCGACGGTGTGATCGAAAGGTGACTCTGTGTTACTAGCAAACACAAACGCCAATGATCTGCGCTAGATAGTTTTCGCTGAAAAGTGATACACCAAGACACATGCGTCTTTGGCAGAAATATGAAATTGACGCACATCAAACACTTTCAACCCCCATTTCTCCCACACCCCCATAGCTACCGACATCAAACAACCATAGTGCACGACATGGGACTGGATTCTTCTACCATACACAAACACAAATGGTCTATGCTATGTAGTTGTGGCAGAAAAGTTATATATGCGGAGACAGATGTCTTTAGTCGAAACACGAAAATATCCTTGATCGGCCATTTTCAACTACCATATCTCCCACACTCCCACAGTTACTGAAATTCGGCCAGCGTTGTGATCGAAAGGTGACTCTGTCTTACTACCACACACAAACGGCAGTGATCTGTAATAGATACTTTTCGCTGAAAAGTGGTACACCAAGACACACGCGTCTTTGGCAGAAATATGAAACTGCCGCAGGTCGACCCCTTTCTAACCCTATATCTCCCACATTCCCATAGCTACCGAATCTAGCAACTATAGTGCATGACAGGAGACACGATTCTACTAGCACACACAAACAACAATGGTCTATGCTATGTAGTTGTGGCTGAAAAGTGACATATGTGGAGACATGTCTTTCGTCGAAATTTGAAAATATCCTTGATCGGCCACTTTCAAAACTCCATATCTCCCACACTCCCACAGTTACTGAAATTCGGTCAACATTGTGATCGAAAGGTGACTCTGTGTTACTACCATACACAAATGCCAGTAATCTGCGATAGACAGTTTTCGTTAAAAAGTGATACACCAAGGCACATGCGTCTTTGGCAGAAATATGAAATTGTCACAGGTCGACCACTTTCAACCCCTAATCTCCCACACCCCCATAGCTACCGACATCTAACAACCATAGTGCATGATAGAGACACGATTCTACTACCACACGCAAACACCAATGGTCTATGCTATGTAGTTGTGGCAGGAAAGGGAAGTATAAGGAGACACAAATTTTTTGTAGAAATATGAAAACGCCCTGCATTTGTGGTATAACAGGCTACCTAAAGAAAATAATTACTCTGAAATTGGTAGCTAGGGTAATGTTTATATATAAAAAAAAGAGAAGATAGATATATGATCGAACAAGCTTGATAAAAATCGTTGGTGTGTTCGCTTTGAACTTTAAGTTGCTGCTGAAAGAACTTGTAATTAAGAATATTATGGCATGATAATAAAAAAGGAATTAAGTCATATAAGTTTATTATTTATTTGAAGTATGAAGAAAGAATCGAATAAGCAGTAAGCTGAAGATTTACTCACTCACGAGTTAAAGACGATCGTGTATCCTGGTTACGAAAAAAAAGAAGGAAGAATATAAAAATAAAACATTAAAAGGGAGTATCATCATAGAAAATACGACGACAGGTAGTAATAAAAAATAAGACACATTGACCAACTTTAATCCTCATATCTCCCACATCCCCACAGCTATTGGCATTCAGCCAATGTTGTGCACGACAAGAAACTACACGCTACTTCCACACACAAACACCAGTGATCTGTGCTAGGTAGTGGTGGCTGAAAAGTGAATTATAGGAAAACACACTTGTATTTTTATGTATATATAAAATTAACAACAGTATATTGCAAATCTTAACTGAATCACCCACCTGGATATTGAAACCAAATGGTTAAATGACACGAACTGAATTAATACACATGTTAAGTAATATTAGTATTTTAAAAATGGCTTGATACACCAATCATTTGATTACACTCTTAACAAATTATTGATATATCATTCAAAAAGTGGAAATTATCCATCATTATGAATTTAAGACAAAAACTATGACTAGTGATAAAACCATAACAGGATGTAAGAGAGGGGAGAATATAAAAATAAGAAGATAACAAATTGAGAAAAGGTTTAACAAGCAGGATCCAGATGGCTAAAATGTTGATATCAACTTGAAGTTTATATATTTACGATTGAAAAAACAAATAACTTACATCAAGCAGTCAAAAAAAAAAAAGTGTTTCCAATGCTATTTGTGTATTAAGAAATTCAAATACTGCTAAAATATTCCCAAGATTCTAGCAGCATCAGAATGTTAAATTCTCAAACATACTGAGGAAACAAATTTCCAACCTCATATTCAATGAATTGAAGTAAAAGCTGCCACAGCTAAAGCTTTTTTCGATGTTACCACAGGAATGACACAAAATGACAAAACTGAACCACAGTGGTGACGTCACCCTTGATCTTCCATCTTCTCTGTTTCTTTAACATTTTGATTGTTGGGTTTCAAGCCACACTACGCTAATATCCTGTATTCCCGTTTAGCAAGTGATCAAATGTTCTGATCTCAAAGGCTAACAATGTCACAGGCTGAAACCCTTATTTCTTCAAATTCAAACATACACTCCAAATCAATAGTTTGTTCAGCCACCACTGGTTTTACCATCCTGACCAAGACAGAAATTTCATGCATGCTCCACACACCTCTGAAAAAACAACACTTTTTAGTCTGATACAAGCTCTCCCACATTCCCAGAACTACATAGTTCCATGACATCCTTCATGATTCAAAACAAGTTTTTAAGCTTTGCAGGTAATCTGAAAATGGTTTTTACTCCCGTGTTTGTTCAACAGTTTTTTTCACTCAATGTACCCAAGAATGGAAGGAAGACCGAGTACTCAGCATCATCAAATTATTTTCTGCCTTCCTTTAGCATATAAATTTTGCCCTTTGTTGTAACCATTTTTCACATAAGTTCTACAGAGGTAGTCTAATTCAGCAGCAAGAATGTTTTTGTCACGTATCTTGCATTCATGGGTCTATTAAGTGTAAAAATTGGGAGAATGTTGGGTAAACATCGACTGAAGACCATTTGTAGGCCACCTGAAATACTGAAAACTTGATTGAAAGAATGATGATCTAGGACTGCTAATCTAGTGCACTTACCAAATACCAAGTGAATACAGGCAAGTTTATATCAGACAAATCCAGCACTTTATTGTATTATCTTGATTCTCCTGGTGTACCCATGTAAATTTATTAAAATGTAATGTTTCACCCAGAGATCTTCACAGCTCAATAACTGAAGTGTTAGATTTAAATAAATTGATGTGGCTTCACACAGTGAACCAAGATAATACCGTCAAGTGTAAAAATTACATAATCATTAATAAACAACTCTACAATGGTGTGTGGAGCATGCAAGAAATGTTTGCTCAGAAGAAAAAGCTATGCGAGTCATGCAGGATAGCACAGATTTTGATGAGTGTAGTGTACACACAAATGCTGTGAAACCATGCTGGGTCAATTTTGCATTTGAATCTCAGTCATCTGTGCAGGGTAAAAGACAACAGCAGTCAAAGTTGGACAGCAGTGATAGCCTGAGACTATCAAACTGTCTAATCAACTGGCAGAAGATCATTTACAGTGTGTTTTGTGATGATGTGATTACATCCCGGGAAAAGAAAATATAGCGGCCGATTGCTTGTCTAGATTACTGGTTGGAATGTCTAAAAATGGTGGAATGATTCAAACACAGGAAGCCTCGAGGAATGCCACATGAGAATAAGATCATGAACTGGTTGAAGGAGAGGATGAAGTGTGGAGAGAAGTCACTGAGACAATTGAAGGTCCCGGTAACCGGGTAGAGTTTGAGAAACACTATTGTCTGCATAAGGGTTTACTATTCTTCAGAAGGTTGGAGGAGAGTAAAGGATGGAAAATATGTATACTAGAATTGTGTATTGATGAGTGGGTTAGATATCATCACCTCAAGTATAGATATTATGGAGCAAACAAATGTACTCTAATGAGAGAACAATGCCATTTTGGAAATCTAAAAGAAGAGTAGCCAAAATATTATCAACATGTGAGACTTTCCAGGGCATCAAGATAAACAGTGTGGCGAGAATGGGAAAGATGAATAGTGTAATTCCACCAGAGCCCAGGGTTGATTTATGTGGACCACTACCGGTGTTGAGAGGAGTCACTGTTATTTTCATTGTGACTGATGCATTTACTCTACCCAGCCAAAAAAAGCAACCACTAAAGGGCGTTCCGGAACAAAATGCTTGTGCAGTATTTCCCATTGGTAGGAAAACCAAAAAAGATACTGTCTGATGATGGACTACAATTCGCCAACAAGAAATGGACAGAAGTACTAGGAGAGTATTGAATAAAACATCATTGAAAGGCATAACAGATTTCCAAAAAAAAAAATAAAAAAAAAAAATAAATAAGAAAGCGAAGAAAACACTAATAGATAAAGGCAGAGCAAGGCAAGTAACGCACAACAAAAGGGAAAAATGACAATCTATGAAAAGGGAGACTTAGTGCTCATTCACACTCACTACAAGTCCTTCTCCATTAACCGCGAAATAAAGAAGTTAAAAATGTTGTACAGAGGGCCATACAGGGTGAGGAAGAGCCCCCTCCCCCCCCAAATGCCTACACATTAGAACACCGAAGAAATGGAAAATTGAAAGGGACTTATAATGCTGTATCCCTAAAATCCTTCTAAGTAGATGATCAAGGCAAGAGTAGGTACTGGAGTGTCTAAGGATATCATTTGCCCTGAACACCCAGTGAACCCCTCATGTGTCTTTAATTATATATATATATATATATTTTAGTATTTAGTTTTGTTTTGATTAAGCTTTACGTTGCAAAAACTTAATTTCATCTTGTGTTCATAATCTGGTAGGTCAATGACACCTTTTTCCAAACGGGCGATGCCAATGCTACTATTATAATTAAAAGCTCGGGTAGAATATCTACAGGGAAAATGTATTAGAGACGAAGAATCACTCACGGTGAATAGTGCAGTGCCTCGTAGACAACCATGCAGTGATATCACGTCTCTGATTTTGTGTTAAGAAGTGAATGCAACATTAGATATTAAGACTTTTGCTTTGTAAGTGACATGAACACTGTTGAGTTGAGTAGTGGAACTTGATCATGCCCACCATAGAACAATTGTGAGTCGTAACTTGAATCAAATTTACAATCTGAGATGATAATACCAACATGTATGTATGTATATATGTTTTGTAGTTAGTAAACTTAGTACCGGCCATCACCAACCATACTTAGTAATAGGCTCCTAGGGAATTTTATACAAATGAAACCTAAGAGAAATTACCTAGTGACGTCCTAACCCTTTGGAGGTCTCTGGGCTAAGTTGCTTGCCTTTGGCTTCTCATTTAACCAGAGAAATGGAAGGGATGGTCACAATAAAGTAGGGCAGCGATGTTTTATTTTATTTAGTAATAAGTAATTTTGTTAATCTGTGTATCTGTATCGATGGTATTCAGGGTTGCAATTCAATTGATTGATCCACTCACCGCTATGCGAGTCGTGCAGAACAGCAGTCGCTGCAAAGATTTTGATGAGTGTAGTGTACAAAAAGTGCTGTGAAACCATGCTGGGGCAATTTTGAATTCTCTCTGTCTACCACATTGGTAAAATACAATGCAGTCTTATTCGCACAGTAGTGATAGCCCGAGACTATCAGATTGTCTAATCAACTAGCGGAAGAATTACAGTGTGTTTAATGATGATGTAATTGTTGTGTTGAACCATCATACAAGCTACAGCGCAAACTGGTTTAAACTTGTACTTCTCAATTGGTAGAACTTTCAATCTTCAAGATATGATTGTGTTTCATTAGAATAGATTTAATTTCATAATTTCTTAGTTGGTGGTCAGGTGTAATGTGCTACTGGAAATGTGATAATAAAAGTGTGGTTTTTGTATTTCATTGCACATCCTTGGAGTATAAGACTGTTTCCTATATGATATTTGTGATTTGGAAACTTTTATATTGAGCAAATTGAGATTACACCAGCCACCCAACCTTAATGACCGTAATGACCGTAATTACTAAAATAAATGAAGTCTAGATTCCAATCCTTAGATGGGTCAATTATTTAACGAAACATATACTATTTTAAACAACAACCTATTTTTCCATTTCTTGTTTTTTAATCCTTAATTCTTTCAGTGCAATTTCCCCAATCCTTTACTTTTGCCCTATTTGAATTTTAAATTCTTTTTGTTTTTGTAAATTCTTCAATATTTCCATAGGTAATTTATTCCAATTTCCAGACTCCCTGACCTACAAAAAAATATTTCTTCCATCTTTATGCCTGAAATAGAGTTTCAGCCTACGGTCACTGTCATTCCCACTTCTTCTACCAATGTTCCTTCAAGCTTCATCACTATGGTTCAGATCTTTATGACAGGTTATATTTTTTCCTGCCTTCTTTTTGAGTTATAATGCTTAATTCAACACTTATTGAGCATTTCTGACCGTATTCACATGCATTTTATACAGTATATAACTGTGTATTCAAACCATTTTCTGGTCATATTATAATAATATTTATGGTTATATGATCATATTTTGAAGAAAAATCTGGTAATTTTTTTAATAGCACTGGCATTAAGTAAAAGTTATAGATGATAAGAAATTAAGATAATTGTTCATAGAACTCTCGTATTATATACTGGAAGAAAAACAAAACTGACTATCAATAAAATGGTCAGTATTCACCAATCAATATTTACAGTTATACATTACTATCACTAGCAAAACGGAAATGTTCCGTCCGCCTTTTAATCTTGACAATGCAGCAGAAGCATGCCTGTGTCGAGCCGCAACAAACAATGTCTCACTGTCACCAATACTTCTGAAAATAATCCTAAGTCAGTATTAAATCTGCAAAGGAAGTGAGTACCCTCATGCCAAAAACAAAATTTTATAAGTGCTAAGTTATGGAGTTACGTAAAGGAATTTAGAGGGGAATATTTTAGTATAGATGAAAGGGTTCTTTTCCATAAACTATATGAAATTAAAGTGACTGCAACAAAATGATTTCAAATTTAATTTCCCAATGTTGCTGTGAGTGCACAGAAGCAAATTATGAATGTGACACTACTAGATACAACAAATGTCGTATAATTGAGGATTTTTTAATGTAAGGTAAATTTAAATGTTTGGTCATATTTTGTTAGTTTTTGATCATATTTACCCATTGATAAGGTGTTTTTCATGCATATTTCTCTGTGGTCATAAAGAGCTGAACCCTACTCATCGCCAATACAAGCCTCCTACACTCTAAGCACTCTCTTCACACTCATCCAGTTGAAGTTGTTCAACAGTCTTCTGCCATATTCATCCTATTATACACCACTATGTCAACTGCAAACAACCAATTTCTGACAGTAATTCAGTAACACATCATTTCCTAGAACAATGAATAGCAATGATCCCAATTTGTAACCCTGTGGCACTATCATTTTCACTAACATCTCTTTGCTTTAACTTTTTAGGAGTTCGTACTCAGGAAATCACTTTTCATCAATTTTAATGGTTTTTACCTCATTCAACACCATGTAGGGTCGTCAAATGCCTAGAAGAGATATTGTGCTATATTGTCAACTTGTCCTCTCTTGTACATTTCAACCAAAATATCTTACATTTAGAGTACTAACAGAGATTCAAATGAACAGCATTGCCTAAAGCCATGTTGCCAATTTGTAAACCCGTTTATTTCCTCATGGGCATTTCTGATGTAGCTTTCTAACTATTTACCAACAATTGATATCACACTAATCCTATTTTCCGCCCCTCTTTTATGACCTGTACTCCTGTTGCACTTTTCTGTTCCTCTGATAAGGAGCAACTCTCCAAACTCAGTCTAGACAATATACCAAAGTAAGGCACAGTGTCAATTAATACATCTGTAGCACTAGGATCCACAGTGACCCATTTATACTTTTTTAGCTTTCTTAGTTCTTTCACAGTATTCACAGGATCACTTTTAATTGTTTTAGTATGCTCATTTCTATTTTTGTGGAGAAGCTCTTTCTATGATTTACATCCTTGAATTCCTCTTACATTATTGTTCTGGGTTTTACCATGCAAGCAATGTTTTAAAAGTTGTGGATCACCTAGGGTCCTGAATGTATTCTTGATAGATAGCATCACAGCCTCTGGAAGAGAATGCTTATACTGGTATGTCTGACTGTCTTTGTTGTACTAGCACCATCCTTCCATGGGACACACATTGTGGATTGGCCATTCATCTATTGAAATTTTGTGAAAGGATATAGCCCAAATAGCAGTCCTCATTGATTCAACACTGATGTTGTTTCTTTTCTTATTGCCTTACCACAGCAAATCTTTTTCTTTCTGGTATGGATATTATCTCTGAAATTCTGTTTCATGAAGCAAAATTCAGCAACACTGCACAGTAAATTGTCACATATGTGTGGTGCAATCACAAGAACATGTACTTCATAAAATGTTTTCAAAACAAATCACCCTCCAACCTAGTGGGAGAACTGAGCACCAGATTTCAAAGAGAATAATTTGTGAAGATATTGCAAACAGAAAATGGTGTTTGGTAGTATCGAATATGGAAATACTAGTGGAAGACTGGTTGTTGACATGTGCAATGACAGATAAAACAATATTTTAAAAATACTTCCAATTGAGTTAAAAGCTTAAAATTTTCACACAATACCAATAAATAACACCACAATTGGAAAACATAATTTTCTTTTTTTCTTCCAGTAAGCTGACTCTGTACCACACAACCTTATAATAAAAATTCGATCCTATGGTATAATGGACCAGAAGGGTAATGAATACAAGATTTTCTAACTGGTCGGTCACAGTATGTTGTCATTGGCGAGAAAATTCTACTAATTCAGATGTTAGATCAGGCTCCCAACAAGGAAGTGTAGGAACTCTTGTTTTCTTGATTTTTAAAACCAATTTCAGAAAAAATGTTAATAGCAGTTTGATACCGGAGGAATTTAGCTGATTGCTTTAAAAAATTTGCCACTATCTGGACATTATTTATTTATATGTAATCAATGGCAGCTTATATTTGCAAAAAATGCAAGGCAATGTCCATAACTAACAAAAAGAATTCATGTGTTCAGTAGTAGTGTAAAGTATAGGGAAACTACAAAGAAGAGACTTTCGATTTGTGGCCGCTTGCCTCAGCCCTTACAAAACCACCACAGAATTGATGCAAAGGTTGGGTTGGGTTTGTAGACAGTTGACATTTACTGCAAATGTGTGAAACACTTTCATTTTTGAGAGTGATCAAATACTTTCACTAACTACCTATTTGGTTGGTATTATCAGGAAAACTCAAAATTTTGGCAGGGTACAGAATGTAGAAGCAGATTACTCTTCACCTTCCTCATGGCAAACCTCAATTTAGGTTCATTAGATTCGACGATTTCTTTAGTATTGATTTTCCCCACTGTGCATTTGTATTTAGTATCCCTTTGGTTATATACATATTTTCTCCTCAATGGCAGCTTTAGATATAAAAAAGGCAAAAAGCTGACTGCAAAATACCTGTAATTTGGCTGCCTCACAACTTTTGTAAGTAACTCAGAAAGAATCCCCCTCCACCTTCTACTCAAGTCTAGCCCATGCATAGTAAATTCCATATAGCAATGATATTGACAGGCACAACCATAAAGACATAACTAAAGCCTTTCCCAAGGAGCACCCTGCCTCCACTTTTACTCACCTCACAGCATGGTTCAACTGTGGCTGACCAGTGCCAGCGTTAGGGAAGGACAAGTAGGTCAAAACTAACCCGGGCCCCCTTGGGTGCCTAACTAAATACAAATAAGTTTTAAAATCTGCACCTATAATCTTGAATATTTTTGCTTTAACGTTTTCTGACTTTATCCAAAAAAAAAAAAAAAAAAAAAAGATTAAACTTTCAGAAATGGGAGATGAGACAAAAGTGGAGGAAAGAGTTGTATGTTGGCTTTGGTCCAGTAATAACACACCTGAATTAATGAGTGATGACCACCTGAATAATGAAAATGCTGAACTTAATGGCAATGTGTCTCAAGAGTAAATGATTGAATATGGTAAAGAGGAATTTATTCCTTACAAAGATGTGTATATAGATTAAAATTTACAAGTAATGAACGTTTTCATTGATTAATCCCCTCTATTGAGAAATAATGTAATCAATACTGATGATGTATGTTCCAGACAAAATATCACCAAGGACGTATTTGGTGTGAATGAAGATAAAACATCTGATGCTGATTTAATGGAGTTTAGTAGCAATACAATTAATCATAGAGACAAGTCAACTGAATAATTGCAATTTGTTCAACTGATGTAGACTACACTGTAGTTGGTATAAAAGAGTGGGAATATTGTATCTGAGACTGACAGTATTGTGAGGTGAATTTGAACAAAGTATAAAATTTTATTGTGAGATAAAAGGAATTAAATATTTTGAAGCTGACATAGGCCAGAGTTATCATGATGTAGCTGATTTTATAATTTTGCAGTAAACAAAGAAGTCATTGAGAGTGCAGTAAGTAATAATGTGAAATGGGAGAATGAAGATTTTGCTGAGACAGTTGATGTAAAGGGTTAGATGATGGTGCAGACTGGATTGATGATAATGTAGAATGTGATGTTTAAAATTCTGTTTGTAAAATTAACTATGTTTTGGTTTAAAGGTTCACTGAAAAAGTTTTCAGAGTTGCTGAAATTTTACATTTTACTCATTCATACTCGGAGTGCAGTTTTTGAAAGATGTTCTTCAAACTAACCAATCTGCAGATCTTAAAATATGATCCACACAACCCTGTCTCCTTTTTCTGCAAGACTATATCACAAACTATTTTCAAGAAATGTTTATGCCATACTTCATTTGTCCACTTTTCACTATTCTACTACAAATGCTACGATTTTTTTTTCTTCTTCTTATGGTTTTTTGCCTCATCGACATCGGGGTCATTAGAAGCGGGATGGGAGTAGGGACAAGGAACGGGAAGGAATTCAGTGATAGCCTTTTGAAGGAAGCATCCTGGCATTCACCTGGAATGATTTGAGGAAACCATGAAAAACCCAAATCAGGATGCCTAGACAGGGATCCATACTGGCGTCCTCCCGAATGAGAAGGCCAGAGTGTTAACCACTCACCCACCACACTTGGTGCTTCTATATTACTTCATTCCAATATCCCTATTTAGTGCTGCACTTCATACATAGTTTTAGAAACATCTTTCCATTCCTAAGTGAATATTTGAAACCAAAGATTTCTATTTCTCAGGAAGGACCTTCTTGATAGTGCTATCCTGATTTTAATTTAATTTAATTGCAATGTAGGCACAGAAAAGCAGGGGTATGAGGAAGTAATATGGGCAGAAGGATAGGGTGGCAGAAATGAAGAAGGGGAAAAGCTGCTGAACCTCTGCAAAAGAAATAGATTGAAATAGAAAATTCCTGGTACAAAAAGCAAGAGAGCCACAAGGTAACATGGTACAGTAGCGATTGGCAGAGGAAGTCAGTTGTGAACTACTTTATATTTAATGGTGAATTGAAGAAGATGTGAAGGTAATACCGTCGGAGGCAGAATAGTGACTACCGGCTATTAGTAATGGAGCTAAGGATTGATACAGAGAGGAGAAAACCAGGAAGACAGGACAGGAGAATAAGAGTATATGGAAATTGAAAGAGAAGTGTAGTGAAGAGGAACACCAGAGAATAATAAGGAATAAGATACAATAGCAGAAATGGGGACAGTGGAAGAGGAGTGGGAATATTTTAAAATGTTAGCGCAAGCAGCAGAAACAGTGTGTGGAAGGACTGGTAACACCAGTAGGTGGAAAGAAACAGCATGGTGGAATAATAGAGTAAAACAAGCAGTGGATCTCAAGAATAGGGGTTCAAGCAGAGGACATAGGAGACAAGGCATGACTATGTGAAGAAAAAGGAGGCCAAAAAGTAGTAACAGAGGAAAGGAGGAAGTGGCTGGAGAAATGGACCAACATGATGGAACAAGGAAGAGGAAAGAAGGATAGAAAATGTCAACATGTTGGATAAGGATGGAAAGGAAATAAAGTTCAGAAAGACTAAAAAGGATGTGGAAGGAGTATTTTGAAGCCTTACTGAACCCAGATTGGTCACAGAATGATACAGTTGTTCAGAAGGAGGAAAACAAAAGCCATGTAGGAGAGAAAGAGAAGGATCTAACTTGGGAAGAAGTGGAAACAGCTCTGGGTAAGACGAAGGGTGAAAAGGCACCAGGCATCAATGAAGTGAGTGTGGAAATGATAAGGGCAGCAGGAGTAGTAGGAAAGCAGTGGCTATACCATGTCATGAGAAAGGTATGGAATCAGGGTGCAACTCTTGAAGACTGGGAAAAAGGTATAATTATACCTATATTCAAAAAGGGGAGCGGGAAGGAGTTTAAAACTATAAATATATTACACTGATGTGCCACTATGCCAAAGTTTATGAGAAGATCTTCAAAAAAAGGATATGTGACAGGGTGGAAAAAGGGCTAAGGGAAGAGCAGTATGACTTCAGATCAGGGAGATCTACAGCAGACCTGATATTTGCTATGAGACAGCTGCAGGAAAACATTACGAGTATGGAAAGGATCTACTGTTGATATTTCTTGATACTGAGAAAGCATATGATTGTATACACAGGAGTTAAGGTATGGAAGGCCTTGGAGAAGAGAGAAGTTGCCAAAGAAACCATCAGCAAAGTGACAGAACTGTACCAAGGAAGTGTGAGCTTTGTGAAAATAGGGTTAGGAAGAACAGAGTGGCTGGAACAAAGAAATTGACTAAAACAATGAAGTGCCCTATCACCACTACTCTTCACAGTAATCATGGATGAAATAATGCAGAAGGTGGCAGTGAGGATGGGAGAGGAAAACATGAAGGTGATGGCTTTTGTGGATGATCTGGGGGGGGGGGGGGAGATGAAGAGGAAGTGCAGCAGCAGTTGGATGTAGGACAGACAGTGTAGAGGAATATGGCCTGAAATTTAATGTAAAGAAATGTGAGTACATGGTAACAACCAGGAAGAAGAATAGGATAACCCAAGGAATTGTGATGGCAGGGGAACAACTAAAGAAGGTAAACAGGTCCAAGGTACCTTGGGGAGTGTATTAGAGGAATGTGGAGGAAATGATGGAGAGATAAGTGAAAAAGGAAGACAGGCAGAGGCATTTCCTAAGGAGCATTAGAAGCCTGATATGGAATAAAGATGTGCCACAGAGAAGCAAGAGAGTAATGTATCATACATACTTTGTGTATATATTGACTTATGCTGCTGAAACATGGACAATGAAAAAAGCGGTACATCAGCAGAGTACAAGCAGCGAAATGATGTTTTTAAGAGGTAGAATGGGAGTTACTAAAATGGACAGTATAAGGAATGAAGTGATTAGATACACCATAAAAGAGAAACCCCTACAGGAAATGGTAGAAAGGATCAGACTGAGATGGTCTGGACATTTAAAGAGAATGGAGGTTCAGAGAAACCCAAGAAAAATCCACAAAATTAAGATGCATGGCGAACGACCCAGAGGAAGACCAAGAGATGGATGGCTGAAAGGAGTAGAGGAGTGTGTACAGTAGAGAGGAGAGAACTGGAACAAAGTGGTGACAGAGGGGTGGTGGGATAAAAGAAGGAAATGGAGAGGCTTGTGCATGAAGCAGGACCTGGCCAGAGGCTGGAAACTGTTGAGGATGATGATGATGATGATGATGAATTGTGATGGAGCATTTCTTGCTTATCCAGTTTCTTAAATAAACTTACCATTGTCCTCAAGCTATGCCTTGAACATTTTACCTACTTTCTCCTCTTTAAATCAACTCCAAACTTTCTTCAGTGATCGATGGTTTTCAGAAGACACCTTTCATAATGACCAATGTTTCTTACTTATCTTTATCTCCCCACCCCTTAAGTGCTTTACATTCTTTGCCAGTTGAATTTCATTCAGCATTACTTCCTAGGCTCACAGCTACAATTTCCGCAAATTTTTCTCTAATGTATGAATCCTTCAGATTACTTTAGATCTCTTTTCAATGTGTTACTTCTTTTATTCTCTTGAATTACAGTCTGAACTTCGCAGATCAGACTGAGGTAAGAGTCTATACCAGCTCCTCAGTATGTTTTATACACTGCAAGTGATTGAGCATGATTTAATTAAGCCAGTATCTACCTGAATTCCCCAAATGATCACAGCTTTACATTATTCTTGCACAATTTTTTAACAGTTAGTTTTGCTATGATTAGTTTATATTTTTTACAGAAATGTGACGGCCTGTTTCCTGGCTCATTTCTTCCTCCTAAAATAATATTTCCCATGTTTCTTTCTTCAAATACCACATTACAGTCACTTAGACAGTTAGAGTTTTCTCCTCCTTAACATTTTGAATGATTTTTTTTTTTTTTTTTTTTTTTTTTTTTTTTTTTTACAGTTTAACGTCCTTTTTAACAATGTGGTCTTTAGAGACGGGAAAGGATGGGGGCAAGGAATGGGAAGGAATTCGCCATGGCCTTTTGAAGGAAGCATCCCGGCATTCACCTGGAGTGATTTGGGAAACCATGGAAAACCCAAATCTGGATGCCCGGACGGGGATTCGAACCGCCGTCCTCCCGAATGCGAGGCCAGAACGCTATCCGTTACACCACCACGCTCGGTATTTTGAATTTTATCAAACATATTCTCTTACTTTACTTTTTCATGTCCGGAACTAGAAGTTTCTCAGTATGTCAATGCTTCTTTCTTGTGAGTCCATAGGTCTTCAGAGGTACAAGTGGCAGGACAATCTGGACAGACCAGCCGATGTTTCATAGTTTGTGCTGTTATGCAGTCACATTCCATATCACCTTCTTGTAAAAGATCACATCTTAAAATGTTGGTTTTTACTGGGACAACACCTGTCCTAATGCGGTTTATATATTTTCTCCATTTCGTCATCTCCTTACGACAGTATCAGATGTACTTACACTAGTATCGTTTAGTTTCTGGCCTCATCAAAATAATCCTGTCATTGAATTGTTCATAGTAACATACCTTTTTCCCTACTCTCTATGTTCATTAAAAATCCTATGGCAATAATGTCACTGACAGTTTGTGTGCTAATTATGCTCTATTCCCTTGATCAGAAATCCTACAATTCTTCCACTTGATCTTGCTAATTAAAACAACATATCCCTATTTGGATTTATAAACTACTTGCTCTATTCAAACTTCTAACATTGCTCTCTCTGTCATGTAGAATGTTTGTATCAATTATGATGACTTTGTCAGATTCTTTGTGGTTTTTTAATTAATAAGATAATTAAGTAGTCCACAATGTACTACAGCTTAAACTTTCGTTTATTTCCAGGGAACACGTCAACGATATTGATTATATGCATAGATACAATCCAGAGATACTACTAATGCAGTCCTTGGCAGTTGCAAAGTGAATCTGTATAAACTAAAACTGTCCTTCTGCTGATTTCTTTATATAGGCTCTATCGAAATTTCTAGAACTCTTCAAAAGCTTCCGCCAGATATTTCTCGAACATTAACAATTATTCAAACAATTAAAAATATTAAAAACAATCAGAATTAGTACTTAATCATTTAACATCATTACAAAACGATCAGAAATGGAAATTAAAGATACTTAAACACAAAATGATTTACAGAAATAATTTTAACTGTAGAAAATTGTCCTGTAGACATCGTAATTGGCAATGCTTAATACTTGAATTACAAACATTTAAGCAATTCTCTTGCACAATTCGGTTCTTAAACATATTAAATGGCCTTTAAATAATCTCTTTTCAAAAAATAAAGTCTATATACACTGATTTACAAGAAATTGCAAAACAAACATACCAGATCATATTAAAGGAAACTTTAGCTCACTGCAAATACTTCATATAAATACAATTCTATTTAAAGTTCAAGCAGGTATGAGGGCTGTTACAACTTCTCGCTGAGTAGTTCCCACTCTGGGATCTGACTTAAAATACATTACCCAGATAGAAGCTGTTATTCCATATGTAATTTGACTGCCTTTGGGTCTTTAATGTAGTGGGCTTTCCAATGCCTTCTGCATCCTCATGCTGTCAATCATTTCTCATTCTTCCCCATTAAGGCTAGGGTAAAAAGATCCTAGTTCACTCAATGTTACTCCATCCTCTTTCCAGAAGGCCATAGAAAAAGCAATGGGTAACTACTAATACCAGAAATTATTCAGTTCTTAGAACTTAATCTGTGCAAATAGGTACACATGAGAGACTGATGTTTACTTGGAAGAGGCTAATGATCCCTTACTAATTCTTATATTCCAACAAAATAGCAAGTTCAGGATCAGATGTTTAAGCAATTTTTTTTAGAAATGATCAGACATCTCTATTAATATAAAAAGAAAATGAGTGTAGAGAAAATTACAAACAGATCTCCTTAGATTTTAGGAATACATGGCACATGCTAAAGCATCATATTATTAAATGTTAGATAGTAAGATAGGACAGCGAAATAAGCCGTCACTTACCACAGATAAAGGCAGGAGAAACAGACGAAATGTTTGATAAGGTGGTCAAATTTAACACTTTTTTAAATAACCAAGGGACAATCTTTATAACTTACTCTGCAAATGATGCCTTTGTGTGTTCACAGATTTGTCTAACGTTCAGAACATAGACACAACTTCCTAAAGAATCTTGATACTATTTCAATGTGATGTAATATATGGCAATTGAAGCTAAACTATGAGGTAGTGGTAGTAACAAATACAAGCAAATCACACTGCATTATCAAGCACTTAGTCCACACTTTTCCACAGAAATTTCAGCGCTATTCGGATGTAACAATATGGAATAAACATCAGATTTCTGAGTGATAAAGACAAATAGCATACTGCTATGAAAGTATTTTTATTAAATAAAAAGAGGGCAATCCACACAAAATTCTTGTGGAATTTGCATTTGGATTACAGGAGTCATTAAAAAATATTAAATTTCAGAGAATATATACACACAAGGTAGTCAGTTCCTATTCCTCATAAGTGTGTGTGACAAATTTAAAGTAGCAACTGGGATAGAAAGTAAATTGCAAATAGTTTTACATGAATTTGCTGATTAATATCCTGTTCATTCACCAACTAATTTTGGTCATGAACACACAAGAAATGAGCTTAGGAAAATATAATTATGGAGTGATACCTTAAAATACATCTGCAGTCAAAGCTATTTATTAACGATTTCATTTGTGGTTTCAGTAGTTGCGGAAAAAATAATTTCAATTACTTTCTATACTTGTGGGTGAAAATTTCATTATTTCTGGATCTAAAATTAACATTATTGTAATTTTAACAACTGCAAACCTATTTGCTGAACAGCTTTGAAAACTGAGTAGCATACTCTTTGACTTATTGCCACTAAGACTGTAACCACAATGCATTTGAAACACTCTTACCTTGATATAAACTACCGGGATTAACTTTTTTTTAACATATGGCTTTATGCCTTGTCGACGTTGAGGTCATTGGAGGCGGGATGGGACTGGAGATAAGGAATGGGAAGAAATTCGGCTATGGCCTTTTGTAGAAAGCATCCCAGCATTCGCCTGCATTGATTTGGGGAAACCATGTAAAACCTAAATCTGGATGCCCAGACGGGGTTTCGAACCAGTGTCCTCCCGAATGCAAGGCCAGAGCGTTAAGCTGGGATTCACAGTACATGCACTGCTTTGGCTTTCAATAAATCTTGTCTCACTGTACGTGATCTATTGTCTGCATTTTTTTTACTGCAATTTGGTCATTTCCACAATACAATACTTTTGAATTAATAGCATTTTGTTTAAACTTCTTGTTTTGGTCCCAATTTATTACGTCAACTGAAAGTGTAAAAATGTTAGATTTAATTGAGAAAATAGTAGGCCCCACTCAGAAAAATGCCACTTTGGCACTAAAAATAAAAACGTCTGTCCATTTGGTGCCGAAACATAGGCATTATCAACCAAAAAAATGCAGTGTAAACCCCCAAATAAACACAAGTGCAATTTTCCCCCCCTGTTCATTTTTCTTAGTGGATTGTTTCTTTTAATATCAATTTACATAGCATTTGATGATACATGACGTGAGTGGAAACTTATAAAATGGAACTCAAGCAACAATTATAAAGTAATTATGAAACTATTTTAAAAAATATACAAAGTTGGACAGACAATACCGTTAGCTGGCAGGTGAAAATACTGCTACTTCAGGACCTCTACAATTTGATGTTGAATTACATAATCCATGCAACTGATTCTGGCATTGCCAAGTTTAAATTTTCCAGACTTCTAGGGAAGGCACGGAGTAGGCAACCCTCCACTATGTGCAACGTGGTTTGTGTGACTTCACTGCAGTTGCAGTATGGCAAATCTGCTCAGCCTCAAGTATGGAGAGTAGAATCAGTTCTTCCAGCATCATAACAAATATGGTTTAATTTACTTCAAATAGGTTGTCAAGGTAAGTTAAATCTTGGAAGTTTTGAGCAGGGATTGCTAATTTGTACAATGCAGTGTGGTTTATGCCAATTCTGCTATACGTCTGTAGGACTGAAGGAGTTGGATGTTAGACTTACAGCAGTTTTCCAAGCAGGGCTGAACGACTTTACCCGTGATGTATATTGCCTGATATCCTCGTGAATGGGAAGTGCTGCATTAATTCTCAATCATGGTTAAGGACTTTTTCCCTCCTGGCATGAGGTTGTAAGACATTGTTGAGTAATGGCAGCCACTAGAAAGGTGTAGTTAGGAGTGTGCCAGTTATGATTGTTATTCTTGATGTATTTGCATCAGCTCACCATTAAGTTTCAGCCAGCTGTTGAAGTAGATTGTTCTGACTTTTAAATTTGGCAGCCATGTTCTAAAGGTTCCTTTTATAAGTGATGGACCTGTCTAAAGTTACTCCCAGATATGTTGGGGGTACTGTTTTATTTCAGCATCTGGTCTCTAAACATTGTAGCTGACCAGTAGTTCATCTGTTCATTGCTTAGTATCTACTTCTGTTTTCTGCATGTTGAAGTTGGCATCTTCAAAAATAGCCATCCATTTCCTGTGGGTCAGGAAGTTAGTTCTTTGCACTGTAAGATATCATTAGCATATATGTCTGGCAGGTCATGAGTTTATAAGTTAAAGAGTATAGGAAAGAACTAAGGCCTTGTGGTAGGGAATTGTTTAGCTTGTGAAATCCGCTCCTGTCCAGCTCAGTGAACAATCAAAACAGCAATTATTTAACATATTTTCCAGTAAAGTAATCTTTTTTCAAGAAACAGCCTTTATCAGTTTGAATAGGAGTCCCTCTCTCCAAACTGTGTCGCAGATGCCAAAAGATCTATGAAAACAGATAAATTTTTCAGTTTCTTCTAGTACCCTACTTCAAAATAGGTGGTAAGAGACAGGACCTGATCACTACACTACTGACTGGGAAAGAATTCAGCTTGTTTAAATGGGATCAAGGAACTTAGTGGAAGATTTGTATCTTTTCCTGGTTTGAGAAAAGCAATGATTTTTGTTCTCTTGAAGACCTGGGGAAGTCTTCCCTAATTGAAGTATGGAGCTGAAGAATGAAGCAACCTACCAAAATGTAGCTGGCCCACAGTTTTTCATTAGTTCTGGAAAAATAATATCAACAAATTAACTGTATGAGCAATCAAGAAACCAGAAGACAAAACAAGAAATTCTATGGTTTCATCCTCACTACAAGCAAAAATTGATAATGATCCAGCGAGTGAAAAAATGAAATCTGCATTAACAATATATATAGAAGATCACAATCAGAACAGAGTGTTTTCAAGTGATGCTGTATTCATGAGAAAGCTAAATGTGTTTGCACACATTTTAAAGAATCTTACAGTGAACATTCAGACAGAGGTTTAAAAGCATCAGAAGGTTAGTGTAAGAAGTTAAAATTGTGAAAATCACACCATAGTATCAAAACTGTTTTGTAAACTTGGAACGTATCTGCTATAAACCAGTAGAAATTTCCATTCCATATTCAATTATGGCATATTTATGGAACATATCCCCCATGAACAAGGAGCTTGGTCTGTATTTTCCTCAAAATTATAGAATTAAATAAACCATATGGAGAACAATTTATCGGCAATGCTTTTACTTCACTGAAATTCAGTTGTTGGAAATATGATTTTTTAAATAAAATAAAAGAAAGAAATGGGTAACTAGCATAAGAAATGAGTAACTAGCATAACAAATTCCAAACACTAAAAGCTCAGCTTGTTCTTTTACGTGCTTTCTAGGAACACAAAGTATTTCTACAACTGCACAAATATTATACTTCATCTTTCTAAGTTGAAACTTTGGTAGCTTAAAATTTCAAGGTAGCTGAAGGTTTAAATAGTGTGCGTGGTAACATGCTGACACGCTGTCAATAGTTTTATTCAAATCTCAACCGAGATCCAATGAATTATTATGCAGGTAAACTTGCAGTACATCTTGTGAATCAGATAAGAATAGCAGGGCTAAATACCATTAGATCAACAGAACTCTTGAGAATTCAGCATTCAAGTTAGACTTGCAGCATAATGTAGACATTAGAAATGCTATTTGCATAGTTAAATGTGAGCAAAGTGTTAAAATTATAAGATTCCTCACAGAATATCTGTGTGCAATAAACTGTGGAGAAACTGTAAATCATACAAGCAGGACATTTTTTGACAAAAAAGATTTTTGTTTTATTTCCAAAACAGGATTAAAATTGTGATAGTGTCAATATTTTATTAATTACTTCTGTTAGTAATATGTTTCATTTAAAAAATATTTCCTCTCTATTTTCAGCTTCAATGAAAGTGAAGAGGGGAAAAAAAACAAGTACACTTTATAATGATCACTGAAATGTCACACTGTTTGTTATTTACCACAACAGGACTGCCTTTGATAACAGGTGCTAAACCAAGAGAAACCTGCATAGAAAGAACAGAAATTCAAAGAACATAAAAATAAATTAATTGATGATTACACATAGTTCAAATAAAGCAGTAAAATAATTCCAAGGATAACTGAACTTTTTTTAAAAAAAATCATACCTACAATTAAAATTGATTCTTTCAGTAATTAAATATCTGGGACTGAAATTGAATCGACAATCAACACCAAACCAGTCCTAATACAACTGGAGATATGACTTATCATGTAACTTTGAGTAATTGGATTTTTTTTCTTAATTTTTTGGACATCACAGTTTAGATGCATTCATAAAAAATAAAGTTTAAAGATAAGTTGCATTCAGTATATGAAGGAAGCTAACATACCTCCAGCAAACCAACAGCAACAGACAGAGCTACGCCAGTGGATCGCAACGGCCTTTTTCCTTGTGGAACTGGCCAAGGATCTCGTTGCAACTCTCCCAGCATGTCTGTCAAGCTGATGTCACACTTGTGCACTGGTTGAAGAAACCTACATTTAAAAGTAAATGGCAGCCATTAACATTAAGCTTTTACTGTGCCACCAATTATTTCACAGGCATTTTTTGGATTGTAAGGGAACCAGTATATGGAAACGTGGTCAACCATCCTTTAATATTGTGCAATGGGATCCTTGTTATTAGTTCAAAATACAGAACTGGCAACATACATCAGCATTTGACATCAGGCATAAGGGAGAGAGAAAGTTTTCATTAACAGGTTAGGGAGTCAATGGCTGGAATGAATTATTAAGGTGATACTGAACAACATGTCCTGAATAGTAAAAGAATTTAAACTAAAAAATGTAGGTGAAGCATAAGTGTCTATGAAAACAGACAACAGGTGCAACACAAGTGCTATCACAATCAACACTAATATACAGCATGCTGTGGTAATTTGAGAAAGGAAAGGATCCAAGACAAGGAATGGGGAGTAATTTGGCCACAGCCTTTTGGAGGAACCATCCCGGCAGAGGCCTGGAGTGATCTTGGGAAAACGTGCAAAAACTGAACACAAGATGGTCAAATTGGGAATGAAATCTGTTATCATCTGACTGTTAAGCAGCCACGTATTGTATGGTCATGTCTACATGTAATGAGACACAGTCCTAATATTATCAATACCCTGTTCCACATCTAGCAGAAATTTTGACTTGTGAAATCTGAAGAAGCTAAAACATCATCTAAAATTAAGCTGCTGGATACAAATCAATCATAGAATGACTATAGTCAAACAACAGTTATCACAAAAAAAAATCTGAGATGGTAAAGATACTGGGAATTTATAACTCTATTATATCAAGGACTAAATATCAGGTCACTAGGATTGGCAATAAGAAATACTATTCGGACAAAAGGAAAACAGAGTAGCCATAGCTGATTTAAGGAAAAGTTTCTAATCTTCCATTTACTGAACAGATCTGGGGAAAGAAAGTACAGATTTGAGTGACCAGAATTTAAATTGAAATTACCTGCTTTCAAAGAGCAGTCAACTGTTTTTATAGACTTTTCATTAAGATTAAGAACTTGGCTATATTTGTAGACCAATATTTAGTCACTACAAAAGACATTAGTCATTTCTGAGAACTGAACTACCATTACAAAAAAACAAAGACAATCCACTGACACTCAAGAAGAAATGGCTGATGTTTAATCAATAACTTTCAGCACACACAAGAATTGTTCAGTCACAAAAATTGCACTTCTGCCTGTATATAAACTTAATACCCATTCCCACTCAGATAACTGCAATGTTTAGAGAAAAACAATGCCTCTAAAAACAAAAATGTTATGCCCAACAGTCCTGCACAAAAAATATTATTTATTGTTTGTTCATTCAGGTAGTACATTCTCCAGAATCTATATTGAAGCATTAATTCTTATTTCTGTAATAATATTTTCCGACCAACAACTATTTATACAAAAATCTTACATACTCTCTAACAAGGTACAAATATTTTAAATTTACATCTATAATACAGCGAATTATGACAGCTATTACTAAAACTACACTTAAGAATCAAAAATTGAATTTTCAACTATTATTGCCAAAGAATAGGCTTCAGCAAATTCCAGAATTAACACTTCTGGTAGCAGCATTTCAAGTAGCATTCCACAACACTTTTGGTTTATTTAGGGTGACTTTCTTCGCTCCTTCCACGGTTTGTGGCATTCTGAAAAGTTGCTGACCATGCTCAAAATGATACTGCTTCCTAGGTGCATCCAACACAGTATTTTCCAACCTGTCCAGTTCTTTCCAGAGGTCCTTGTCTTTCAGTATTTCTGATGTAGTTTTTCCAATGAGCTTCACTCTGCTGTATGACAAATGTCTTCAAACACATAATGGATGCGTAAAACATATGTACGACAAACTGTCATTGACATTAACAGAATACAACTAACCTGAACAAAATATAAACAGCATATCCAAAACTCTGTGACATGTGTTGCTGCAATCATAGCCCGTAAGAAAATTTCGTGAATAAAATGTTTACAAAGGAACTATATAGTAAAACATAAATGCTTCTGTAACAGAAAAAAAAATCCAAAACTGACTTATTGCACACAAAAAACAGTTTATTGATATCTGTGATATGTGGTGCTGCTATCTACTGGTAACACAATCAATCCTTGGCAATGACCAGTTTATTAATATTTCTGCAATATTTACACTGCTATCTAGCATCTCGGCTCTGAATTGTCTCATATGCACCACCTTCCTAGTTATTAAGTTTGCCCTTTAAGGGTAAAATTAAAAAAAAAAAAACTAATGTTACAAAATTGAAGACCTTAATCTTTAAAATGATACCTAATTTATCAATTTCATTAAGGTATCAAGGGAATAAATGGCTCATGGAAAAAAAAAACCTTGTACAAATATTGAAACTTTTGCCCTTAAGAGTTGAGTTCCAAAAAATTCCAAAGTCCTGACCTTAGTCTTTAAAATGATCTCATTTACTGATTTCATTTAGATATGAATGGAGGAAATGGCTTGTGACAAAAACACCTTTTATTAATAATATATATCATACTCTCCTTCCCATTTCTGAAATATTCCATTGGTTTTGCCATTTGTCTAAAGTACAGTGTTTAATTTCTATCTTTTTGGAAGCCTCTTGACCCAGAACCTGTTACATTAACTGGTTTCCTTTTGTTAACAGTAAATTTCAGGTCTACAGGACATTTGCTGAAAAAAGTCATACTTTTTTTGTTCTGACGTTACACCTCAAAGATAATTAGAAGTGGGAAAAGACTGGTGGCAGGGAACGTGAAGGAATTTAGCCATGTACTTTTTGACGAAATCATCCCCATGTTCCCGC
Source organism: Vandiemenella viatica (assembly GCA_031002005.1). Lineage (NCBI taxonomy): Eukaryota > Metazoa > Arthropoda > Insecta > Orthoptera > Morabidae > Vandiemenella > Vandiemenella viatica. The sequence continues at coordinate 244,169,604 of JARYHS010013630.1, forward strand.
AAATGTGAGGCCAGGGCAGTACCGGTCACCAATCATGCTCAATGCCATAAACGCACCCATTGGGCCATTTTGCAATGCACCTTTAAGACACAGGAGGATTCCTCATCATAATACCCCTTAAACATTTTACCATTCTTAACATATGCACTCATGTGCTTGCTCAACTACTTGCAATAGCTATGGCAATTGAACCAAGACGTAAACTAATAATTGGAAGTGGAAATAGAAATCTCCTGTATTCGATGGTAATTATCTTATTCATTGTTCTGAGATATTCATTGTTCTTTGGCATACATAGTTAACATGTTTGATAAAATTCCTGTGCTCAACAAGATGGTCCAAAGAAGAGCCGCCCGATTCGTGACAGGTATATACAGTTGGAGGGAAAGCGTAAGTGCCATGTTGAAGGAGTTAGGTTGGGAAGACCTGGAGCACCGAAGGCGTTGCTCTCGACGGAAGCTAATTGAAAAATTCTCGACTGACGTATTTCGGAATGACAGCAAACAAATATTGCTACCAGCAACATTCATATCTCGGAATGACCGCGAAAATAAGATAAGAGAAATCGGGGCCAGAACCGATTCATTTCTCTACTTATTTTTTCCACGAGCGATTAGGGAATGGAATAGAATGGATTTACCGGGCGAGTAAACACAAAATCGGACAGGAGTAGCTTCCGATAAAGCACTCCGGCCATCCTGATCTGGGTTTTCCATGGTTTCCCTGGATCGCTCCAGGCGAATGCTGGGATGGTTCCTCACAATAGCCCATGGGCGCCACCTGCCATATCCCGTATATCCCTTCCAAACCATTACCTTTCCTGATAGGTGCAATGCACCCTCCGCCAAACACTTTTAGTGAATCGCGGAGTAATAGTAATAGTAATAGTAAGAATAGCTCCCAAGTATCTCTTTTGATCAAATTTTTTGTAAGTGCCATAACAGAGTTGCATCTTAATCTTTCTTTCCTTTGTTTATTTTGGTGCCAGCTGGAGCTTGTATTCACCACCATTCCATTATATTCATCACTTCCTTACAGTTTGTCTCAATCACTCCTTGAGTATTTCCCCCAAGTAGTAGCCAAATGTCATCTGTGAAGACTGTGATTGCTTCAAAATCTGTCAGTTTGTTGAGGACAGGTCCCAGAGCAATATCCCAGAATTCTGGACCACAGTCTGAATCTTGTATTGTTTTGTGCGATGTTTTGTCAAGATTAAAAAAACAAATTTTTGCCTTTGCATGTTTCCCAACTGGTTAATCTCTCATCTGGTGTTTCTGGTAGACTCAGTGTTGACTGATCTATACTGGTACAGCATCCCGCTACACTCAGAGACCTTTCAAGCATGGTGGTAGTGCCTCTGTTTCCTTATTTTTCGTTTTACTGTTTGAAGTGCATTGTTTCACAAAATGTATCTTCCATCAATGACCTTTTACTTTTGCATCATTGATTCCCTCATGACATATTGTAATGCATTTCATTAATTCTATTGCCTTGAGGTCAACATTACCTGACACATCTGGCACTGCAGATAGTTCGATTTTTTTTTTTTTAAAATAGATTTGAAATATATTTTGTAGGTATGTTCAAATGTTAATTAGTGCTCTTGGCCATTAAATATTGAGAATTGCATGACATTATGGTTATTATTAGATTTTGCCCAACTTTTCAGCTCTGAACTAGTCAGAAACCTAGCCATGGCTAATGTGACATCAATATATGTTAATGCAATATATTCTAGATTTAGTTTAAAAAATAGTCTCTTCTAATGAGATTCTTCTCTCATCCATGATCTTGCTGAGCAAGAGGGGAATTTAGCATTAGCATTCATTGTGTATACTACTGGCCGGCTTCCCAATGTTTCTTCAATTTTCCTCATTTCTTCCAGGTATCGTATATTTCCCCATTCTGAAAGTAAAAATTAGCAATCACAATTCTTGCATAAGGCAATTTTTTTTCTTTACCCAAGTAAAGTTCTCATTGCATAACTGGACTCTCTTCATGACTGTATAGTTCAAACTTCATCTACTACTTGTGATGTGACAAGCAAATTTGGTACACAGTTCTTGATGGCACAACACATGAAAATCAATTTCATCTGCTAGTCTTCTCAATTCTAATAACACAGCACTTTCCATTTAGTTGTGCTAAATTGACCATAGTAGCTTATGAGTGATGTGTATGTTCTTACCTACAATCAATAACTATTTACTGACAGGTCATAACTAATCCTCTTAAATAAAATACGTGATCTGGAGACTGTGCACATCGTCTATAGCTATTGGCTAGAGAACTGTCACATGCCAGCCGTCACTTGCGAATCAACAGCAACCATAAAGTTACAATCATTCCTTCATGTTGCTTTTTGTTAATTTATGACAACTAGATGCAGAAATTCATGCAAGAAGAAGGATATTCAATGTTTACATTATTTTAAGTGTATCAGTCATAAGAACGAAGTTAAACCACAACCTAACAATTTTTTTGGCAGACGATAAGAAACGATTAAGTTTATTAAAAACTAGGAGAAATGTACATAATCGCGAAATGTATCAGTCAAATAACAGTTATCTGTTTTCGAAATTATAGTATCCGTCATTTAAAGTAAAATGCATTAATTTTTTTTAAAAATCCTATCCAAATACTCTGATAATCTGACCAGAGTAAGGTACTCATATCCCAAAAAATGTCATTAAAAATTATTCTTATTCGTTTTTCCTTACAAGCTTTTCTAGAATAAATTCATACTACCATCATAGATGATACGCTTAGTCTTTTAAATGAGATTTAAGTTTATCTTTTTATGTACATTTAAATCGTCAAGGATATGACTATGTATATGCACTGCGAAACTCAATTTCCTAATCACAATTCAACAACTAAATAGCCACCAGAGATATTAGAAATAAATATTATGTGCAACTGCTATGAAATTAATTGCCATAATATGGCCATAAAGTTTGCTTTTCGTAGCATTATATTCTTAGAAAATGTGAAACGTTTCGGCTGAAAAACATGGAACTATGAGTACTTTTCAGTAACATGTCACTAATGAAAGAAACATTTAAGAAACTTTCCCATGGTCTCTGCTATTACGTAACTGCGTTGTCAGATAAAATGTAACAGTCTGTTGTGGAAGCAACTGCAAAAACATACAAAGAGCAGGGATAAAAAAAAATTAATGCGAAGCAATTGAATGTTACAAAGTTACAATTGGTACGTTTGTTTAAATTTACATGTTGCTTTTTGTTTATTTACAACAATTAGATGCAAAAATTCAAGTAAGGAGAAGGGTATTCGTTGTTTACATTATATTATCTGTATCAGTTATAACAACTAGGTTAAAACATAACCTAAGAATTTTTTTGGGAGAAGATAAGAAACAATGTAGTTTATTAAAAACTTACAGAAAAAGTTTACATGAAATGTACGAATGGCAAAATGTATCACTCAAATAAATGACAGTTTCCATTTCTGACATTATACTTTCCGTCATTTAAAGTAAAATATATTTATTTAAATAAATCATAGTCCAATACTCAGATAATCTAACCACAGTAAGGTACTTATATCACGAAAATATCATTAAAAATGATTGTTACTCATTTTTCCTTAGAAGCTTTACCAGAATAAATTCCTAATACCACCACAGGCAATGCCCGTCGTTAATCATATGAAGGTAATAGAAGCTGCGATTTTCGAATGCAATATTAGTGGAGGTTGTGTTTAAGTTGACCAGAATCGCAACTGACACATTTTGCTACAGCATAATTTACTCTGAAATCAGTTTTACAAACCATTTTAAACTGCTTTCATAAGCAGCCTTGTTTCTGAAGGTATTAATTAATGCAGGTAGTAGTAGTTCCATATTTATCATGCCGAATTGTGCCTGGACCTAGAATAAAACTGATACATGGAGAGCAATAGTTTTTGGGATTCCTAATTTGTTTTTAATTTCATTGATTCTATACTTCCATCATTAATTCAGCAGAAGTTACCACTGAACTGCTATGTGAACTGCATATGAAATATGTAGAACATTACAAAATCAAGGCCTTTAGGATTATGTAACAACAATTCCGTATAATTAACCAACTGTAAAAAAAAAAAAAAAAAAAAAAAAAAAAAAAAAAAAAAAAAAAAAAAAAAAAAAATTGAACTGCCAGGATATTGCGTTCAAATTGTCATTTTTGACGGGATCGAAGCTAGTTGCCTATATAAATCTTCAGGGCCAAATACTTCTTCTTTTCAGTAAAACACATCTTAGATAATCTCCATTAAATTAACTGGTTGGAAGATTTCTTGTTTTTAGCTGTATCCTGTCTATTGCTTGCAGAACAGTAAATTTTACAGTCCTCCTTCTGCTGTGTTCTGTTATAAGTACCTAAGCGGAATTGTGAGGAATGAAATTTCCTCTAGTCTTGCCAGCTGCATTGCCTTGACACATTCTTTATAAATTTCAGTGGGAATAAGAAAACACCAATATATTTGCCTTCTTATTTTTTATGATGTTTAGTTTCAAGCTGAACGAGGGGCTGGAAGTCAAAGGTCTTAAAAAGGCCGACCTGAACTGGAAGTCAGTGTATGTACAGAGAGCAGTACAACTGACAACACAGAGTGGAAGAAGTGCAGCACAGATCTTGGATACTGAATGTAGCAGAGACAGTGCAAGATACAAGAGTTATTAATTGTGACTAATGTTCACCAGTGATTTCTTTTGAGAAGGAGTTATAAACAGTTCAGTAATAAGCAGATGGGGACAAACACTCAGTTGGTTAGAAGTTGTATGGTAGGCTGTTGTAAATGTGGCAGTGATATTACGGCAGCTTCTATAAATAATTATAATGGCTTCAAGAGACATATTTAGAGACTGTCAGTGATATACTACACTGATAATTAGCAACTTAAAGCACAGTTTCGGTAGGTAAAGAAAGGGGGAAGATTTTCTGTTCTGTGCGGTGAACTTAACAGTTATGAAGGTGGAAGAGTTCAGTGGTTCAGGTTTTCAGAAAAGAGACCAAAGGTAACAAATGTATTCAAATAAAGTTAACCACGAAAGTTAGTCCAACAAGTAGACTGTAGAACAGGACTGGCGGTCAGTAACTAGCAAGTATTTTGCTGTTTATACCATTACAATAGAGGGCAGACAGTTTACTATAGGGTATATGCATGTATTATTTTTATATTTTAAATCAATTATTTATCCTGTTATATAACCATAAAAAGTATAATAATTATGAAAATATTAAAATTTTACATTAAAAAATATTTTAAAACTGCAGTCCAGTTCCGACGATTTAAACGTCACCAGTTCGACGCGCTGCATCACGACGTCATTGTACACAACTTCATTGGTGTATTATTTATGGTGGAGTGTTATATCTCAAACGTTTTATGTTTTACATCCAATTTCGATATGGAAAGAGGTCGAAAACCATATTAAAAATACTGTATTTTATCTATGTGCAAAAATACGGTAAGAAATGCACCTGATAAAGTGTATTTTTAACTGACTTCAAAAAAGGAGGAGGTTCTCTATTCGTCTGTATTTTTTTTTTTTTTTTTTTTTTTTTTTTTTTTTTTTTTTTTTGTATGTATGTTCAGCGATATCATTGCCAATTTTGAACCGATTTAAATGAAATTTTTTTTGTGGATAGGGTATACCTCCAAAGTGGTCCCATATGAATTTCATTGAGAAACCACCCCTTCTACCCCCTTCCACCCCTTAATATTTATACAAATCCACATTTTTTATTCTATCTCGATGAAACTTTGGACATATATAGCCAAAAAAAAGAGAAAAATACTATCAACATTTGGTTTAAAAAAACTGAACCCCTCTCCCCCTATCCACCCCCTTAATTTTTACCAATTTTCTTTATTGAAAGCTACAGTCGACACTATTTAACTGATCTCCATTAAAGTTGGCAGTTACATGTAGTTTTTCATGGAGAAGGTTTCTGACAAAAAATAAAAATAAAAAACCACCCCTCTCCCCTTTACACTCCTTAATTTTATAGAAAACTACATTTCTTATCAGATTTTTATTGAACTTTGCCCATGTATACTTTAAAACAAAGAGAAAAATCCTGTCAACATTTGATCTGCCAAAGTTCAACCCCTTCCCTCCTTCCACCCCTTTAATTATTGTCAATCTTATATATATAAAAATCTCGTGTCACGATGTTTGTCCGGGATGAACTCCAAAACTACTTAACCGATTTTGATGAAATTTGGCTTAATGTGTGTAATTTGATCCAACTTAAAAGATAGTATAGTTTTTATCTCGATTATTAACCTCAATATTTAATATTGCGAATTACAATGTGAGGAGGGGGAGGGGCGAAAGGAACAGAAAAGAATATAAGTTAATTCTCGCAGTCGCATATTCACAGCAGCAGTTTTTCTGTTCTTATATATATAAAAATCTCACGTCACGATGTTTGTCCGAGATGAACTCCGAAACTCCTTAACCGATTTTGATAAAATTTTACTTACTGTGTGTAATTTGGTCCAACTTAAAGGACAGGATAGTTATTATCTCCTTTATTGACCTCAATATTTATTATTGCGAATTAAATGTAAATTAAATGTTTGTCATAGAACAATGGTTTGTAATTATTTGTAACTTCCGTGGGTCGAAGTGGCCTGGTGGCTCAGTGGTTAAGGCATCGGACTGGAGATCGTGAGTTCCCCGGTTCGAATTTCTGTCTCCGCGGTGATCTTTATGCGCACTTAACCCTGCCTTCACCTCCGGCACAGCTTCCTGTGCAATGTGAAGTACGCCAGAACTCTTCCGTGGTTCGGATTCCACGATAAACTGTAGGTCCCCTGTACCTGGTACCACTACTGGGTTAGGTTATGGCGGCTAAGACAGGGGCGGAATTTGCAGCCAGTAAAAACGCTGTCACCAGGTCATTACAATCACACGAAATTATTATTATAGTTCCTACTGTTAGAAACTTATGGAAGTACTTTTTTACGTTATATTGATCCCTCAGGGGATATTTTCCATTAAGTAAATTGTAATAACATGTAAATTTTTTTAAAAAATATGTTCGTTTGTCCTTAATTTCAACTCTCTGTAAGTCTTTACCAACTTTTGAATTTTCAAATCGACCAAAACGTTTTTGTCTTTAGTAGTGAATATTAATTTGACAACATTAGGGAGTTTAGAATAACATTGGTCCAACGTACTATAACAACTGAGTTGCAGCAACGCGTGACCGAGTCAGCTAGTATTGTTCATAAAAAGCAACATTCGGCACCGTTTTACCGATTATCATCAAAGTTGGCATATAAATATAATTTTTCATGGAGAATCTGAACAAAAAATAAATAAATAAAAAACCACCCCTCTCCCCTTCACACCCCTTAATTTTTTATACAAACCCCCTTTTTTTATCCGATTTCCATGAAACTTTGGACATGTATAGTCAAAAATAAATAGAAAACTACTGTCAACTTTTGGTTTGAAAAAACTGAAGCCCTCTCCCCCTATCCACCCCCTAAAGTTTTACCAATGTTCTTTATACAAAGCTACAGCTGACACCATTTAACTGGTCTCCATTAAAGTTGGCATATACATGTAATTTTTCATGAAGAAGGTTTCTGACCAAAAAAAGTTAAATAAATAAAAAACCACCCCATTTCTCCCTTTACACCCCTTAATTTTATAGAAATCTACATTTCTTATCTGATTTTTATTGAACTTTGCCCATGTGTACTCTAAAACAAAGAGAAAAATCCTGTCAACGTTTGGTCTGCCAAAGCTCAACCCCTTTCCCTCCTTCAACCCCATTAACTTTTGTCAATGTTCTTTATAAAAAGCTACAGTTGTACAGTTGCAATCGATTGACCGATTACCATGAAAGTTGGTGCTTAAACGTATTTTTTCATGAAGAAGTTGTATGACCAAAAGATCTAAAAACCACCCCCTCTCCTCATTAAACCGCTTAATTTTTATACACAACCACAATTTTTATCCGGTTACGCAGAACTCAGCAAATTTTTACTATAAAACAAAGAGAAAAATAATGCCAACTCATGGTTTGCAAAAACTGAAACCTTCTCCCCATTTCCACCCCTTTGATTTTTGTCAATTTCTTTTTAGAAAGCTACAGTCGACACCATTTGACCGATCTTTATGAAAGTTGGCGCATATATATGTAATTTGTTATGGATAAGATTTCTGACCAAAAAATCAAAAAAACTACCCTAGCTCCCTTCCCTTAATATTTGTACAAAACCCGCATTTTAATCTGATTCGGTGAAACTTTGCATGTGTATACTTTAAAACAAACAGGAAAAGAAAAATACAGTCCACATAACTTTCACAAAAATGCAAACCCTATCCCCCTTTCTACCCCTTTAATTACTGTCAATGTTTTTTATATAAAGCTACCAATTCTTCCTGATTTTGAAGGAAGTATGCACATGTATACTGCAAAACAAACATAAAAATACTGTCTAAAAATTTTTTTTGAGAGTCCAAACTCCGCTCCTTCCTTTCCATCCTTCAATCTACATTTTCTATCCGATTCTGAAGGAAATTAGCACACGTATACTTTAAAACAAACAGAACAATTGTGTTTAAATTAGGTTGCAGAAGCCCAACCCCTCTTCCCTTCTGCCCCCACCCCTCCTATTTTCCAATGTTCTTTATAGATACCCACATTTTTATCAGATTTCCATGAAACACTGCACATGTATACTTAAAAACAAAGAGAAACATAGTGTCTACTTTCTAGTTACAAAACCCTACCACTCACTCCCTTACCCCATTTAATTTTTGCAAATGTTCTTTACACAAAGATACAGTTTTTATCTGGTTTCGATGTAAATTTGCACATGTATACTTTAAAACAAAGAGAAAAATACTGCCCACACAAGCTTTGCAAAAAACAAACTACTCTTCATCTCCACACCAGTTAATTGTTTTTTATACATACCTACAGTTTTATCTGATATCAATAGAAATTTACACACTTATACTTTAAATCAATCAGAAAAGGCTGTCTACATTTGGTATACAAAAGCCCAATCCCTCTACCCCTTTACCCTCACCCCTTTTAATTTCCAATGTTCTTCACAAAAATCCACAGTTTTAAATCCCATCAAAATCAATTAAATAATTTTTAAGTCGTGGCATAATATTTATAAAATAAATGTCATAATGTCTCAATATGTACTTCAGATTTCAACTTGGATCCCATGCTTTCACATTGTGGAAACCAATTAAAAATCCATATTTTCTGTGTGATGCCGGAGCAAACAGATATATTCCAGAGACAGATTTCTGTATGTGGTATGTATTAATGCCCAGATATTACATGTTTCGGTTATCGACCAGCAGCTTTAACAGATGTTATGATACGATCGAAACATAGCCTGGACCAAAATGTAAACTGACATTCCTTAACACAACACCCAATTCACCTCGTTCTGGAAGTTGTTGGGATATATAAAGAAAGAATTCTTCTTTGAAAGCAAGCGCTTTAACCTTTGAGCTACCAGGAAGTTCGCAAAATGGGAACTGCTGTGGCATATTTAAAATATAAAACAAACTATAATACCACTAAAAATTTAAAAATAAAATAATTGTTTAAAAAAACAAAAACCGCCTAAAACAACAACAACAACAACAGCACTAAAAATTTTAAAATAACTTTATACCTTGCTTAGGAAAAAGTAAATCTAAATGGACAATATTTTACATTACTGTCATTGAAATTTTTACATTAATTAGTTATTTTTGGAGTCAGTGCCAGCGAAAGCAAGAAAAACAAAAAGATAAAAACAATAAGGAATAACAACAATACACAAAAAGTCATTTTACTGCTTACCTACAATTAATGCTATAAACATGTTTCAACAAAACTGAAACATACAGATGATACGCCGATATTATACTAACTGTAAAGCGTTTACTGTAAGATGCAGCCTACAAACTGACACTGTAGCGCCAGAGATATGCGTGGATGACCAATAAGGCCGATCCACAGATTAAATTACTGTTAATTTGTTTCCCTAAGCTGTCTCCCGCAATAACACTATCTGCCTCACGACATGCTGTAAAATATTGGGAATTTTTGTTCATACTCCCCGTTTCGCCTCTAAAACCAAAAGAAGTTCAGTAATTCGATCTTCACGATGAGACAGCTGGCACCGACTCCAAAAATAACTAATTAATGTAAAAATTTCAATGACAGTAATGTAAATTATTGTCCATTTAGATTTACTTTTTCCTAAGCAAGGTATAAAGTTATTTTAGAATTTTTAGTGCTGTTTTTTTTTTTTAAGGCAGTTTTTATGGTTTTTTTTAAACAATTATTTTATTATGTCCCGCATGATACGAATATAAGAAAAATGTGATGTATAGCTATGAGAAGACTAGTTGTTTATACTGTTGTGAAGATCATTTTAATGTAAGTACAGTAGTACTCCAACTATCTGAATCAATTGGGACTGGACCCATTTTGGATAATCAAAAATTTGGATGATTGAATACTGTATGTATCTTGAAAATGGGAAAAAAAACGTTTTTTTAAGAAAAAGAGCTATTAAATAATTAAATTAAAAGACAACACTTTTTCAAATTAAGCGTACTTACAAGAGCTGTACATCAGTCCAGTATGTACATTCTGTACTGTAAATAAAAGTAACTGCTTACTGAACATTTTGGTCAAAGTAAACTGTTTGACTGTATTCATTCATTATCAGGCAGGCAAGTAGTGCATCCGCTTAGCAGTGAAAAGTTGCATATGGTCACACTCGGGCTAACACTCCATCCACTTCAATGCAGTTTCAAGGCTAGCAAATGCTTGACTAGCTGATGGTCTCGTGTCTGCTTTAACTTCGACATTTAGGTCATCTTCTTCCTCAACGTTTTCTACTCTCACACTTTCCACAAGTTCAACATCATTTAGAATTTCATACCCACGGTCTGACGAATCATATACCACCCACTATCTTATATCTTCAGCATTAACTTCTGAACATCCCAGAATTTTCAAATAAATGTTTCTGAATTCCTCAAGTGACACGTCATCCCCATCTTCTTCTGTCTCTTCCCTTTCCATCTGAATTAAAAAAGTGATTTGGATATTCAGCAATTCGGATAGTTGGAGTTCGGATAAGTGGAGTTCTATTGTATATAATGTTTAATGTTGTTATGATGAATTTGTTATAATACATAACAATTAATTACCTATTCAAAGTCTAATCACAATTTAGTTTACAAAAGCTTAAAAGGTATATTTATCAAATTATTTCTTATTCAAGCTTAATCCAAAGCAACCATCAGACATTTTAAAAATGGCTTTCACTCTTTTCAATATATTTTGAAGTGTACATGTCTACATGAACTCATACTTTAAGAGCCCACATCATTTAATTACTGAACTGGCAGATAATGATAAGTCTGTGGTACTATCATTTTTTTCAAATTCGTATATTAAAAAAATGCAAACATCTTTTAATTACAAAATTTGGCATATATTACCTAGAGTCAGCGTGGTGTAGACGGTAATGTGTCTGCTGCCTAATTTTCCAAACCGGGTTTAAATCTCCGCAGTATCGGTTATTTCTATTTACTTTTATCTGCATAAATTTTTGGGCATCAATTATTTATTGTATTTCAACTTTAAAACAAATCACATTACTTCTAACAGATACAAAAAATGCAATTTCGACCAATGCCTTCCTAATATGCCTCGCCTATAGACATTGAAATTTGTTTAGGAAGCGAATCTGTTTTTGTCACGTACATTATTTTATTTTCAACAATTTATATCCAACCACTTTCAGGAATAAAACATATCAACCATACAAAAAACAAACATAAAATTGATCTTCTCAATGTTAGGTATTACGTTTAAAATACATCTTGGCGACATTAAAGTATAGAAAAGATGAAAATGAAATAAAGTAAAAATAATACCTATTTCAATTGAAAAACCACCAAAACAATGAACTTATTAACAAAAAGTGAAAAAAATTATGGAAGACTAGACTTTCCTGACAAATGTTTGCAGTGAAGTATTCACATGTGAAACCTATGGAATGTGTAGTGAAAACAAAATCCGGCGTTACACCCATGAGAACTTCATTTCGAATCAAAGATTTTCTGGGGAAAAAAATGCTTTTCTGCTACTTTATTATGTTACTAGCTTGAAAGCTCGTAAAAAATGACAGGCTGAACTGTATGTTCTGGTAAGTCATTTCTTTGCAATTGATTAACTTAGTAAAATTGTTATAAAACAACACAGAATGTAATTCCTTGTCTCTTAACTGTAACAAAATCTATCAGTTGACTCTCTGGTCCAGCGTACATTTAAACTTTACCACAAGCTCTGCTAATATACTAGATCTAATATATTCATTTTTGGTTTCTCAGATGTGTCCCTTGATTAAAATTAGGTGTATCTAATATGTAGCTAATGTACTAAAAGAGAAAAAAATTAACAACTCAAATATCTAACACTTAATTACCTTGCAGATTTCACTCCTCCGAAATCACAGACTGTAAAGTCTGGATTTGATGAAAAATAAATTTGCATCATGAAAACATTTTTTGGAAGATTATTTTACAAAACCGCTTCCATTCACTATTTATTGTATGGGTATTCTCACAAGAAAGCAATATTTCACTAATTATGCTGATAAATTACCATAAAACTTAAACACAATCATAAAATTATAAAAACACCCAGTAAACTATGCCTCTGTTTACAATATGAATGTGTACTTTGACGTAAAGGTTGTAGTGGTATTTCTACAGTAATAAATTATCCAAATAAAAATACTAGACATGTATTTGAATTTGATGCATATTTCCTATGCATAAAATTCAAATATTATTAGGAGAGCGGAGCAGTGCATTTGGACACCTGGACAACGCCAGATTAATGCAGGGAGAGAGTAGAACAGCAGATTGGAAACCAGCACCTTATAATGCCAGGTCTACACCGATCAACGATTTATACTTCATTGGCATGAAGGTCATTACGGGAATGGAGTGAAAGCTGGGAAGGACTTCAGCCATGGGATTTGAACCTATAGCCTCCAAAATGCGAGATCAGAGCATTACCAGTCACCACACTCTGTGGGGGAGAACGGGCCAAGGCCAGAGTTTACAACTTAGACACAGCAGGGGAAGAATAGATGAAGGTTTCAACAGATGGCATTACAAATGCCGCAAGCTGGTATTTATGACCAGAAGTGAAACTTTGATTTGATTAAAATCAGTAATTTTGTTTTCTGTTAAAGTCAATACAACTGGCTTTCACTAAATTAATATGGTTTCTTGGGAAAATAACAGGGGTGTGTGTTAAATTTTTTTCTGTTTGTATTCTTTGACTTATTTTGGTCCAGATATGGAAATTCTAGGTATGTGTAAATTACAGAGGAAAACAGAATAGCACATAGAAACAATAAAATACAGAAGATGTTATTTAACACTAGAAAAAGGAAAAGATCTGATGTGCCAGAAACTAATATTAAGAATTGCATTCCGTATGGATTGTGAATTTCAGTTACCAGGCTATGAGAAGACTGGTGACTATAAAATTGCCAAGCAAATAAGATTCTTGAAATTAAAGCATGTCTAACTATTGAAGCAATTTTTGAAGAATGGGAGGAACAGTTTAATGGAGAAACATTGTTTTCTGTGGTAGCATTCAAGTTGAGATGCATAAAGTGTGGTTCAAAGTGGTTAAATATATGTAGATTGGAGATTATGCAACAGTATACGGAAATGAGTTTGAAAATGATGCTTTGAGAATGACAGGTTTACTACCTAAGAAAGTCAAATATACTTCTTTGAGAATAAGGTACGTGGGGAAGTTTTTGGATTGGCAGATACTTTGTTTAAAATTGAATGTGGAGTGATGTGGGAAGATGTAGAGACATTTTCAATTGCTGAAGCTAACTTTGATACTGAATTGGTAAATAAAAAAAAAAAAAAAGAGTGTACTGGTTTTGAGGACATTTCTTGTAGTAAGAAGAGTGTGGTTAGTTCATTTGAAGAATTAGCTGGTACGGCACCTGAGGTAATAGAAGAGAAATTTATGTGCAGAAGTAAGGAAAGCACTAATAGAGAATTAGAGTGAAGTTAAAGAAGTTAGTATCCCTGTTAACCTAGAATTACTTAATTCAGAATCTAGTGGAGGACGTTACACTGTAGAGTACACTAAAGTAGCAACGAAGACTGATATATTAGAAGATGATAAAGCAATAGAGGAAATGTTATAGTAGTTGTAAAAGAGGAAGAAAGTATTTGTGGACAATTAACATCTGATAGTGAGGTTAATGTTAGTGAAGATCTCTGTGTACATATTGGAAAGTGTGTACATATCAGAAAGAAGTCTAAATATTATAATAGTAAGAAAAGTTTGTTTCTTGAGAGTAATCTAGTACAAAGAAATGAGAGTAACATTACATGTGATCTCCAAGTAGACATAAATCTAAATGTTTTCCTCTGCAGTAATGAAAAGTAATGAGTGTGTAATGACACATTACAGCCGTGTGAAGTTGCATTAAGATGCAACCACGAAAGCTTGCGGACAGTTTGCAGGATGGCAGCTGGCTAGCAGACAGGTAGCATGCTTCCAAGAACTCGGAAAGAATGCGGTTATGCCTCACCCCTCAAATCCGCTGGACCGCTAGGTGGGAGGAGTGGACTCACTGGGTTGGAGGAGCTTTCCAGTTCGAATCTCCAAGTAACAGGTTCGTCGCCAAACTGCGTCGACCTCTTCCCGTCCTAGCTCCTTGAAGGACCACTCTACGTCTGTGCAGCGTCGATCGTGCGGCCAACACAACGCCAACCCCTGAACTGATCGGACCACTTCGCGCAGTCCCGCAGTCGTGTCGCAAGAAGCGCCACCACGGACCTGCCTACAATTGCCGTTGCAGAAGCCAACAATATGGTAGTGTGTGTCTTAATTGTATTCACCACTGGCGTCCACTAGCCCAGCAAATGACCTTGATAAACAATAACGTATGCCAGACAGTTCACACTAATTAATCTCATCTCTGAATGATATCAATTAATTAATGCAATCCATAAACTTGATTTAATAAATAGTTGTTTCAAATGGTGCCTTGATTATCAATTAATATCCCCCCCCATACTAAATATTAATCGATGAATTTATCACGAGTAAAATTAATTCTATTTCTGATGTCGCAATTAGTGTGACACTTCATTTCTCACTACAACGTGGGGCCAATAATTAATAATTAAAATATCAGCTGAGATTTAATAATTTACGACACGGTAAGAATAACTCAAATTTTCAAATTTTTATCCCAAACATTAATTGTGGTGAAGAACTCTGTAAAGTTAATAATTTCAAATGGCATATCTAGTGATATAGTCATTTATCGATGGCAGAATGAATGTAAATATGTCTTGGTTGTTACAGAATATGGTTTAATGCATGTTGTAGAATATGGTGATGCTTTGTCTTTCAGGGAAATTCTCATCGTCGTTTCTGTGTCTGATTATTTCTGTGATGAATCTCTGTTGTATTTGTATTAGAAATCATTTGCTTCATATTTTATGTTCATATGGCTATGAAGTTGATTCATAATTGGATGCACCTGTTAAAATGGTAGTAATTTTGTCAAATAGTTTCAAAAATCGAGAGAGCATGGCATCTCCGCCACCTTGCAATCACACACATATTCATGAGGACAGTTCCAACCCTAAGCAAGCAAATTTGGGAATAGTAATGGCTTTCTTAAAAGAGTTAAATTTAACTGTGCATTCACAAGGGAGGAATTGAACCATAAGCATACTGAGACCTAAACTGAGCTCCGCAAAATTATTACGCAAGAAATTGGTAATTTCACTGAGTCAATTAAGAAAGAAATTAGACAATCACAACATCCAAGCCGTACACTGATACTTGTGGTGAAAGACAATGAAGCTAATTTACCAGAGAAGATTTCAGTTGGTGAATACGAGCGGTTAGAAATTTCCCTTCCGGTCACTATTGAGGCTCTTGATAAAGTCAAAACTGGTAGCCAGAACACCTCTGCAACATGCACAGAAAATGAGAGAAGTTCAAAACATTCAAGTTGCTTCGCAGTTTTCTCTGATCAGAAGCAAAAACCACTAGCAGCTACCTCCAAACCTCATCAGACAACAAGCCATCAACAATTTGGGACATCAGTTTTTGGTTGGGAAAGGAGATATTGTAATTACATTCAGCAGATCGAGACAGAGCAGTTATCAGCTGATTTGATCATTTCACACAGAAAGCGGAACATCTCTCCTACACGCATATGGATAAATTCCATTCCTAACCAAGGCTGCCTCACGAATGTGTGTTCAGCCAAGTGTGAAATTTCTACTGAATATTATCAACTTTCTGGGATTCCTATTGCATGTCAAAACACTCGTCCCATGGTGAAATGTGGCCTCTCATTAATATACATGAGGTACCATGATTCACTGAAACGAAAGATAAAGTATTTCCATTGCTTGCACGGAAATTATTGCAAGATTACCGCAATCGTAATCTGTGAGAACATATCGAAAGAATCTGTATTTATGATATACTGGGAAGATGAAAACAACTGCTAAAAATTAAAATGAGACTTTGGTTTGTATGAAATGAAGACGGACTTGCCATGTTTAGGTCGCATGAGTTTGGATTCTGTAAATAATAATATATTTTGTTAATGCTATGTTACTTACAGATGCGGTAAAAGTGTGGAAGATACTGAAGGATCAATATCAGTTATCCAATTATAATAGGCACGTAACAAATAAATGTTGAAAGCTGTGCTGCATTTACTAAAGAGAGATTGTACGGTAAATTTTGTGTTGCAACCTCCTCAGAAGGATAACTAAAATCAAAATTAATATAATCTGTTAATGGTAAAATCAGAGTGAGTTAGAAACAAGGTGTGTTGTTTGTGTCTGAAGTCACATGCATATAATTGTATTGATGAAACAGTGGTTAAACGGAAGGTTTTTGGTCAATATTTGAGCGATGCATTAGCTGAAGAGAGGTTTCCGCTTGAATTAAATTGGATGAGTCGTCAAAAAGGTCCAGTGGGATTGCAGGGCAAACTGCACTAGTACCGTCAGTCAAACTTCAGCTTACAGTGCCACCGGGACCTACAGTAAATGGCAAAATAAGTCCATTAGGATTCCTGGAAACAGATTACTTGTAGAATCTGGCCTAGCTGTGTATGTTTCTTTGAAATGACGGACAGGTGAAAGAAAAGCACTTTCATGAGATTGAAAGTAAAATGTGTTAGGGTGAAATGGACCCGCTGAAATTAAAATGTTATTTAAGGAAACCCTCATAGCATACAGTCGACTCAAGTCATTCTTTTCCAATACCTTGTTTTACGCCCCAAGTTGACTTGAAATGTAAAATATCGATAACGGAGAGAGAAATAAAAACTACATCCTTTCAACTTTGCACCATGCCCGATGATCTATCAGCTTCATGGATATACGAGGAATAAGGAACCATACTAGTTGCAACATGTTGCCATTCCAACGTTGATGAAGAAGTCAGATCTAACTGAGCCACAACCTGTAAATAATAACTATCCTGTAAAAGTAGAAATACACTAGTGCATGATCAAGTAGCATAGATAAATTCTTTTTAACAAGTTTTCTAATTATTTTGTAGACTAACTGTAGAATTAGTATTGGTCATTGAATGTGTGAATCTGAGCCATTGATACTGACGACTCACGAGGTGCTAGGCTGAAATTAAATCACCTTGCCAAACTCAGATAATTCAATATCACCTTCTGTGATGATAAATTTGCAACAAGGCATGAGCTATAATTCATTTCAAAATTTAAAATGTTAAGATGTACACCTCGCTAGTTGCACTATTAAGAATGTAAATAGTAGAACAAGATACAGAATTCAGAGATGTTGATAGGAGATCAATTGTATAAATGTCATGACCAGTGCAAGGTGGTGACACTATGTTCAGTGTCAGACGAACTGATTATCGAGGAAGTGATTGTGAACTAACAAATTTAAAAATTTTATGGACGCAAATTTTTAAATTTTCCGGGGAAAGTGGGCTACGTAATTACACATTACAGCCGTGTGAAGTTGCATTAAGATGCAACCACGAAAGCTTGGGGACAGTTTGCAGGATGGCAGCTAGCTAGCAGACAGGTAGCACGCTTCCAAGAACTAGGAAAGAATGTGGTTATGCCTCACCCCTCAAATCCACTGGACCGCTAGGTGGGAGGAGTGGACTCACTGGGTTGAAGGTGACGAAAGTGTGAGCCTCGTGTAGCATGGACGCACATGCGAACATAATTCGTGAGTGGGGGTGTGAGTTCGCGCTCCCGCTGAAAGAGCTTCCAGTCTGATTCTCCAAGGAACAGGTTCGTCGCCAGACTGCGTCAACCTCTTCCCGTTCTAGCTCCTTGAGGGGCCACTCTACGTCTGTGCAGCATCGATCGTGTGGCCAACACAATGCCAACCCCTGAGCTGAACGGACCACTTCACGCAGTCCTGCAGTTGTGTTGCAAGAAGCGTCAAGCGTCACCATGGACCTGCCACAGCTGTCGTTGCAGAAGCCAACAATATGGTATTGTGTGTGTTAAGTGCATTCATCACTGGCATCCACTAGCCCAGCAAATGACCCTGATAAACAATAACGTATGCCGGACAGTTCATGCTAATTAATCTCATCTCTGAATGATGTCAATTAGTTAATGCAATCCATATACATGATTTAATAAACAGTTGTTTTAAATGGTGCCTTGATTATCAATTAATATTCCCCCTTACTAAATATTAATTGATGAATTTATCATGAATAAAATTAATTCTATTTCTGATGTCGCAATTAATGTGACACTTCAAGTGTAAAACTTGAAGCAACTAACCATTCTACTTCTAAGTAAGCTCAAAATAATTTGTATAAGCAAATGGGAGCCACAATTGACAATATTACAGATATTTTAGACAATATGATAATGCTTATGGGTTCTATGGGTAGCAATTGTTCTGTAAGTGTTAACCCAGAAATATTTGACAGTGATAATGGTAGTGCAAAATTGGAGGGAGGGGAGAGGGCTGATGAATTTCACTGAAAAGGAAATGAAAGGAGGAAATAGGATACAAATAGAAATTTTGCTGAGGCAAATCAAACCTTAGCAAGAACCCCTGAAGATAATATCAATATCCCAAGTAAAGTTGATACAGACATGCCTATTCCCATAAATGTTCCCAAATTTGATACTGTTAATAGTGACAGAGCGATAAACAGCAAAGAAAACAATGCTGATGATTATTTACAAGAAAGTTACAGTAGGGTAATTAACATAAACAATAAAGTTAATGGAAAGCTGATTAGAAGTGTCTCCATTTGTAATGAAGATGGAGAACAGGAGGTACCAGCTCATTAGTTTGATGTCAAAAATTGTGATGTGATGGTGGATGCAGCAAGTAGGATAGAATTTTAGCCAGAAAATCAAAGGATTTATTTATTTTTAGCAGAAAATGTAATTATCCAAGAGGTAAAAGGTCAAATCAGGGAGGATTAAGCCTAAAAAAGTTGAAAATTTTGCTGCTACCTATTCAAACAAAAGGAAACAATGTTTGTTAAAATACACCTTAAGGGAGTGTATTTAAACTACATGCCTTAATATAAAAAACATTGTGATGAAGCAATGTGTAATTTTACTCGAATGTGTGCAGAGTGAACGGCATTGTAAAGTATGTATGGAAGGTGTTATGTGTAACTGAAAAAATTGCTAGGTGATAAGTTTAATAACTGGTGCAATGAAAAATGTTAGGTGGTTGTGGCAGATTACTTAAGGTAACAACTGAAGTAATGGGACAATAAAAAGGTAAATTCAGCAAAAGTCGGATGAAAGTGACAGATAAGTTGAGTGTAAATAGTTCTTTCTCTTTGTACCAGTAAAAGAAGATTAGTTTACAGTAATCTGTTTATATAAATTATGCTTGGCTATAGTGTGTGATTGAGACTGTAAAGAGGTGACTGCAGTGGTGTGTAACACAGAGATCATTAGTAAGATGAACAAGAATGACTATGTATGAGGAAAGAAAGTTAACCATTATTTTGTATTGGGAAGATTTTAGATAAATATGGGTTTACAATATATGAAATTGTATGTTCACATGTGCAATAGATTTTGTTGTTATTCTCAGAAATACTACTTATTTCAAATATCTTTGCCTTTTTTTCACTAATGTGTGTTGTGTAAAGTTCACTCTTGTCTTCATATGTTTGGCTTAATTTATTGCAGTTTTGTGCTGAGTGTAGAGAAACTCATTTTATGTGTGTGCTCTTTAATGTTTGTTTCAGCAACACACTATTATTTTATCAGAGTAGCAATATCCACTTGGTACCTCGAAATGTGATTCAAACTGTAATGACACTAAGCTTTAAACTTAAGACATTTAAAAGTTATTATATAAAAGTAGTAGGATCTGCCCATCTTAGTTTTCAGCTCTACTTTTAATTTTTTATTGTTTTTACTATTTTTAAATGCGTTCCAAGCATAAACCAGACAAAACTAGGGGTGGGTTTAAAGATACACAAATATTTCTGCATTCTTATTTTCTTGACTTTTAGTCTCCCAGCTGAACTATGGCAGAATCGTAATCCGGAAGTTGCAGGTTGTAAAACAGCGCATCTTTACTGGAAGTCAGTGTATGAACAGAAAGCAGCATAGTTGCTTGTGCACAGTGGAAAGGCTACCATAAGCAAACGTAAAAGTTCAAGATAGTAGATTGGCATATTTAGAGACTGTCAGTGATGTACTGCACTGATACATAGTAACTTAAAGGTCAGAACTGACTGCCAAAGAAAGTGGAAAGGTCTTTTCTTCTGCTAGGCAATCATTTATTAAGATGTGGCTTAGGTTTAATGAAAAGAGAATAAAGGGAATAAATGCATACTACCTCGTTTATTCAAATATACCTAAACACAAGAATTGTTCTACACAACATTGCATCTTTGTAATACACTGGAATTACCTTTCCTGGTAATGTTGATTGTTGCTTGGTTGCTACCTCCCCCTAACCATTAGTCTGCATGTTAGCATCAACTTTTAGGGCTTCTTTGCAACCTTTTTTTCCAGTTCCCTCTCCCTCAGCATGTCCCTTAGCATTCTACTTGATGGCTTGTGGCTTTTTTTTTCCTTTGATACTAGATGCAGAATTCCTCTCAGAGTTACCATGTGACTTTCAAATTTTGTTGATAGCAAGATTTGTTGTGGTCTTGCTGTCCATAATCTATTCCATTTATGGTCCTTTGAAGTAATATCTAGTATTTAGGATAGTGTCCTTTGATGCACAAGTGGTCCTTTTCACTCACTTCATACAAGGCACACAACTAGAAGATTGCCACTTTTTATCACATTCAGATCTGTTGTGATCTTCACCACAATGGGATCAAGAGGACCTTTCTTTGTTGCAATGCTTGCTGACATGCCCTAGGTCGTTGCATTTTATCCACATAAATACTACAAAAAATTCTTTAGTGGCTATTGACTGGAAGCCAAAATTAAATCACCGTTTAACAAAAATAATTTTTCTAAGCTATGGATCAACTTCTGCCACATAATGTATAGTGGCTTTGCCCTTAGGATTTGTTCTGAATTTTAAAGTGAAGCGTTTCTCATAATCAACTTGACTTACTGTTCCCTCAAGGTTGCGGTGTTAAACACAGTTAGAAATTTCTTCTTCTTTCACTTTAGTTGAAATATTGCACAACATTGTTAGCAGCACTCTCTTCTTTGGCAGCTTACACTTAAGGTCCTCTTGCAACTTTGAATTTACATTTATCATCATTGTTAGATCTTCCTACTTTTGCGTGTCATCAAGCACATCCCTTCCATATCTGGCAGCCACTCCAAAATTTTTCCTCCGCGACTTATCTCCAAACAACTCCCTTAGCCTCTGTGTCTTTCTTTGTTCACCTGCCTAGGTACATCCATCTTGTCTGTGATCTTCCAATTGGTCTCCTCCTCTTCCCGTTGTTCAAGAGTGCTAATTCATAACATGCCACTACAGTCTCTTTTTGATTAACATTTCTTACAATATTTCAAATTTTAATCTCTCCTTGATGTTTTCATTTCTGATTTTATCTTTCCTAGTGACATTCTCTATCACACTCAGAAACCTCAGCACTGCTGCATGTAATCTGCTAATATCTCTCTTTGTCCAAGTCCAGATTTCAAAGCCATCGGTTGGTAATACAGTAGAGTCTCGCTTAACCGACCTTTGCTTATCCAACATTCCGTGTTATCCGATTCGTAAGACACACACACACACACACACACACACACACACACACACACACACAGTAAATCTATTTTCCTTCCCTGGGTATCATTTATATTTACATCATACTATACTCTTGCAGGTCAAACAACAATGAGAATACAACTTGCTCCGGAAATCTTTATCAACTTACTATGGTCGGGAAATCAAACAACCCAAGAGCTTTCAAAAACGTTTCAAAACATGCTTTGCCAGTCAAATATTATAACCAAAAAAGTGCTTGGATGAGCTCAGAAATTTTAAAAAAATTTTTTTTTTAGCGAATTTGTACCAAAAGTTGAACGTTATTAAAGGAAAAGCACTACCCGAGAAAAGCCATTTTACTATTAGATAATGCTCCCATTCATCCCAGTGAAGATGAACTGCGAGATGGAGAAATAAGAGCATTCTTTCCTGCCCCCAAATGTTACGCCTATTCGTCAGCCAATGGACCAAGTTGTGTTGGAGATGTTAAAAAAAATTACCGTAGAGAGCTTTTGTCATCTTTGATTGACACTTTTGACCAAGGAGAATATATGATTGTGAAATTGCGTCAATTAAATCTGAAAGATATGGCTTATTTTGGCACAGTGTTGGGACAGGTACAATTGCAAAATCGTGGAAAAGTCTGTCACGTGAGGGGAGACAGAGATATTCTGGCAATGAAGAAATTAGCACGGAAAACATGGACAGTATGCTGTCTATGCTGAAACAAATCCCTGGATGTGTAGATGCAACTGATGAGACCTTAATGAGTGGCTTGCCCTTGATAACCTGTATGAAGTCACTGACGAAGACATTGTCAGCATTGTTAACAATAGTGAAAAGGAAACGGAAGAAGAAAACATAGTTGATAAAGGTGGTTCCAAAATAACACACAATGAAGGATTCAAAGCCCTTGAAAAAGCACTGAAGTACATGGATCAACAAGAAGAAATCTCTAGCACTGAAGTGTTATTTCTAAAGAGAATGCATGACATAGCGGCGAGAAAAAGACACTCGGCAGGCAAGAAAAGTCTATTACAAACTTTTTTAAACAAAATTGAATATAAATCAACCTCTTTCTATGCTTTTTAATTGTATTCCACAGTGAAAGTAATTACTGTACCGTATCAGCTCTATCAATAATAAGACACCAGCAACCATTTACGATATTGTTGTTTCTTCTTTCTCTATTAACCGACATTCCCACACCCCGTTTGCGTCGGATAAGCGAGACTCTGCTGTATAGAGCAAAAGTTTGGCATCCTTCCCTATATTCCACCTCCAGATTTATCCTTTATCTTCCTCATTCTCTGCACTATTTCTTCGACTATCTTTCTGTTGGCAGTTACCTTGCCTCTCAAATACACAAACCATTCTTCCCATTCCATTTCTTGCCATAGAGTAACATATCCTTTGATGGGTCAGCATTTCTTGCTATCTTCATTATATTGTTTTTTTTCCACACTCGACTCCAAGCCACATTTCCCCATAGCAGTCCATCATATCCCCAAGTCTCTTTCGACATCCTGTTCTGTCTTCTTACATATAATTATGTTATCAGCATATGTCATCACCTTAAGCTCTGCTGGATCTGTTTCCCTGGATTTCTGTAATGACTTCGTCTAATACCACATTAAACAGTGCAGATGACAATACATTTCCTTGTCTGATTCCCCTTCCCTTGTGAAACCGAGTGTCTGCTACCTATGTGCATGCACGTCTCAAATGTTCCTTATTAGTTCCACGATTCCTTCATCTATTCCTCTCTTTTTTTTAAATTTAACTATATGATTTTCCTTAATACATCATCACAGGCCTTTTTTATGTCAAAAAAAGCTATTATTGTGTTCTTTTCTCTATGATTGTCTTAATATTAAAGTTGAATTTATCACTGATCTTACTCAGCTGATTTTTTCTTATGGCTTTACGCCTCATCGACGTCGAGGTCATTAGAGGTGGGAAAGGATGGGGTAAGGAACAAGGACTTCAGCGATGACCTTTTTTAAAGGAAGCATCCCGGCATTTCCCTTGAGTGATTTGGGAAAACCATTGAAAACCTAAATCTGGATACACAGACAGGGATTCGAACCCCCATCCTCCAAATGTGAGGCCAGAGCAGCATCACTCACCCACCACACTCAGTTCCTTGACTGAAACCATACAGTTATTGGTATCCTCATTCAACTCAGTTTACACAGTTAACATTTTTGCCATGTTCATCATGCTCTATATCCTCATTTGATCTTTATTATGGTCTAGTATTTCGGTAAATTTCTTTTGAACTATCTTTGCTCTTTTAATTTTTTGATGAAATGGAAACAGTTCCTGTCTGAAGCTTCTAAATTTTCTTAATCTGTGCCTTTGTTTATATGAGTATAACAGTGCTAGAAGCTGTTTGAGGGTATGTTTTTCCAGGTATTGAGATCATTTTATTGTTTTCCTTCCATAGCCTCGCATTTACAGTTTTCAGTTAAGTCAGTCACCCAATCAGCATTGCTTCAGCTAGTGCCTATTGGGCTATCTTTTCCTTCAAGACCAACATTCCTACGGGTGTTGCTTTCGGATTTGGAAGTTCCTCTTCAGTGTAAAGTGACAACTCTCTGAATTGCTTTTTTATATCCATGGTTGCTATTATATCTTCCGGTCTGGTACTGAATCACCATGGACTTTATCTGACTGGTTGCCTTTATCTGCAAACATGACTCTTACAGATAGGGATTGGAGAGACTTTTAACAATTCATTTGTACAATAGTGAACCACTGATGAAATATTGAAGGGCTGTGCGTGTGTGCTGATACGGCCTACTCAGCCTGCTGTGGAGTTACAGAGTAGGTGGTAAAGGCAGCTAGACAGTCCGTACAGTGGCCTGGTGATGTCAGTGGTATGACGTGACAGCACCAAGTCACATCAACGACGTTGGCCAGCTGGACAAGGTCGCTGTCCCATGAAGAATTGTGTTAGCTGCACTCTAACACTATTAATGAATTCTTCCACATTTCATTAACTCAATTTAGTAACAGATCACTGAACCCTCTTTACTAGACATTACATTACCTTCAGCAAGTGGTATTTGCTGTCCTGAGAAATACTGTGCACGCCTTCCACTCACACAAAACAAAATCATTAATTGTTCACTCAATTTTAACCCAGATCACACAATTTTGTTTAAGCATAGTTCAGTATATTTAATTAAATGGCATGTATGCCCAATGTTGTTTTACCCATGCAAAATGTGATCACAATGATTAGTATCTAAACACATTTACAAATTATGTGGCCACCTTACTCACAAAACATAAAAGAAAATACAGATCATTTGTACATCAAAAGAGGTGTAGATTGCAAAACATTAAAGCTATAGACCCACCTGTTAGCCGGAGGCAGAGGCTGACCACTGGGACCTCGCGGCTGCTGCTGTTGCTGCTGTTGTTGTGGCGCATTTCCAAATTTGCCAATGCCCAACATGTCCTGAATTTGTTTTGCTGATAGGTCTTTTGTGCCCCTAAATACATAGCTCTTGGAGCAACCTTCACATCCCAGCTCATGAACTTGCACCATTTTTCCAAATGTTATAAGACCTATAAGAGCATTTGGCGGAAGCAAGCTCAGAGACATTTGCAGTGAATCCTTCAAAGCTCCCAGTTCCTCATCATCTATACAGGTGTCCACTACCAAGAGGAATATGGGTGGTAGGCACTGTGCTCTCTAAGATCAGAAATTAACAACATATATTTTTTACATATGCACTAAGTATGTGTCAAAATATACAGTTTTAAACTATGAATAGGAATGAAAAGTCAGATACACTATCATCCAGTATAAGATGGTATCAAGTCACCGTTCATTTTTAGAACACCATGAAAATGTAACTTT
This sequence comes from Vandiemenella viatica, assembly GCA_031002005.1. NCBI lineage: Eukaryota > Metazoa > Arthropoda > Insecta > Orthoptera > Morabidae > Vandiemenella > Vandiemenella viatica. The sequence continues at coordinate 244,195,751 of JARYHS010013630.1, forward strand.
ACACTTTTACAGGATAACGGTGAATATGAAAATAATGATTGGATGAGACTTTGTAAGCACCTTAGAATTTGAGTAAGTTCTAGTTTGCTTAGCATAAAGCATAAGGGAGGGAGTAAGCTTTCCAGTATACATATAATTTGCATTGCAAGTATAGGAAGTGAGAAACGTTTCATGCAGAAGCTGATACTGCAACCTAACTTAAATAAATAAACCGATTTAAAAGCAGTAAAGACCCACAACACTTAATATAAGCAATAAAGAAACATCTTTAATAGTAAAGAATCTTTAAACTAACCTGGAATAGGGTAATCCATTATTAGCCAACTTGTAAACAATCGATTTTGGCTACGTGATCACTTCACTAATTCTTAATACTTTTAGAGGCAGTAAAATAATTTCAAAATAATAATAACTCAAAAGAAAGCTAAATTCATTAAAATTCCGTAGTTTCAGGCCGTGTAAATAGCGCAAATAATACTTTAAGCACCTTGTGGAACACACTGGCACTTTTAACATTTTTAATCATATGTTTTCAATAATTTCACGAGCTAAAAAGTAGATTTTCTAAAAGAACTAAACATATTGTATAACATATTACAATTTCAAAACGTTTCATGCAGTAAAACAGATTTTATATACATGTTAAAGTTATTTCATCATCTATAACAACGTGGTAATTTTGAAATTAAATTACGATTAAACCAAGCTCCTTTCGTAAATAAAACATGTAACTAAATTCAAAGAAAATTCATATAACTTCACTTTTTCGAAATAAACATCACTTTAATAACAATGAACTAGAAACCAAGTATCTGCTAGACAGATTTAAACCCGATTTTTGACAAACTAATAACTTTGCCATTTCACCACCGATCGTAATAAAATTTACACCATTGGAATCTGGAATTAATGTAGAATACGATAACACTAATTTTATTGCGAAAATTTGCAATCCAGCAGGGTTGCCTAAAAATTTAATAAATCTAGATAGAAATAGGGGAATCACTACTTAACTTTCGGAATCTTTTTATTAGTACGCCGGGTAAACTAAATTCATTTACGAGCAAGATAATAATTTGAGAATTCTCACTAAACACTTTTTATGTACCTTGAAGACAAGACTAAATGCAGCTAAAGTTTGAACACCTTCTATAATTACAATCATTTTTCACTATTTTGAATAAGTGTCCGTATACATGTGATATGCGGATGGTGGCATATAGGTTGGAGCCTAGGAGAGGGGGCTGTCTTTACTCTGGGAACGTTGTGTATGATGAATCTGCGCCAGTAGTTTGGTGTGTGTCAGGTGGGTAGCCGGAACTCGGTGAGCCAGACTAAGAACGTGTGTTGGCCATGATGGTTTTTTTTTTTTTTTACCAGAGTATCATGTTAACAACTATTATGAACTTATGAATTTCTAAAGGGGTTGGTCGGTTCTATTTCTCTCCATAGCCTAGCAATTTTTGCAAACGTTTGTTCGATAGCCTACTCACCTGTAGAATGCAAATTTTTAAGATGTGACTTTTAAAATAAACTTCAAATTTTTATTCAAGTGAACCTTTTGTGATTTCGTAGTAGACTGAAACCTTTCCTCAGCTTTGGGTTAAAAAGCTTTGTGGCGGCCGTCAAGCATTTCAGTTGAGTTTCCAGGGAGGCTACATGGTCATTTAAAATTATTGTTGCAGATTTAGAGAACTTTTACTTCAAGTAAATATTCAGTTGAGGTACTAGGCCTATACTTCACCCCGGTATAGCCTGGGTCCTTACAACTTGTTAAATTTATAGCAATTTTTTATTTAAAGGTAACACATTAACATTTCCGTAAAGAGTATAAACAAACCAAATAAATAATATTCTTTTCAATTAGCTACCGTATCATCAAGAAATCAAAAATAAGAGTGACGTTATAAAATATACCTGTGCAAGCTGTTGTTAAATTTGTTAAGAAACAAGGGAAGCATATATTGTTCATTTTAAAATGGTATTACTCTAAGTTATGAAAATACAACAGTTCTATGGAAAATAACTAATATCAGAACACACCAACAGCGAAAATCCCTGCTGCTTCTCTTGACTGTTATGTTATGTTCACATAGAAAAGAATGAATATCACTTACTGTAATTGTGTATTCTATGGTTGAAAACATGGGTATCAACTCGGCAGGTTGCTGCTGTTCTGATATACCAGCATATTGTGGAGGAAACTGAAACACAGATAAAATAAATTATCAATAAATTTTTATGAAGTGGAGAAGAAAATTAATCTTGAATATTGTAACATATCTAGTAATTCTGCATAACGAAATTAGATACCAGAATAGTGAGCTCAGTTGAAGTATTTGATACCACCATTTTAAAGTCATTTTTATAGTTAATTTTGGTAATAATCCCAAGTAATATATCTAACATAAGCAATAGTTAAAGTATAAACAGAAAATTCAAGAAATATTCATTTAAACAACTTGTAGAAAAACTTAACCTCAGATTTGGACATGTAATATTTGACTTTCATATAATTTCGCTAAATCAGTACATTTTTTTAGTTCAAAAGATGTTTAGGTGATTAAATAGCCAGAAGATGATAAAGCTTGTTGCTAGAAAATCTTACCTAAAGTTTAAATATGTTTAAAAGTGATTTGCCGGTAAAAAATTTTGTCACGTAATTTTCCACTCTCAGATCAAAGTATTCAGTTGTCAGAAGTCAGTTGATAGATAGAAAGGAGCATAATTTTGGTTGAAACAACATATTAAAATTTTGGAAAGTTTCATGGATTTTAAAGATCATTTTTAAAATATAATTTGGTATAGCAAGACGTGTGTGCTTCATGGAAAAGTTAAATATTTCAGTCTTATTCAGTAATTCAGGAAAAGAAATCATGTTCAGAGTAAAGTTTAATTAAATACAAAGGTTTCTGAATAAGTTTTATTTCAAAATATTAAAGCATTTAATTGTAATAAAGTGAAATAGGTTTTTGCGCTGGTAACGCTTTGCCAGGATAGCATTTGGGAGGAATAATATTTCCAAAATTCGTAATAAATCAAGGAATGTACTTACAGATTCCAAATTTTTACAGTAACCGTTTTTCTATATGGAAATTTGTTTGAAGCTATTTTCAAGTCGATATTCTGAATAATTTAAGTAGTCAAATTTCATTTTCGAACTTTATCCCACTTTCAAAAATAGGAAACATACTTTATTTGATATCAGATAAAAGAATAACAACAGGAGAATAGTTTTAAATTTGTTTTAGCTTGATAGGAGTAATATTTCGAAAGTTATGGCAATCACATCTAAATGACTCTTTTCTGGCAAAACTATTAAAGTTACAAAAAATTTTATAACAACTTAATTTGACGTTTGTTACGATATCTAGCAATTCCCAAAATTTCGGAAAGATAGGAGCATTTTTTAGGGTCAAGGTCAGAATTGGATGATGACACTTTGTTCTAGAAGGTTCTGGTATCTCATGCTTTCCGTGTGATGGAAGCAAAAGTTTGGTTCCCAGGGTCAGAAAGCATAAATACCCCCTCCAGAACCTAGCGTCGCCCCAGTCTTTCAGCAGCAGTCTAGACGTGCAGCAGATAAACTTGTGCGGATATGTTTAACTTTTGAAATCATGGGTGAAAGGAACTTTAATACCTCATGTAGCTAAATAGCAGAGGAGGTGTGAGGCTGGTCTCGCTCGAATGGTTGGTCAAATTTGCAAGCTTTTCTTCTGTGAACTTGTCTGATCGCCTGTTCAGTTTTTGACTTTGTAAAATTTGAAGAATATAGTTATCCTAATAGCAATGGACTCATGAACATCATTTTAACTTTCACCTTTCCTTAGCTTTTCGTGAAAATAAGCTAAGTGGCGACCTGGTTACTATTATAAAGTCAAAACTGCAACATCCAAGGCTACGCACGGTTAAAGTTGAGACAAAGTGTTTACCTAATCCCCCCCCCCCCAAGGTAAAGCTTGTTCCTCATAATATAAAGATTATAGAGATAACATGTGAAGAAACTTCCACCATGCAACTACTTCCTGTTTACAATTCTTACCTTTTTTTAAAAAAATAAATAAAAATAAATTGCTGGAGTTAATCATCCTTTGAACTAAGGGTTGCCTAACCTTGGGGACTGTTCTAAGTGTTGCCAGTGAAATATGTTAGCTTTGGATATGTTTTTTATGCCATCTCAAAGTCTATTTTTGCAAGTATTAAAGAGAAGATCCATTTGAAATCAGCAACAACTATTTTTTCCAATGCCTATAGTCATCATTTCAATCTACAAGCTCCCCTGGAGGTGGCATATGTTCTTACTGATATTTATCACACCAGAAGCATACACTCCAACTGGCTGTGTCGACCACAAGGCTTGCGCAAGCTCAGCCACTTACTTCTTTTAACATGACAAAGGGTTTAACCTGAAATATTATATTTTCTGTGTTTGTGTATTGATTTATGTTGCTGCTGCCCTCCTCCCTTCAACTTTGGTGAGCACTGGGTGTATTTCATCTATCCTTTCCATATAAATATTGCCTTGCGACAGTTCTTTCCTTCTGTTGTTACCTTAATTATTGATATAATACAATCAGAAACAAGCAGAGTTAACACGATTTTTTCACAAAATATTGCTGTCTCCGTGTTCTCCATCATCTTCTAGTGAATCAGTAAGCTTCCCTGCTTTTTTTATATACTTCTTGTGTATGGTGTTCTGTTGTTCTTCTCAAATTCGGGAACAAATCCATTCAAAACAAAGTGATTTTGACGATTTTAAACACACCTTCATTTGTACATAATACTCAACTGCATAAAGAAACCTGCCTATCAACAATCAAAACATTCATCATGAAAACTGTAAAAAAAAAAAAAATTCTAATAAAAACTTAATGCTTTTTCAAGAGCATAAGTCTCTGATTAAGGGAAGAGATTGGATGCACACTCATGTTTCAAAACAATCTACTGCAACATACTTTTAATGATGATGAACATGATCCTCTTTGAATATTTTTTGAAAATCATAGTGAATCACAATTTCTGTAGGATCTGCAATAAGCGTTATTTTTTTCATTCATGTTTATTTAATGTTTTTATATTTTTAATTCATATTTTACATATGTATCTTTGAAAACTAAACTGTCCGTAATGCAGTACTTACTCTAAACTATATAGATTTGAAGTGTCCAACTACTTATTGTACATCAAGAAGGTTTTTTTTTTTTTTACAAATTTGATATGTGTATCTTATAAAAATCATTTCACGTACTATGTAAAACAGCAATCATATTTAGTTACAGAGGAATCCAAATGGATTGTCTTCAAATTAGGCCAAGTACTTAGATTCATAGGTCACTGAAATACAAAATTTGCCCATTTTGTACACAGCAATCAATTTTATGAATGAAATAGTGCAAAAAAGAATGGCACAACCAAGATTTGAAACCAGATTCTTCCCCATATCTAGTATGGAGCACTTTTAATACATCAGATGTGCAAATGGAAGACTGGAATTAGGAATGTGTTTTTATTTCTTACAGGCTATAAAATATTTTGAATGGTGTATACATTTACTCTAAATGCTAGTAAAAGTAACTGCAACATGAAAAAAATGATCTCCAAAAATCTATGAATGAACTGGTACACTGCAGAAAATGAATTTATTACTAACAATTTTAACTATGTTCAGGTAGAGTCTATTAAATTGAAATAATAGAAAGGTTATCTCCTTACTGTTCTCTGCATACAGGTGTATGATTAAAGCTTTAGAAGTAAGTTTGACAACAGAAGAATTCTTAAATGTAACTATAGACAATGCAAAGAAAACTGATAAGCTAAACCATAACAAGGCATAACATGAGAAAAATCAAATCTCGATAACTGCACAGCCAAACAATCTTTTGGGATCTCCAATTCAACAATATAAAACACATTTTTATCATTACTCATCGTCTACAAGAAAAAAATTGAACCCTTACTGAATCACTCGTTTTTCAACCTGTCAAGGCCTAATAACAAATGTACTCCTGGGCTTAAAATTGTTTAACTATGCAACTATCTTAGTTTTCACAAACCCAAACATTAGTTAACCATTTTAAAAGAATGTGTTGAACCTGGAGGCTGGATGTGACCTCGATAACTCGAAAACCTTCAGAAGTTTGATGATACCCGAATTGTTAATTACACTGGCCGTTGCTTGGCCAACCAGGATTTTTTAAATAACTGAACTGACTTTATTTAAGTATATTGTTAAAAAAGAAGTGCAAATTTAAAACAAATAATTGATTTTATTTGTACTTACATTTCAAAAAGGAAGTGTAACTAAAGTGTATTAAAAAGCAAATGTAGGTGTGGAAGTTACTGCACAAAAGACAATGGGCAGAACTAAAAATTATACTGGAATGCAGAGATTAAGAAAAATAAAACATCACATTCATTTAAATTTAGAGTTGCTGTTTGTTTATTTACAATTATCAAATGCAGAAACTCGTGTAAGAAGCAGAGAATTTGATATTTACACTGTACTCTCTGAAGCAGTTACTAGAACCAGTTCACAACATAACGTAAGATTATTTTTTTGACAGAAGATAAGAAACATCGAAGTTTATTAAAAACTAGGCAAAAGTTTACATGAAACATAGGTAATTGCAAAATATATCAATCACATAAATAATAGTTATTTGTTTTTGAAAATATGGATAATGGAAACAAAGAAACTGCCATTGGGCATTAAGAATTAGATAGGATAGGGAAAAATACCCATCACTTACCACAGATGAAGGCAGGAGGGCGAGAAGAACACCTAAGAAACATAAAAACAAACAAATTGCACAATATTTCGGCATGAACATTAATGACGTGAGAAGCGAGACATATGGCAGGGGGAAATATGTGGTGACATCCCGACCCGCCACATGAATGAAACAAAGGCGGAAACATGGGGTGGGGGTGGAATTGCAGTGGGTGGGGGGAGGGGGGGGGATAAGAGTGACCAGCGATAAAAGTTGAACAAAATAATCTTTGTGTAGCATAATTCAAAAAGTTGTTGTTATAATTTTATTTAGATTGGTTTTAGGCAAAAATAAATGGAGGTAGAAAACATATATATATATATATATATATATATAAATGAAATATACATATATAAGTAACTGACTGTAAAATGAAATGAAAGATAGTAAGTGACAGGTTTAGCATAGGTTTAGGCCAGGTGTGTTTCTGGTGTCAAGACTATGTTGGTAGGCTAGTTCCTATCTGCAGAGTTCTGAAGGGGTGGTGGTGTTCAGAAAAACTGTAACAGCTCTAACTGTGAAACAGGTGTTGAGGTAGTTCGAATCATTTGTGACAGGATTAAAACATGCACCCTGCCACCACCACCTACTCTAATCCTGTCACAGGAGAATCCTTGCAACATGTGCTACCACTCACCTTATTTACCAACTCACCTGCATTGGTCTCACCTAGTGTGGCAAATTGAAAAAAAAAAAAAAAAAAAAAAAAAAACATGAAAAGAAACTTAGCACCCTTGTTTTTTTTTCTCCTATTTTTTTCAGAAAACAATATATTTGATAAATTATAATTTTATTTATGGACCTTACATTTTACATGTGCATTTTAAATCTCACTGAACCATATAATGTCTTACATAATGATTCATAAATATATCTATATAGGTAACAATTTTATTCATCCTCTATGTCAGAACCACATTCACTGGTATCAGCACTACCAACACTAGTTTGGTCAGTGTCGGAATTTTGTGTTTCTTCTTCTGTCTCCTCTAGATCCATAACTTCAGAAATAATTACATTCTTTTACTGGCTGTCCTTGTATTGTACGCAAAAGATTTTGAGATTGCGATTTTAAATTGTGAGCAAAGTACACACTGTGCATAAAGACTGCACCAATAATCTGTATTAAGGTGTTTTAAGTTTGAATTTAAATCTGTTAGCATTTTTTTTTTTCAATCGTTGGTTTACGCCAACGGTTGCAAGGAAACGATTCATGATTACTGACAATTTAATGACTTAGTATCATTATGCACTGAGAATTTAACAAGCATACGAATATAATGAAAGCACAATAAGTAGTAAAAAAAAGGCAAAAAACTGTAGATAAATTTAAAATTCCTAATTTTTTGAAAAGATCCGTAGGTCTACAGATAAATTTTTAGGGCTGGCAGCACTAGTTCAAATAGTAGTATCAAACCAAACAACAGGGAAGGAGGACTCCTTCCCACACATCCGAGAAAAATATAGTAGATTTAAAAATTAAGATAAGTACTTGTATAAACTCTAAAATAGTCATATTAAACGATAAATGCCTTACAAATTTGAGATTTAGTAGATATGAAAAAAACAGCTCCCAGAAAAAAAACCATGATTTTTTTCATAGTTTTTTTTCAAGTCAGAAAAAAAACATTTTTTTTACAACACTAGTCTCACCTCTCAGCAAATATCCTACAGGATGAATAGCCACAGGCAAAAAGTTTATATTTCCAACCCAGACCATCCTGTGGCAGTTCATGCCAACTCACATGATTCGAACAACCTCAACACCTGTTTCACAGTTAAAGCTGTTACAGTTTTTCCGAACACCACCAGCCCTTCAGAACTCTGCAGATATTAACTAGCCTACAAACATATTCTTGACACCACACACACACCCCTGTCACTTGCTATATTTCATTTCATTTTACAGTCAGTTACTTATATATGCATATTTCATTTATTCAAATTATATTTTTATATACATATGTTTCTACCACCATTTATTTTCGCCTATAATCTATCTAAATAAAATTATAATAACAACTTTTTCAATTATGCTACACAAACATTACTTTGTTCCACTTTTATCGCTGGTCAACCTTATCGCTCCACCACCTGCAATTCCACCCCATCCCGTGTTTCCACCTTCGTTTCATTTATGTGGCAGGTCGGGATGTGACCACATCTTTCTCCCTCCCATATGTCTCACCTCTCACATGATTAAGGCTCATGCCAAAATATTGTGCAAATTGTTTGTTTTTGTGTTTTTTACGTGTTCTTCTCCCCCTCCTGCCTTCATCTGTGGTAAGTGATTGGTATTTTTTTCCTATCCTATCTCATTCTGAAATTATACTTAGAAACATTTTCATAACAATAAAGATTTCCTTAATTTAAAATCAAATGTAGTTTAAAAATATCCTAGTCAAATGCTCCAATTTGAAACTGACTTCCTTGATGTATAATTGCAACAAACTCTTCACATGTGTACCACAGACTATGCTGTAAAAAGATAAGATTTTGACAGCTACATTCATTGCTATCAATGAAGTGTTAGCTGCCTATGAAAAAGCAAAGAGGAAGCCCTGTTTATGTTAATATTTTGAATATGGTTCATCACATCATTTCTTTCAATCACTACTTGAGAACAGCCTGCTTCGAAAAATGTATTGATTCCGTATTGCTCACAGGCACACTTCAGTTTGTTCACAAAGCTCCTTTGTAGGTAATACTTGAGGTGGATGGGCACGCCATGCATACAAAAAATTCCTTTATTTTTATTTATGTAAAGTACTAGCCCTACAGCCCATCAAGAATAATGGGTTTAACAGAGTGTTATGGTAATTTATTTCTCTGCAGTTGCTTAACTAAATGGAATTGTTATAAAACAAAGCTCATTGTAATTTATCATCCCTTGTGCTGTAGCAAAAAGCTTCAGTTGTCAAGGTTGCATTTCAGCCTAGTCACAATCTCCGCTAATATTGCTGACAGAAAAGCAAAGCTTCAATCAAGCACAAATTAATACATTCCCTGTATTGCATGTCAATATAATCATGCATCGTGATATAAACTTGATTCCAAATCTCCACAAGTTCCGACACCTTTCTTTCTTAATACCTGTGACGAAGATCAATATTTTAACGGCTGACACAGCTTACATTGCCTGAAATAATTACCCCAGTGAGAACGAAGGATGCTAAAAATAAATCTTTATAACTTACACAATGCCACGCAATATTTAATTGTGGTTTAGGCCACATATATCGCGATCAATTTGGAACTTCTTTCATTCGAACCATGTAATGACTTCATTTAAAAAACTGGTAATCAATATGCCAATTTAAACGCAACACATACTTTTCTTTCAGTGTTCTGACAATTCATGTATTAGCAATTGCTTAACTAAACAGAATTGTTTTAAATAAAATTCAGTGTAACTCCTCATGTCTTGCGCCGTATCATAAGGTTTCAGTTTCCATCCGGGTCCAGGTTGCATTTCAACCTAAACACATATTACGATAAACTTGCCTCCAGAAGAACAATACTTCAACCTCACACATATTAATACATGAACTGTATCACATTTTAGTGGAAATAATGCATCGCGATATAAATTTGATCAAAAATTTGCAAGGGTTTTTACACATTTCTTTTTTGCTATCCGTTGTTGTTGTTGTTTGTTGTTGTTTAAGTTTTAGGGTGCGTCGACGACGGGGTCATTAGCGCCCTTGCTATCCGTGATTCAGCCCGATATTAAAACGTTTGAATGGCTGACACAGTTGCTGAAATAATAGGCTCAGTAATATTACACAGTGAAAGCAAAGGAAATTAAAATAAATTTTATAAACTTACATTATGTTACGTAATATTTGTTTTGAGTGTAGTGTAGAATGCACAGATCAAGATCAGTGTGAAACTATTTACGTTCAAACAAATTATATATATATAAAAATATACACAAGTTTTCATATATTTCACTTTTCAGCCACCACTACCAAGCACAGATCACTGGTTTTTGTGTGTGGAAGTAGCATGGATTTTCCGGTCATGCACAATGTTGGCCGAATGTCGATAGCTGTGGGGATGTGGGAGATATGATGATTAAAGTTGGTCAAAAATTCGACCAAAAATTTTTGTCTTCTTATACTTCTCTTTCCTGCCACAACTACATAGCATAGACCATTGGTGTTTGTGTGTGGCAGCAGAATCGTGTCTCCTGTCATGCACTATAGTTGTTAGATGTCGGCAGCAATGGGGGTGTGGGAGATATGGGGGTTGAAAGTGGTCGACCTGCGGCAATTTCTGCCAAAGACGCATGTGTCATGGTGTATCACTTTTCAGTGAAAACTATTTATCGCAGTTCACTGGCATTTGTGTGTGGTAGTAACACAGAGTCACCTTTCGATCACAACATTGGCTGAATTTCAGTAACTGTGGTAGTGTGGGAAATATCGTGATTGAAAGTGGACAATCAAGGATATTTTCGTATTTCGACGAAAGACATGTGTCTCCGCATATGTCACTTTTCTGCCACAACTGCATAGCATAGACCAATGGTGTTTGTATGTGGTAGTAGAATCGTGTCTCCTGTCGTGCCCTATGGTTGTTAGATGTCTGTAGCTAGGGGTGTATGGGAGATATGGGGGTTGAAAGTGGTCGACCTGCTGCAATCTCATATTTCTGCCAAAGACGCATGTGTCATGGTGTATCACTTTTCAGCGAAAACTAACTCTTGCAGATCACTGGCGTTTGTGTGTGGTAGTAACACAGAGTTATCCATCGATCACAACGTTGGGCGAATTTTGGTAACTGTGGGAGTGTAGGAGATGTGGTCGCAAGTGGTAGATTAAGGATATTTTCGTATTTCATCCAAAGATATGTGTGTCCATAAATTTTACCTGCCTGGACTACATAGCGCAGATGACTGGCATTTGTGTTTGGTAATAGCATCACGTCTCCCATCATGCACTATGGTTGTTAGATGTCGGTAGCTGTCAATACAAATTCTTTACAAACACGAACGAAGTCGTGGGTACCAGCTAGTAATTGCAATAATAGGACACTGTTTAAATTATTTTGAAAAAAATTTTTTAAAAAAAAATAAATTATTCATGCCATCTGCCATAACGTCAAATGCCAGTTGTAATTCTGGCTCATGCTAAGTAACAATCTAACCAAAACTTTAGCTACCTTGATGCTCGAAACACAAAGCTTTTATCTTACATATCTATGGATAAAGAATTTAAGGAATACTTCTATATATCAAAATAATATTACGCAAATATAAGCACTTAATTATCGATATGTCGATTTAAACGCAACACATACTTTTATTTCAGTCTTCTGTCAATTAATTTATTCGCAGATGCTTGGAAATGTTATTAAATAATGTCCATTACCAAGAATAATGGCGTAAAGCATGACGTCATTTCACATTGTCATAAAGGGACGTAATGCCATGACAGACGACATCATAGCTGTCACAGTTGCTTATTATAATATTAGATGACATAAAATTCCTAATTGGATATTGAAGTAAATCTATTATAGTTTGTTTGATTTAAACACACCATTACCACACAAAAAAGTCTAATAATGTAATCTGTTGACAATTAATGGAACTATTTCTTTGTATATGAGCATAAGAGAACTACATTAAGGTAAAAACAACAACTATGTTTTTCTTTGCTGCAAAATCTTTGTGATGAAACCATGAACATTACGGATATTTTTTAAGTTGATAATGTGATCTGAGATATGTCTTTGGTGTTCATAGAGCGCACAGTCTAGTATCGTCGACGGTCGAGTGAAGTGTTTTACGACGCATGGAGCGAGCATGTCGTAGCCGCGAGTGTGTTCCATGCATGTGCTGTATTAACCCACTACCGCGGCATCCCCGATATTCTGAGAGACAGGACATTTTGTGAACACTGCTGAAGTATCTTGTAGACTGTGAATGTTATTCTGAGTGATATTATTTGCTATTAAACTGTGTATGGTGAACCACTACAGTACTGTACCATGTCAATTGTTTAATGATTAATTGCAGGGCTTAACTCACTATTTCTAAGCTTAATTATACTCAAAACTGCATTCTTTGGTGGCGAAGATTAGTTTTAATGTCTGGTGGCTTGCTTTTGAATTATGTAGCTACAGAAGAATAAAACTTAGTGCACTGTGCAAGCTAGCTTCTTGCATGTTCCCTTTGAGTGTTATATAATTAATGTACAGTTAAAGCTCCTTATTCACGTGGGATACGTTCTGTAAAAATGCCACGAATGTGGAAACAGCAAATATGGAATGGTAATTTGTATGAGATTATAGGGGATACGTTCCAAGGTTCCGAAAAAGAACAAATTAAAATCAATTTATTAATATATTTTAAGCAACATGTTTTAGTGATTACTGTCAGGCTTAGGCAATGTTTTAAAGAATTTCGTAATTTTTTCTTGTTTTACCACTTTTAAACGTTTTTTTCAATTCGGACTGATATTCAGCTGAGGCATTAACAATTGTCTTTTAAAAACAAGACTTCTTTCCATAGACAGATCAATTTTCTCAAAGAAATCACAAAGCCCATTTGCCATCCTTCACACAGCCTCAATAGGTTGGTGATTTAACATTTCCTCCCAGTTGATTACAGTCAAATCTTCATCTTGCGATTCAAGCAACTCTTGAATGTCACTTGATTCTAACAGTACAAAAACATTTTTATTTTTTTATTTTTTTTACTTACGGCTTTACGCCTTGTCGAAGTCATTACAGACAGGATGGGACTGGGGACAAGGAATTCGGCCATGGTCTAATGAAAGAAGCATCCCAGCATTCGGCTAGAGTGATTTGGGCTCAAAACCATATTTTCCTATGCCATTCACAACTTGAGCAATGTTTGCAGTTAAAGTTTGAACTTGCGCAGATTCTCCACCATTTCCGACAGTGAGATGAGGTCACAGTTTTTTGAGCATGATTTCAATGTGTATGGCTTCAATTCTCGCTACGATTCTTGTATTTGTAACAATGCATTATGCTATGTCAACCTTCATAAATAACATAAATTATGAACAAAGCAGAGGGGACAAGCATTATTCACTCAGAATTATTACAACAAAGTACTGACAGATTCAATGGCAATAATTTGATAAATTGACTCTCGCTCGAGCCAACAACACTCAAACGATGCCGACACGTTGGTAAAGGATACCGAATCCTCTGAATGTAACGTATGGATCCACGAATAATAAAAATTTCCTCTGTGCAGCAATTTCTTCTGCCCACACTATCCCCATGCTCTTAAGTTTGTGGGAATCAAGATTATTTTTTGTCAATCATACAACATGTAACTTTAGATAAGGCTGCTTTGTTTCACTAGCTTAAAAGTTATTTGGAATGTGTTTATGGCATGTGATGTTTAGGAAATACTGATTTTATACCGGCCATCCAGATATTCTGGTAAATGTTTTCCAATATTTTATGAAATTTTCCCATAATGAAGAAGCAAAAAGCAACAGTAATTTTGCTCCAGAACAAGCATTGACTGATGAGGCTTGTAGTATTTTTTAGAAGTTGGTACAACACATCACTGATATCTTACATTTGGCAGAAACAAAGTGTGAGCACTGTTTTTGAATCACCAAGGAAGAAGCATGAATAGGAATGCAAATACACTGGATTGGATGGTCTGTATAAATAAGTAAGAATACTACAACAGAGGAGAATGCCCCCATGGGAATGAAAATTTGATCAGTCATACAATCAGCTATTCAGGCTTAGCAACACCCATTTGCATTCTGAAAGGACTTGGTTTTAAGTTTAGAAAGTTCAATTGTCACTCATTTTTTTTTTTTAATGGAACACAGTGACACTGTAACTTCAAGAGCAAATTTTTGTGAACTATGAAGTTATTGTGCACTAACCCATTGTTTACATAGACAAAACATTTTAGTCAAAATCATACCATAAATATATTTGGCATGATTTTATAGGAAAACCAATACAATCCCATTCAAGTCACTGCAAATACAATCCCGCTGATGTCATATGGGCCCAACTTAATTGGGAAGTCACAAGGAAGAACACAACCTTCAAATTTGCTGATGGCAAGTGACTTACACATAAAGGTTTAAACAATATTACTTAAGAAGAGAGGCCAAATGCGTAAAGCATTCAGGGGTATTACAAGAAACTGATTATACCAAACAGTGTGAGACAGAAATGGATGGTTAGTAACACACCTGAGTGAAGGCAGTGACTGTGATCTTCAATGCAACGAGAGCAGGAATTAATAAGTAACTGAGCACATAGTTATGGATAACTGTTGCCAAACCCATTTTGTAAGTTTTTTTTTTTTACTAACTCATCTCTTTGGAGTAATTGTAATGAAGTTGGATACCATCTTTTTTTTTTTATTAAGGAGACAAGATTTTGCCAGACACAATTTTGCGTGTGTGTATTCTGTGTCATAGTTTGCTATTATAATAATTCTTAGATCAGCTGCAATTAGAATATTTCATGAAGGTATAGCGAATGTTTCACTCCATTCTGAAGACAGAAGCTGTCAGAAAGAGTTGGGCACAAGTGCTGCACAATTTTATTTACGCAAATAAATTATTAAACAAACCAGATTGGTTCATTTTATGATGCTTCTGTTATCTAAAATTAATTTCAATATTTTCTTTTAAACCCTGTCAGTGAGAGTTATTTTTTAACAAATAGATTGAAGTTAGTAAAAGACAACATTTTACATCACACAACAATCTGTCTCTCCTCCTGTTTCTTTTTCTTTAACTGTCATGCTTTTACATTTAGTGGCTAGAATATACATTCAGTATCAATCTATTAACTTTCAGAAAGCAGCATTTTTTATCTTATTTTTCTCATTTGTCTAGCTTCTTCTGCTGGTTGAAGTGAAAAAAGGAATTAACCAACTTCAAAAAAAGGCCGAAGTCCTTAATTCGTCTGTATTTTTATATATATATATATATATGTTCAGCGTGTAATGAATTATTAAGTACAGTGTTACTAGGGACCAAGTGTTCCCACGGTCTGTGTGAATCTTGGCAGTGCAGCATGTCAAACAGACAGCATTAAGAGTTCCACGTCAGGTGGGTGAATAAAAACATTCTACCTTACTTTGGACATTCAGTGGATTTATAGCAACCATAAATAATGAAGGCTCGCTTTCTCTTTGGGGCACGTTTCGGAAAAGACCTGCCAAATACCATTAACTGGTGCCGGCGACCGAAAATGTACCTTAGTGCCATTTCCTAGTAAAGTGGCACTTTCTGAGAGTGGTGGGAGACAATCCAGCCAATAGAGAAGCTGCCAACAAATTGTTAACATTTTGATGTTTTTTGTTTGTTCTGTGAACCAATAGACACTGGTACATTGGCAGGCAGTGCGGTAATTAGCCAAGGGCCGGACAACATCAACGTGAGAGGGGACTGAGTTCTGCTAGGTGCGGAGAAAAGGATGAAGAGATACTCTGGTTCGGATCCTCATCGGATAAAGCAACAAACAAGTAATCTGCACTGCTCTGGATAGCAGAAGAGGGCTCGCATCTGGACAGGCCAGGTCACCAGTGGGGGGAACAACAGCAAACCCCCTTGGCACCATTCATACTTGGGTCCTCCGTCCTCTCCAGGAATGCAACGGTAAAACTTCGTCCGACACGAAAACTTATGCAATCGATTCCACCCATTAATCGACCCTGAGATATTGCTCTAACTGTTTAATGTTAAAAACATTCAACGAAGTGTAATTGTTTACATCTTAATAAAACAACCTTCATGTTTGCATAATTTCAAGTTTTAATAAATTGTACACCCACTTTCCAGTTCTCCTATTAATTCCAATAATATTTCATGTGGATAGCTAAAAATTCATGATTATTTTGATATTCAAACTTGATAATTTTGTAATTGTTGGAACAGTATGACCCAGAATTCACTTAAAAGCAGATGCCACAAGCGATATCTTCACCAATTTTGAACCGATTTAAATGAAATTTTTAGTGGATGGGGTATACCTCCAAAGTGGTCCCATATGAATGAGAAATCATCCCTTCTACCCCTTTACACCCCATAATTTTTATACAAACCCAAATTTTTAATCCGATTTCGATGGAACCTTGAATACATATAGTCAAAAATAAAGAGAAAAATACTGTCAACTTTTGGTTTTTAAAAAAAAACTGAACCCCTCTCCCCTTATCTACCCCCTTAATTTTTATCAATGTTCTTTATACAAAGCTACAGTCAATACCATTTAACTGAACTCCATTAAAGTTGGCAGTTGCATGTAATTTTTTATGGAGAAGGTTTCTGACCAAAAAGAAAACCACCGCATCTCCCCATTTACACCCCTTAATTTTATATAAACTTACATTTCTTATCTGATTTTGATTGAACTTTGCACAAGTATACTTTAAAATAAAAAGAAAAATCATGTCACGATTTGGTCTGCCAAAGCACAATCCCTCTCCCTCCTTCCACCCCATTAATTTTTGTCAATGTCCTTTATGAAAAGCTACAGTCGACACCGTATGACCGATTACCATGAAAGTTGGCGCTTTTATGTATTTTTTCACGAAGAAGGTTTCTGACTAAAAAATCAAAAAACCACCCCCTCTCCCCATTAAACCTTTTAAATTTTATACAAACCCACAGTTTCTATCCAGTTTAGATAGAACTTAGCACATTTTTAATATAAAACAAAAAGAAAAATAATGTCAACATTTGATTTGCAAAAACTGAACTCCTCTCACCGTTTCCACCCCCTTGAGGTTTGTTAATTTTCTTTTTAAAAAGCTACAGTTGAAACAATTTGACCGATCTTTATGAAAGTTGGCACATATATATATATATATATATATATATATATATGGAGAAGATTTCTGACCAAAAAATCAAAAAACTAACCTACATTCCCTTTTACACCCCTTAATTTTTGTACAAGCCCATATTTTAAACCAATTTCGGTGGAACTTTGCTTGTGAATACTTTGAAGCAAAGAGAAAAAGAAAAATACTGTCCACATTACTTTCACAAAAATGCAAACCCCCTTAATTACTGTCAATGTTATTTTTATAAAACAACAGTTTGTAATTGATTTTGAAGGAAGTATGCACATGTATACTTCAAAACAAACAGAAAAATACTGTCTACATTTGGTTTAGAGAAAATAAACCCCTCGCCCCCTTCCCATCCCCTTAATCTACACGAAGCTACAGTTTCTATCTGATTCTGAAGGAAATATGCACACGTATACTTTTAAAATATACAGAACAATTGTATTTAAATTTGGTTGCAGAACCCCAACCCCTCTTCCCTTCTACTCCCACCTCTCATAATTTCCAATGTTATTTATAGATACCCACAGTTTTTATCAGATTTTGATGGAACACAGTACATGTATATTTAAAAATAAAGAGAAACTTCTGTTTACAAAACCCAACCACTCACTCCCCATTTAATTTTTGCAAATGTTCTTTACTCAAAGCTACAGTTTTTATACAGTTTCTATGGAACTTTGAACATGTATGCTTTAAAACAAAGATAAAACTAATGTCCAAACTAGCTTTACAAAAACCAAACTACTCTTCTCCTCTACAGCCCTTCATTGTTTTATATATATATCTACAGTTTTTTCCTGATATCAATAGAAATTTATATACATACACTTTAAATCAATCAGAAAAGATTGTCGACATTTGGTATACAAAATCCCAATCCATCTTCCCCTTTACCCCCTTTTAATTTCCAATGTCCTTCACAAAAATCCACAGTTTTAAATCCATTCAAAATCAATTAAGCTTTTTATGTCATAATAGAATATTGATAAAATAAATGTGTCCCAATGTCTCAACATGTTCGTCAGATTTCAACTTGGACCCCAAGCTTTCACGTTGTGAAAAAGAATTAAAAATCTATATTTTCTGTGTGATGTCGGAACAATCAGGTATATTCCAGAGACAGATTTGTGTATTTGGTATGTATTAATGCCCAGATGTTACACGTTTCAATTATCGAGCGGCAGCTTAAACGGATGTTATGATTACATCACTGCCTGGACCAAAATGTAACCCGGCATTCCTTAACACAACATCAAATTCACCTCCTCCTGGAAATTTTTAGGGTGTATAAAGAAAGATTTTTTTGTTTGTTTTGTTTTGAAAGCAAGTGCTTTAACCACTGAACTACCACGAAGTTCGCAAAATGAGAACTGCTGTGGCATATTTAAAATACAAAACAAACTACAATACCACTAAAAATTTAAAATTTAAATAATTTGAAAAAAAAAAAAAAACATAAAAACCACCTTCAAAAAAAACCACACTAAAAATTTTAAAATAATCAGTTATTGAAAGTTTTACATTAATCAGTTATTTTTGGAGTCGGTGCCAGCTAGAGGTGGGCGCCGCGCTAGCGTGACGCCGTCGTGTCTCAGTGGCGTGCCACCGCTGCTGCCGCCCTTTACTTCACGGCGTGTCCATGAGCAACACTTCCTAACACGACAACGCGTTTTTTAATTTTTCGTTAAATTGAGTTAATAAGCAGGTGTTAAAGTGACCAGATTAGCTAAAACTAATGTTATATAACTCTCTCTAATAGTGTTATATCACTAAGCCAAACTAGTTTTTGTTGGAAAGATTTCTGAAGTTTAGTGATAGAAAAAGCCAATAAGAAGAAAATCGTGAATTCCGATCAAGTCTATTTCTTAGCTAGCCTAAATGCGGTAAAAACAAAGCATTTAACCCTGATTACTCAACGTATGGAGGAAATGAAGACTGACCGCAAAATAGAAGGCATGATAAGAGATATAAAGAAACAGTTGAGACTGAATGAATAGAAGATTCTAGCTGTCATTGATGCTGGAGAAAACGTGCAAAGAGCATTTCCGTTGCCTAATATGGAACATCAATTTGTGTCTTGGTCATGGGCTCCATAATCTCATTACAGTGGAGGCCTAAACAGATTTCCAGAAATTGAAAGGCTCGTAAAAAGAATGCAAGAAGATTGTCAAGAGAGAGAGAGAGAGAGAGAGAGAGAAAGAGAGAGAGAGAGAGACCCCTTGTCAGCACACGCCGAAAAATTTAAAAAGAGTTTATGAATTCCCTTGATAACGTTGTTCAATGATGAGACCGATCCCATTTTAGAAAATGATTAGACGTAACAAGTACAAACAAAGATGGGAAGAAGTAGTTGAAGAGAGCTCGCTATTCGTATCAGGATCAGGAAGTGTTATATACACTCTTTCTATCAAAATGGAAAGACCAACTCGTTGGCATAGATTTCCAAAGATGCTGGGAAGTTTAACCCACGTATGCAACTGTGACATAATAAATATGATGTTTAGAAAGATTGGACAAGATGAGATAAAGCAAAGTGATCCGAATCTTTTAGACATGAAACATCTAGTAAAATTTTGATAAGGTTTCGCGAAGCAGTTGAGGTCATGTCGTCTCAAAAATATGTACAATGAATGTGAATCTTCTGTTCCATTCTGAAATAATTGAGATCATGAATTCTGTCTTAGATGACGAATTATTGACTATGTTTCGGCTTAATCCCAACATGGTGGCAGAAGTTAGCAGATTCGCTGCCACAAGAGCGATCGTAGCAGTATCACCTTTGGATTATCGTTTTATGGGTCTCATAGAAGTAGATACATATTTGGAGTCAATACAAAAGACCAGTACTTCCTTTCTTCCCTCCTATATCAAGGAAGTAATCACTGCCATTAATGTGCCAGAAACAAATGAAAGTAGGGATTCTATTGCTTCTACAAAATTCACCAATGATACATCGTTGCTGCAGAAACTATCGATGAAATATTGTGTGTATGGGGATAATGATTATCTGATCGCTCAAGAAAGTTGGAGATATTTTGCTTCATCTGATACATCAGATCCTAAAGGTGGAAATCTTTTAGTTACTTGAACAGAAAAAAAAAACTTTCCTCGGTTTTCTGCCCTTACGTAAACTTTTCTTTGTGTGCCTGCACAAGCACACCGAACGAAAGAGTATTTTCTGTGACTAGGTTAGTCATTTCTACGAAAAGCTTAGTTCGCCCAAATAAAATTGTCATTATACATGATAACTACAAAGAGTACAGAAACCTGCAAGATTTTGAATATATAAGTGAAACGTTACTTATTTTCTGTTTTTGAGATGAAGTAATGATATGTACAATCATCTATATGATATATATTATTTCTATAAGGTATTTTTTTCTCACAAGCCATTATCTCCCTTCATACTTAACTGAAATCAATGAATGAGGCGTCATTTTAAAGCTTATGGTTTCCACTTTGATCACATCATGTTATAAAAAAGGAATTTGTCAGAATTTGACCCTTAAAGGGCAAAAATGTCAATACTTCCAAAATGCTGTTTTTTGTGTTATGAGTCGTTTATCTCCCTGGATACCTATCTGAAATCGTTTAATGAAGAATCGTTTTAAAGATTAAGATCTCCACTTTGGTGTCATCACATATTAAGACAGAAATTTTTCTGAATTCAACCCTTAAATGGCAAAAATATCAATATTTCTGCAACGCGTTTTTGTGTCACAAGCCATTTATCTCCCTTCATATCTAACCGATATAGAGGTATCATGTTAAAGATTAAAGTCTACGCCGTGGTCACATTATATTTTAAGAAAGCAGTTTTTCGTAATTCGACCCTTACAGGGCCAAAATGTCAATATTTATAAAATGCTTTTTTGTGTATCGAGTCATTTATCTCCCTTGATAATTAAACAAAATTGATAAACGAGGTATCATTTTAAAGACTGAGGTCTTCGGTTGATTACACCATATTTTAAGAAAAGAATTTTTAAAAATTCGATCTTTTAAAGGGCAAAAGTATTAATATTTCTACAACTTTTCTAATACTTCTTTTTTTTTTTTTTGTCATTTGATGCGTAACCGAAATGGAGAAATGAGGTATCATTTTAAAGACCTAGGTGTCCGCATTGGTCACACCATATTTTATGAAAGTAATTTTTTGGAATTCGACCCTTAAAGGGCAAAAGTATCAATATTATTTCTACAACTTTTTAAAAATATTACGATCCATTTATCTAACCGAAATCGATAAATGACATATCGTTTTAAAGTTTAATGTCTCAAATTAGGTAAAATCATAAATTAAGAAGGAATTTTTCAGAATTTGATGCTTAAAGTGGTCGCCCGTATGAGACAGTTCAGAGCCAAGTCCCTAGATTCCAACAGCAGATATCACAGAGATGTTAATAAACTTTTTTTTATACAATAAGTAGCTTTGTGGATTTTTTTCCTGTTACAGAAGCATTTTTATTTTGCTACACAATTTCAATGTAAACATTTTATTCGCACAGCAACACTTATCATAGAGATATTGATATGCTGTGTGCATTTTGTTCAGGTTGGTTGCATTCTGTTAAGGTCAGTGACAGTTTGTCGTACATACAGTATGTTTTAAATTTTCCTAACTGTTTAGTAATTTGTTTTGATGCGTACCTAATGGTACTCTAAACAAATAAATATTTGTTACATATGAGCGGTTCTACTTTTCATTAAACTACAAGCATTCAACCTCAATATTCGTCACATTTTACTAGCAAAATTTTAACACGGGTCTAGTATCATATATAAAATAGTCACGCCTCCGGCGTTACACCGCCGCCGAGATTTTGGTAAGTGGCACCCACCTCTAGTACCAGCCAAAGTAAAAAAAAGAAGTTAAAACAATAATGAATAAAAATAATACATAAAAGTCATGCTACTACTTACCTACAATTAATTTTAGAAACATGTTTCAACAAAACTGAAACATACAGATAATACACCGATATTATACTAACTGAAAAGCATTTACTGCATAATGCAGCCTACCAACTGAATCTGTAGGGCCAGAGATATGCCTGGACGTCAAATGAGGACGAGCCACAGATTAATATACTGTCTAATTTGTTTCCATAAACTGTCTCCCACAGTAACAATACCTGCCTGACTACATGCTGTAAAATATTTGGAATTTTTGTTCGTACTCCTCGTTTCGCCTTGAATACCAAATGAAGTTCAGTAATTCGATCTTCGCGATGTGTCAGGTGGCACAGACTCCAAAAATAACTAATTAATGCAAAAATTTCAACAACAGTAGTGTAAACTATTGTCCATTAGATTTACTTTATTCTAAGCAAGGTATAAAATTATTTTAAAATTTTTAGTGTCCTTTTTTTGAAGGAGGTTTTATATTTTTTTAAACGATTATTTTATTTCAGTTATAAATTTCATGGAAACTAGTTTTGATTACCTTAGAAAATTGTCACAAAACACTATTTCAAATTAAAAAGCATATCAGCTTGTTCTATAAGACTTATTTTTTAGAACTTTTTCAAAACTTGTAACAGAAAGTTGATATTT
The DNA here is from genome assembly GCA_031002005.1 of Vandiemenella viatica. NCBI lineage: Eukaryota > Metazoa > Arthropoda > Insecta > Orthoptera > Morabidae > Vandiemenella > Vandiemenella viatica. The sequence goes on from JARYHS010013630.1 coordinate 244,218,902, forward strand.
TTGCGATTAGCAATAGTAAACTAGGACTATTTTTGTGAAGGAAGCTATATGTGCTTTCATTCAATCCCTTTGATACTTCATCTCAGTTGCTTAAATTCCACAAATATTCCTTTCTGCTACTACCCATGCTTCAGAACTATATTTCAGTATTGGCACAAAGTAAGTAATGTAATAATCCTTTTTCCATTATAAGGCATTTTCCTACCCCATATCAACTCTCTGACACACCTGTAGAATTATTCTGATCTTCTTCACCTATCGTTTATTTCCTTCTGATTTCTTCCATCCTTTACTATCACACCTCCCAGATAATTGAACTGAACTCTTCTATAAAATTCAGTTTCTCACATCCAGATTTGACATTCAGACTAACCCTATCCTTCTTCTGAGTTGTAACTACTACTTTTTTTTTTTTTCTTCAAAAAATTGTAATCAGTAATTATTACTTGCATTTCTAACTTGCAGTTTCTCTGTACCATAACATTATTCCAAAACACAATTACTTTTATGACTTTCTCTCTTACTGGCCACCTCATTTATTATTATGTTAATACAGGGTGTTCGCCAGGAAACACTACGCACCTATTGTCTTGCCAATGGCATCTCACGGGGAAAGGCCAGCTCCTGCTCCGCCAAATGGCAGCATTAATGACCGGCGAGATTAAACAACAGCCCTAGACCAATGGTCAAATGACGCAGTATAATGTGAACTTTTCCATTGTTACACCGATTTCTTTGCATTTGGCTGGTTTGTGACTTAAGTCTCTTACTAATCAGTATTGTGTGTGAATGTTTCTTTATAATTACTCAATTCTATGACTTCAGTCTTTTACTAATTAGTATCGTGTGTGAGCATGAGTTGAATTACGGTATGGAACAAAAAATATTCCTTTATGACAAGCATGTGAAGAAATGGTCCTTTAAAAGGTGTCACAGTAAATTTTGTAGCAAATATGCAGGCCCTTTACTGCCAGCTAAAACAATGATTTTGCATTTAGTTAAAAAAGTAAGAAAAATGTGTAATCAGCTGTGGCTTGTGGTGCCAGGTCACCTGAATTACACCCTTGTGACTTCTATGTTTAGGGTAAGCTTAAGGGAAAGTTGTATGAAGGAAAATCTCACATATCTGAAGAAATTGAAAACAAAACCTATCAAGTAATAACGCCCATTGAGAGAGATGAAATCTAGCGTGTCTCTTGAAACATGTTTAAATGATGTTAAATGCGCATTACTCAAGAGGGTTGACAAATCCAGCATCTTTTATGTGATAGGCTAATAAATTACGTAATATTTATATGCTTTACACATACTTATAAATATCTATGGTGCGTAATTATTGCCTAGTAGTAAAGCGGTTGATGGCTGAAGTATGTGAGAAGCTGGTCACTCACTCCCCGCAAGCCATTTCTTCATTGTAGTGCTAGCAGCGAGTAGTGTTTCCTGGCGACGCCCTGTATATTCACATCCAGTTTCAAAAAACTCTCAAATCCCTTACACTCTCAATAAATCCTCTGCCGACTCCTTTCAGTTTTTAATGCTTCCCAAATTTTTCTCCTTGCAGATGATATCTTATGCCTTCACAATCTGAAGGTCATTAAAAAAAACCTTAATGGCAAACTCACAGTTAGTAAAGCAAAAGGAATTATAAAAGCTAACCAACTGCTAGTTAATAGTAAACATATGAGGAGTATTAAGGGGATAAAAGTCTAAAGACTCACAGACAAAGAAGTATATTATGAATATGTTTAATCGCTGCCATGAAACCTATCTAAATTGTAATGCTCTTCTGAAACAATGCAAACATCCACTGCTATTTCACTATTCTGCCATATATTTAAGCTTTATGAACAAGTCTGTTTTGAATCTGATTCATGGTAGAGCCAAAATGTATCCCACAACAAGCAGGTTTCTGTCGGGAAGTGCCACACAAGTCAAGTGCTGAACCTAACTGAACATAAGAAGAGGATTTCCAGAGGAAAACTGTGACAGTAGTGCTGACTGACCTCTCTGTAGTGTATGACACCATTAACTGCAAATATGTATGACTTGTGCTGAAATTATAGCTTAAATAAACTCATTGAATCACTACTCACTAATAGATATTTCTACATTAGCCTGGATAACAAGAAGAGTAGGTGGAGAATTCAAAAGAATGGATTACCCCAAGGCAGTGTGCTATCCCATATGCTTTTAAATATCAATACAAATGACCAACCTTTGCATCTCAATGCCAAACACTTCCAGTATGCCAATGACCTTGCAATCACTGTATAGGTCCTGGTGTTTCAAAGGGTCAAAGTACAATTTGATTAAGAACTCAGCCATGTCCACTTACTACAAAGGCAACTCTTTGAAACCCAACTCATCCAAAACCTAGATCAGCACATTCCAACTGCATTTCACAGAGGCAAAATGGAAACTATGTTATGGGGGAAGACTATTCATTGGAACAGTCAAAATGTCAATATAGATAGGAAGTAGTGCTATATAACTGCAGCTAAAGTTCACATAAAGAACAATACACTAAAAAGAGTTATGATATAATAAATGAGGAACAAATTTGGCAGTTGTAAGATCGTAATTTTTCACGGCGTTGCATATTAATAAATTTCTCTTGGGATTCCAGCCGTGTTAATATGTTACATTTGTGGGACATTTCAAAGGCATCCTTCTCTGCCTTCATTCTCAACCAAATGTCAATGATTAAATGTTTGTTTATTCAGCCGCTGCCACGGAAACGGTAGAAGACAAAAACCAACACAACTAGATTACGTCATCCACTCTTCTGCTCGTTACCGACGCGAAACTGTTTCAGAATTTTAATAGCTGCATTCCAGGCCACACTGAGTTGATAACCAGTGTCCCTGTTGACTAATAAATCAATTGATCTTATTTCTACAGTTTCTGTACCCGGCTATTAAAATTCTGAAACAGTTTCGCGTCGGTAACGAGCAGAAGAGTGGATGATGTAATCGAGTTGGGTTGGTTTTTGTCTTCCACCGTTTCCATGGCAGCGGCTGAATAAACAAATAGTTAATCGTTGAAATTTGGTTGAGAATGAAGGCAGAGAAGGACGCCTTCGAAACATCCCTCAAATGTAACATCTTAACACGGCTGGAAGCCCAAGAGAAATTTATTAAAATTTGGCAGTTGTGTGTACAACTGCTGAAGCACTCTGTTTTCCCACTGCAGAGTATGCAAACCCTGTTTGAAACTAACCTGCACACTCAAAAGAATGAAAATGTAGCCTTGAGTGAGACTTATCAGATAGTGATTGGCTGCATGAAACCAACCCCAATACATCTGCTGTATAAAGAATTTGGTTTTGCTAAACTGAAAATCTGCCATAGCTCAATTTTTTTTTTTTTTTTTTTTTTTTTTTTTTTTTTTTGTAACAGTTTAACGTCCCTTTTTAACAACGTGGTCTTTAGAGACGGGAAAGGATGGGGGCAAGGAATGGGAAGGAATTCGGCCATGGCCTTTTGAAGGAAGCATCCCGGCATTCACCTGGAGTGATTCGGGGAAACCATGGAAAACCCAAATCTGGATGCCCGGACGGGGATTCGAACCGCCGTCCTCCCGAATGCGAGGCCAGAACGCTATCCGTTACACCACCACGCTCGGTGCCATAGCTCAAATGAATATACAGAGCGATTCGAGCAAACTTTAGATGAAAGGCATGTAATGTTTGGGATACCAAACCTTCTACTAGTAGGCTAATCTCTAGCATTCCCATCATAAATTGCACTAATATTGATCCTCCTAACTAATCTCTGATGAAGAAACTTCTGGTATATAATTGGGCTGGGTAAAATGGAGAACCATCAACTGTATGAGAACAGAAGTGTTCCACTAAATGCTAACACATATAAGTGGGGTCTGATAACAGAAAATTGATATGAATGTGGAGAACTGACCCTGGATCATCTCTGTGCATCCATTGTCAATTTTCAACAACACTCGACGACCTATGGATAAGGAGAGATAGTGACAACTTTGAACAAAATGCTTATGATGTCCAGACACAAAAAAGTAACTTTACCATACATGCAATGCTGCTCCTTTTTTTTTTTTTTTGTTTTGTTTTACCTATGGCTTTACGCCTCGTCGACGGCTAAGGCCATTAGAGGTGGGATGGGATTGGGGACAAGAAATGGGAAGGAATTCGGCCATGGCCTTTTGAAGGAAGCATCCCGGTATTCAGCTTCTCTTGCTGCAAAAATAACAAGTTGGCACTTAATTTCACTTAATTACAAAAGCCATCTCGGAACTAAAAACTGAACTACTAAAATTTATATGGGGCAAGACAGTGTTGCAACCTATAATCATATGATTTCTGCACCAAAAAATCTTGTACAACAATCCCTGGTCATCAAATAATTATTTTAGAAAGTAACATATACTGAGCAGTCAATCTGTCTCTATAAGTAATAACAGAGACTTTCCCGGCTTATGATTGCAATGAAGTCTTAAGAGGTTTACCACCAGATTATATTGCAAAAACATGATATTTCAATGGCATCCATGAAGACTTCAGCACACATATATATTTTCAATTAAACTTGCTTATCTCCACAAGAAAAAAAATTTTACACTGCAAACCCAAAAAATAACTTTAAAAAGTCAAATGACATCATTCTAGTTGCCCACATGTAATTTTGATACTGCATCCACTTGCTTACTTACCGGATTCCTCTGGAAACAAAAATTGCACACCCATAATTTAGCTCGATAATCAACCTGGCACAAAGGATTTAAGACAGCACGACAAGTATTCCTTGTGCAAAGCACTGGATCATATTGTATTGGAGGAAGATCTGAAAATAATGATGAGAGTATCATTATCTTTAACATTTAACACAAAATCAGAAATCTAACAAACATAATAAAAATTTGTCCTTTTACCTGGTCGTTCTTTCAGTGGTTGATACAGACAGCCCAGAGGCACAACTAAACGTGTTGCTTCAAGACGACTGGAAGGCCAGACATTCCAAGTAAATCTAACACCATCTCGGTCCTCATTCTGCTGGATAAATTCTTCATATGTTGTCATTCTGGAGTGGAAAATAGAAACATTTAAATTACTGAAGCCAGAATTCTTGAAAAATCTGAATGGTTGGATATGATACTGAATGGAAACTTCAAAATTAACGTATTGTTCCAGAGTCTAAAATTTATCAAATGTATTTGCTCTTAAGTGAAGATGGGAGAGGAAAATTTGAATGTGATGGCTTTTGCAGATGACCTGGTGATCTGGAGAAGTAGTCAAGATGTGGTTCAGTGGCAGTTGGATGTATGGGTATAAAATTTTTGTGAATATGGTATGAAATTTAATGTGAAAAAGTGAGTGCATGGTAACAACCAGCAAAAAAGGATAACCAGGGGAACTGTTGTGGCAGCAGAACATCTGAAGAAAGGGAATAGTTTCAAATATGAGGTACTGTTGTAGAGAAAACAATGGTGAGATAAGTAAGAGAGGGGGGCAAACAGATATTTTCAAGATTACTGGAAGACTGGTATGGACAGAGAAGTAAGGGCGTAATCTATCTCACACAATATGTTCCAACCCTAATGCAAGATGCTGAAAACTGAACACTGGAGAAGCAGGATAATGGCAGGATACAAGCAAGTGAGATCAAATTTCTAAGAGGCAGGATAAGGAAGAAACAATCAGAAACATAGTAAACAGGAATCCCTACAAGAGAAGGCCAGGCTAAGATAATACGGGCAAATTAAAAGAATGGAAGAACAGAGAATAGCAATGAAAATTTATGAAATAAAGATTCATAGTAAACAACCCCAAGGAAGACCAAGGGACAGGTGGTCTTAAGGAGTGGAGGAGTGTGTTTGGAAGAGAGTAGGGAATTAGACTAAGGTGATTACAAAGAGGTAGCAGTAAGAAAGAAGAAAATGGAAATGCTTGTCCACGAGCCTGTAGCTAGAAACTGATGATGATGATCTCCTGTTAAGCATTTCGCTTAAAATTTGCAAATCAATTTAAAAAAAAAAATAGAATCAGAATTTGCCATTTTTAAAGTACTATTTATTACAAGCTGGCAGTAAAAAAAAGTTGTACCTCCTTGTACATAGCAGCTGCAAGAAGGAGAAAAAAGGGTTGATAATTTGAAGAATCTGACACCACAACTTACCAAAGAACATCGCAAATTATTATTATTAATTTTAATTGCGTTGGAGTTAACACTCCGGTGGCAATTTCCCATTCATCCACTTACCCCTTTTTATATTCATACTTTTTAAATTTTCTTTTATAATTGGAATGTTAAATTCTTCCCCCATTTACTATTCTGATTTACAAATTTTAATTTTAAATTCCTTAAGCATTTTTAGAAAATTATTCATCACTACACTTGGTAATTTGTTCCAATCCCTGCACCCTTACCAACAAAAGAAAATTTTCCCACTCCCTTATGCATGAAATCGAGCGCAAGTTTGTGGTCATGGTCGCCTTTCCGCTACCATTCTTAATTCTTTGACCAATATCCCTCCATGCTCCATCATCAACATATGCCCTGTACATTCACAGCCCTCTTTCCCTCCAATGAGTCCCAACTTAGCTTCCTTATCATGTCAGTTACTGACTGGGTCCTGCGATAATTTCAAAAAAAACAAATCTAGCCACTCTTCTTTGCACACCTTCCAACTCCTGTATTTGACAACCAAAACGTTGGTGCCAAAGTACACCATCATATTCAACCAATGGTCTGACCAAAGTTTTGTAACCCAACTCTCTCACTTCTCTGGTACATCCTCTCATCACCCTCTCCGGTAAATGGAGGATTTTGTAACCTTTTCCTACCACCTGCCGAATGTGCTCTGCCCAGTTGAGTTTGTAATCAAACATAATGCAAGATATTTAGACTTCAAGCTTTCAAAAAGCAATTGTGACTCCACCCTATAATCATAATTAACTTTTTGTTTTTTATCTGTGTACCTAATAAGCTGACGTGACCTACCCATTTCTATCCAAGTCACCCTGCAGCTGTTCACAGTCTTCACCTGTTTTGATCCTATTGTATTCCATTATATCATCTGCAAAATACCTAAACTTTGACCATAACCCATCAACACAGTCATTCCATTAGAATAATGAACAGCAACGGTCCCAATACACTACCCTGTAGAACTCCTATATTTACTTCCACCTCTTTTGATAATGTGTCTCCTATTCTTAACACTTTGCCTTCTGGCTTTTAAGAATTCCTCCACCCAGCAAGTTAACTTTCTCATCCAATCCAATAGATTTCAGTTTAATTAAAACCATTTTATGGCTCAAACTGTCAAACGCCTTAGAAAGATCTAGTGCCACACTATCAACTTGGGCTCCCTTGTCCAATCTATCTGAAAATCTTGCATATAGCCCACCATCTGAGATTTGAATTAATATCCTTGCCTAAAGCCATATTGTCGATCTGAAAACCAGTTCCTTACAAGTAAATTAAATGACCGGTAGGGCATTCTGCCTAACTCAGTCAAAGTCACAAATGCATAATATCATGCCTTATTATGAATAATTAATACTGTAGGCCAATTATTTTTTTCAAGAACTCAATAGTGGACAGTATTAGTCAAATATTTACTCATTTCATAACCCAAGAATATACTAATAAAAGGTGATGGAGTAACAATTTATCTATACAGTACAATTTTGAAAATTCTTTTACTCTATTTACTGCCAACAAGATAATTTTGTGCCAGGAAATTTATAAATCACTTTACTTGGAAAAAAGTCGATCCCTTTTTTTTTAAAAAAAAAAAAAAAAAAACAAACATCAATAATAGTAACTAAGAGTGTCATCAGATGTTATTTATAAGCCTAACTGAAAAAGGGAGATGACTCATTTTATAGTATCGGAAACTTAGGAATGAACATAATATTATAAGGGATTCATTATTTCAAACAAGTATAAGAGAGTAAAAAAATGTTACTATCTTAAGATAGTATGATAATACAATAGTACAATCTTAAGATGTATACCAAATAACAGGCAATCATATGTACCCATTGAGGCCAGAATTATGGGTAGGGGAAGAGGGCAAGGGAGAGGGGGAAGCAGGACAAAAGTACCTTTTTTTTGCATAACATTTTTTGACTTTATCCAAAAAGCTAAAGTTTAAAGTAAAAAACTTTTGTCAGGTGTGAGACTAAGAAAGCTTACCTGGGGCCCAAGAATCCTAGAACTGACCCTGATATACATATAATAAAACATCAAACAAACAAAAAAATATGTACATCAAAGATATTTTCAAAAACAATGATTTTGAGTCACTGTTGAGAAGAAAATAAATCAATTTTTCTTTTATTAATTTTTGTATGTCTCTTTCTCTGATCATAATTCACAGAAATATTGCTGGAGATTTCATGAGATTTCCAACTTCAAGGCCCCAGGAATACAACGTGTTTCAATACTGATGTTACATGAGAAAAGTGATATATGTATAAAAGGTCCTCTAATTCAATTCTTCAATACTACCAACTGAAACAATTAGCTGGCGGCAGATAGAGTTTAATAAGTTAAACCGTTTGCTGTGATTGAATATAAGAAAGTCCAATGTATCATGAAAGTAGTGCCCTGTCAACCTAAATTATGTTTAAGTTATCTGAAATATTTGATAGCCAACTTCAACACAAGCATTGATAAAGACTATTGCAACAAAAAGATTTTTTTTTTAACATTCACTTATTTTGGCATTCACACATAATAAGGGGCAAATGTTAATTGTCATTTCTAAAATTGTCAGAGGAGGTATCCTGGATAGATAACCAGATTTCTTTACTATTCATGGAAATTTCGTAAATAACACATGGAAAAAACTATTGGCTCTTCACACAATCTACTTTAGTGACAAAATTAAGCAAGCAGCTTGTAGGATAATTCACATGAATGTTAGATATCTTTGAATAAATGAGGTAATTTGAATTTACAGCTTTCATTTTCTTGGCACAAAATGTAAGCGATTAAACTCTTACATATTTATAAATAAGAGAAGACCCTTCAACTTTCTTTAGCAACCAACATTGTCTTTTATGTTACTAATTATTATCAGAGTAGTAAATCACTGTCTCTAAATACGAGGGGTGACAAACTAAGGGCGCTTATTCCAGGAGTGTCATCATAGAGAAATTAAAAAGTGTGCAATAATTCAAAGACATGCAGAAGCAGAAAGCAGTTTAACTTTCTTCTTTGCTTCACTGTATGGTACTTGCACTTTGGTCTTCAACTCCTGTATCATACGCTCCTCAAGATACACTTAACACTCCCTGCTCTAGGGCGGGGTGTGAACAGGAGCAGTTGACGCAAACCTGTGGGAACGTGCAACTGACACCTGGCTCATGTGTATTCTTGCCGCACATACCACAGATTGGGATGCCTTTATAAGAAGCCACTGGAAACAGCCACAGATTGGGATGCCTTTATAAGAAGCCACTGGAAACAGCGCATCGGGTCTGGAAAATATGGGCGGACGTTCACATTTATATAACCTGCTTTTATGTTCTTTGGCAGTATTGGAGTGTCAAATGTCAGGACCAAGGTGGCAGTCTTTTCAATACTGCCATTCATCCTTCATGTGATCTGAGATACCTTAACCACTTTCTCATCTTCCCACTCCTTAACGAGTCCTCAGTCTCTGTCTATGATGTCACGGCAGGTGATAACGCCTTTGCTACAGTTAAGGGATTGGTGGAGTCGCTTTTAACAATGAACTCCCCGAGCTTCTCACAGTTAAGGAGCTGGGATGCCTGCCTACTGGTGGATGTTTCCAGCAGTAGTGTACTGTTCCTTAGTTTCTTTGCTGACTTAGAGTGTCCACAAGACCCTCTAGGCCTTTATTAATATAAAAGGGGGATACCATCTCAAAGGTTCCATATATTCTCTGCATTACTATTAAAAGCATTCTGCAGCAAGCATACTTCCCCATTACTTTCCTCTTCCAAAACTGTAGGGCTGTTTAGTATTCTGGGTAGTACCCTGAGGCCTGCTTGATCCACTAGAAGTTGAGTTATTATGGTTGTTGGTAGGTCTTCTTCTCTTTTTTTGTTTTTGTTTTTAGGAATTTAGAAAATTAATTTTTGGTCCCACGAGTAAGGAGGAAAGGTCAGAGGTTGCATATCTCCACTGTAGATCCCCAAGGCTAATACAACAGGGGTGAGCAGGTGTCCCTGAGGTTTGCACGCTAGCGAGTGATTGCCCTCGTCATCCATTAACCATCCTTCTGCACATGTCAAACCTTGAGGTTGAGTGGTTTTTTTTTATAAGTGTATTGTTCCGTTCTTGTGATCTAGGTGATGAGGCCAAGATCCCCACTCTCCTAGACACACAACATTCCACTATTATGCCCTACGGTGGTTGTTGAAGCATGGTAGGAGTTTACGGTGTGGAAAACTTAGGCGCTCACAAGTTTCCAGCTCGGGCACCAGGGGTTCACCAAACCCGTACCTGGCACTTGCGTACCAGGCCCCTGTTGGCACTGGAAAGAACAAAGAAAGAATATTCACAATGGAGATACACTACTAGCAGTAAAATGCAAATTACTCAGTATGCAGTGAAATCTGAATCAGGAATAACAAACAGCTGATTGGGAACAAATTCAACATGCAACGAAGTGCGTTGAATGAAAAGTGACTTCTAAAGCACAGTTATAAAATACGAGGTGTGTTAAAAAACAATGGGAATTCTCATTATTTGAGAAATAATTTTATTTATTCGCCTACATCGATGTAATCGCATTTCAAAATAGTCCCCGTTAGATGATATAAACTTATGCCAGCACCTCTTCCAATCCCAAAAACACTTCTGGACATTTGGGATAGCTTTGAGCCCTTTCAAGCAATGTACTTTTAATATCATCTAAGCTTGTAAACAATGGCCCTTCAATGTTCTCTATTTTCGGGAACAGGAAAAAGTCACACAGGTCATTACAGTGTCATTTCTTGCCAAAAATTCACAAACAAACAATGATGGGCGAGCAGTTGGCCATTATCATGATGCAAAAGCAGTGAACTGTTTTGCCAAAATACAGGCATTTTCTCTGGACTGCTTCATGCAAATGACATTACATACCCAAAACAGATGAAAAAATTTAATGTTATGAGCCAATTGACAAGCCAACATCAGCAACTTTTCTAATTGTGATGTTCATAATCATTTCTTTCACTTTTTCCACGTTTCCATCAGTTATTAATGTGCTAGGACGTCCCCACGCTCAACATCTTCAGCGTCTTCAGGCCATCTTGAAAATGCTTATACCATTCATAAAACCTTGTTTTACTCATAGTAGATTCATCAAAAGCAATATTTAACATTTCTAAAACTTTGTTGCACTTCATTCCATCTTTATAGCAAAATTTAATGCCATTCTCTGATCCACGATTTATACAAATGAAAAATTGCCGACTGTATCAAAACACGTGTTACCCTTTTAACAGCTGACAAGAGAATAAACATCCAATACAGCTCAAAATGTATAGATAGATTTAAGAGGATGTTTGCCTACACAACAAAAAAATCATGCCAGTCAGACTAATGTAACCCACAAAATTTCAAAATTCCTGTTACTTTTTGAACAAACCTCATACATTGATTTTTTTTATTTTATTTAAAAAAAAAAAAAAAAACAACAACAATTTTGTTGTAATATTTCATAACAAAGAAGAAGAAAATTTTAATTCAGAAGTGTTTCAGAGGCACATTTTGCCACTGATATAAACTTTGAGATGACTGAAGTTTTAATTTTCATGAATACCCTGCTGGTCTCACAAAGTTGGATCGAGCTTTTTTCCCAGTCCTTTCTAGTGAGTAAGATGGCTGCTGCGTGCAATTGTGTGTCACGTCGCTCTTGCCGCCGACTGCATTTTGCGCAGGATAAAACGATCGTTAAGTGACGAAACGTGTGTGCTGGTGTAAATAGTGTGTGTGTCAGTACATGTAAAAACTCTTGTTAATTGCGGGATAAAACATACATTGTATGAGTGATTTTATCCAATTGCTGAACGGGATAGCAGTGCCAAGAGTCAACGGTCATCGGCCGCAGTCGCACTGCGTCGCGTCAGTGCTTCAATGTCATGGAGGTGGTGCATCAGTGCGCACCGTCAGCACACTGGCGTCCAGCTGACGTGAGTCTACACCTCACCTGCCTCAGGGTTCAGCTGACATCATGAGCTCGACTGAAGGTAACAATAATAGCAATACACAACAGAGCTTAAATCCAAATCGGAGTGCAACGACACAGTTAACAGCAGGTACGAAAAACTTGTTAATTATGTTAACAAACTTTTAGGCCAAAAAAGACTGAATTCAAACTGAGGGAATTTAAGGACAACCTTGCTTCCTTCGCAGTGGCTATGGCGCACATGGAGGGAAGAAATGAATAGATGAAGAATAAGGACACTCAGAGACAAGAACAGAGAACTGAACGTGCAGAAAAAAACTGTCAGCATCTTGTTATGCAGCTGTGACAAAATCCGGGATGATACCTACACTAAAGTCAAAAATAGAAAAAACAGCTACTAGTGCAGCTGTCTTCATAACTTAAAAAAAAAGGAAAAACTCCAAACAGGTTGCTGATAAACTAACCAGAATCATAAAACCAGGGAAAGATAAGATAAAAATAAACAAAATACATAGCACAAATAATGCTGTAATTGTAGAAACAGCATCTCAAGATGATGTAAGAAAAATCATGGAAAATAAAGAACTAAACGAAAATCTGAAGTGTGAAATGCCGCGGAAAAGGAAACCAGTGTTGATTCTGTACGGCATACCCACATCACTTGAGCCGTGTCAAATCCAAGAAAAAAGTATATGAGCAGAATTTTGAATGAAAAATAGAAAGACATCAATTTCTTGAGGGATTCAAGTCAAAGTTTCGAACAGGCCCCAGAGATAAAAGCACTGTCCATCAAGTTGTTGAAGTAAGTGCTGAAATAAGGAAGCAAATAATGCAGCAAAGAAAAATTTACATAGAATTCAGTGCCATCTCTGCGAAAGATTACACGGTAATGTCAAAATGCATGCGGTGCTATGATTATGGTCATATTAGCAAGCATTGTACCCAAACGTCGGCCGATTGCAAACATTGTGGAGAAACTAGCCACAAGAAAGAAGGCTGTAGCAAGTCCTTACAGTCAGCTGTTTGTATCCCATGCAGGAAATGGGGAAAATATTGCGACAAATCTGGCAAAGATTGTCCGACATACCAACTGTTTCTTCAAAGATTAACAGAACAGATTATGGACAGTAGAAGAAACTCCAAGGCGAAGGATAAACCATACAAAGATCAATTATTGAGCATCATTATCAACCTAATAGAAGGAGCAGTTAGGAAAAGAAAGAGGAATAAAACAAGAAACACGCCATCAAGGAAGAGGCGGAACGCAGAGGGGGCTGCAAGATACAGGGAGCAAATATTACAAGAAGGGAAAGGAACAGCAAACAGCGTAGGCACGCAGACAGATGAACCTATCCTCCAATACTCAGAGATTACTTCCACCATCTGTGATATTTCTCCTAGACATCAATCAAAACGAGCTGGACTTGGATGGGAAGGACCAGTTCCAATGGCATCCAACTACTGCAAAAATAGTGGTGACTCCGTAAACCGAGAGAACGAAAAACCAAGACATGTTGCTATAGTTCCAGACCATATATACCAAAAGTTTGAAAACAATCCGCAGCTCGCTAGACTAGAGGAAACACAAAATCTCACTCTAGCGTTATGCCATCTAACTAGAATAGCACATCCAAATGGCAAAAACATCACATTTCCACAACCAGAGGCAATTGATCGAATTCAACTTAAGATAAACAATATAACTATCAATTCAGCCCAGTTACTCACTACAGTCAAGCAAGTATTTGACAGACGGAACAAAATCTTTGATCCAGATCAATATTACCGTCATTTTGTGATGTGACATGGCAGAATAATGCTTGACTTGAGACAGCCATTGCCACAGTGCAATATCCATACTCAGCATCCATGAGCAGGGGTGCACAGAAACTTCAGATCGCGCAATTAAACTGCAGGAGAACAAATCTGGTTTTGCATGACGTGAGTACACTAGCTGAGGAAGTGCAAATAGATATCCTCTGTCTTCGAGAGCCCCACTCCAGTGAAGGGAAAATCCCACACATGCCAGTGACGTCTCAGATAATCTCGACAGGGAAAAAACCTATGAGTGCCATCATAGTCTTCAATAAGCAGATCACTGCCACAAAAATTACACAATTCTGTGATGAACATACAGTGTGTGTGGAGTACGCAATGGGGTAATGTAGTCCTCGTTAACATGTACTTTCAATGCAGAGACTATATTGACCCCTTTCTTTGTAAGATTAGGGAAATATGTATAGCCATAGGCCCTCTGGCACAGTGGTCTTACAGACACACGAGGAGAAAAGTTACTAGAGCTGATTGGAGAATTACAGCTGTATGTCTAAAACGAGTCAAACAATCCGTACACGTTCAGTGACCGAGCAGGTGCCAAATCGAACATAGATATAACTTTAACAAATTGAACAGCATGAAACCTAGTAGGCGGGTGGAAGGTGATTGAGAACCAAACCACCAGTGATGTTAGAAATGGGAAGATTGCAAGACAGTGCGCGCGAAGGCGACTGTATCAATATTTGACGGTGATATGACATCAGCAAAGCCAACTGGCCGAGGTTGAGGAGTTGCTTCATTCCTCCCCAAGTTAGAGATAAAGATTTTGATGTGGTCAAGGCTGCGAAAGAAACAATTCGAGCAATCCAGAAAACGACTGCAGCAATGAACAAAATAATTAGCATTGGGCAAAGAAGATTTCTAATCCCACTGCCGACTATAAGGCTGTATCATGGTGCCATTACCACAGCTATTGCAAGTTATGGAGCGAGCACATGGGCGCATAGGTTAAGATTGGTTAAACCTGCAAGGGATATCAGACGAATGCAACGAGGAATTCTCTTGCGTCTTACAGGCGCATTCGGAAGTACCCCAACTGATGCACTTACAGTCATTCTCGGAATATGTCCTTTAGATCTGGAAATAAGAAAAGAGCAGCATGTTACTGGCTACGAAAAGGAAACTTAGACAAGATAACAGAAATCTTGGGTCAAGTGGCAACCAAGAAGATAGACATCAAAAATTGTATTTTGAATGAATGGCAACAGCAGTGGAACAATTCGGAAACAGGAAGGAGAGTATTTGAAATTCTTCCTGACATCAGAGAGAGGATACGTATGAAGCACTTCAATCCATCCCGAGGGTTAATACATTTCCTCACCGGTCATGGACCGTATGAAACATATCTTCATAGGATCAATAGGACAGAGAATGATCTATGTGCTTGCGGATCTCCAGGAACACCTGAACATAAACTGTTTGAATGTGCTCTAGTTGATGATCAAATCAAACAGTACAGAATGAAGCTCATGGGGAAAACTGTCAAGGAAATTATTAAAGACAACCTCCTCCTGAATGAACTTGACAAGTTGGCAGATGCTGTGTCAGATGCAGCCAGGGAGCAGTATCGGCTTCAGCATAGCCAGCAACCTGCCAGAACATAACAAGCCATTTAAGGAATGAGACAAGATACTCTAAACGGACGAGACGCAAACAACTAAGTGGGACGCTGATGCCGGAAGTGTGGCTTCTGGAATTTACTGAAGCTTATTTCTTCAATGGATGCCAGTGTTAAACGAACTTTTGAAAACTCAAGATGTTCAGTTATTTAGTATTAGTGGGTAATATTTTTTACCAACAGGTTGATAAATTACAGTGTGTAGTAATAATAGTTAATTGTTTGTACCATTTTCGTAGTATATAGGATTTGTGTTAATTTTACAAAATTTTTGTTTATTATAAATTTCAATACAGTATTAAGAAATAACGGTTCGTTGTAGACTCTAGATAATGAACCATCTGAATGTACAGTTAAATAAATAAAATAAAAAATCCAGAACTGCAATTCCACTAAAGAAAACAACGGGATTAATAGACAAACCATGGGCAGAAAGATTGCAGAAACTACGAATCACAATAAGGAAGGCAAGAAAAGCATATCAGCGTTGCCTTATTACAGAAGAGTGTCTCTCTACTGTCTGTCTCTTCTAGAAAGATATAGGAATAAAAAGCAAGAGTTCAAGGATCTGTTGCTGAAAACAAAACAAAAAAGCTGGGAAGATTTCATCAGACAAAATATGAGCTCAGGCCCATGGGGCATCCCTTACAAGATTGCCGCTGGCAAAATTAGGCCACCTACAACTTTGTACACAGTAAGAAAACTGGATGGATCTATGACCACCAACTGGATGGAAATTGCACAGGAGTTACTTGATGTGCTACTTCCAGATGACAGTACAGAAAACGAGACAGTTCGGCAAAGTGAACTGCTTCAAAAAATGTGGGATCCCTACGAGAGTGAACATAAAAAATGTGTCATATCAGATGAAGAGATAATAGAGGCAATACTTTCCCTTCCAAAAAGAAAAGCGCCAGGACCTGATTGGATACCTGCAGCGGTCCTCCAGGAGTTGGTCGTCCAACTGGTTCCAACCTTAAATAAACTGTTTAACAAATGCCTGGTGCAGGGAAAAATACTAAATGCATGGAAAACGAGTGACGTGGTCATTATAGCGAAAGGTGGAGGCAAAGATCCACAACTCCCAAAACATTATCGTCCAATCTGTTTACTCAATGTTGTAAGGAAAGTACAAGAAAAGATACTTTGCAAGAAATTAAAGGAACACAGATTGAAAAATGGGATGAATCCAAAGCAGAATGGGTCCAGAGCAGGCAAGTCAACAGAGGACACCATCAACCGCTTAATGGAAATAGTTCAAAATTCTTCCAAAAATTATGTGGTTGGAGTATTTGTAGACATCGCCAGCACTTTCGACAATCTCTGGTGGCCCACGCTGTTCGAACACTTAAACCGAGCGTGGTGGTGTAACGGATAGCGTTCTGGCCTCGCATTCGGGAGGACGGCAGTTCGAATCCCCGTCCGGGCATCCAGATTTGGGTTTTCCATCATTTTCCAAATCACTCCAGGCAAATGCCAGGATGATTCCTTAAAAAGGCCATGGCCGAATTCCTTCCCATTCCTTGCCCCCCCCCCCCATCCTTTCCCGTCTCTAAAGAGCTCGCTGTTGAGAGACGTAAAGCAGTTAAAAAAAAAAAAAAAAAAATCGATAGCTTAAGAAATATCAACTGTCCAAAAAACCTATATAACAGTTTTAGAGATTATTGTAGGAATATGGTAAATATGCTAAATTGCGGTGCCCCAACAAGTACATAGAGAAAAGACTGACGAAAGGTTGCCCGTAGGGATCAGTGTGTGCACCAATTTTCTGGGCATTGACTTGGAACCAGTCATGGAAATATTGCAACAAATGTCAGAACTGCTGGGTGTGGTGGCATTTGCCGACGACCTCGTACTTCTGATAGACACGGACACCAGGCAGGAACTCAAAATAAAATGCAAAGCGGTATTGGATTGCCTGAGTCAGTGGTGTGCAGAAGTTAAGTTAAACCTAGCCCCACAAAAGATGACCTACATGTTCCTAAAAGGAACACTCAAACGAAATCCGGTAATTAAAATCCAGGGAAAAACAATAAAAAGAAAAGCAGTAGTCTGTTACCCTGGTGTAAACCTGGAGGAACAACGGAAATTTGTGTCTCACATGGAAGAAGTATGTGGATGAGCAGCACTGATAATGCACAAATTAACAAGCATTCGCGAGCGACGGTTTAATCTGCCTCCGCTCATCATAAGAAGATATCGCGATGCAATACTGGCCTCCATTACTGGATATGCTTCAAGCACCTAAGTAATGTCAAACCAAAGGAGCTGCTTCAGCATATGCAGTGAGGAATTCTGCTCAGACTAACTGGGGCTTACAGAACAACGTCCACAGATGCGCTAACAATTATACTCGGCATCTGGTCCCTGGACCTGGAAGTAAGGAAGCGAGGAGCGTTATACTGGATAAAAAAAGGAAGGTATGACCAAGCTACTGAAATAATTGGAAGGCCTGTTGAAACCAAAAAAGATGTTTGGGATGCACTGATGGATGAACAGCAGTTAACATGGACAAACAGCAACATGGGCAGAAGGACCTTCGACATGCTTCCTTGCGCGAAAAAGAGAATTAACATGACTCAACTACAACCATCTCCAGGGCTTATACACTACATATCTGGCCATGGTCCAAATAACAGTTTCTTAGAACAGAGAGACTTCAAAGAAACAAACAGGTGCCACTGTGGCGAAGAAAGTACTCCCAAACACGTGGTTTGGGAGTGCAAACAAACTGAAGAATCAAGAGCATACCTCCAAATACAACTTCAGAACAGAAGAATATACAACATACTTCATGATACTGGGCTCTGGCACTTGCTGAATGAAGCTGCTAATCTTGCATTGTTGTGCGAGAAGGCAAGATTTGCTGAAGTGAAATTAGCAGACTGCAGAAGACGCCGCGAGCAAACGGCATCAGAAACAGGAAGGAGGACACAGGAGAAGAAGAAACTCAAGAGGAAAGAACAACCCAAATGTGACCACAAGCACTGCCCATGACTAAGATGGTGCCTGCACATGGAAGATAGCAAAGACTCAATTCATCGCAGTGCCTCTGAAAGCCAGAGGCACCTTCTCCAGGGCTCCGGGGACAGCCTGCTCTGATTCCAGGAGGGAACTCCTGATGTGGGAGTAGGTGGCTCCAAGCACAAACCGGAGAAGAACGAGACCACTATGTGGAACGTGAAGCTGGCTGACGGCACCTTGTGGTCAGCAGTTGCCCTGCCGCATCAGCAGAGACAGCTGGCGGCCCGGATGTCGATGCAGGCCAGCAGTGGTGCAGGAAGAACATTTACAAATAGACAGTTTATTGATAAGAACTATGAAAATACTTAGTCAATTGCTGTTTTTGTCGTGTGAATCAGTGTGACGGTAGATTAATTATTAGGTTAGTTGGTATATTAAATGGTATATTAATTATTAGAATAATTAGTAGATTAATTATTATATAAATCCATTAAATCCTTAAGAATAATTCACCAGATCTAATATTTAAAAAGTAAATTGTTTTAAGAATAAAAACTGTAGAAACTAAGGGCCTACTTTAGGTAACAAGGTAATAGACTATGTAATATCAGGGATAAATAAATAAAGTCCTTTCTAGTATACTATGTGAATATGTTCTAGTAACTTTACAATTCTATCATTTTTTTTCTTTGTTGTTGTATGACTCAAGCAGTGGTAACAACATAAAATTAATGATTTTACATTAATTGCAGAGTAGTATATAGTTAGGTGCAAGTTTGGTTTTTCAATATGGAGGATGATAATTTCACAGATGAGAACAAAGTCAGCATGGAAAACTTGATGGAGAGTGGTTTTTTGTTAAAAACTACCAAATTACAGACTATCCATCTCGAACATTTTCACCAATAAACTAAATTTCTGATGCATTTCATGACGCAAGTATTCCTGATTTAGAAGTCTGTTGGACATAGTCGTCATGAGCCGATCACCATAAACATACTCCAACATTTATCTAAATTAGAAATGGATTCTGGTAGTATAAAAAGACTAGTACAGAAATCCTGTGGGGTTTTGCAATAAAGTGAATATGTTGAAGAAACAAAAAAGGCAAGATAAAATATTGAGTGGGAAGATTAAGATATGCAACTAAAAACAAATAGCAGATGTTATTACAGATAACAACCTGGTGATTACTGTGATTGAAAAGAGTGTGAATACAGTTAGTGATGAATCTTAGTGTCATACAATTGAAGTTAGCAAAGTAATGTAGTTAGTAAGGAACATATGATAAACGATGTCACAATTTAAAATGTTGGTGATTTTTTCGGCCTGAGTCCTTAGTTGCTACAATAACAACCTACAAAAAAAGATGTCACAATTAATCAAATATATTATTTCTGTAAGGAATATTTTTTGGCACAAGCCTGTATCTTCCTTCATACTTTACCGAAATCAATGAATTAGGTGTCATATTAAAGCTTATGGTTGCCACTTTGGTCACATCATATTTTAAGAAAGGAATTTTCAGAATTCGACCCTTAAACGGCAAAAATGTCAATATTCCTCTAATTAGTTTTTTGTGTCTCCAGCCTTTTATCTCCTAGGATATCTAACCAAATTTGATAAATGAAATACATGGTACTTCAACGCATTTTTTTGTCACGAGCCAATTATCTCTCGTGATACCTAACCGAAATTGATAAATGAGGTAACATTTTAAAGACCAAGGTGTCCGCTTTGGTTGCACGATATTTTATAACAGGAATTTTTTGAATTCAACACTTAAAGGGTAAAAGTATTAATATTATTCCTACAAAATGCTTTTTTTTAATTACGAGTCATTTATCTCCTTCGATACCTAACCGAAATCGATTAATGACATATAGGTTTAAAGATTAAGGTCTCAAATTAGGTAAAATCATAAATTAAGAAAGAATTTTTCGAAATTTGATGCTTAAATTGGTATATAAGACTGTTCGGAGCCAAATCCCTAGACTGCAGCAGCAGATTTCACAGAGATGTCAATAAACTGTTTTTTATACAGAGATGTTGACATGCTGTGTGCATTTTGTTCAGGTTGGTTGTATTCTGTTAAGGTCAGTGACAGTTTGTCGTACATACACTGTGATTTAAATTTTTCTGTTTCGTAATATGTTGCAAGTATTTTACACATATTACACTAAAAAACTATTTGCTACAAAAATACTGTTCTACTTTTCATTATATTACAAGCATTCAACCTCACTATTCATCCTATTTTATTCATGAAATTTTTACATGGGTTGTCTAGTATATATTATTTCTATAAAGTGTTTTTTTGTTTGTCACACAAGCCATTATCTCCCTTCATAGATAACCGAAATCAATCAATGAGGTGTCATATTAAAGCTTATGGTCTCCACCTTGGTCACAAGATATTTTAAGGAAGGGATTTTTTCAGAATTCGACCCTTAAAGGGCAAAAATGTCAATGTGTCTAAAATGCTGTCAAGTCATTTAACTCCCTGGATACCTGTTTGAAATTGTTTAATGAATTATCATTTTAAAGATTAAGATCTCCGCTTTAGTGACGTCGTCTACTAAGTCAAATTTTTTTTCGGAATTCGACCCTTAAAGGGTAAAAGTATCAACATTTTTGTAATGCGTTTTTGTGTCACGAGCCATTCATCTCACTTCACATCTGACCGATATAGATAAATGAGGTATCATATTAAAGACTAAGGTGTCTGCCGTGGTAACATTATATTTTAAGAAATTAATTTTTCGTAATTCGACCCTTAAAGGGCAAAAATTTCAATATTTCTAAAATGCATTTTTTAGTGTCTCGATCCATTTATCTTCTTGAATATATAACCGAAATCGATGAATGAAGTAGGATTATGAACATTAGCATCTCAGCTAAGCAAGATATTTTTTTTTTTTTTTGGAACTGAACCCTTAAAGGAAATCTGTATCAATGGTTCTTCAATGCATTTTTGTGTCACAAGCCATTTATCTCCATCAATATCTAACCGAGATAGATAAATGAGGTATCATTCTAAAGATTAAGATCTCCACTATGCTCACGTCATGTTTTCAGAATTGAATTTTCTGAATTTAACTCTTAAAGGGCAAAAATATCAGTATTTCTAAAATGTGTTTTTGTGTATCGAGTCATTTATGTCCCTTGATAATTAAACAAAATTGATAAACAAGGTATCATTTTAAAGACTGAGGTCTTCGTAAGGTGTTCGGTTGGTTACACCATATTTTAAGAAGGAAATTTTTCAAAGTTCGACCATTAAAGGGCAAAAGTATTAATATTTATACAACGCATTTTTCTATCATGAACCACTTATCTCCCTTGATATCTAACCAAAATTGATAAACGGGATATCGTTTAAAACATTATAGTATATTATAGTATCCACTTTGGACAAATCATATTTTAAGAAAGAATTTTCTTTAAATTCAACCCTTAAGGAGTAAAAATATCATCATTTCTAAAACTTTTTTTTTTTTTTACCTCGCTTGATGCCTAACTGAAATTGGTAAATGAGGTATCATTTTAAAGGCCAAGGTGTCCGCTCTGTTCACACCATATTTTATAAAAGGAATTTGATCCTTAAAGGGCAAAAGTATCAATATTACTTCTACAACATGTTTATTATTATTATTACGAGCAATTTATCTCCTTCGATAGCTAACCAAAATCGATAAATGACATATCATTTTAAAGATTAAGGTCTCCAAATATGTAAAATCATAAATTATGAAAGAATTTTTTTTTGAATTTGGTGCTTAAAGTGGTCACGTGTATCAAACAGTTCTGAGATTGCAGCAGCAGTATCACTGAGATGTCAATAAACTGTTTTTTATTCAATAAGGAGCTTTTCGGACATTTTTTTTCTATTACGGAAACATTTTTGATTTGCTGTGTGCATTTTGTTCAAATTGGTTGTATTCTGTTAGGGTCAGTGACAGTTTGTATTACATGCAGTGTGTTTTAAATTTTCCTAATGTTTCATAATATGTTTTGATGCATACCTATTACACTAAACAAATAAATATTTGCTACAAAGTGTGGTTCTACTTTCCATTATATTACAAGTATTCAACCTCACTATTCATCGTATTTTATTAGCAAAATTTTCACACTGGTCGTCTAGTGCTTATGTAAGGGTGAAAACATGTCAAGCAGGCCGTCATACAGGTGGCAGTCGTGCTGAAGGTCGATGTCGCGGTAGATGGGTAAAAACATGCTATGCAGCTCGCGGTATAGGGGAAGGTAGATGTTGAGGTATAGCTGCTAGCGTTCACCAGTGTTTTGAAAACCCTTGTAGGTGCCACACATTGTAAATCGTTAATATTTTGTGTTTAACGCAAGTATCATTTACTTTAATTATCCTGCAATGATTTGTGGAAGCGATAACGACAGGGATGATGATGGTCTGTCAATAGCCACAAAGTGGTTGCTACTTTCTACGACTGGTATCGAAAGGTTCAGTTAACAGCAAATAAATGAACAGAGACAAACGCTTGGCGAACTTCACCATTTAAATCAGGATCTGAAAAATCATCCAGACTAATTCCTTGCCCACCTACGAAAGACACCACAAACATTACGGTAAAATCCTGGACAAGCTGAAGTCAAATGTTTGTAACAGTTACCACAACAATCCAATACGTGCTGAGGGAAAACTAGTAATTATTGTAAATAAAGTAATGTACCGTTTAACAAAGCATTTTCAAGTCAGATCTAAAATTTTTCAATCCAAAATCAGAATTTCTGTTTAAAAATCAGAATTTTCCAATTCAAATTCAGTTAACAGTTTATTTTAAATAATAATTGGCACGAGAATTTTTTTTTTGTTTTTACTTTCTTTAAATTTATAATGATTGTAGGACTGAATTGTTTGATGTTCCATTTCCGTCGGTATATGATGTGTAATAATTTCTTAATAGTCAATCAAGTCACTACAATAGATAATTATTTCAATTAGGGGAAATGTAGATGGGTGCACGAAAGATGTGTATGTATGAAATTTGCCATCGGAGCGTGCGCTGAATTGAAATTTAATTAAATATTATTATTATTATAAAATTTGTTGTAATTTATTTACCAATGACTATCTAATTGCTTGAAACATTAACGTTTCGGTAGTTGTACAATTTATAAAAATCTGTACTTACTATTTCATCAATAATTTACTTAAAACAGAATGTAGCATTGTCTATGTCAATACATTGTTAATTTATATCTGCAGTTGTATAAAACGAAATGACATCCATCAAATAAATCAATATTTAGAACAAAATTAAATAACACCACTATGTATAATACGAAAGCTGAACTGCGTAATGAAGTGTAGCAGCTGGATCACGTGGCCTTGACGTAGCTCAGCCAATCAGAGCCAAGCAGACCTCCAGCGGCGCACTAGGCGGCGAGGTGAAAACAAAATAGTTTGTTCTTTCATCCACATCGTGGTGAGCGGCGACCAAAGCTGCAAGGTGCGACCAAAGCCGCGAGGTGCGACCGCCTCGGCGTTCGCTGACTCATTACTAACAATGCTTTTGTTTCACGTGGATGAAACATCTACCACGACCGCCACAGCCACCTGCACCGCGAGCTGCTCGGCATGTTTTCACCCTAAACCATATATGGGATATCTGGATATTATGGATCATTTTCCCCAATTCCTGATAATACTAATAAATTGATTGAATATTTGTTCCTTTATTTACTATCCAAAAGCGTTGATTTAATTCTTGTTGTATTTGGTGTTAATGAAAAAGGCTACCAAAGGTGTTTTGTTGTTTAAATATTTAAAGAATGTCATTTTCTTTGTACTTGTGGACACCATCTTAAAGAGTAAAACTAAAAGGGAGTTGGTGTTTCCCGACAACTGTGATCATTTTAGAAAACCTGTTTACCTCAACAACCACTTCTAAATACTGTTGATGGAAACTAGCTTATGAACGTACATTTTGACACCCCAACCTCGGAAGAAAAAAAAAAAAAAAAAAAAAAAAAAAAAAACCTATCAGTAGGCCTGTAATAGTGTTTTTTCGTTTTAATATAACTTTATTTCAATCATTCTACAATTGATACTCTCTTTATCTGTTCTTTTTTATTTCTATATATAGTTTTCTCCCAATCCAGCCAGATGCGACCACAAGCCAAATTAAAAACCGGGTTTGTTAAACCCAGTGTACTTGACCTAGAGGAGAAAGTCCTTGTTGTCAACTGTCTGTGGAAAGTGTATACAAGTACTTTGGTTTTTAAAACCTGTAGTTTATAGTGCAATGACTGGAGACCATTTGCCTAGATAATTCAGGGAAACAACCTGAAAACTGCAATCAGGATGGCCAGTACACAGCAACTAGAAGTTGAATCCGGTCCCACAGTATCTCCCCAATTTTGAGGGCAGTGCGTTAACACACTGAGCCACATTGGCAAGTCTTCCATATATTTATTATTATTATTTAAATATCAAAGGATAGGGAAAATAACTCTTCACTCACCAAAGTTGAAGGCTGCGACGAGTAAAAAACACACATATCAAAAAAAAAGTACCATATTTCGGTTAGTCATCTTTTAAAAAATGGGTCATGAGGTTTGGGAAGTGCACCCACGCCGAAGTTTATCATGTCATGTGGTAAAGTTTGGTGTGTGCACACCTTCCTAACCACATGGTCCATTTTCTAAAACATGATTAAGGTGGACAACCGAAACACTGTATGTGTTTTTGATTGTTATGTATGTTTTTCACTTGTCGCGGCTTTCAATTCTGGAGAGTGATGAGTCACTTTCCCTATCCTTTATTATCCTATATTGCCTAAAAGCAATTTCATTTTCCTAGTATCATCATTATTATAATTATTATTTGTTTTTTCTGCCAATTCCAATGAAATTGCTTATCCATATTTATCAATAGTTTAATTCATATTTTCCCCAGCCCTAAGCACAATGGCTAACCTAATCATGCATTGATTCTTGATGTGTCATTTAGTTCATATCTCTACAAGTCTATTTAAATAAGGTTTTAAAACACAATATTGTGAAATGTATTCGTCACTGTTCTTATGCATTAATCTGTGGTAAGTTATGGGTGTACTTTCCCTATTCATTATTTTGACTGTCTAAAAGCATTTTCATTTTGATTATTATCAGAAATATTAATTGAGCATTTTGCTGAGAGGGGAGGGAAAGCATTTCTCGGCAGTCCTGCATCTCTTCCCTTTTTGTGCTAACATCTTCCTTAACAGTTCTTACCTTCAACTATTCCCTCCACTAACAAATTAACAAATCCCACATGTGTTAAAATATGCTCAATCACCCTGCCCCCCCACTTTTTTTTAAGACTCTTCCACAAACTTCTTTCCTCACCCATCATTTCCAAACCACATTCATTTCATACTTTATCTTTCACTTAATTTTTAAATTTCTTCTATAGCACTACATTTCAAATGCTTCAATTTTCCTTGTTTCTGGTTTTCCTAAAGTCCATGCTACACTACCATAAAGTGCTATGCTCCATACACAGTGTTTTAAAAAGATGCTCTGTTCACTAGTGCTATTCTGTTTTTAACATCATACAAAGAATATCTATCTATATATCTATAAATGAGAAAGTTCGGATGTGTGTTTGGTTGTACTTCTGGAATCAATAACACCTTAATAAATCAACATATTTAAATGAAATTTGGCATGAAGTCAGTTAATTGCGTGCGAAGTGACATAGGATAGATTTTATCCCACAAAAACGCATAGTTCTTTTAGAAATTGCCATTAATAGCAATTCGCAAACAACAAAGAGTTTCCTACTTCGTAGATAGCCGTGCCACGTTTACTCTTTGCTTTTTACGTAAATCGCAAACAATACTTTTCAGGAATAAAAGCAAAAACCTTCTTACATATACAAGTTTGTGTTTAGTTTAAAAGCCATAAAACCGACGCACTTGACAAATAATAGTTTGGAAGCAGGAAATATAAATCTGTACTTTTTTTTTTTTAACAGTTTAACGTCCCTTTTTAACAACGTGGTCTTTAGAGACGGGAAAGGATGGGGGCAAGGATTGGGAAGGAATTCGGCCATGGCCTTTTGAAGGAAGCATCCCGGCATTCACCTGGAGTGATTTGGGGAAACCATGGAAAACCCAAATCTGGATGCCCGGACGGGGATTCGAACCGCCGTCCTCCCGAATGCGAGGCCAGAACGCTATCCGTTACACCACCACGCTCGGTAAATCTGTACTTAACCTTAACTTAAAAAAAAAGGTAGGTACTGTTGTCAAGTTCGCAAGGAGATGTTTTCATTTGCGTACATAAAATAGTATGACATATCAAATATTACACCATAATTTCGATCTTAATATATGCGTCATACAAAATGTGAAAAATCAGAGCTTGGAGAGAGAGAGAAAAAAAAAAAAAAACATCGTAAAATGCTATGAATATACCAGCACGAAAGCCGATTTACTAAAAGTGCAAAATACCGGTGCCCGAAAGGTCGTATTTATAAAAATGTTACAGATTCCATTCTATCTCGGTTTAATTTATTTCCTGTTTCTTTTTTGTTACTATACAGTCTCTGCATTACAAATTACTTTTGCCGAAATTTAAAACTTAACTAACCCTTTTTATTTTTCGTTCAGAATTTTTGTACAAATAGTACTGCTTTTTACTTACTGTTCAATATTCTGCAAATATCTATCGAATTCTACACTTGAAACGAATGTATTCAATGGGCTAATGTATAAATTTATTGTGTCATGAAGTAACACTGGAAGTCGTTTACAACACAATACACCTCATTTGCACGGAGCATATGAAAGCTGCTTACTTATTACTAATAGTAACTAAATTCCTTCTGCTTTCTGCTGTAACAAAAACATTCTGGTCCAGGCAGAAATTCAACCAAACCACTATTTCTGCTAATATTGCTGCTACGATACGAACACATCTCAGCACATTAAATGCTCTGAAACTACATTTCGAGTAGTAACAGAATGTTCTATATCAAAATTCTTAATTAGTATATCATAATTTACTATCACAATTAATTTCATTATACACCTTACTAAATCACAAGCAATAAATGTCACTTTATCGCGATGTAAATTTGACCAGCAATATTAACGACCTTAGAGAATTGTGGACTTTCAGTTGTACACTGTAAGTTAAAAGCATTTTAGAATAATTTTTTTAATTATATTACCTCAATAACTGTCATGAAGCTGACGACATAGTTCATGCGGCTGAATGTAGTTTTAGATGTATTCAATATTTAATTTACTGTGTTAATAATATTACACCAGTTCATGCAGCTGAATGTAGTTTTAGATGTATTCAATATTTAATTTACTGTGTTAATAATAAGTCAATTTAATTTCGCTATTCATGACGTCACTAACATACAATATAGTGAATGTATTAATGTGCGAGTGATAGAAGCTTTGATTTTCTAGCGGTAATTTTAAAACACAGCCTGGGCCAAAATGAGAACTGAAACATTATTAGTTATTTAAGCTTCTTTCATGAGCACCATTTTAGTGACATCATGTATCGCTTTGTATCAAAAGATCTATAGTAAGCTTGGACGATTTAGCAGAACCATGCGGCGTTGCCTGAAGTAAATTTTTGAAATTTATCAATGTTTTATTCAGATAATGGAGTGGCGGACAAGCGGAGTGGTAATTCACCGGTTGTCATTCAATTCTGTTTGTAGAGTGAGAAACCAATTATGAACAAACAATCTATTACTACTTTAACATTGAAATGTATATATTAGTGCAGAATTAATGTTCAAAACGAATGAACTATAGTAAACAGGTCTACAGGCAATTCAGTTGTTTCCACAGATAGAGAAACCATTACCACAATACCACTGATCATTATGGATAAAAGAATCAATTACTATTATACTTACTACTATAATATGTAAATTTCTGTTGATGGAACCAATATATCCCAAAAAAAAAAAAATCAATATTCAAAGAGCAAATTAAGTTCTCTTTTTTTAAGATTTTTTTTCAGATATCCAATGCAAATCAAAATATTCATTTTTAAAATCGCAATTTTACTAACGGAAATGAACGTCCTTGGGCCACTTAAGTATTTATTTGCTGTTTGGATGTAAAGTATTTTTTTTTTGATACTAGCCGGTACCCACGATTTCGTTCGTGATTGTAAAGAATTCTTATTGACAGCTATAGACATTTAACCACCATAGTGCACGATGGGAGACTCGATACTATTACCACACACAAATACCAGTCTTCTGTGCTATGTAGTTCAGGCAGCAAAGTAAAATTTACGGATACAAACAAGTCTTTGGATGAAATACGAAAATATTCATGATCGACCAATTTCAAACACCATATCTCACACACTCCCACAGTTACCGAATTTCGGCCAACGTTGTGATCGATGGGAGAATCTGTGTTACTACCACACACAAACGCCAGTGATCTGCGATTGATAGTTTTCACTTAAAAGTGATACACCGTGACACATGTGTCTTTGGCAGAAATATGAAATTGCCGCAGGTCGACCATTTTAATCCCCCATATCTTCCACACCCCGATAGCTACAGACATCTAACAACCATAGTGCACTACAACAGACACGATTCTACTACCACACATAAACACCAATGCTCTATGCTATAAAGTCGTGGCAGAAAAGTGAAATCTGCGGAGACACATGCCATTCGTCGAAATACGAAAATATCCTTGGTCGGCCACTTACAACCACCATATCTACCACAGTACCAAAGTTTCTGAAATTCGGCCGCTGTTTTGATCGAAAGGTGACTCTGTGCTACTACTACACACAAACGCCAGTTATCTGTGATCTATAGTTTTCGCTGAAAAGTGATACACCATGACACTTTTGTCTTTGGCAGAAGTATGAAACTGCCACAGGTCGACCACTTTCAACCCCCATTTCTCCCACAACCCCATAGCTACCGACATCTAACAACCATAGTGCACTACATGAGATACAATTCTACTACCAAACACAAACACCAATGCTCTATGCTATGTAGTTGTGGCAGAAAAGTGACATATGCGGAGACAGTCGAAATACGAAAATATCCTTGGTCGGCCACTTACAACCACCATATCTACCACAGTACCACACTTTCTGAAATTCGGCCGCTGTTGTGATCGAGAGGTGACTCTGTGCTACTACTACACACAAACGCCAGTTATCTGTGATCTATAGTTTTCGCTGAAAAGTGATACACCATGCCACTTTTGTCTTTGGCAGAAATATGAAATTGCCACAGGTCGACCACTTTCAACCCCCATTTCTCCTACACCCTCATAGCTACCGACATCTAACAACCATAGTGCATGACAGGAAAGACGATTCTACTACCACACACAAACACCAAAGGTCTATGTTATGTAGTTGTGGCAGGAAAGAGAAGTATACGGAGATACGAATTTTTGGTCGAAATATGAAAACGCCCTGCACTCACCAACTTTAATCATTATATCTCCCACATCCCCACAGCTATCGGCATTCGGCCAATGTTGTGCACGACAGGAAACTCCATGCTACCACCACTCACAAACATCAGTGATCTGTGCTAGGTAGTGGTGGCTGAAAAGTGAAATATAGGAAAAAACACGTCTATTTTTATATATATATATAAGATTTAGTCGATTCCATCAATGTATTGCTAATATTTTGATGTTTTGAGCTTCCATTAATTAAAACTATATTAATTTTTATTCGCGAGATGAAATAAGTAATTTTAAGAGATGCTGGGTAAACGAAATTCAAATCTTTCAAAGAAATGTAAGAAAACTAGGGCTATGAAAATAGGCAAAACCTAGGAGACAAATCCTCAAAATTGTATATACGGATATATTAAACTGAAAATACTCCTTACAAACAGAATATTTTTACTGTTTTAAAAATTCAATTAAGTGTGGAACATAAATAGATTTTTGTTATTTTATTGCAACATTTATTACTACTATTACTAATAAAAATAGCTCTAAAATAAATTGTATGGTCGTATTGAGTTGGTGACAAGGCTTCTTTACGTCTCCACAATCAGTCCATTTCGTAGCCTCTCAATGTAACCCAGTAATCCTACCGGACATAGAGGACCCACAGTTCAACACGGAATCAGAACCAAGTGAGCATCGTGGCGTAATTCACGTCACACAACCTATGCCAGATGTGAAGGTCGGGCTAAGGACCTTAGAAAATCCTCTCCGAGACTGGGATTCAAGCTTGGGACTTTTCCATCTCCAGTTGGACGCCCTAACCACTGAGCAACCAAACCTCTCAAGAAAATCTTTTATTACAACACTCTTCAACGCGGACGAAGTCGCGGGTAACTGCTAGTATATATATATTTTTTGATATCCCACATAGTTTTCGAAATATCGAACCTGAAAAATCAGTTGTAAGTATACTTCCTTGTGTTTCTGGTAATGAAACAATCAGGGAGATGGGCGAAACGATCAGGGAACTGCATGAAAGGGTCAGGATCCTTGAGGCTTTTTTATTTCTAATAATAATTGGTATTTACGAAGTTAATACGCATAGTATTTATACAATTAAGTGTTTAGTGAGGGAAGGCCTAACATAATTTAAACATTTCTTTTTTATGTTTTAAGATATTTATCCAAAGCAAGAGAAGACAACTTCATTTCTTTAGCACTTCAATTTAGGTTCTTCCCGTAGCTGTAGTTGGATCCACTGTTTGTAAAAAAAAAAAAAAAAGTATTTCCTGGGACATCTAATAAATCTCTTGGTTTTGAATAGTAAAAAGAATGGGCTGGACCTTTTGGGTGTAAAAAATTTATTCGGTACATGTCATTGTATTTTTCTTCAATGCATCCTAGCCACCAAGAGTCGTCATATGCTACTGTCACAAAACCAGCAGCAATAGTTTCCATATCTGACGGTGTTATTTGGCTCACTGTTGTCACATATTCAAGAGACCCATCAAGACTAAAATGATAAGGCTTAACAGTAATTTGACTCTCTGTGTGGAGTTCATATGAGTAAAACTTCTGTGTTCCCAGAACCGTATTTGATTCACCAAACTGAGGAAGTAACTATTCTTTGGTCTCTTCATATACTTCTGTTGTGCAATATTCAAAGTCAATGTTTTTTTCCCCCCATGGGGAATACATAAGTGATTTGGATTTTAAGATTTGTTGGTAATATGGCCTTTGTAAGCTGGCTTTAGCAGCTAGCCACCTAACAGTTCCGCCATGGCCATCACATGCACTCTTGCCATGGGATGTTGCAAAGAACTCCCACTCTGCCTTAACTTCAAAATCAGTTTTATGCAAACACAAATTAAGGAAGTTTTTCTTATTTTTAGTTTTTTTATAATAAAAAAGTGAATGTCATAACATCTTAAGATTCTTAAGTTATTATTTTTTTATATTATATAATCTGGCATTAAATATCATTTAATGAATTAACAAACAATAAGAGGGTAATGTTACATAAAAAGGATAATTTAATAATTTAAGTTTGTTAGAATTATGTATGCCTACCTAAGTATTCATAGCCTAGAAATAGTCTGCTTTTCACCTCACTAGTGTGTATTCTGGTAGTAAAATATTTTTTTTATACAAGAACCCATTGAGATCCCATCTTGAAATTTTGCATGCACGTAGTCAGTTAGACTGAACAACACACATATTTTTTATTAAAAAATCAAAGGGTACGTATTTTGGAAATTTCAAAAAAAAATCAAATTTTGGTAGCATAGTGATGTAACATATCAAATTTAAGGCAATTTTTAGAGGAAAACAATGGTGTAAGTTTGAGCTCTCTAGGTTGTACAGTTTTTGAGCTACAGCATTTTAAAACAATCATAAATCGAACAAAAACAGTCATTTCTTGGATTTTTAAACCCTTGAAACTCAAAAACCAAAAGTCAGAAAAATTTAAAATCTAACATTAACTGAAAAAAAAAAATTCATCCAAATCTGAGAGGTCAAGGTTCAAATCATATAGTAGAATTGGTTGATTTGACATGGAATGACCCAGAAGATATAATGGTATATAATAGAATCAAAACAGGTGAAGACTGAACAGCTACAGGGTGACCTGGATATAATATCTAAATGGGTAAGTCAGCATGGAATGAAGATAAATCCCAAGAAGAGTCAGCATATTAAGTACACATAAAAAACTAAAGGTTCATTATGAGTTAAGGGAGGATCAGAATTGCTTGTTGAAAGCTTGAAGCGTAAATATCTTGGCATAACGTCTGATAAACTCAATTGGGCACATGGAGAGGGTGATGAGAGCATGTACCAGAGAAATTAGGGAACTGGGTTTTAAAACAAACAAAAAAAAAACAAAACAAAAAAAAACCTGGTCAGACCATTGGTTGAATATGGTGGTGTAGTTTGGGACCTGCATTTTAGTTATCAAATACAGGAGTTGAAGGGTTTGCAAAGAAAAGCAACTAGATTTGTTTGTGCAAATTATCGCAGGACCCTGTCACTGGAGTGGGAAAATTTTATTTGTTGGTAAGGATGTCAGGGATGGGAACAAATTACCAAGTGAACTGATGAATAATTCTTAACTAATTTAAAATTTGTTATCTGGAAAAGTAAATGGGGGAGGTATTTAACACTTCAATTATAAAAGAAAAATTTAAAAAATGGCAATAGCGCAATCACTGGGACTCATGAAGAAATTGTCATTGTGGTATGAAAACTGTTGCGCATCTTCGTTTGGTGATACTACTTAATATATGTTGCCCTTAGGGGTGTAAAATGTATAGATACCTCACAAACTTCACTCGAAAAGTGCCGTAACGCTATACCGCAAGCGACTGGGAGAAGTCTTACAGCAAAGTATAATGACCATGCACACGTTCTTTGAATGATATTATTTGGGAATATACTGCTATAAAAGTATAAATATGGAAAAGATTACACAAAAAAATTTTTTTTAACCTAAGCGAACGTTGGTTGCCTCATTTACATACACATATGCAACGTCCAACGATAATAGGTATTACATCGTCAAGAAACATATCCACATGTTATGTCCAAGATGTTAATAATCTAAGGCAATTATCAGAGTAGGTTGCGGCAATATTAACATAGCTTAGGTTGAAAGTACGGCAATATGCTTTTTTCAGCATTAGGTCGAAGGAATTTAGTTTTTATAGTTGAAATGCAGCCTGTACCAAAATGGCGTTTGGCTGTTGTTGTTAAAGCAAAATTCGCTAGAAATTTGGATTTATTAAACATTTATCATGATTTTCAAGCAGAATCATTAGCGGTGCCTGTGGATAGGTTGGAATGCAGCCTGGACCAAAAGGGACATAAATGCTTCCTTTTGTAGTTCAATGGACTATAAATTTTGTATTTATAATAAAGTTGGTTTGGTTTTCATCGTTGTTCGTCGTTGATGCATTTTGTTGCAGGTAATATTACTATCGCTGGAAGTCACATATGATAACAAATGGTGTCCTCCCATCACTTAGTGTGTATTGTTGCAGCAGTTTTTTTATTTTATTTCTGTGCATTATACACTATCTTCATGGGTGTAATAGAAACAAATCAATAAATAATATAGTCAAAGGAACGATAGCGTTATCATTATGCGTGGCTAATGCCATCTCCAACTCACTCGCTGTCTACATTATGGCACTTTTCGAGTGAAGTTTATGAAGATGGATATATTTTAAATCTCTAATAATATCACCTAACGAACATGTGCAACAGTTTTTAGACGAAAACTACAATTCCTTAATGAGTCCCAGTGATGCACTGTTAGCTAAAAAAAATAAAAAGGGGTAATTAGAGGACTAAATGATTTGCCACCAGAGTGTCAGCTCCATCAAAATTAAAATTAATAATTTTTTTTTTTGTTCTGGTCCAGGCTGTATTTCAACATAACCTAGGAGTAAAACAAAACTGTTTAATTCTAGATGGGGATACCACTACAATCTCTTACCACCTCGCGTAGTAAACACACAGATCACTTGGAATATGTGACATCATTGTGACGTATGGTCCAGGCTGCATTACAACATAAACTCAAATGATTACTAACAAAATCATATTTTATAAATATCCGTTTCGGCCGTAATGCAGCCTGGACCAAAGTGAAATGTAATCATAACGCATGATATTGCAAATACCCAATTTTCAAATCGTATCTATCACTGTTACTGTGTTGGTACAAGCAGACTGAATACATCACAATGATGTCATATAGCCTATACGACGTGATCTGTGTGTTTACTACACTAGGCGCTAATTGATTGTAGTGGTATCCCCATCTAGAATTAAACCATTCATCTCTGCCCTGTGGTTCCTTGTGTAGCTTTTGAGAAAAAAATTCTGGTCCAGGACACATGTTAACTGAACTACCTAAATTTTGGGATATATCATGAGAACTAAGCAAATTATAAATACAATATTATTCTTTACTTTCGAATTTTTTCGAGTTTTATCATCAAATTGCGGTGACATATTTATCCTATAATCTCCAATTTCATCTCTTTTTTTTTTTTTTTTTTTTTGTTAATTTAGTAAAACACATTAATTTTCCATTGATTACAATCTAAGATATGGACTCTCAAGGAAAGTAGTCAATTTAAAACAAAATTATTACATACAATACATGTATACCCACACAGATGCACTGTCATTACACACTAAACTGGCATATATTTTGTAGATATCTTTAAAAGAAATTCTTCTATAGTGTAGGAGTTGGGCAGTGGTAAAATAAGGACGAGTGCAATAATGGTGCATTTTACTATTTGTTTCAAGCAGGGACTAAATAGTTTCAACAAATGACATTGATCTGAATACATACCAGGCAAACAAAACGTTAAAATTCCTAGCTTCTTGAAGGCAGTTCTATCATTACCGTGGCGCCAAAATCTAATGATGAATTCTTGCAGAACTTGACGAAATAAATCGAAAATAAAGAATAAAATTTTTTGATATCTCGCTTGGTTTTCGAGATATAGCATGTTAAAAATCAGCCATAGGTACAGTTCCGTCTGCTTTTGATGTTTTTTCTTCTGGTCCAGGCCGTATTTCAACCTAACAACAATCACTAGGAAGAAAATAAAACACCTATAATGCATTTCCACCATGTAGATATGGTGGTTTTGGTGAAAATATTTTTTTTGGTCCAGGCCGAATCTCACCCTAACCTCATCATTTTTGAGATACAATATCTCGAGAACTAAGCGAGATATCAAAAAACT
This sequence comes from Vandiemenella viatica, assembly GCA_031002005.1. Taxonomy (NCBI): domain Eukaryota; kingdom Metazoa; phylum Arthropoda; class Insecta; order Orthoptera; family Morabidae; genus Vandiemenella; species Vandiemenella viatica. Next base: position 244,254,667 of record JARYHS010013630.1, read on the forward strand.
TTATTCTTTATTTTCCATTTGTCTCATCGAGTTACGTAAGAATTCATCATCGAATTTGGCTATAGCGAAATTTTTCTTCTGGTCCAGGCCGTATTTCAACCTAACTACGTCAATTTTAAGATACGATATCTCGAGAACCAAGCGAGATATCAAAAAATTTTATTCTTTATTTTCGATTTGTTTTGTCGAGTTCTATAAGAATCAATCATCATTTTGTGGCGCCACGGTAATGATAGAATCCCCTTCTTTAATAACTCTCTACAGGAAGTTCTACTGCTACCCCCAAACATTATTCACATTAGTCGCTTTTGTGTTATAAACACTTTAGCTATGTGAGACGAATTGTCCCAGAAGATTATTGCATATGACATTAATACTCACATTTTAAAATCTTTTCCTCAAAAGCAAAATAATATTTAACTCAATGACAAACGACGATACCAGATATTCACATTGACCACACACTCATAAGCCTGAAGTCCAGAGATGATGTAACTGGTACACGTCACTTGAAAAAGCTACTATGACAATCAGAGGCAATGCATACATATCGCTAATTTGCCGCAAAACAACTCAAAAATTTCAATTTTACAGGAGGATCAGTTCAAATGTTTCATGTGTAATAACTTTATGCAATCACTAGAAAAAACTTATATCCATGCTTTAGAGAAAGAACACAATGTAATAGAAGGGAAAATGGGGTGCTGTGCAAAGTACGGCCAGTAGAAAAAACTGTTATTTCTCGATGAAAATGTGATTAACGCATTCCTTAGGCATTTCTATTTAAGAAAAAGTGTACGCGAAGCCGATAAAACTAGTAGGATAGAAGTAATATAGTGAAAATCGTCTGGTTACGTGCGGTATTAGCAGCCATTTTTACCGCGAATGTGCTATTCCTCAAGCTGTACACATGTTGATTTTCAAAGAGTTGTATTGGTGGACGTTGTGGTTAGGTTGAAATGCAGCCTGGAACGGAATTACGACTAATATTCCGTAGTGTATAGTGGATTCTGAACTACTAAGGAGGCCGCCATTCCGCATTCCGACTATAATGACGTCACACACGGAACGAGACGTCCATTGCCGCTAATGCCGTAATATGCGTAACCGTGTTACGTTTAGGCTAAATGGCAGCCTGGACCCAAATGTCTACTAATATTCCATGGTGCTTAGAGGATTTTGAGTGAAGAAGACAATGGCTACGCCAAATTCTGACTATAATTACGTCACAGGCGGCTCAACATCTCTATTAACGCCAAGTTAATAACGTGCGTAAACGTATGTTTCGGCGTGGATTACATCTTTGTTACGTATTTTACGGCTTTCAGGTACACTTTTCCTTACAGAGTAAGCGCCAAGGAAGAAGCTAGTAGTATTTTCAACCCGAATTAACAGTTCTTTCTACTGGCCGTACTTTGCACAGTAACCGGAAAATGTACAATATCAGTTATAGGTAGGGTTGCCAGTAGTAGTAGTAGTAGTAGTATTTTATTTGTCCTCTAAGTCATATACATGTACTTTATACGTAATGATATGAGACACGTCAATTATAAAATATGATTTATATTAAATTATTTACATTTTCATTACATTATTTACATTAAATTAATTCACCCAATTCAAATATTCTTTCACAGAGTAAAAGGAGTGGTATTGAAGGTATGACATCAAAAATTTCTCAAAAATTCCCCTTTCTGATGTTGCTTTTACATTATGCGGTAATTTATTGAAAAGCTTAATCCCTATGTGAAATGTTCTATTTTGATACATTGTTGTTTCTGTGTGCATAATATGCAAATCTGATTGTTTCCTTGTGAAATGATGGCATGGGCGCCGGCAGGATTGCTTCTAGGGGGGTGCACCAGGGCTGTATTGGTGCCCCCCCCCTCCCTCCTATCGGCCCAAAAATTTCCGGGCTGGGCGACTTTTTTTTTTTTTTTTGCTTTACTACTGCCCAGACGGCGACCCGGGATGTCAGGGGGGTGCAAGTGCACCCCCTTGCACCCCCCTCCCGGCGCCCATGAATGATGGTGTACCTCGTTATTTGTTTTAAGAGCTGCATCTTTACTTATGACATTATTTCTAAAAAACGTAATGGTTTCAAAGATGTAAAAACTTGGTAATGGAAGAATATTCATATATTTAATTCAGGGTCTACAAGATTCCCAAGATTTGTGATTTGTAATTATTATTATTGCTCTCTTCTGAATTTTGAAATTACTTAGTGCAGGATTATAATTATCGAGATATTTCTGGAGTTTAAAAAAGTGTTTTAGTGATGTAGGATTATAATTTACGGGACATTTCTGGGGTTAAAAAGGAATTTTAGTGGTATGGTTAAAGAGTGATAAGAATTCAAATTAATAAAAAATTAGTATTTTAGGTAAAAAACTATGCTACTTAACACATATATAAGATTATTAATTCAACTTTGGTTGAAAATCCATATCAGGTACCACCATTAAAAAAATAATAAACTGAGCTAAAACAAAAGCTGAGCACCTCATTTAGGCTTTTTTAAAAAAATACTTTGGTAGAAAATCAACATCTGGTATTATCAATCAAAATTAAAATTACTAAACTTAAAACAAAAACTGAATATTTATTTTACGGTTATTAATTAAACATCGGTAGGAAATCAACATCAGGTATTATAAACAATAAACAAAAATTGACATGTCTCTTTTGTTAAATCAAAATCAATATCAACCAAAATGAATCTTAATTAGCTACTTTTTTAAAATATTTGTCACTACATTTTTGCCTCTTTCACAAGATTTTCTCCGTCACTGCTTTGCAAAACCGATAAAATTTCTGAGCAAGACTCTTCAAAATTGATTCAAGTTTGCAGTTCAGACTTGATCATGTCCATCGACATTTTGTTTCGCTCTTTAGTCCATAAATTGTTCAACAGGCTAAACATTCTCTCGCAAAAGGCATTGCTTGTTGGAAATGACAAAACAAAACCAACTATTTTCTTTAGATTTACAAAATCATTAGAATCGTTTGTTCTAAAGAAATTGGCCCAGATTTTACCGTTTGGCAAGTCTTTTGGAAGGACCTCAAAGACAGCTTTCAGACATGTGAACTGTGTATAAAGGGAATTAACGTTAACTGAATCTTCAGTTTTCAATACCGCAGGAAATTCAGAGAGTATTTCCCATGTCAATTTCAATTCCTCTGATTTAAGAGCCAAAGCTCAAACTTTTTTGTAAATTCCATCAAGCCCAAAATCATACCTCTCCTACATTATTTTATTGCTCTTTGTAGGAAAATGTGTTTTTGTGATTTAAATTTACTTTTCTAGTCTTCGGTGACGTTTCTGAAAACACCTCTGACTTTATTTTTTAAAAAATATTATTAATCAACCTGCATTTTAATTGGTCAAAAAGATTTTGCACTGCACGATCAATGTCAAAAATATTGAAACTATCACTTTCTATTAACAATATCAGTTTCGAGAATGTGATTCGGGAAGAAAAGGTAGCAGTCATTTAGACCTTCTTTTTTTACACTCTTCACCCTTACTTATGTCATTATCATCGCAGCCCTCAGAAATTACCCATAAAACTCTATGACTGTAATATGGTCCTTATTCCAAAAAATAATATTTAATTGCAGGCCAACTATAGACTAATCGATCTACAGCTGGAAAAAGTGACAACCACCTTGTAGGAACGTCTTAGCAGTTCTTTATATTCTACAACACGCCCCTGTCGCAATTTCTCCACACACCCTTTTTAGCCTAACAGAGTATTTTTGCCGTTTGATTTAAGTTTTAACCGACTTCGAAAAAAGGAGGAGGTTCTCAATTCGTCTGATTTTTTTTTATTTTTTTATTTTTTTTTTTTTGTATGTCTATTCAGCGATATCTTCGCAAATTTTGAACCGATTTATATAAAAAAAAATTTAGAGGATAGGGTATACCTCCAAAGTGGTCCCATATTAATTTCATTGAGAAACCATCCCTTCTACCCCCTTCCACCCCTTAATATTTATAAAAATCCACATTTTTTATCCTAACTCAATGAAACTTTGGACACATATAGAAAAAAATAAAGAGAAAAATACTATAAACTTTTGGTTTTAAGAAAACTGAAGCCCTCTCCCCCTATCCACCCCCTTAATTTTTGCTAATTTTCTTTAATCAAATCTACAATCGACACTATTTAACTGATCTCCATTAATGTTGGAAATTGCATGTAGTTTCTCATGGAGAAGGTTTCTGACCAAAAAAATAAAAATAAAAAACCACCCCTCTCCCCTTTACACCCCTTAATTTTATAGAAAACTACATTTCTTATCAGATTTTTATTGAACTTTGCCCATGTATAATTTAAAACAAAGAGAAAAATCCTGTCAACGTTTGGTCTGCCAAAGCTCAACCCCCTCCCTCCTTCCATCCATTTAATTATTGTCAATGTTCTTCATAAAAAAAGCTACATTCGACACCGTTTGACCGATTATCATCAAAGTTGGCATATACATGTAATTTTCCATGGAGAATCTGACCAAAATATAAATAAATAAAAAACCACCCCTCTCTCCTTCACACCCCTTAATTTTTATACAAACCCACATTTTTATCAGATTTCAATGAAACTTTCGACTAGTCAAAAACAAAGCGAAAAATACTTTCAACTTTTGGTTTGAAAAAACTGAAGCTCTCTCCCCCTATCCACCCCCTAAATTTTTACCAATGTTCTTTATACAAAGCTACAGCCGACACCATTTAACTGGTCTCCATTAAATTTGGCATATACATGTAATTTTTCATGGAGAAGTTCACCGACAAAATAATAATAATAATAACAAACAAATAAATAAATAACCACCCCATGTCTCGCTTTACAGCCCTTAATTTTATAGAAATCTGCATTTCTTATCTGATTTTTACTGAACTTTGCCCATGTATACTTTAAAACAAAGAGAAAAATCCTGTCAATTTTTGGTTTGCCAAAGCTCAACCCTTTTCCCTCCTTCAACCGCATTAACGTTTGTTAATGTTTTTTTATAAAAAGCTACAGTCGCGATCATTTGACCGATTACCATGAAAGTTGGTGCTTATATGTATTTTTTCACGAAGAAGGTGACTGACCAAATGATCTAAAAACCACCCCCTCTCCCCATTGAACCGCTTAATTCTAATACACATCCACAACTTTTATTCGGTTTAGACACTTAGCAAATTTTTACTATAAAACAAAAAGAAAAATAATGCCAACTCTTGGTTTGCAAAAACTGAACCCCTCTCCCCGTTTCCACCCCCTTGATTTTTGTCAATTTCTTTTTAGAAAGCTACAGTCGACACCATTTGACCGATCTTTATGAAAGTTGGCGCATATATATGTAATTTGTTATGGATAAGATTTCTGACCAAAAAATCAAAAGAACTACCCTAGCACCCCTTCCCTTAATATTTGTAGAAAACCCACATTTTAATCCGATTCATTGGAACTTCGCATGCGTATACTTTAAAACAAACAGAAAAAGAAAAATACTGTTCACATAACTTTCACAAAAACGCAGGACCATATCCCCCTTTCTACCCCTTTAATTACTGTCAATGTTCTTTATACAAAGCTTCCGTTTCTTTCTGATTTTGAAGGAAGTATGCACATGTATACTGCAAAACAAACAGAAAAATACTGTCTACATTTGGTTCAAACTCCGCTCCTTCCTTTCCATCCTATAATCTACAGTTTCTATACAATTCTGAAGGAAATTTGAACACGTATACATTAAAACATACAGAACAATTTTGTTTAAATTAGGTTGCAGAAGCCCAACCCCTCTTCCCTTCTTCCCCCACCCCTCCAATTTTCCAATGTTCTTTATAGATACCAACAGTTTCATCAGATTTCCATGGAACACTGCACATGTATACTTAAAAAAAGAGAGAAACATAGTGTATACATTCTATTTACAAAACCCTACCAATCACTCCCTTACCCCATTTAATTTTTGCAAATGTTCTTTACACAAACTACAGTTTTTATCAGGTTTCGATGGAAATTTACACATGTGTACTTTAAAACAAAGAGAAAAATACTGCCGACTCTAGCTTTACAAAAAACAAACTACTCTTCATCTCCACACCCCTTAATTGTTGTTTATACATACCTACAGTTTTATCTGATACCAATAGAAATTTACACACGTATACATTAAATCAATAAGAAAAGGCATTCTACATTTGGTATACAAAAGCCCTTTACCCTCACCCCTTTTAATTTCCAATGTTCTTTACAAAAATCCACAGTTTTAAATCCCGTCAATATCAGTTAAGCTATTTTAAAGTCATAGCGTAATATTTATAAAACTAGCTTCTAGCCCGTCAAAAATGACGGTTTGAACGCCATATTCTGGCAGTTCATTATATTATTATTATTATTATTTTGCAGTTGGTTAATTATACGGGATTGTTATTAGATAATGCTAGTGGCCTTGATTTGATAATGTTCTACACAGCAATACAGTAGTAACTTCTACTGAATTAATGAGGGCGGATGTATAAAACCAATCTAGAAACTTTTGCTATCCATTTAATATCAGTTTTATTCCTAGTCCAGGCACACTTCAGCACGAACTACGTTCACCCGCATTTATTAATACCTTCAGTTACTTGGCGCATATGAAAGCAGTTTAATTGGTTTGTAAAACTCATTTCAGAGTGAATTACGCTGTAATCAAATGTGTCGGTGGGCTTTCTCGTCAACTCAACCACAATCCTCCATTAATATTGCTTTCGAAAATCATAACTTCTACTACTCTCAAATGCTGTAGTCAATCGCAAGACATATTGTTTTTAAGCAGTGATTCCGTTGTAATACAGCCTGTAGACTACCATTATTTTCAAGCAGAAATTAGGTTGTAATACATTCTGGACGGGCATAATACAGTTAAATGTACTACGGAAAATATTTCTAGTGGATTCTTGCAGTTTACCACACCAATTCCTGGCAGAATCGCGATCTCCGGTAATACCGATTTATTTACATTATTTTACTTTAAATGACGGGAAGTAAACTTCCTCCGAGTTTTTAACAAACTTCATCGTTTCTTATCTCCGGACAAAAAAAATAAAATTGTAGGCTGTGTTTTTTAACCTAGTACTCATTATTGATACAGGTAATATAACGTACACATACATACATTACATGAATTTTTGCTTCTGGTTGTCGTAGATAAATAAAAAGCAATATGTAAATTTAAACGAACGTACTAATTGTAACTTTGTGACACATAATTGCCTCGCATTAATTTTTTTCCCTGCTCTCCGTATTTCTAATATCTCTGCTAACTGCTATTTTGCGGCAATAATATCGTTGTTGCATTTCGAGTGTCATATCGCTTATACTGTAAGTCAGAGACAATAGTCATATCCTTCACTGTTTAAATCATGGTTTAAATCTAATCAAAAGTTTATATTAAATCTCATTTAATAGTTAACAAATGTATCAAAAACTAATGGTATCATAGATAATGGTAGTAAGAATTTATTCTGGAAAAGCTTATAAGGAGAAATAAATTAGTCATTTTTAATGATATCGTTTGTTATATGAATACGTTACTCTGGTTAGATTATCAGAGTATTTGGTTAGGATTTTGCATAAATAAATGTAGACTATAATTTCGAAAACGGATAACTGTTATTTATTTGACCAATACATCATTATGTTTCTCCGAGTTTTAAATACACTTCACAGTTTCTTACCGTCTGCCGAAAAAATCTTAGGTTATGGTTTGACCTAGGGCTTATAACTGACACAGATAAAATAGCGTAAATATTGAATCCCTTCTCCTTACATGAATTTTGGCGTATAACTGATACAAATAATATAACATAAACATCGAACACCATTCGTCTTACACGACTTTCTGCATCTAACTGTAGTAAATAAACAAAATCCAAAATGAAGGAATTCAATATGGTGGTTGATGATTGGCCGTTTGTTAGCCAATAGGAGAAGCAGCTACAGACGACGCACGCAGACCACACGTTAGCTTTTTATATAGTAGGATAAATGTCATAATATCTCAACATGTACTTCAGATTTCAACTTGGATCCCAAGCTTTCACATTGTGAAAACCAATTAAAAATCTATATTTTCTGTGTGATGCCGGAGCAAACAGATATATTCCAGAGACAGATTTCTGTATGTGGTATGTATTAATGCCCAGATGTTACATGTTTCGGTTATCCAGCAGCTTTAACAGATGTTATGATACGATCGAAACATAGCCTGGACCAAAATGTAAACTGACATTCCTTAATACAACACTAAATTCCACTCGTTCTGGAAGTTGTTGGGGTATATAAAGACAAAATTCTTCTTTGAAAGCAAGCGCTTTAACCTCTGAGCTACCAGGAAGTTTGCAAAATGGGCACTGCTGCGGCATATTTAAATTACAAAACAAACTATAATACTACTAATTGTTTAAAAAAAAACATAAAAACCGCCTTCAAAAAAAAAAAAAAAAAAAAAAACACTAAAAATTTTAAAATAGCTTTATACTTTGCTTAGGAAAAAGTAAATCTAAATGGAGAATATTTTACATTACTGTCATTCATATTTTTACATTAATTAGTTATTTTTTGGAGTCCGTGCCAGCTGTCACATCGCGAAGATCGAGTATTTTTGCCGTTTGAGTTAAGTTTTTGTATCTCAGAAATGTTGCATTTAAACTTTCTTCTCAAGGAAACAAAATTACATGTCGATTTAGTACTATAACAGTATTCGTCTAACCAGAAAACCTTTCAGCTGTGGTGTTGCAATTTGGTGATGTATTCTTATGTAACACCACAAGACAAATCAAAACAGAAGATTTTATATATATCTCGTTCGCACTTCTCGTTAAACCAGATGATGGATTCTTATCTAACTTGACGAGACACATTGAAAATGAAATGTAAAATATTGTTTTGTCCTTGGGATATTGTATCTCTAAATTGAGGTTGACAGTTTGAAACGCAACCTGGACCAGAAAAAAATCTCAAAATCATAAGGTACTAAACGCTGGACATGTAGAATTGGAGTTTTGTTTTATTTCTAGCGTTTGTGGTCAAATTGAGAAGAAAATCTTAGTCAAAAGTAAAGAATCTATACCTATAAATAATTTTTGACTTTCGAAATGTCGAGAGCTAAGCGAGATGTGTATTTTTTTACTATATATCTGTCATAATTGAGTTATATAAGAATTCATCATCAATTTGCAGCACAACGGTTGACGTAAAAACCGCATGAGTCACAAGGTACTACACGCTACATCAGAAACAAGCGCGTATAGCGCAGAATTGCAGCTTAATATATGTAAAAAAAAATCAGCAAATACAGGTACACCAAAAAATGTTCAGTTGTTCTAAGCCGTTATTATTCTCAACACTTAAGGTTTAATACATACTTCTAATGATATAAAACCATCATCGTACGTATTAATTACAACATTGCAATTTCGTGAGGATTCCTGTGTAATACCACAAGACAAATGAAAATTGAAGATTTTTTTTTATATATATTTCGATTACACGTCTCGTTAAATGCTATCTCACAGCTGTCATGGTTAGATAGAAATGCGGCCTGGACGTGAAAATAAATTCGAATAAGCCAAATCGACGATGTATTCTTATCTAACTTGACGAGGCACATTGAAAGTAATAAAATATTGGCAGTTCTATCATTACCGTGGCGCCAAAATCTGAGCATGAATTCTTGTAGAACTGGACGAGATAAATCGAAAATAAAGAATAAAATTGTTTGATATCTCGCTTGGTTTTCGAGATATAGCATGTTAAAAATCAGTCATAGGTATAATTCCTTCTGCTTTTGGTATTTTTTCTTCTGGTCCAGGCCATATTTTAACCTAGCAACAATCACTAGGAATAAAATAAAACACCTATGGTGCATTTCCACCGTGTAGATATGGTGGTTTTAGTCCCAAAAAATTTTCTGGTCCAGGCCGGATCTCACCTTAACCTCCTTACTTTTGAGTTACAATATCTCGAGAACTAAGCGAGATATCAAAAAACTTTATTCTTTACTTTCAATTTGTCTCATCGAGTTCTATAAGAATCAATCATCAGATTGTGGTGCCATGGTAATGATAGAATCCACAAAATATTGGGTTTTCTTCCTTTGGTATTAAGATACTGAATCTCTAAACTGAGATGGTTAGTTTGAAACGCAACCTGCACCAGAAAAAATTCTACAGAGTCACAAGGCACTACACGCTGGATAAGTACAAAGGGTGTTTTGATTTCTTTCTAGCGGTTGTGGTCAAGTTGAAACGTAGTTTGAAGCAAAAGAAAATTGTCATGAAAAGGGAAAAAAAACTATACCTATAAATAATTTTTGACATTCGATATCTCGAGAACTAAGCGAGATACGTAATTTGTTTTTACTATCTGTCTCTCACCCACACTTCTGTTGATGTTAAAAACCATTGCATTACTAAACAACGCGATAAAATATAAAATGAATAAAATCTAGATTACATGAGAAACAAGCGCGTATAGCATATAATTGCAGACTAATACCAAAAAATGTTCACCGTTCAGTTGTCTTAAGCCGTTATTATTTTCAGCACTAAAGTTTTAATACAAACTTATAATGATAAAAAAAAACAATCAGCGTATGTATTAATTACTGGGAACGGAATGAATCTATCAGCACCAAACACCTGTTGCCGTTATTATTCCTAACACTAAAGGTTGAATAAAACTTCAGATGATAAAAAAAACCCATCAGCGTACGAATTAATTACATACATCGAACAAAATGAATCAGCTCCAATCAATTGTACAAAAAAAAAAAAATGTATGCTACTTTAGTCCTGTCCTACTTCGTTTAAACCATTAGTTAATCGTTGGTTAATGTGAATAACTGAATCCAAACTTAAACGGCAGAGATATTTTACTATTAGTTTTACCTGTATGATTCAACGTAATTTATCCAGAAAATTATCGTAAATAATAGCTCTTATTATTAACAGAACCATAATAACATTGATATCAGAGACAAATACTAAAGGTGATGGTAAAAGACATTGCCAGAAATCGGAGGCAAAGTAAATCTCTACTGAATTTTCGATCTTAATTCCTCGCATTCAATACGGACATCGATGGCGTTTAAAAACTAAACACCCCGTATTAAAGGAAATAATATTTCAAGTTTTGTTCAGTGTGTAGTATGAAAAAATTGTTATTATTGTAAATTGCTCATTAAATGCTATGGTCAGAGATATTGTATTGCAGTTGTGTGTTTAGTGCGAAGTATGCGATATCTAGTGATTCCTCCTGTGGAATTTCTCACCATACGTTCAGAATTTCATTTAATGCTCCTACATTATTTAATGTTGAAACATAAGACATACCAGACAAGTGAATTAAGATTCTAAACTTTAAAACTGTGAAAACCCCATCGAAATCTGCTCCGTAGATTCCGAGTTTTTATACAACAAATATTTCCGGTTTTCGTTTTATAGATATAGATAGAAGATAGATTTGAGCAAACTCGCAGCATTCTTTTAATTTTTTTGTTATCACGGCTGACTAACTAAATTCTTTGTAAATCTTCAAGACGATGCTCTCCACGTCAACATCAAGACCTTTCAATGTATACTTCATACAATTATTTATTATGTGACAATAACAGTTCGCTTTGAAAACATGCTTGTTTTCTGCTTTTAATTTCTGTTATACAGAATTATGTATGCCGTAATGTACAGAAGCATTGTCTGCAGTGTAAGCACATATTTGACTGTATGAAATGTTCTCAGATGACTCGGCTAGTCACCCGAGAACATTTCATATATTCTCAACGCCGAAAAATACTTCGTTCTTATACATATATTTGATTAATGCTGAGGTTGGCATCTTCAATGAATTTTTTAAGGCACTGATATAAATCAAGCGATGTTTCGTCGGCGTCTTCATAAATTACCAGTAATTTTTGGCATATACCTCTTTTCTTATCAAAATATTGAACGCTGTACGGAAATGTTTTTATATTAGCAACGTTCGATGCATCAGACCCTCCTGAAAAACAATGAGATTCTTTCAAATCAGAGATCAACTTTTCCAGCGAATAGTGGCCTAAAACATTGCGCGTGATTACCGAAGCCTTTGTACATCCACATGTCAGTTTTGCTGTTATTTGGCTATCGGGATTAATTTTGAGTATATTTTTTGCCAAGTAGTCTGAACTATTTATTGTAACTCAAACCATGTTTTACATTGTGATAATTTAATGCTAGTTCCGCATTTACGATCGAAATTTCTTCCTTTGTAATTTTTTTTTTTTTTTTTTTTTTTTTAATACATCTTGCAATTTTACTGGCTGACGTCACCTTTTTATGCTTAGTACTATTGGCGTGAACCTGCAAGAGTGCAACACAAATTACGATAACATTGTTGCGATAATGTGTACAGTAACAATAAGCATTCTTCAATACCTAGGTACTTTTACATGCTTATTATTATTTATTTTATCCATCCGAGATACAACTCCACGGACTCGTATTTAAAATAAAATGGTAGTTACTTTCTGTCAATGCGCGGCGACCTGCATACTGAATTGCGATGTGTGAGTTACATGTTTCATAAACTGCAGTAAACTTATATTTTTTTCCTATCCAGTCTTTAAAATCATGATCATTTGACCTCTTGTCATTAAAACCAGTGAATCTCTTTTTGCTCGTTGAGGATAGCGACCATGGTTCCATATCGATGAATATTTTATTGCAAGCGTTCACTCTGAACCAAAACAAAACACGCGCGACACGAGTAAAGGGAATCATGGGAGTGAAGGGGGAAATGGGGGTTACGTTGCATGGAGGAAGGAATATATGGAGACGACGCAAGGGACCTTCACCACATACTGGAGTGAAACCGGGTGGAGACATGTGGGGAGGGGAGGCCGCCATATTGCTTGACCAGAGAAACACGGAAATATGCACAAAAACCTCAACGGAATCATAACACAACCGTGGCACCGCAATTTGTTGATGGATTATTATGTAACTCGACGAGACACATCAAAAATGAAGAATAAAATTTTTTGATATCGTGCTTAGTTCTAGAGATATACTGTCTCAAAAGAGTGGAGTTTCTGGTTGAAATTCAGAAGAAACGTATCCCCAAAGTCAAATTTGGTGATAGATTCTTATGTAACACGACGATACAAATCGAAAATAAAGAATAAAATTTTTCGATATCTCGCTTAGTTCGCGAGATATACTGTCTCAAAAGTGAGGTTGTTAGGTTATGAGGGGATTCAACGATAACCGTGGCGCCGCAATTTGATGACGAATTCTTATGTAACTCGATGAGGGAAACTGAAAGTAAAGAATATTTTTTTTTGATATCTCGCTTAGTTCTCGAGATATTGTACCTTAAAATTGACCTGGTTAGGTTGAAATGCGGCCTGGACCAGAAAAAAACTATCGCCATATCTATATTTGATGATGAATTCGGACGTAACTTAATGAGCAGGTAATTCTTTTTAACTTGAATAACAAACTGTTTATTTCTACAGTCCTTAAATTTTAGTTGATGTTCAAATAGGTTATATTTTCACATTCTATTTCAGTAATTGACAAGGAAGATTTCAAAATCTAGAAATATACTTGTAGACATATTTACAAACAGAAGCAAGTCATACCTGAAATTTAAAAAAAAGCATAAGTCAATGTTTAGAGCTTTAAAAAAAATTAATACTTCATAAAACCTCATAGTTTCTGAGCTTACTTAGAAGATATTGTACTGGTAGTGGCCTATATAATTTTGCTAGAAAAATCAGTACATTCAAAAATCAGAAGCTAACAACTAATAATAAATAAATTGTTTGTTCTCTTCAGGTATACACCGCATTTCAACCTGCCAACATTTCTTTTAATATTGCCGCTACAAAACCAAACTATGTAGACACATCTAAACACAAGATATGCATCGCGAACTACATTTCCGTCAACAAAGTTTATTTGATCAAGTTTAGTAGTTCGCACAGCACAAATTATCACGATTAATTTCATCGTGCAATTTTAGTGTAAACTTAAACGTGAGTAATGCATGCAGAATACCATATTCACTATGTCGCGATGTAAACATGACCCGTGTAAATTAAATTTCCAACATTTGTCTACAATAAGGCTAGCTTTTCAGGTGCAAAATAGTAACATATGATAATTGTCTACACTACACCAACAAAAATTTTAGAATAATATGATCCTATTGAGAGCAATGAATAAATTTATAGCGAATGGCACTAATGTTGCGGTTGCCTGTCAGATACTTCAAGAACGATAATTACAATGTGACTTACTTATGAAACGCTATTCCAGGTTTTTTCCTGTCTCGTCTATTTGTGCAACCATATGCATCACAACTTGGCATTATAGAAAACTTTAGAATATTAGAAAATGAAATATTCTCAGCAGCTGACACAGTGCAAACAGCCCAATGTTTTTGTACTCCTATGATGTCCGCCGCGCAGGCACAGTTTTTTCACGAGGTTTCACGGATTTCGCGTTATCTCGTCTCCATATATTCCTTCCTCCATGTTACGTTGTCGCCTAGGAGCGCTAGCGTCGCGGCTATCGCTTACTTCGTCATAGTCAAAGAAGTTTGAATATTATACACTAGAAGGAGCAAACGGCGCTAGTGCTCCTTCGCAAATTGAACGATGCGCTCGCCGCCATTTTGGGGGCAACCGGTAGCTTTCAGTGTATACTTTTGTACAGTTGAGACGTGCCGAAGTGATCGAGTGCTCGTATTTTTTTTGGCTTACAATTGTTTTCTACCATGGATAAGTATTGCGCTGCATATAAATACACCAACTGAGCTACAAGAAGCACATATTTATCGTTTCACAAGTAAGTATGGATTTAAATTAGTTCCGAATCTTCTACTATCTTAACCCCTCTATGTGATCTAACCGTGTTGATCACATGTTTGATATTTTCTTTCGATACAGATTTCCGCTCCGAGATTTGAATTAATTGAGGGAGTGGTTAGCTGAAATACGTCTGGACAGTTTTACTCCCACGGAACATAGTGTTATATGTTCCCAACATTTCGAGAAAGAATGTTTCTGGAAAAATAAAAAGATTCTGAAACCTTCTGCAGTAGTAACAATTTTCTTCTTTCTAGACAATATAGCTAAGGTAAGGACAATAAGCTTTGCAATTATGTTTATGCTGTAATATTCTTAGTATCAAAGCTTTATTATTTTAGGTGCGCTATATGTAGAAGCATTACACTATTTGTGAATAAATATTTGAGGAAATTGTTCCTTCTTTTCTAAATTACTACCATATATACTGTCAAGAGTATCTAATATTTTTCAGAAGACTGTTGCTCGACCTCTTTCAAAGGAAAGAAATATGCCAATTCTTTCTGAAAATGTTCTAAAAAAACAAGAGTACTATGTGGAGCATGACCATAAACATGACATAGAAAATTCTGCAAAATGTGTGAGATATGAAGCAGTAATTGACAGAAAAAATACATCATTACAAAGTACAAGAACAAATATGAAAAGTTGCCAGGAACATAACAAATTGCAAGAAAATCGAATTTATGTGGCAGTTGGTGCAAGAGTTAAAAGAAAAGTGCCAAATTACTGGAGATGTGTACCATATTTTAGAGAATTCTGTTTTCAGTGTATTTCAAAGTTGGTTTCTCTTTCAAAATCTGGTAAAAATGCAGTTACAGCAACAACCTAAAAAACATTTGACCTGGAAATGTCATCAACTATGACCAATCAGGAATTGTTTTCAGAATATACCATTTCAGATCATTTTTCCAATTAGGCTATATTGAAAATGTAATTGTTTATACTGCAGAATTTGTTGGCATGATAGTTACAAAGACTTTCTCTTGCAACATTTGTACATCTTCTCTGTTCACAGAAAAGAATTTTTCCTGTACTTCTATGTTTATTGCTGCTAAGGATAATGGGAGACTGCATTATCTCTCAGCAAGTGTTGTACATAAATACAGAATTTCTGAAAAATGCATAAGAAATGAATTAATTCACTGTGGTTCGAAAGTAATGAAAGGTGACTTAAAGCAAAAAATAAAAATAGCAATTTTGCACGGATGTAATTTTAATAGTTTGTTTACTGATTTAGGGATTACATGTTTGAAAATGTTTATCCTGAAAATCATGTTCTACTTTCAAAGAAAATTATTGATATATTTGTCAGTCTGAGATATTATCAAGTTGCAAAAATACGCAGTGAAAAGCAAAAATTGTCTACCAGACAAAAATTAAACAAAACTATGTTGTTTTATATTGAATAAAAGATGTAAAAAAGTTAATTTCTTGTATTGTAATTACTTCGCTTATATTCTCATATGAATGATATGATTGTCATTAAGTTTTTAATTTTATTCTCCAGATATTGAATTAATGATTGTATCAAATTAATGTAGACACTGGCACCTTGCCAACTAAACTGGTGGTAGTCTCTGAACTATACAAAAGTGGGAAAAAATAGAATGGAAAGTGAATTTAATATTCAAGGTTATAATTTCAAACCAGAGGGTGCACTTGCATTCAAGTAGTATGTAACATGAAAAATGTATTTTAACATATTTTGTTGGCCTTGGCAAAATTTGATTAGCAAGTAGTATCATGCTTAGATTTCCTGGAGCCATGTGCTGAGTTTTTAAGTCTTTATAAGGGAAAGTTCTTAGTATAACAATTAACAAAAAAACTTTCCTTCTCCAGTTGCCTTCACTCTGAAAGAACTGCTCAGTCACATTCTTCATTTCAATGTGTTGAATGTCAGATTCTGTCTTTGAATTGAACAGAAAATGATTGCTCAACTTCAGAAGAAAACTTAGTTTGGGCTCAGCCCTCTTAAATTTGTGAATCTGTGTTTCGTCAGTTTTCCCTTCATTATATTTATAAATGGGTTTCTGTTATTGAAACGTTAACATCTTTCTGGATCAGTTGCATTAGTTTGCTTGAAAAGGATGAAAATCTTAACATCCCTCAGAGTAAAGAAAACAAATCTAAAAGTTAATATAGTCAGTGGAAATTCTGTCATTAGTTTTTGGTTAACGTCATTCCATCTTCTTTGAGCAAGTGAAGACCCTTAACAGTATAAAATTCTCAATTCTGCAGTGGATTGTTATATGACTATACGAGGGTTTCAAAGTTCCCCCGATTACTTGCCCCTAACATGGCGGCGGTAGCCGTATTCAATTTGCTAAGAATTCTGGTCGCCTTTCGCGTGCGATAGGAGGGGCCCATAGTTGAACAGTCTATACATATTGTCTCTGGTCGTCGGCAAGGTGGAGCACTACTCTACCTCCCGCTGCGAGCGCGACATGCTTGGTTTGGTCTCTTGGCTACCGTGATATCTTAAGTGTGAAAAAAACTGGTATAAACTAGTATACGGGGATTCCAGGACAGTAAAGCTTAATTCCTGGACACGGGACCAGACACAAAATTCTGGGACGTTCCCAGATTTCCCGGCCATCTGGTAACCCTAGTTGTAGGTCACAGAGTGATTTCCTTTGTATCCTCACTATCATCTTCATTTTGAATTATGACATTCTTGCTGCAATTATTGTTTTTATATCATGACATAAGATAAATTGTGTCTTTTTTGTAATAGAAATAAGTACAAGACAGTAAATCTTTTTTCAGTTTATAATTATGTAACAAGTTCACAATACCTGTAAACAATGGGGATATTCGTTTGCTAACAACAATTTCATCAAAAGATGTTTTATTTTAATTTGGCAATAGAATTCAAGAAGAAAAAAGAAATTTTAAATAAAGGAGATATTGTTTAAAAGTAATAATAATAACGAGAGCTTGTATAAGAAAAAACAATCATTTTATAGAAAAAGGTGAACAAAATTATTTTTCAACCAAGCAACATTGTGTAAAAAAGTAATGACTTAATCTTTTTATTCAGTCATACTATAATTTTTTTATAAATATCAAGCTATTACAGTAATTATAAACTTCAGGAAATGTTAGTCCAGTCTCAAGCTTCATCACCTATAGGTAATCTTGGTTCAGTCCTGTTACATTTAGGTAATTAGCTCCACAAACCTTACAACATTTCATGGAAAGATTTATAAAAGCTTGGAATAGCAGTCTTATGAAAGATATTTAGGAGATCTTCCTTCGTGTTTTGAGAAATTCCCGATCTTGAATTAAATGTTGGATTTAATGTAATATCTGAATCACAACTCTTCTTCTTCCTTTTGATTATTATTGCTTCTTTAAAGTAATCTGCATACGAGTATTTATAAAAAACATAATTGGAAGAATCCCTTACGACTTTCAGCATCTTTACTTCTGATAATTTCAATACTGTCATCTTCAGAGGACCTATGTCTCCAGTCAGAGCTTTAATGTCATAGAAATCCTTGTAATATAATTTTTTGACATGGAAAGGCTCTCCGCTTTTTTTCGCAGATCGGATTGCGGAGATGAAGGAATCAGTAATATATAACATCCCGCTTCTGATAATGCGCTTGACCATTCTCTCTATCAATGAGTGAACAGAAGCGCCTTCATTCTGAGAGTGGCCTGTAACAAAGAATTTGTGTGTAATTGATTTCAGGCCTAAATAACGTGTGACGCATAAGTAAAGAGCAAGCATAAATTTATTTTTCTGTTGCCCTGCACAGTTGTCCGAGTAAAATATAACATCTGCCTCGCGTTTTGTGGCCGCAATCTTTTTCAGATAATGGACACATGTACTTAATTCATTTGCACAACGATGACCGTTTCTTTCATCCCACACAAAACTATCACAAGTATTACTCTTCAAGTCAACATAGTGAAATTGAAATCATTTAATTAGGATGTATAGTAGAATAGAGAAGAATCCCTTTTAGGAAGTTGCATTATAGCCTGTAGATCATAAACAACCACCACAGCATTTGAATTTTCTTTGTCTGCTTTTTTCTGCTCTCTTGACAATTGTTTTTCGATAAGAGTTTGGCTAAATTTTTCTTGTAACCTCTGTTTTTCTTCACTCTCTGCATCTTCAAAATCTATGTAAGTTTCTAACAAAACTTTCTTTGGAACAAAAATGAAATATTATATTTTTTTAAATATTCTATAAAATGTAGTATAGTTGCCAGAAGGTACCGTATTTTCTTTGCAGATAGACACATACTCTTTGTGGAAGTCTTCAATTGATTTGTTTCATCAATGAAGAACCTCGTTATATTTCCTCTTAGGTAATGGCTTTCAATTTTCGGTATCGAATCTATGTCCAGCCTCACGCTTTACCTTATCATTGGATCTAAAGATTTCTGGATACCATGTTTACCTCTTCTATCAGGTTCCAATAGAAAGTTTGCAAGTTTATTTTGTTTTTCCAACACGGTACAAATAGGTCGGTCACTTGTATCTAAGTTATATTGAAGAACAACTTACATACGCGGATCCTTTTATTGATTTGATTAAAATAAAAGGCATTATTGTTTTTATATTGATTTCTCATCCCTCCATCACGAACATATCGGTATCTGGGATTGACTGTTTGCATCGAATTCGCTATAAATTGCCTTTTTTTCTCAATGTCACCTAAACTCCAATAAGAAGAAAACAGTTTCTTTCTTTCATCTTCACAGAATTTCAGTGAACACTATAACTTGCATTTTTTTCCACATGGAGGATTTACCATTCGTTCTTCTCGAATTCTCTTCTTCCTTGTATGCATATTGTATGCCTTTCTACTACTCTTACATGCTTTCAGTATATTTCTTTTCCATTTATCTTTTTCCCTTTTGTGTTTCATACCTTATTTTAATAGACTTGTTATAACTGAAGTATCCTGGGTTCCTGAAAGTGAACTTTTAACAGTCAACTCTGGATTAATGCTTGGTCGCAGAACCAGGTTTGCGTTCTCAAATTGCTCGTATGAATTTTGATATCCATCCCCACTATCACTCTCGCTTATGTTTATTGGTATGTATGTGTTGTCATTTATTTCGTCGTCACAATCTTCTGAAGAATCTTCATCTGACGATTCACTGGATAAAGAACTGCTCGAGGAGTAATGGCTCAAGGAACTACAGCTTGATGGGTCATCCTTTCCTCCACTCTCTGAAACAATAAATTGAGTAATTGAAATCCTACAAAATAAAAGTTTGGTGATAGCTATTGGCTAAGTATAAGTAGACATGCTTATTTGAAATAGGTAAAAATTACTTTATTTGATTTTATCTTGAAATTTATTTATCAATAAAGTTAATCATAATTCGGTAATAAAACTGCAACAATAATAACCCTGTAAATATTTTTCTAAGGCACAAATTTTCCATTTTGCTTTCCATAATGACTCACAGAAGTGGCAAGAGAGGAAGGCACATTGTTGGATACTGCATTTTGACACAGTTTGCTTTCTTCTTCAATGTCTGCAAATATATTTAAAAACAATAATTTAGATAAAATTTTAATAAAATAGTGTAAATTTAATGTCTTCCTTTCTTTTGAGAAGGTAAACGTTAAAAGATATAACGAAATTCAGGAGCCTTCGTTTCACTTGCACCACAATTATTTTCATTTTTTGTTTTTTGTTTTTGTTTCTTTAACCAATGTTTCTAGACGCGATTCATTTGTAGTCAGCCTCTGTTTCTGAACTAACTGCAGCATCCTTAAACCACGATTGGTAATGATGTGTTAGCTAAAACAAAATTATTTTGCTGAGTGAACATCCGAATGGTATTTTATTGCCCTATTTATACTGTAGTAGATTTGCACCCGTAGCATAAATGTAGTGTAGTATATCAAAATGTAGTCACAAGCAAAGTTTTTTTATTTATTTAATATCGATGTCATCTTTTATTAAGTCTTACGTTTTTTTCAACGCAAAAATTAATTTAAGGAAGAAAACGAAAAATAAAGTTAAAACGTAGTTATAAAGCTGAAATGACATGAACAAAATTGTCATGTCATTTCATCTTTATTGCAACAGCTGTAGCCTTTATAATATATTGTTTTTTTTTTCTTATCTTTTTTGGTTTCATTTTAACCTTTTCCTTAAAATAAAAGACCTAAAAAAATCGAAACCTCGGCATTGAATTAGAAATCTTTGTTCTTTTACTGTTGACCGCAAATTACTATCGTAATGTACATTATTAATTAAATGCGAGAATTCTTTCAAAACATTTTAAATAAGTGTTCCATTTAGTGTTAATAGTAAAATTTTAGTGAACCACAGAAGAGGAAAATTTTGTTTAAGGAGAACGTCCTATCGTCTCAAACCACAAAGTGTAGACTAAGTTTATACAATATGGCATTTTGTAATAATGTCATAACTCAAAATAATCCAACGACAAACCAAGTGGCACGCATCAAGAGCGACACATTTTACGTATATATATATATAAAATAGAAATGTGTTTTCATATATTTCACTCTTAAGCCACTACTACCAAGCACAGACCACTGGTCATTGTGTGTGGAAGTAGCATGGAGTCTCCTGTCATGCACAACGTTGGCCAAATGTCGATAACTGTGGGGATGTGGGAGAGATGATGATTAAAGTTGGCCAATGCAGGGCGTTTTCATATTCCGACCAAAAATTTATGTCTTCTTATTCTTCTCTTTAATGCCACAACTACATAGCATAGACCATTGGTGTTTGTGTGTGGCAATAGAATCGTGTGTCCTGTCATGCACTATGGTTGTTACATGTCGGTAGCTATGGGGATGTGGGAGATATGGGGGTTGAAAGTGGTCGACCTGCGGCAATTTCATATTTCTGCCAAAGACGAATGTTTCATGGAGTATCACTTTTCAGCGAAAACTATCTATCGCAGATCACTGGCGATGTGAGTGGTAGTAACACAGAGTCACCTTTCGATCACAACATCAGCATAATTTCAGTAACTGGGGTAGTATGGGATATATAGTGGTTGATAATGGCCGATCAAGGATATTTTCGTATTTAGATGAAAGACTAGTGCCTCCGTTTATGACACTTTTCTGTCACAACTACATATCATAAACCATTGGTGTTTGTGTGTGGTAGTAGAATCGTGTCTCCTGTCGTGCACTATGGTTGTTACATGTCGGTCGCTATGGGGATGTGGGAGATATGGGGGTTGAAAGTGGTCGACCTGTGGCAAATTCATATTTCTGCCAAAGACGCATGTGTCATGGTGTATCACTTTTCAGCGTAAACTATATTTCGCAGATCACTGGCGATGTGTGTGGTAGTAACACAGAGTCACCTTTCGATCACAACATCAGCAGAATTTCAGTATCTGTGGTAGTATGGGATATATAGTGGTTGAAAATGGCCGATCAAGGATATTTTCGTATTTCGATTAAAGACTAGTGCCTCCGCATATGTCACTTTTCTGCCACAACTACATAGCATAGACCATTGGTGTTTGTGTGTAGAATCGTGTCTCCTGTCGTGCACTATGGTTGTTAGATATCGGTAGCTATGGGGGTGTGGGAGATATGGGGGATGAAAGTGGTCGACCTGTGGCAAATTTATATTTCTGCCAAAGACGAAGGGTGTCATGGTGTATCACTTTTCAGCGAAAACTGGCTATCACAGAACACTGGCGTTTGTGTATGGTAGTAACACAGAGTCACCTTTCGATCACAATGCCGGCCGAATTTCAGTAGCTGTGGTAGTATGGGAGATATGATGGTTGAAAATGGCCGATCTAGGATATTTTCGTATTTCGACGAAAGACATGTGTCTCCGCATATGTCACTTTTCTGCCACAACTACATAGCATAGACCATTGGTGTTTGTGTGGGGTAGCAGAATCGTGTCTCCTGTCGTTCACTGTGGTTGTTAGATGTCGGTAGCTATACGGGTTGGGAGATATGGGGGTTGAAAGTGGTCGATCTGCGGCAATTTCATATTTCTGCCAAAGACGCATGTTTCATGGTCTATCACTTTTCAGCGAAAACTATCTATCGCAGATCACTGACGTTTGTGTGTGTTAGTAACACAGAGTCACCTTTCGAATTTCATTAACTGTGGTAGTTTGGGAGATATGGTGGTTGAAAGTGGCCGATCAAAAATATTTTCGTATCTGGATGTTATGGATCATTTTCTCAATTGCTGATAATATTAATAAATAAATTACGCCAAAGCAATTGTCTTTTTAGTATTTATTGGTTTCCCGTACGCGTTTCACTTCTTTTGCAGAAGCATTTTCAGCGGGATTTTTCTGTTAATTATTTACAAAACCTGCTTACAACTTTTGTCGTAATTTATTCATTGATATTTTCGTATTTGGACGAAAAACATGTGTCTACGGATATGTCACTTTTCTGCCACAACTACATAGTATAGACCAGAGGTGGCCAACTTTATTAAACCCAAGATCTACTGTTTGCTAACGAAACCATGTGCGATCGACCAATGACGTACTTCTTGAAATTTTAAATGAAACAGTATAGTTCAGCACACAGTTTTGTTGTATTTTTATTTTATTAAGAAGTAAAACATTAAACTGAAACTTTTTCTTAGTAACTACTTATATATATTAGTGTGAGCATTGCGTCTGAGCATCTCCCGCTAGATTAACAAATTCAGGTTTGTAGTTTTAAATTGCCAACCTTACAGAATCCAATGTATGGGCGCCTGCCAAGCGAGAACGGTGTTTATTTTTGTTTGTTTTAAGTAGGAAAACCCTGATTCACATAAATACATTGAACCAAAACACGAATGAAGTTGTTCAACACATTTATTTAAATTTGTATATTTCTCGTTGGAAACCAATGACCAGAAATCTAGACCTGAGGATCACCTTGCTTTTAGAAATATGTTGCAGCGCTGAGTAATAACTTCGTTTTGAAATATCATGTGGTCCATTTGAAATGTATCAGCAAATTTTTTAGCTATGGAATTATTAAACGGATATCTGATGAATTACACCAACTTCTCAATTTATTTGAAATCATCAAAGCGAATTTAAGAATATGGAAGTTGAAAGAGAAGAGCAATGAAGAGGAATAACAGAGAATAATAAGGAGTAAGATACCAATAGCGGAAATGGGGATAGTGAAAGAGGAGTGGGAATATTTTAAAACAACGTTAGTCCAAGCAGCAGAAACAGTGTGTGGAAGGACTGGTGACATAAAAAGGTGGAAAGAAACAGCATGGTGGAATGATAGAGTTAAACAAGCAGTGGAACTCAAGAACAGGGCCTTTAGGGAATAGTTCAAGCAGAGGACACAGGAGACAAGGGATGACTACGTGAAGAAAAAGAAGGAGGCCAAAAAAATAGTTACCGAGGAAAGGAGGAAGTGGCTGGAGAAGTGGACCAACATGATGGAAGAAGATAGCGAAGGAAATAAGAAAGTATTATATGGAATGGTAAAAAGGAAGAGGAAGGAGAGGATAGAAAATGTCAACATGCTGGACGAAGATGGAAACGAAATAAACAACTCAGAAAAACTAAAAAGGATGTGGAAGGAGTATTTTGAAGCCTTACTGAACCCAAATTGGTCACAGGATGATACAGTTGTCCAGGAGAAGAAGGAAAATAGCAACCGTGTAGGAGAGAAAGAGAAGGATCTAACTTGGGAAGAAGTGGAAACAGCTCTGGGTTTGATGAAGGGTGGAAAGGCACCAGGCATCGATGAAGTGAGCGTGGAAATGATAAGGGCAGCGGGAGTAGTAGGAAAGCAGTGGCTATACCGTGTGATGAGAAGGGTATGGAATCAGGGCACAACTTCTGAGTACTTCTATTCAAAAAAGGGAGCAGCAAGGAGTTTAAAAACTATAGAGGTATTACACTGATGTGCCAAAGTGTATGAGAAGATAATTGAAAAAAGAATACGTGACAGGGTGGAAAAAGGGCTAAGGGAAGAGCTGTATGGCTTCAGATCAGGGAGATCGACGGTAGATTTGATATTTGCCATGAGACAACTGCAGGAAAAATATTATGAGTATGGAAAGGGTCTACTGTTGGTATTCCTCGATATCGAGAAAGCATATGATTGTGTACACAGGAGTAAGGTATCGAAGGCCTTGGAGAAGAGAGGAGTTCCCAAAGAAACCATCAAGAGAGTGACGGAACTGTACCAAGGAAATGTGAGCAATGTGAAAATAGGGGAAGGAAGATCAGATTGGCTGGAACAAAGGAATGGACTAAAACAAGGAAGTGCCCTATCACCACTACTCTTCATTGTAATCATGGATGAAATAATGCAGAAGGTGGCAGCGAGGATGGGAGAGGAAAACATGAAGGTGATGGCTTTTGTGGATGATCTGGGGAGGTGCAGCGGTAGTTGGATGTATGGACAGACAGTGTGGAGGAATATGGCCTGAAATTTAATGTAAAGAAATGTGAGTACATGGTAACAACCAGGAAAAAGAACAGAGTAGCCCAAGGAATTATGATGGTAAGGGAACAACTAAAGAAGGTAAACAGGTTCAAATACTTGGGGAGTGTATTAGAGGAATGTGTAGGAAATGATGGCGAGATAAGTGAAAGAGGAAGACAAGCAGAGGAGTTCCTAAGGAGAATTAGAAGCCTGAAATGGAATAAAGAGGTGCCACAGAGAAGCAAGAGAGTAATCTATCATACGTACTATGTGCCTATCTTAACTTATGCTGCTGAAACGTGGACAATGAAAAAGCGGGACATCAGCAGAGTACAAGCAAGTAAAATGAAGTTTTTAAGAGGTAGAATGGGAGTCACTAAAATGGACAGAATAAAGAATGAAGTGATTAGACGCACCATGAAAGAGGAACCCCTACAGGAAAGGGTAGAGAGGACCAGACTGAGATGGTATGGACATGTCAAGAGAATGGGGGCTCAAAGAATCCCGAGAAAGATCCATGAAATTAAGATGCAAGGTAAACGACCCAGAGGAAGACAAAGAGATGGATGGCTGAAAGGAGTGGAGGAGGGTGTACGGAAGAGAGGAGAGGACTGGAACAAAGTGGTGACAGAGAGGTGGTGGGAAGAAAGAAGGGAATGGAGAGGCCGGAAACTATTGAGGATGATGATGAAAGCGAATTTCGAAGTCTGATACCACTGCCTTAATTTCTGCCGTGTACTTGTCAGGAATGGAATTGTAGGTAGGATGTTTTTACAAATGATCTTTGATGTTTACAAATTGTTGAAATTTTTTATTTTCAATGTCAAGTATTATAGATGCTGTTTGACTTTAGAATGCTGCAATAGAACTTATAATTTCTATTAATGTTTTATTATTGGCTTGTAGTTCCAGATTTAATGTGTTCAGTTTTCCGGTAAAATCTGCTGGAAGTGCTAAATCATTTTGCCAGTCTAAATCATGCAGTTGCAGATAATCATAACCTATCTTCTAGAAATTTTATTATTTCGTCCCGTAGATCTCGAAATCTTTTTCAAAAACTTACTTTGATTTAACCACCTTACGTCAGTGTGCAATGCCAAATTTGGTTCATTCTCATCTAATTTCTGTATAAAGAGAGAATTTCCTTTTATGAAATTTACAATCTTGAAAGAAATATCCATTACATGTTTTGTGTTAAGTCTCTGACTAGCCAGTACTTGCTGATTAATTATGCAGAGGTAGCTAATGAAGTCTGGAAATTTTTCGTCTTTGTGACAAAGAGCAATAAAACCATTATGATTACCTGTCATTGCAGAAGGCCCACCAGTTGTCATTGGTAGGAGTTTATACAAAGGTAGCTTAATCTTGCTAATATATGCTTTGAATTCCGTGAATATATCAGGGCCACGATTTTTTCCTTTTAAGGAAATCACACTTAGCAGTTCTACTTTCGTCGATAAATCTTCTAAGACAATCCGAATAAAAACAAGTAATTGTTCAGTGTCAGTGATATCTGTTGACGTGTCAAGTTATAGCGAAAAAGCAACGCAGTGGACGATATCTCTTTGGAGTTGTTCGTTTGCGTTTTCACTCGTCGTTTCTATACGGCGCATCAAAGTATTTCCACACAGATGTAAACCATGAATAGCTTCTTTATTTTCATTTTTATTTTTGAAATTCACGAACAGCGAATCTGACACTGCTTCCAAAATTTTCTTGATATATTCTCCAGCGGAAAAAGCTTTGCATTTTTATGCAATTCTGTAGCTTATTTGGAAAGAAGCTTCAGTTGCAGGCTTACTTTGCTCAGTAGGCTTAGAAAACACGTATTCTTGGACTGTTAATTGCGATTTCAAAGCTTGTAATTTACTTTTTCTTATTTCACTGTTAGGTTGAAAATCTGTCTGATATTTACTATGAATTGTGTTAAAATGTCTCTCTAAATTTCCGTTTTTCGGTATTGCAACGTATGTATTACATATTAAGCAGCAAAAGTTTACTTTTTTAAATTAAATTAAAATGCAATGGAGCGCATGCTCCAGGGGCAATTTCCCTAAAAGCCCATCTTCCCCCTTTTCTGCATCCACCTACATTTAGCCTTGTCCCGTTACCATTCTTGGTGAAAGTAGTAAGTTTTTAATTTCTTTGTAGCAAATTTCTCAAGGATCTCCAAAATAAAGTTAAAATATTATTAACGACGTCAACTGGATGACTGAGAGCGTCCCACAACTTCTCGCCTATTGGCCATCGCACGCCCAAAACAAATGGGAGCTACCTCAACATGATCGACTGGATTAATAGCCGCGATCGACCGGTCGATCGCGATCGACCGGTTGGCCACCCCTGGTATAGACCATTGGTGTTTGTGTGTGGTAGATTAATCGTGTCTCCTGTCGGTAGGTATGGGGGTGTGGGAGATATGGGGGTTGAAAGTATTCGACCTGGGGCAATTTCATATATCTTCCAAAGACGCATGTGTCATGGTGTATCACTTTTCAACGAAAACTATCTATCACAGATCACTGGCGTTAATGTGTGGTAGTAACACAGAGTCACCCATCGATCACAACGTTGGCCGAATTTCGGTAATTGTGGGAGTGTGGGAGATATGGTGGTTGAAAGTGGTTGATCAAGGATATTTTCGTATTTAATCCAAAGACATGTGTGTCCGTAAATTTTACTTTGCTGCCTGAACTACATAGCGCAGATGACTGGCATTTGTGTGTGGTAATAGCAATGCGTCTCCCATCGTGCACTATGGTTGTTAGATGTCGGTAGCTGTCAACACAAATTGTTTACAAACACGAACGAAGTGGTGGGTACCAGCTAGTTAAGTAATAAAACTAAAGGAATTTAAGCAGATTAATTCAAAATTTGGTATAACACATTGTTGAACAAATGTAAATATAATGTAAATAAACTTACCATTTACACAATATCGTCATAAACAAAAATACGCCGCTCTTGAACAAACTTGTCGCTATGTTACTTCAGAACAGCCAAAATTCTACTGTTATATGACAGTGTTGTGTGTAAAGATAAAATATGTAGAGGGCAAATGTAGGTGGCTGCAGGATAGAGGGAAGATGGGGGTGTAGGGAAATTGGCACCGGACCCTGTGCTCCATTGCAATCAAATTAATTTAAATTAAACTGAAGGGCGGTCTGTTGAGAAACAATAGAGACACAATCTGCTTTCTCTCGGAGAATAGTTGAATCTTTCTACGAACTAAAAGTACATAAGAAAATGGATCATCCTTTGGTTATAACTTCCATTTTTTAGTTATGTCACTGTTACAGCAAATGAGCGATATTATTATTTTTCGTTACAGCTTCTCCAGGAGCAAGGTAGCTTCTTGAATTTGGTTGTTAGTTCTCCAAAAACTATTGTAATATTTATACTACACTTTTCTTCTCTATCCTTCTCTGGTGTTTTTCTAATCCCCTGTGGAGTTCTCTTCGTTTGTCTACGATATTATGGTTTATATTATTTTTGTAATTCTCCTTGCTTTCCGTCTTCGTCCCCATCTGAGCCCAGTAATCCTAAAATGAAATATCCATCTTGTTCATGTCCTTTCTCTTTTCCTGTTTCTTGTCTCCCATAGTCCTCTGGTCGTTCTATCCATGTACATCCAAATTACATTCCTCTTCAAACTTGATCTTTTGAGTCTGATTTCTTCCGATATTATCCTCAAGTCAAATGAAACTCTTCTTTTGATCTTCGCTCCCATCTTTTACCTCCTCGTTTTAGACCCAGTTTCTTCCCGAAGAGTCTCCTATCTTCTTTTTGTAGCTGTTCCGCTCGTGTTGTCACAGAGTTACCGTCTCTGCAACGACCAATAACACTTTCCTCACTGTTTAATTTAATGTAAATATAATGGAGCGATTATCTGGTGGCAATTTCCCTAGACACCCAATTTTTTTCTTTCCTGTACGCTTCTACTTTTCCCACTACCAATTTCAACTTTAAATTCTTTCAATGTTTTTGGTAAATTGTTCATCATTACAGTTGGTAACTTATTCCAATCTGTGACCCCCCTTATCTACAAAAGAAAACACCCTTGTGCCTGAAATCAAGTGCCAGCTTAAGGTGATGGTCATCTTTTCCATTCCATGCGGTACTCATAATACTTACACTAATGTCTTTCCACACCTCAACAATATACGCCTTGTTCACTCCCATGACTTTCTTCTCCCTTATCAAGTCTTCCAATGAATACGATTCCAGGTCTTTCTCATTATCGGTTACTGATTGAGTTCTGCGGTAATTCCCAAAGACAAATCTAGCAGCCCTTCCTTGCACCCTCTGTAACTCTTGTATTTGATACCCAAAATATGGATCCACATTACACCACCATATTCAAGCAATGATCTTACCAAACTTTAATAACCCATTTCCTTTAGTTCTCTTGTACATCCCGCCATCACTCTCTCCAACCGGTACAAGATTTTGAAACCTTTTACTACTACCTGTCCAATGTGTCCAGCCCAGTTGAGGTTGTTATCAAATGTTATTAACACTTCAAGTCTTCAACAAGCAATTCTTTCCTTACCTTATAATCATTATCAACCTTTAGTTTCTTATCTGCGTACCTAATAAGTTCTCTTCTTTATATTTATGTTCATCCCATGTTTAAAAAACCAGCTAGATATCCTGTCTATATCACCCTGCAGCTGATCACAGTCTTCTACCGTTTTGAAGTTATGTGTATCATTGTTTCATCTGCAAACAATCTAACTTCTGGTAGTAAACCATCAATACAATCATTGATTAGAATAATGACTATCAATGGTACCAATACGCTTCCCTGTGGAAGTCCCATTTACACTTCCACTTCTTTTGATACTACATTTCCTATCCTAACTCTTTGCTTTCTACGATTTATGAATTCTTCTACTCAGCACTTCCCTTTTTCATCCACTCCAATAGTTTTTACATTAATTACGACTATTTTATGGCTCACTCAGTCAAAGAACTTTGAAAGATCTAATGACCTCCCTTGTCCATTTCATATTTCATTCTAACTGAGATTCTCATGAATATCCTAGCCTAAAGCCATATTCCCAAATTGAAAACCCCTTAAGCTCCTCACATATATGTTCTGATGAAGTTGCATATCAATATCTCCATTAATTTACCTATCACTGATGTCAAACTGATTGGCCTATAATTTTTGACTATATTTCTCACTCCTCCATTATGTACCGATACTACTATCACACGTTTCAAGTCCTCTGGTAAGCAGAAAATATCCAGACTTAAAAAAAATAATATTTCAAGATCAGGTACAGCGTCACATCCTGCTCTATTTAAGACATCCATAGTAAAATTATTTGTACCGGCTCCTTTGTTTTTTCAGCTTTCTTAGTTCCTTCAAAGTTCCTCAGAATTAATTTCAGATTTTTTGGTCTGCTCATTTTTAATTGCGTGATTAAGTTGGTTCTCCGATTTACACCCTACGATTTCTGAATCATTGTCCTTAATAGTGATACCAGTTACTTAAAATCTCTTCCTTTTTCAAATCCTTAGTAACTTCTTGTCCATCCACGGCTATAACTGTCTGTACTGACCCTGTCAGCTGATCGACAAGAGCGGACAAGGCAAACTTCTACTGGAGCCGTGGATAAGGGTCGATCATAAAAGACGACTATGGTTCTGATATGAATATTCACCATACGTCCCTACTACAACACCTGACAGGTTATATTGCTCAGTACAGTCAGATACTATTATAGGAATGACTGAGAGGCTAGGATAAATTAAGGTAAACGGCAATTAATATATTTACACAATTATTTATATAAAAATGATTGATGGCTAACATGAATATTTACACTGTTTAAATGGCTTTGTAACAAATCAGTAGAGACAGGGCCAACGACTAGACGAGCATGTAATTGGTGGGCGCCTCGCAGTCCAAACTAAATGGAATATTGACAATCTTCCTCAAAGACTATGCACACATGACTATGACCAAATGACTGACTATCACCGTAGAGCCAACCTTAGTATCAGACGGCTGACATCATCTTCTAGTCTGCAACCGGAGCCGCCGTAGGCGTCGATGTGGTATGTTGAAAGGATTCCCTAGAGAGACAGACCGACAGACCCCTGCCCCCAGGGTATAAATAGAATCTCCCCTTCCTATTAGCACTGTGTAGAGAGGGCAATACTCCTCTCTAACCTGCTATATGAAGTCGCCTAATCAGCTTGCAATAACGACTGGCACTTGGCAACTGGCGACTTGGGATATTCTGATTGGCGTGCTACTTCTACAGGTCGTAGCACTCTGCTATTGCTTAACTATTTCATGTTCGCCCGCCATGGATACTGACTTGAGAATTAATAGAGCTTTATGTAGTGGCACCCTAGGGAATTTTTGGCTTAATCTGGGCAATAATTACTAACCCTGGGCAATAATTACTAACCCTGGGCAAGAGTTGATTGCATGCTGTGACAGCTAGATCCAGGGCAGTTGCATCAGCTAAAGACAAGTTACAGGCAATGGAATGTGGCTTCACGGATAGCAACGACAGTAAAGCAGGTCAAAGTGTCAGCAGAATTACGCTGGAGCATGACGGCACTGTGAAGAAGATGGTAGGGAAGCAATCACCACTGGAGGTCCTCCCTGCTGTTGGTATTATGGAGGGGAGCAACAAAACCAAGGTGCACTAGCGGAGAAGGGTTGAATCTGGCCGAACTTGATCGATTTGTCGGTCGTTCTCTCTCCCTTGCAGGCAGATCGTTTTTGAAAGCTATGGAGTGATGGAGCTAGGCGAGGCTGGACTTAGAGGCAAGCTGGGGTCTACAATAGGGGCAGCTAGAAGTCTACGCCAACAACAGTCACTATAACAAGTGGGAGAAAGCCATTGAAGCAATGTAATGGGGAAGTCAAGTAGTAGAACCAAGTAATGGGAGTCAATGCCTATTGAGGAGTTAAAGGGAGTTAAGAATATTATTGTTGTAAATATATCCGAAGTGAATAAATTGTACATATGTATAGATCCTTACTGAGAGTTTCAATTGCAGGTACTACCACTCACACGACAGAAGAGTCTTACCCACAATTTATATGTTCCCTTCGGGAAGTGGCAGAGCGAAAGCAAAGAGATTCGCCAAGCTATCACAGTACGGGATCACATTTGGTGTCAGGCATGGGGGGTGAGTATAGTACTACTCCAGTAAGCGATGAGTAGGAGAAAAGAAAAAATTGTGATACTGAATTTACCGCTCTACTATAAAATACTGGATCGGTGCAGTGGTCCTCTTTTGCCATTCAACAGTGAGCAGAATTGGAGTGCAGGAATCAGCACAACACGACGCAGCAAACGGAAGTTAAAGGTTACTGTGTTTGCTGAGCTGAGCAGAGCCGCATCAACGTAACGAATACAGTGAGTAAGCAAGCTTTGTGAAAATGCCGAACAGCACGGGAAATAGTGATGCCGCTAGAGGCGACAGTTCAGTAAAAAAAAGAGAAACCGCGAGTGAGTTTAGCGGAAGGGTTAAAAATAATTCCTAACATCTTTTGTGGCCAGAAAAGGATTCTTGATGAGTTTCTTGATAACTGTGATACATCGTTCAGTATTGTTGCAGAGGAAGAACAAGAGATTCTAATAAAATTTGTGAAGTCACGTATCGGAGGGACAGATAGACAGCGGATTCTCACTAGAGAGAACGTGAAAGATTAGAAGGATGAGAGGGCATTATTAGTAGAGAATTTTCGGCCTAAACGTACAGTCGATCACTACGCTATTAGCATGTTTTCAAGTCGTCAGAGGACTGGTGAGACGGTCGCAGATTGGGCGAGTAGATTGTATGGTATTTGCGAGAATCAACAAAAAAGGATTTAAAAGTGAGTGAATTAAAAGCTTTGAAATTGATTCATAAAATTAGCCGCGCTATGTTTACGAACGGGCTAATAGAAGAAAAAATCGTAGCAGTTCTGAGAGCACGAGGATCGTATTTAACGTTAGCATAAATAATTGAGATTGCCTTGTTGGAAGAAACTGTAGTTTTGTCGGTCAGAGAAAAACGACAGTACCAAGGATCGGAACGCAAGTCGCATATGGAATTCAGTAGAGAGAAGAATGGAGGCTGGAATTTAAGAAATGAAAGAAGACCGGATATTTGCCAAATCTTTCCTGGTAAAGGCCACACAACGCGAGACAATGTGTGGCAACTTCAAGAATACGAGAAGTAGGACGCACAGCAAGCGTGCGGTGTCGATGGCGCAATTACTGTAGTTCGGACACGAGGCAAGGCAGTGCGAGAGTGACGCAAGTGGGAGAGAACGGCGCGAGTGTGTAAACATGCTGAGAGCGGGGATTTCGACGAGGAGCGCAAGGAAGCGGTGATGGAATTACGACGATGGAGAAACGGACCAGGAAAATTAGGAGCTGTAAACAAGCAAGAGTTAAGGGCAAAGGCAGAGGGGATGTAAAATTGGAGAAGCCAATGCCCGTGAACGATGCCATTTGTCATGTCACAAGGGAGAGTGTCGTAAATACAGCCCAATGAAGCGCAGTAAATTTTACGAAGGGGGACATGGCCCACAAGTTTGTAATGCTTGTCCATGGCTGGAACAAGAGCGTGTATCGCAGAAGAATGGCAGAAATTCGGAAAAACTAAACGCGGACAGAATTGTTCAGTCAAGTACCGTTCGGAGACGGAGGTCGGAAGAAAGGGGCTGCAACAATCAAAACCCAAATGACTAATTGATATGGAATTCGTGGAGAGTATCTACGGAAAAATTAGATTTTGGCTGGATATCGGGGCCTCTACGTCACTTGTCAGATCGCAGTGTATAAGAGAGGGCCTTAAGAAGAGGCATACTCTGTATTCACCGAAGGAGCACTAATGGTTACTCTAAAAGGAGGTCGGGAGCTGAAAATGTGTCATAAGATGAGAGTGGTTCTGGAAGGACTAGGCATACTCAACAATGTAATTCGAGGTCGTGATTGGCTGAATAAGTATAGAGCCGTCATAGACTATGGAATATCAGTGGTGAGAATTCAGGGATATACCCTTAAGATGCAAAGTGAATTCGAAGAGGTCGCTAAGCGACGACAGGAAGAAAAATTACAAGAGGAATCTGTGTCGCATGGGGGGACGCTACGTATTCGTGTCGGTGCATGACAGGAGAAAATAATCGCACTCGCACACGAAGGAGTTCAGGAAGATTCAGAGGCTGTTGTATCGAAGCAAAAATTAGCAACAGGCATATTGGTTCCCGAAGCACCGGGGAAGGTGCGAAAAAGAAACTGTATTCTGACAGTGTTAAATGTTTCAGAGGGAGAAGTCGTGTTAAATTATCCACGGGTTAAAGCAGAGAAATACGAAAAACCGCAGGAGACGGCAAAGGTTCGTGCTGCCGCATCGAAACGAAATATGCAACTACAAGAGCAAATTATAATAGGTGAAGAAGGTTCATGCTTAGAGCGTTTGGCCGAACAGACTACAAGACTGCTCTGTGCAGTACAATCAGAAATTTTCCATTTGGAGAAAGCTACACTACAATACAAAGGTACAATAGAACATAAAATAGGGCAGAAGTTAGACACAGCGAAGAAAAGTAAGGAGCGGCGATATAAGGAAGTGGAACACTCGAAAATAAAGGAAAGGCAGAGGAGAGTGGCTTATGTCCAACGTATCAAAACTACTTTATTTTGAAGGTAGATACGCGGACGCAAACAGCAGCGGAATAGGAAATTCCAGGAAAAGCTGGGGGTGAAAGGAAGAAGGAAGTATTTCAGCGGGAACGCATACCTAAAAAGCAAGTAATTAATCTGCAAAACGACATAGAAAAGTCGACGCAGGCAACAGTATTGAAAAAGGAGATCCACAGCGCGGAGGATAAGTCGTCGTTAAGAGGAAGTTTATATACGGGTGTCGAAGAAACGCCACATGCAGAAGTAGTAAAATGTACAATTTGCGGCCCGCTGAACACGCCGTCATTAATAACTAATTTGCAAGTGGATGTAGGGAAATCGTCACAAGCAGAAACGAATGGAAGGATCAGTGATAGGAATAATTCATCGCATGAAATAATGGAACAAATGCATCGTGAGACTTGATGTCTAAATCAGCCGAAATTGAGGCAAGATTTAATCGGAACCAATCGGTGTTCGCCAGTATTGTAAAATGAAGATACGCATGAAAGCGGAAAAAATACGAAGCAATGCGAACAAATGCTAGGTGTTAACAAATCCTAGGTGCACTAGCAGAGAACGACCGACCAATCGATCAAGTTCGACCAGGTTCGACCCTTCTCTGTTAGTGCACCTAGGTTTTGTTAGCTGCTCCCTTCCATAGTACCAACAGTAGAATCTCCAGGCAATAGTGTTGATTGCTTCCCGACCATCTTCTTCCCAGTGCCATCATACTCCAGCGTAATTCTGCTCACACTTTGAGCTGCTTTACTGTCGTTGCTATCTGTGTAGCCACATTCCATTGCCTGTAACTGTTGTCTTTAGCTGATGCAACTGCCCTGGATCTAGCTGTCACAGCATGCAATCAACTCTTGCCAAGCTTTAGTAATTATTGCCCAACTTTAGCCAACAATTCCCTACGCCACTACATTTAGGAAAGTGATCGACCTCGATCACTGCATTTCTCAACACCCTCCATTCCCCTCAGTTTTCTAACATAGCTACAGAAATTTCTAGGTACATCATTCAGTGGTCGCCCTGCACCGATAATACTCTTTATAAACCCATCTTATCCACCTTCTTTGCTATTATTAATTCCTAGTTTAGCTGTTTCAAATATTGGCTACTATCCTGATGTCTCTTGACTCTGTTGTGTTCTCTTCTTACCAATCTCTTTAACCACCTTACCTCTGTATTATGATACCTAGGTTCTGTACTTCTCTTTATTTTCTCTTTTGGAATAAATATTTCTTCACCATTTTTTATTATCTCCTTAAACTCTTCCTACCTACTGTACTTGTTCCATCCTTCCATTTGTTGATACTTTCCGTGAAATATCTGTTCAAGTTCAAAAAATGTGCCTTTTTATATTTGTACCTATTTCCCCCTTCAAATTTTGGCCACTGGTTTATTGAATCCTTTAATATCCATCAGACCAGCTTCATGATCACTTATTGATTGAGTTATTTGATACCCCACACGGTTGGCATCGGACTTTATTGGGAAGATATTCAACATGTTTTGCACCCTCCATCCCTTACTAAGTTTTCGAAAATCTCTGTTACCTTGTGTTATTGATATTATTTCCGTTGATTTGCATGTTAGATCTTTGCATCTGTTGATTTGTTGTACTTAAGGTACACTTCTACATTGATGAAGGAGGCTGCCGTCATCTCTTTCACTACCTCTTTGAACCTGTTTACTGTTTCTTCCAGTTATGCATTCTCCCACTTACAATCCCTACCTGCTATTTTGCTCAGGCTTTTAATTTTTTTTTTTAAATCTTCTTCCCTCTTGTTTATCATCATTATGTTGTGTGCAAATGCAAAGCAGTATACCTGTGCATGTTGTCGTTTTTGTCCGCATGTTTGACGTAAAATATGTGGGAAAGGAAAGGGGGGGAAAACTATGTTTAGGGAAATTGCCACCGGAGAAAATGCTTCATCACAATTAAATTAAATTAAGCATTATTCATTTTGTATTTTGATACTCTAAATTGTCTGATCACTTTTCTAGTACTATATTGAACAAAATTGGTGACAAATCATTATCCTGTGTGACCCCTGTCTAGATGTCACACGCCTCGGAATCTTTTAATATCTCGTTCGTGTAATGATGTATGGTCCATTGTTCCTCAAAATTCTTCTCTGCGTCAACCTGCCAATGGAGTCACGAGTTTTTTTGGAGCAAACGAATGTTACTATTGTCTTCATGTTTATCAAGTCCTGTGTTGTAGAAGGATGAAAATTTACTCTCCGCAACCTCATTCTTTTATAAAATCAACTTGGTATTGGTAATCTTTATTTGTCTTAGTTAGCTGTTTTCTACTCTTCTTATGACAAGTTTCGATAGCATCTTGTAGTTGATATCCTCTGTATTTGATTGTATTTTTTTTTGACAGTTTCCTTGTGTATCGGTACTATGATCCCATTGTTCCATCCTTGGGGTAGTTGCTAAGTCTGTCAGATCTTTGATGGTCATGTTGTCTAAACCCCTTTCCCTTCCCATTTTATCTTCTCGGCTGCTATCCTGTCGTCTCCATTTGCTTTGTTTTTCTTCAGATCGACAACAGCTCTATGCTACCTCATCCTTGCTGGGATTTTAATTGCCCTTCTTCTACGTCTGGACGTAACTTCAGATCATCTTTTGGTGGTTCTAGATTTCGCTAGGTTTTGGAAGTATTACACCAGTTCACAATTGTTTTCCTTCACACTTACTTGTTGGTATCCCATGTCCCTTATAAAGAATCCTCCACCCTGTCTCTATTCGAACTTCCAAAAAATGTTCTATTGTAGTTCTTCCTGAAGGTTTTCTTAACGTCATCTACTACTTGCTTCATTTTCTTTCTCCATGTTCATCTTATAGATCTTTCGTACTTCTATGAAATTTTTCTAATCCCAAACGTGGCAGCAAGCATTCGATCGACCACCAGTGCTTCATTGACTCTTCTTCTCTCCACACAGCATGACCAGATTCCCTATATTCTTCTTTATGTAATACTAGTAGAACTGATTCTTTGGAGGTTCTGACCTTGCATTCGGGAGGACGTATGTTCGAATCTTCGTCCGAACTTCCAGTATTTCAGTTGTCTATGGTTTTCCCAAAACACTTTAATCGAATGTAGTTGTGGTTTCTACAAAAGGCCATTGTCGAATTCTTTCGAGTTCCTTTTTGCTAATTTTCCCCCGCTTCTAATAACCCGACGTCAATGAGGCATAAAGCCATAAGAAAAAATCTTCTTGTTCGGTGTATGTTTCGGTTCCCCTCTCGTACTTTTTTCGAGTCTCAGTTTATCTCCAACAGTTTTGGTGTTTCTAATGGTTCTCTTCATCCGTTGGTATCTAAAATGCTTCGGTATCGACCCAACTTCTGTGAGGTAGAAGTCCGACTCCATCATTGTGTTCTTCCTGACGTTGGTGGTCATGATCTCTTTATTTTTTATATTTCATACAGTAATGAATCTTAAAATCTGGAATATTTCCCCTATGCGTTTGCATGGGCTTCGCCACATATGTTTCTTTTTCCATTTGTCCTGAAAAGTGTTTTCACTAGTCTCGTCGTGCTCTCGGCAGAGTTAATCAATCCCCTTTTTTTGTTATTATTTAATGGATCGGAAATTACTCCACAATTAACTTATGTTTCTTTTCACTTCACGCCCGTGCTATTATCTTCACTTTTCTGTCTAATTTGCATATTAGGTGTAAAGGTCGCTTTTGGAATAGTAGGACAATTTGATAATAAAAAAGAAATCAAGTGAGTCACATATCACTTAAATGTGAAACTTGTTTCGGTCGCGCATACATTAAAACGTGAGTCACATGCGGGCTATACGAGAACCTTCAACGATGCCTCTCGGTTTTAGGCAACTTGCGGCTACCACCCGTGTGCTTCGCTGCGTGACCGCGGGTGATCGCCCTGCACGTGCGGCAGGACCGCGTAACTATATCCTATATTAAGGCCAGAAAATGGTGTCTCGGCCTCTTCTGTTGACACCACCCAGAACCTGTGCCACTCGCCAGAAGCTCCACTACACGACCGGTATACTTGCCCGCCAGCAAGCCCCTCAGCTTCCAGCTAATATCTTCAACTCAACCAGTCGTAAGTTAATGTTCAAGTACTAGACGGGGACTCTTGCCAGAGGCACCAGATCTGCTGTAAAGTGGCACGGCAATAAACCAAGGTGTCTACATATACTCGACGTATCACTCTAGGATAGAACTGTCCAACCAAAGGTACTTGGTGTAGGAAATAAATAAGTCAAGCACAACCGAATTAACCAGAACATTGGCCAGTAGAACAGATCGGTCGAGATCCTTGACGGCATTCCTGATTCCTGGCTAGTAAGTCAATTCAAAATAACTCAGGCGCCAACCCTGGCATACCTGACAAACGAATCAGTCAGGCAAAAGCCCCACGGTTGATTAACACACAATTGCTAAAGTAGGACGTCACAAAACTGATGATCAGAAATCGGTATATGTACTCAGGAATCGGTGATCACAAGAACTGGTGAGCACACCCACTCGACCACCGAATCCTCAAGCAAAATTGGAAAGCTCATACAGAATGGCTATGTTATTGAGAGTATTTAATTGCAAAGAAAGGTCGGGAAGGTAATATAGTTTAGGGACTGACTGGCGGGAATATCTTTCGGAATATATTCGGCATACGGC
This sequence comes from Vandiemenella viatica, assembly GCA_031002005.1. NCBI lineage: Eukaryota > Metazoa > Arthropoda > Insecta > Orthoptera > Morabidae > Vandiemenella > Vandiemenella viatica. The sequence goes on from JARYHS010013630.1 coordinate 244,294,274, forward strand.
GGCCGACTCCGCACAGCGCAATGGCATAACATCTCTGACAGCAACCTAGTGGCAGCGCCTGGACTCAGCAGTGAAACGCGGAGGAACTGCAGCGGTGGTTGGTGATCTGTAGGACCGGGGCGTCCCAGTCGGACTCTTCCTTCAGAGTAGCGTCACGCCACGCCACAACGCGTTCCTTCGACTCGGCCGGGCCCGCACAACAATTTGTGAGTTAGGTTCGTCTTTTACGTTAGGGCAAACGCTAAAACCACTAACCAACCTTCTGTATCTGCCCAGGAGACGATAGAAAATTTAAATTAAAACCTTAAAACTTAAACCAGTATAACTATAGTAGACGTAAAAAAATTGCATTTAGACACCACGCTTCTGTCGCATGGCAACACTTTTAGCGGGACCCCCGGGGAATATATACGGCTGTTTCTTGGCAAGGTACAGAACGTTTTTGATTTAATTTAGATACCCACAGAGGTCAGAATGAGAATTTTAATTAGTAAATTGGAAGAGGGGGCATATCTTCTTCTTTAATTTCACGAAAATTGCCAAGCTTCTATCATATATGATGGATTACGTGAAGAGCTGATTAAGAGGTTTGAACCTAGGGTTAGTGCTTGGTTTTACCAGAAAAAAATAAGAACAATGAGGTGGAAAATCGGGGAGACCCTTGAAGATTTCATAGATAGGCTTAAGTATGTAAGTAGCTTAATTTATAAATTAACAGGGGAAGTAGAAGATGATCTAGCTATTTCATATGAATCTGACCAACGACTGTTGGAAATTTTCCTTTCAGGGGTGCGTAAAGAGCTGTGTGAATTTGTTTCCCTCAAAAAGGTCCTAAACATTCAATGACGCAGTCGAATAATCTTCATTGTACGAACAGGTTAAGAGTAATCCAGCACTAGAAGACAGGACTAGGTCTATTAAGCCTGTATTTCATATCAAAAGGTAATTAATTGCTGTTATTGCTGAGCTCCCCGTCATAAAGTAAGTGCTTCCAAAATCCTTCTAATAGGGGAAAAAATCTGGGCAAACATGTAAATAGATCCACTGGCATTCAAAGCAGAAGGTGTTTACTCACAAATGAGATGGCGTGTCCAAACTGTTGTAGAACAGATGGGGGAAGTAGTAGTTACAACAATAGATTTCGCGGCGACAGGAGAAATAAATGCTCAGAGGGTAACTGGGATGCAAATAGAGTGTAATAGAAGAAGGGATGTGAACAATAGGGAGGATAGGTCTGGTAGTACAATTTGCAACAATGAAAATACACAGGAAAACTAGTTTCGGGTGGCCAAAACGACCCCGGTGCGTCACTCTAGCCGGTGAAAAGTGTTCCTGTCGCATGCAGACAGGACTTTTCAGGGGCCAATAATTCAGATTTACTTACAACAGTATATATAAAAGGCAAATGTTGTGAGATGTTGGTAGATTCAAGTGCCAGTTGTTATTTATCAAATGTAAACGTGTGTGGGAAGGAGGGCGTAGATTCGAGTAAGGAAACTCCTGTCCTCGGCGTTAAAGATGTAGAATTGAGTATTGGTAAAGGGAAATTTCTTGCAACTATGTATGTTCCAGATTTGTGTCTTAAATATGAGGGGTTCCTGGGAATTGATTTTTTAAAAATGATATAAGGCAGTTTTGGATGTTGCTGAGTGCTGGGTCAGTTTGAGGAATCACCTCGGTAAAAGCTTCTGCCTGGCACTCAAAGACTCAAAATCGTACTCGCGGGGAAAGATAGACGCATCCATCCCTTCAGAACGGGTGCAGTAATCAGTTTTAAGGTCCAATACTGCATGTACTATCCCATGCTCGATGGGTAAGGTTCTGTACATTCCATTGTCTAGGGAAATGGAGACAAACCAGTCTTTATGGTTACTTCCCTACCTGTAAATGATTTCTTAGACCCAAGGAGGGTTTATGTGAAGAGGTTCATTTGTAATATAGAACTATGTAATGGAGGGAAATGCATCCCAGTCATGCTTGAAAATTTTAGTAATAGTGAAGTACGAGTAGAGAGTCCGTGGAATTGCATAATAACATATGTGTCAGTTGTTAGAAATGAAGACTTGAACCAAGACATTACTCATTTAGGAGCCATGTAACAAAATAACTGTGTCAAATAGGTTCGAAACAGGATAGAAAATCCCCAAAGTTGATTTTGACAGTTACCTGGGGCACCTACTAGTAGAGCAACAAGTAAAAAGTAAAGAGTTATTAAAGAAATATGTAACTTTGTTTGTACCTAACCAAAGCCTATATATGACCAATATAGTCGAACACAGGATTCCGACAAGTAACGCACCCTCAATCGCCGGTGTAACAGTTAGCGTTCTCACCTCGCATTCGGGAGGACGGCGGTTCGAATCCTCGTCCGGGCATCCAGATTTGGGTTTTCCATGGTTTCCCAAATCACTCCAGGCAAATGCCGGGATGCTTCCTTCAAAAGGCCATGGCCGAATTCCTTCCCATTCCTTGCCCCCATCCTTGCCCCCCATCCTTTCCCGTCTCTAAAGACCTCGATGTTAAAAAGAGACGTAAAGCAGTTAAAAAAAAGGACCCTCAATCTAATGTAGACCCTATAAAGTCCCCTTTCACCAGAGACAGATACAAGATGAATTGATTGAGCACCAGTTAAAAGATCACGTGATTCAGGAATCCACATCACTATGTTCCGCGCCGGCCATTTTGGTCGCTAAATGAGAAGCGGATACAGAGACAAAGTATCGTTTTTGCGTAGACTATCAACAGTTGAAGAAGGTCACATTACCTGATATATACCCATTTCCTAATATTTCGGAAACAATCGACTACTTAGGGAATTGTCAATAATTCTCTACATTGGATTTAAAATCAAGTTACCAAAGGTTCCAGTAGCAAAAGAGGACTTACAATGGCATTTAGTTTACAAAACGCATCCTCTATTTTCCAGCGCTTAATGGACTCCCTTTTACGTGAAAACCACATTTGGCTTTAGTATACTTGGATGATATAATTATCTATTCTAAAACATTTGAAGATCACTTAGAACACCTTAAGAATATTTTTGAGAGATTACGCAAAGCCTATCTAAATTTATCTTTCAAAAAATGCCATTTAATGTTACCAGAGATTGATTGTCTTGGACAATGATCTCAAAGAAAGGGGTAAAGCCAAACTCAGGCTGGTCTCGGCATTAAAATCATTTCCGACCCCTACAAATGAGAAGGAGTTACAATCATTCCTAGGACTTTCGTAAATTTATCAAAGATTACGCGCAAATTACCAAATCACAAGCTTTGTTGCCATGTAAGGGGTAAAATTTGAGCGGTCTGCAGAGTCTACACAGGCCATGAAGACGGTGAAGGACATGCTAACCACCCTATCGCTAATCTGTTTCCCAAATTTCTCCGAAAATTTTATTTTAACCTCGGAAGCATCCATTTCCGCTATTGGGTAGTTTTATCGCAGAGGGTAGACGGGCAGTAGAAACCAGTCACTTATTTTTCGCGATAGTAAAGCACAGCAGAATCTAGACACCAAACAATGAAAGTAAACTTTTTGCTTTGTTGTGGGGAGTCTACTATTTTAAATGTAATTTATGGGAGGAATTTCGAAGTGGTAACGGATTATTGTTCATTACAATGGTTATCAAATCTCAAGGATCCCTCGAGCCGGTTGATGCGCTGGGCTCTGCTTTTGTAGGAATACGACTATACTATCACTTATCGACGGGGGAAGGATTGGGGTAAGGCAGATAATTTAAGTAGGAAGGTGAGTGTAATGGAGGCCCAACAACAACCCACATTAGCGCAACTGCCGATAGAGCAGTCCAAAAATAGAGAATGCGAACGCTTTGTCGTGCGGGACAGCGTCCTATACAGGATGACTCAGAAAACGGAACAGGTCGTCGTACCCAAGTTACTTCGAGAGACCGTAATAAAGCTACCAGGACACCGTATTTGGCAGTCATTGTGGTTATAAAACGACCAATTGAACCATTGCCAAACAATTCTTGTGGCCTTAACGAAAATGCGACATTGAAGACTATATACAGAGCTGCCATATCTATAATGCTCGGTAGACGAAACGAAACATCGGGAAAGGATACAACTATTGCCTGAAACCACTGTACCTTTCCAGAGAGTGCATTTAGATATACTGGGCCCGTTTACAAGGAGCGATACCCGGTCACATTTTCATTCTAATAATAATTGATGCTTTTCCACGATACCTAGTGATGGTACCCCAAAGCTGACATCTCCCCGATACTGAGGCTAATGCTTTTGTAGTCAGTTGGATCCTAAATTTTGGTATTCTTGACCCCTTATTACCAACAATGGGAGTAATTTCATGTAATCCCTGTTCACCCAGGTCTGTCAACTATGGGGGAATAGAAAAGTTTAGCACTTCACCCCTGTGGCCCTCTATGAACGGTAGGTCAGAACGACTACATAGAACCATTGCAAAGGCACTTAGCTGCTATATGAATAAGCTCCAGACAAACTGCAACAAATTTCTCCCCTCTGTCGTTTCGACTTATAACGGCAGAATACATGCTTCCACAAATCGTACACCCTACGAGATCATGTACGGTAATGAGATGAATTAGCCTTTGAAATTTTTCGATCGCTAAAGATATCATTAGTTCGGAAGTACGAAGTTTGGCTCATAAGCTGAAACGAATTTGGAACACTGTATGAAGAAACAACGCACGAGCTTTCGAAAGTCAGAATAGACACTACAATAAGCGAGCGATGCCACAGGAAATACATTTAGGGTTATACGTTATACTCAAGAATCCTACTAGGAAAAACGGTACTTGTTCGAAGTTCAATGTCACTTGGTCAGGGACATACGAGGTCTTTCACCTACCAACCTGTGTGAATTTAAAACTAAAACTCCCAGACAGAGAGGTAACTGTACACAAAAACCGGCTCAAACGATATATCTGGCGTAAGTCGCCCCCTAAGCCGCAAATTCCAGCGGAAAAGCCACCGCGGTATTTACCAGTGCAAGGGAAACAGACAGCCCATACAAAACTTCCATCTAATAAGGCCAGAAATACCACCTACAATTTATAAAATAACGGCAAATAGCGCAGTGGGAAACGCACCACTACCCGCTAACCAAGCAGTACAGTCAAAGCAGCTATCCCCAGTAATAACAATTCTAGTCACCCATATCATTTGCGAGTAGAAAATAAGTAATAACTCCCGTAAACTAAGTACATTCCTGTGATAATTCTGTTTATTTTCAGCTCGCCGAAGGTACTGCCAGCGGGGCCGGAGCGTGCAGGCTAGAACCATGGCCTCAGCCTTGAGGGACATCATAATCTTAAATTATTGTTGAGCCGTGCTTGGCTCGCATTGTTTATTTTCCCTGCCCTCGATTGTCTTCTGAAGCTGGTTCCTGCAGATCCCGCGCGTTAGTTTCGCCCGTGAGAGCTGGCTGTGGCTCTGGTGGTGCCTTCTACCGGCTGATGGAGTTGATTTTCGTGGATATGAAACCGGGAAGTCAGTCGGTCGGCAGCAGCGGATTGGTTCATTGGGTCTAACATTTTCCCTAATTGACTGCGACGTTGGAGGTCTGCTGGTAAAAGCGAGGACTTGTAATTTGACCCGGCGACCTGGAAGTACCGCATGATGTGGATTTGTGACCCGACCGAGACCGTTCCTCGCTTGCATTAATCGAGGGAATTCCTCCGCTGCGCTCTATGTTCGCGAGCGTTTTTCCGCCGATTGGGGAGCACGGCAGCGGGCGGGGCTGGCGGTGGCTTCGAGGTGATAAATTGCCATTTTCTAGCACTGTCGGGTATTTAAGGTAGTATACCTGATGATCCCAACTACAAAGTGCGTCGCTTACAGCATTCTTGTTAATTGTGCTTAATAATTTTGTTACAGGAATGGACAAAATTCCCCGATACGTGGTGCTAATCGTTCCCGCTACCTTATCAGTGTGTGTGGGTGGTAACGACTTATGCGCCGGCGTGTACACAATATAGTGTGTTAGAACCTTTTGGTAAGAACTTGATTCTTAAGGTTAAACTGAAGGACGCTAAGATAAACTGATTCCTGTTTGTTTAAAATAATTGCTGTAATTTTGCCTCCTGTGTACAAATTTGTGTTTGGTACAGGCTGTAAATTTGTTATATGATGGTAAATTGGTAAGAGCCTACCCTGTTATATTACGTTTCCAAGCATGTAAGGATTTTCTGTTTGCATGTTTGATACAAGTGGAAATATTGTGATTAGTCATATTGTCATGGCTTAACAAGGTTGTCATCGCATTAATATATATTTGTATTGGTACAGGATTTATTAAGATCATAATCTGCAAGATCGAAGCTTTCTTATGTATTATATTGTATTATATTATTTGTGATATTCTGTTTAAGTTTAATCGTTGACCATGATTCTTGTAATAAAATGTTTGAACAAGGTTTGCACTTTATAAACATGCTTCCACATGCTTCCCACTGAGTCCTTAGTTGCTACCACACATATCAATTCTATCTTATTATTTAGGTTTAACCGCGTTCAACTGGTTGCGGCCATGACGTGTAGACGAGCTTTGCTCCACAAAGTTATTCTAGTTGTAATATATACTCAGAATTGTAAATTCTGTCGCTGGAAAAATTGTCCTTCATGTCAGACGGTGGGGCTCGTGTAAGCACGTCTTACGCACGCTGACGCAACAGCTGCCCGGCAACGCTGAGACTGCAATGTCGAGCCTGTGGCCCCGGTTCAACGGCAGAATAAGTATCAAATAGTACTTATTGACGTAGATAAACATTGGTCATTAGTAACTAAAAAGGGGGACTAAGATTGCTTAGAGAGAATAGTAATAATAATACTACTACTAATAATAAAATATATAGGAACTAGCATTTTCTCGCTGCTTTGCACGGGTGGGTCTTGGCGTGTATATAAATATTCTGAGATTTTTTAGTTTAGAATCAAATATTAACTTGGGGAAGCAAAAAATATAGATTTCATTTAAAGATTTTCATTTCTTTTAGTTACTATCTTAGGTTAGGTTTTCATACTATAGTTCGAAAGTTTTTTGTTATACTTATATATTATCACTATATAATATATAAAAAATAAGAAATTAAAGCTACGTGTAACATTATGACTAACGGTCCAATAAGGATGTACCGAAAATCAGTTGCCCTCTTGGTCAGAAATTTGGAACACATTTTTCCAGAGGATAGAATGTGCCTGTTAATAAAAAAACGATGTACCTTACTTCTTAGACATAAAGCAACACGAAAGTTACCGTCTGCGATAGATTTAGCAGTACATTCAACGGCCATTTATAAAAATATCTTTGCCGCCAACGATAGCATTTACAACAACAAATCTAAAATTGCTTGCAAGTTTTCGTATACAATATGTGTCCATTCTCATGCCGTTGGTAATATGTATTTCTTGCTAATAACTTCTATGCACCCAATTTCTAGCCATCTTTCTTTATTGTATATCAAAATTGAAGTGTTTATATTGAAATACGGCCTGGATCAGAAAAAAACATATGTCGCCTTTACCACACGGAAATATAGGTTAGACATACACAATGGTTGTTTTGTTTTGGGAATTACACGGCCTCACTAACATGGCACGCATTAGAGCAGCTTATTAATTACTAACAATAATTGAATGCCTTATGCCTTTAGTTGTTCCAAGAACATTATGGTTCAGGATGTATTTCGACCTAACCACAATCTATACTGATATTACCGCTTCAAAATCAAACGATGCTGACACACCTAAACGCGTGAAATGCATTGCTAAAGACATTTCCAGTAATTACAACATTGTCTATTTAAGGATTCAATGTACACGTTTCATAAATTATAACAATATCATAATACTACTTCAGTTCGAACTGCAAGAGTACTGAAACACGCACAGTGATACATTTCTGTATTGCGATGTAACGTTTGTGGTGATATCTCGCACACGCTGGAGACTCCAACAGCAACCGCAGACATTTCGCACCCACTCCAAACCACAATCAGCTCGCAGCAGTTGGCAGCAGCCGCCGGAGGGCAGAGCGGTATCGTGCATCTAATAGCGCACGCCGGCCGGCAGCAAGAGACCCAGTTGCTCGCCAGTCATCGGTCAGTCTTCACACTCGCGCTGGAATGCGATTCATTGCAAGACAGGAGGAGGATGAGGAGGGTCATGGGAGTGTACAGGGCATATACTGGTGATGAGGCATGGAAAGATATTGCAATAGGTATGAAAAGTAGTGCATGGAAGGGAAAAGATGACCATGACCACAAGCTGGCACTCGATTTCAGGCACAAGGGTGTGGGAAGATTCTCTTTTTTAGTTAAGGGTGTCAGGGATTGGAATGAGTTACCAAGAGAAATGGTGAATAATTTACCGAAAACTTTGAAGGAATTTAAAGATAAAATTTGTAGAGGGCAAATGTAGGTGGGTGCAGGATAGGGGGAAGATGGGTGTGTAGGGAAATTGCCACCGGAGCCTGTGCTCCATTGCAATTAAATTAAATAAATCTGTACTTCAGTTGCGGACGTAAAGTAGTGTGACATTTCAGGTATCAGACCGTAATTCGATTCGTAATAAGTGTCACGATATGTGTGAAATATCAAAATTTCAGTCATAGTACTGATTTCAAAAGAGCTGTATTAACGAAGGTTATGGTAAGTTTGCTACACTGCCTGGACCAGAATGATTACTAATATTCCATGGTGCACAGTGGATTTGGAGTTCAGAATGTGGTTACCATTGCGAATTCTGACTATAAAGACGTCAGAATCTGCTCAAGAAGTCTACCCCACTAAGGGGGCGTCCATTAATTACGTGGGGTGAAAAGGGGTGTGGGGGGGGCGAAATCCAGTGAAATCTCACGTAGCATTTGAAACTCCTGAAGGGCAGTATAGCTAAAAAAAAGAAAAAAAGATCCACAAACGACGAGGATACCGACTTTAGGGGGAGGGGGGGTTCTCTGAAGTAGGAGAGCTAAAAAAAGGATCTAAGAAAAACTACAAGGTCGGTAGTAGGGTTGGCGAAGTCCCGTCAAAATCTCATGTCAGTTTAGGGGGAGATCTCACTACGGGAGAGGTGGGGGTTAGGGATTACGTAAAAACATCTTACGTAAATAATGGACGCCCCCTAAGTGAGTAATATTTGTAACCGTATCTTTTGGCGTGCGTTACATCTTTGTTACCTACATCCCGGCTTTGACAACGCTTTTCATTGAAGATTAAAAGCAAAGTAAGCAGATGACCAAATTTTCAACCCTAAAGGAGGATTTTTTCTGCTGAGTAGTAACATAAAATTTTATACCATAACACACTTTCAAGCGGACGAAGTCGCGGGTAACTGCTAGTTTATAATATAGTATAGATACACAGCACACCTATAAAAATGATAATACACGAAAAAATCAATAAATTCTGTTATATCGTAAACATAAACATAAATGGCGTGGAATAGTCTGTAGCATAAAAAAACCAAAAAACAATGCCATCTATTGGATGGTTACCCAACCTAGATAACCAAGTGTTGTATCGATAAATTAACACATCGCCATCTGTTAGAAACTTATTGAACTATAATAATAATTTCATGTGGTCCTAATGATCTGGTAACAGAGTTTCTATTGCAATGTAGTCTTCACGGGTGTGCAGCCGGATGGTGTTTTGAAAACACAACGTTTCGACAACCAGCTCGGTTGTTGAAACGTTGTGTTTTCAAAACACCATCCGGCTGCACACCCGTGAAGACTACATTGCTTCAGTACGCCGGGAAAGTCTCCACGCACACAGAGTTTCTATTGGTTGCGTATTCCGCCCCTGTCGTAGCCGCCTTAACCTAGCGCACCAATCTTGCCGGGTACAGGGGACCTTCAGTTTAACATGGAATCCGAGTCACAGTACCGTCCTGGCGCACTCTACATTACACAGCAAGCTGCCCCAGAGATGTTGGCCAGGTTAAGTGCCTTTGAAAATCACCGCCAAGACGGGGATTCGAGCCGGGGACGTTTCAATCTCCAGTCGGACGCCTTAACCACTGAGCCACCAGGCTGTTCACACTTACGGTTCGCAATAATAAATGTTGAGGTCAATAATCGAGATAAATACTATCCTATGTTTTAAGTTGGACCAAATTATACACAGTAAGCCAAATTTAATCAAAATCGGTTAAGTAGTTTCGGAGTTTTTCTCGTGACGCTAGATTTTTATATATATAAGATAGACAGGTAAAATACAATAAAGGTAGACACCATTATAGGGAATTGTTTTAATTGCTTAGGAGTAAGACAGGCGTGTCCAACGATTCTTGTAATCAAGCTAAAATGGGTACAATAGTAAATGGCTATCTAGCAGTTTTCAAATGTAAGATGTTCCTAGTAATATTTCTTGTGGTTATCCCGCATATATGTATGTTCAATATTACGTCTCTCACTAGTGGGGCTGTATTTTCCAAAGAGGCAGACCTTGTGACCTAGAATTTTCATTGGTCTCTTGTTGCACAGTTTGAGGAAATTCGCAATCATAGTTTGCAGTTACAAGAAGTTTTTAATTCATTAGAAGCAGTTTTCCACAAATTTCTTTCTTTTGATGACGATATAGCCCACACAAATTTCGCTAGTATAAAGGTAGCATTTACTTCCCTCAGTAACGAGTCCCAAACCCTTACTTCCTTATGGGAGTACTAAAAAAAAAAGGGCGTTATTCGACTTCGGAGGCTCGGTTTTGAAAAAAGTTTTTCGGGACCTTAAACGAGCGAGAATATAAACTCCTTATCTCACGATTAGATAGCCTCGAACAGTCGGCGGATAATTTACAAATCAGCACTGCTAAGCAGGTCTTGTTGATTAAAAACTTCGGAGACACCATAACGAATGACACATTCCTTATAAGTAGGTTAGCCCATACCTTCATTGATAAAGCTTCGGAACTACAATCCACCTTCAAGAAAAACCTTAAAGAATTAGACAAAATGTTCGTTCAAGAATTGCACAGTTTGGTAGTTTTAAACCAGTTGGTCTTAGCCATCACTAACAGCGGAACGGAATTAACTAGGTTGAGGATTAGTGTCTTACAGTCTACTTATGGGAGACTTTGTGATGTCCTTCTAAGCCCAAAGGTCTACTTGAAACATTTGCAGTTGATCCAGAAACAGCTACAAGTCAGCAGCTACATGATATTCCCTTTTCATCTCGAAAACATTTACCAACATTGCCAAATCTTTACAGTCAACGTAGTTTTGATAGGCGCAAACTTGAGGCTCGTAATCGGCGTACACATAGAAACCGCAGAATCAGTGTTAACTCGTTATTAAATTTATAACTACCCCGAACACTGGACCCAGGCAGGCCATTACATACGTTGGAAAACTAACAATCTCTTGTTACACAGCTAAACCCAAAAATCCTAAGCTGTAATAAACAAAAATAAAATTATTGGTGCTAGGTACAGTCAGGAACAGAATTCGCGAGACCCCTCGCCGTTCGATTATGCTTCATTCAAGACACAAACACCTCATGGGACAGCAAAACTGGTAGGTCGTACACAAAATTCATGATAAAATAGACCTCTCATACCCAACACATTATACAACACCTTAATTTTGTTTTCACCATAACATATTTAGAAGGCAAGATTAACTTGATGGCAGTAGCAACAGTTGTAGTAGTAATAAGAATAATTAATAATAGTTAATCCATTATCAATGTGAATTAGTGGTTCCAAATTTTAAAGCTGAAAGAATGGAGGTAGGAAACCTTTCGTATCAACCTTTGTTTCTACCTAACACTGATACTTTATGGTTTTGTGTCAAGAATTACTTATTGTCTTCCAAGCCTGTTGGGTTAGAGTTAACACTCTTAACTAGAATTCGGAAGGACGCGGATTCAAACCACTACGGATACCCAATTTTAGTTTTCCATGGTTTCCATAAATTTCTCAAATCGAACTGAGGAAAAGTTCCTTCAAAAAAACTTTACCGAAATTCTTTCCGATCCTAGTTCCAATACTCCCAGGGTTCAAACCACATTGGCGTAGAAGAAAATGAAAGAGAAGAAGAAGAAGAGGGGGGAGGGGAAACTAACGTGGTGGGTGAGTAGTAACTCTTTAACCTGGCTTCCACGAGAACGTGGGTTCGAATCCACGTCCGGTCATCTAGATTTTGGGTTTCGATGGTTTCCCCAAATCACTCCAGGCTAATGCCGGGTCGGTTCCAACAAAAGGTCTTGGCCGAATTCCTCCCCATTCCTTGCCCCCTAATCTTACCTGCCTCTAATGACCTCGACGAGTTGTGAAGCCAGAAGTAAAATTTAAAAAAAAAAACTAAAAATATTTTTTAATCTTGTCAATATCAAGGTTGATTAAAACAAAAGCACTTACCACCACGATTTCATCACAGGAAATAATTATGCCTTTGTGGTGGGTTTTGGACCTTTCCCTTGTTGAATTTATCTTATAAAAAAAACTACCGACAACGCTAGCGAAGCGTCTACAGTGCTAATTCCACATGTGGAGAGTCGCCAGTCGAGTGTTATTTATCTTTAGGGCTGGTCGATGTTGAAATCATTAGAGAGGAGAAAGGACTGGGGGCATTGTAGTAAACGAGCGGCAATTCACTACAACCAAGTTTGGATTCGTCTCTGATCAACCACTCCCCGATCAGCTTCCCGAAGATATGTGACTATAAGATCAGAGCAATTACGTTCTGCCCTCACTTATTGCTAGTAATGAGCAGGAATCAGCGATACAAATGAAAACATGTAGTTGAAAGAATGGAGTGACTTTAATACTTGAATAAAATTGGGTACATAGAAATACACTTGAAATAACTGAAAAATACTGCATAAAATAACTCTCATAAAAGGAATCTCTGACTAATAAAATCCTGTCACTCGGAATATTCTTTCTAAGCCAGCAGAAGGGTATAAATGCATTAGCCTTTACCTAATAAAATCTGCATGCCGTCTGGCAACGTGGTCCATCCTGAGAATCGGCGAATAGACTGCCCTGGAGGCTGTTCTCGACTGCGCTCTCCAGAGTAGGAGCGTAGTGGAGGAAGTCATGTGACATTAGTTCTATTCATTTAAAATTCCTTGCTAAGGGATTTCTGGGCTACCGTGGTAGGGGGACTCCTTCCCACGGGAAGTGACTTTGCCCAGTCTTGAGCTCTGCTTCGTTGGGTGGAATTACATTACATAGCTGCAGCTTGGGGGGCATCCACAAATTACGTGAGGTGTTTTTCCGGATTTCTGGACCCCCCCTCCCCCTTGGTGAGATTTCATGAGATCTGGCCGGACCCCCCCCCCCTCTGGTGAGATCAGGTCCGTGAGAACCCCCCCTAGAAATCGCACTCGAAACTTTTGTAGACCTTTTTGACGAAATACCCTCCTAAAATCGGACTTAGGCGCAAATTGTAGACCTTTCTTTTGGCTCTACTATCCCCAAATTTTCGCAAAATCTCACGTGAGATTTCCGTAGACCCCCCCCTCCCCCCTGGTGAGATTTGGTGAGATTTCGCCGGACCCCCCCCCCTATTTCACCTCACGTAATTTATGGACGCCCCCTTGAGAAAAATTACTTAATCCTGATCTGGATCGAAAGATCGTCTGTGTCCAATAGCAGAATGAGGTCTCTCAAATACTACAATATCCTCATCATTGAGTTCATTGTTAATGTCTCGGTTAATGTGAATAGGTCTTCTACCTTTTATACGAGATAATTCAGTACCAGTAGAGTGGTTTACAATAGTGGTTTTCACACAAAATCTAATTACAACATTCAGCTGCAATATTGCCGCATGAACGCCAGTGTACCGTCTGCCAGCATGGCGCAGCGGGTAGCGTCACGAATTGCGGTACCGAAGGTCGCCGGTTCAATCCCGCCCACTGACAAAAATTATTTAATTCTGTTTATTATTTCCAGAAGATTCTACATGTTTCCTAAGGTCACTTGTAACTTCTACACATTTCACTTGTTAACTACTCTTGTAATCTCTAGTACGTTCTATCTGTGTATAAATAGAAGAGCATTCTGCCCAAGAGGCAGTCAGTGCTGCGTGTATGTTTGAGTTCTCAATAAACCTGTTCTCAGTTTAAGTGCTGTGTTCATTGACAAGTAACCTTCGAATTCACACCTGCCCCGGTTCCAACGCGACATAGTTTGGTGGAGGCGCCGGGTAGCCTGTGCAACAGCTGCATCGTCGTGGCTCCGATTAGGCAACGTAAAAGTCGCCGCCTACACGGACTGGAACCGGACTACAAAGGATATACTCAGTACGTCCTTCCGAAAGTCCGCGTCATTAGGAAACCCATGGCGGCAAGCCAGCTGCACATTCGACACCCATCGGTGTTCTCTGGAGACGCTGGACAGGATCCTAACAAATGGCTAAAAGGGTTCGACCGAGTCGCCAAGTACAACAGGTGGGATCATACCATGTGCTTGGCAAATGTTTATTTCTATCTGGACGGAACCGCCCAGCAGTGGTTCGAGAACAACGAAGAAAAACTGAATAACTGGGAAATGTTCCAGACGGAACTTAAGAAAACGTTTGGGGACCACCAGCGACAAATCCGCTCGGCGGAAGAACAACTGAAGAACCGGGCCCAACGACATGGGGAGCCGACGCAATCTTACATACAGGATGTTTTGGCCCTATGCAACGTAGTCAACCCGAATATGACTGAAGCCGACAGAATCACGCACCTAATGAAAGGTATTGCAGAAGACATGTACCAAGCTCTTCTGATAAAAGACGTCGCTACGACGGAAGAGTTCATCAAGTGGTGCCAGCGGATTGAGGAGATGCAACAAAGGAGGGTTGGACGAAAGAAGTATGACAGACTTCCCAACGTAGTCCCTATGGCAGTTGTGGAAGACCAGCACGACTTTGCGGTCTCTCATACGACAAATTGTGAGAGAAGAATTACAACAGTTCATGGCAGCTGGGACTCTTGAACCGAGTGAGCATCAGATCATGGCCATGGATGTAAGCCCAGTGGGTCATGAAGGGGCCGACGCGGCGGAAAAAAGAGGTATTTCAGACAATAGCTCCTGTCTGCCGAGCCAATCGCACTCGACGTGAAGAATGGCCTCGCCCTGATATGACGTATGCCGCAGCTGCCAAACGGCAGCCTAGGAACCGGCCGACACGGCCACAACCAAATCCTCCGGCACCTATGACGTCCCGCAGACGAACGGACGTCTGGAGGACAGAAGACAACGCGCCAGTATGTTTCCACTGTGGGCGCCCTGGACATGTCGTACGATACTGCAGAGAGAGAAGACGAGTATTTGACGATTATTTTGCCGCAAGACGTCCGCCATCAGAACAGGTTCTACCCCAGGCAGCCACCCGCTGACGAGTTCGGTCGACCTACGGGAAGAAGCCCATCGCCGTACCCTAGACGAGGTCGATCCCCGACGCGCCGCTGCCGTTCATCGTCGCCGGACAGAGCTACCAGCCGCTCCCCTAGCCGCCGCACGCAGGAAAACTAAGCAAGGCGACCATCTACGGAGGTGAGGCCGCCGCAGATGAAAATCCTCCATGGATGACAGTCACTAAGATGTCGGGAAATCTCATCAACGTTTAATCGACGGCCAACCTGTCCGGGCGCTGGTTGATTCAGGAGGCTTTCTTTCTCCGTATTGTCGGACATTATCGTCGCACACTAAAGAAGACAATGTTCCGTGATACGGGGGCAACTGTGCTAAAGGTCGCAAATGGAAAGTACGGTCCAGCCAGCTGGAGCTTGTGTCGCGAGAATAACCATCAACAACAGGACCCAGCCAGTTGAATTTGTCATTTTAAAGAATCTAGTCATAATGTCATCCTTGGATGGGACTTCCTTAAGGCATCCCAAGCTGTCATTGACTGTGGAACATCTGAGCTGCAAATTGAAGAAGTCGTTGCGACGGGTACACGTGACGCAGAATCTTCTGGGAAGTTATTCGCCGTTGACAACGTGACAATCCCGCCGTTCGCAATGAGAAGAGTCCCAGTCAAAAACACGGACGACCGCAACCTTGAAGTGCTTGTCGATAGTAGAAAGTTTATTAGGCTCACGAAAGAAATCTACATACCAGCGGCTATCATAAGCATTATCGGTGGTCGAGGAGACATTTGGATCACCAACTGTCACGAGCAGTCACAAATTATCCCCAAGGGAATGTGCATAGGGACAGCTGAAACAGTCCAGGAGGGCGAGCTCAACGTCATTAACGAAGATCCATGCTCTGTTACTAGTACCGACAACACGCTGGAGGAAACAACTATGGAACTGCCAATAGGGTCCGGCCTGACAAAGGAACAACGCCACCGGGTGTTAGCTATACTACGCCAATTCTCTGGTGTATTCACACCCCAGCAAAACAAAGGTCGGACGAAACGTCCACGATAAAGCATCGTATCAATACTGGGGATCATCCGCCCATTAGCCAGCGCTCGTACCGATTGTCACCAGTCGAAAGGCGAATAATTCGAGAGGAAGTGGAGAAGATGTTGCATAATGACATTATTCAACCTTCGGAGAGTCCTTGGTCATCTCCGGTGGTCCTCGTAAAGAAGAAGGATGGTACGTGGCGATTCTGTGTCGACTATCGGCGGCTGAACAAAATCACAAAGAAAGATGTCTACCCACTGCCGCGCATCGACGACGCCTTAGACTGCTTGAAAGGAGCTACATACTTCTCAACCATGGACCATGCAGACAGGCTACTGGCAAATCGAGGTTGACGAAGCTGACAGAGAAAAGACGGCCTTTATTACACCTGATGGCCTCTATGAATTCAAAGTAATGCCATTCGGATTATGCAACGCTCCGGCCACATTCGAACGCATGATGGACAACTTACTTCGACACCTCAAGTGGACGACGTGTCTTTGTTATTTAGATGACATTGTTGTTTTCTCGAAAACATTTGAAGAACATCTGAGTCGCCTGTCAACGGTGCTGAAGTGTGTTCAGACTGCAGGACTCCGCCTCAATCCGAAGAAGTGCCTCTTCGTCGCCAAGAGATAAAAATCCTGGGGCACCTGGTCAACGGAGATGGCGTCCGCGCTGATCCAGATAAGTAAGGGCAGTCATGGAATTTCCAACTCCTCAGCACATTCGTGATGTGAGAAGCTTTCTTGGGCTGGTGCTCATACTTCCGGCGTTTCATAAAAGGATTCTGTAACATGGCACGTCCACTGCAAGAACTTTTGCAGGGAGACGCCAAGTTTTACTGGGATGAAACTAAAGAAAGATCTTTCCAGGCACTTAAGGAGGCTCTAACTTCCGCACCAGTTCTAGCCTTATACGACGAGAATGCAGAAACTGAACTTCACACTGACGCCAGCGGTTATGGGATCGGTGCAGTGCTTGTGCAAATTCAGGAAGGTGCTGAGAAGGTGATAGCCTATGCATCAAGAGTATTCTCTAAGCCCGAGATAAACTACTCTACAACCGAGAAAGAATGCCTCGCAGTTGTCTGGGCTATCAACAAGTTTCGTCCGTATTTATTCGGCAAACCTTTCACCGTCGTGACAGACCACCATTCTTTATGTTGGCTAACCAGCTTGAAGGATCCATCAGGTCGACTAGCAAGATGGGCACTTAGACTTCAAGAGTACGACGTCACGGTGGTATTCAAAAACGGACGCAAACACAAGGATGCCGACAGCCTTTCAAGGAATCCTTTAATAGAACACAACAGCATGAATGGAATTTCAGCCCTCGCTGAATTAGGTGACGTTGCAGCTGAACAGAGGGAAGATTCAGAGTTATTAAGAACCATAGACGCCTTGGAGAAAGGAGAACCGGCCAAAGGAGGTTTCAATTGATAGATGGGACATTGTATAAGAACAACTACGATCCACTAGGCCCCAAGTGGCTTCTGGTCGTTCCAGCTCATCTCCAGCCAGCTATTCTCAAGTATTTCCACGACGCTCCAATATCCGGTCATCTGGGATT
The DNA here is from genome assembly GCA_031002005.1 of Vandiemenella viatica. Classification (NCBI taxonomy): domain Eukaryota; kingdom Metazoa; phylum Arthropoda; class Insecta; order Orthoptera; family Morabidae; genus Vandiemenella; species Vandiemenella viatica. The sequence goes on from JARYHS010013630.1 coordinate 244,312,202, forward strand.
TGTGAAGACCCTGGACCGAATCAGACGCAGGTATTACTGGAAGGGTCTCTACCGATCTGTCAAGCATTATGTGAGTCACTGTAAAGAGTGCCAGCGACGGAAACATGTGCCGCAATTACCTCCAGGTCATCTAGTACCAATTCCACCTGCAGCAGTTCCATTCCACCGAATTGGGATCGACCTTTTGGGGAGGTTCCCGAAGTCGACAACCGGTAACCGATGGATAATAGTCTGCACCGACTACCTCACGCGCTACGCTGTCACCAAACCTGTGCCGACTGCAGAAGCTCCAGAGGTTGCAAAATTTCTAGTAGAAGACATTATTTTGAAGCATGGAGCACCACGTGTGATGATATCCGATCGTGGAAAGGTATTCCAGTCAAGACTAGTATCAGAGGTCATGTCAAGATGCGACGTTGTCCACAGGAATGACAACTGCATACCACCCTCAGACAAACGGTCTCACAGAACGCTTCAACAAGACATTAGCCGATATGCTGTCGATGTATGTGGATGTTGAGCAGAAGGATTGGGATATAATACTGCCAGTGGTCACATTTGCTTATAATACAGCAAGGCAAGATACGACAGGCTTCACTCCGTTTTTTCTGCTCCATGGCCGTGAAGCTGAGACCACAATGGATACGCTGTTCCCATTCCAGCCGGACGACAACTCAGGATGACTATATAAAACAGCTCATTACCAGGGTCGAAGAAGCAAGACAGCTGGCTCGCAATACGAACACTGGGCACCTCAGGAGAAGGACCGTCAGCGGTATGACGCAAGCACCGACCTGTTGCGTACAACCCAGGAGATCTCGTATGGATTTTTACCCCTGTCCGGAAGGTTGGGCTTATCAGAAAAGTTACTGAAGCGGTACTTTGGTCCGTATCGTGTCATACGCCGCCGGTCAGACGTCACATACGAAGTCGAGGATTATGAGCCATCTTCGAAACGACGAAAGCGAAGGGACATTGTTCACGTCCTCCGCATGAAGCCTTACTACAATCCTGACGAGCAGCTAGGCACAACCAGCTTCTTGTTCAAGGACTCTGAGGACGGTTTGGATACTGAGGAAGTCGGACAGGAAGATAATAGTACAAATAGGAGGGTCCCTCCAGAACTGCCATACAGAGGACCCACGACAAGATCAAGATCCAGGACACTTCAGCGTGCCCCAAAAGAATCTAACAGCGGGACGCTGTTTTCCTCAGGAGAGGGAGCAATGCCGCATGAACGCCAGTGTACCGTCTGCCAGCATGGCGCAGCGGGTAGCGTCACGAATTGCGGTACCGAAGGTCGCCGGTTCAATCCCGCCCACTGACAAAAATTATTTAATTCTGTTTATTATTTCCAGAAGATTCTACATGTTTCCTAAGGTCACTTGTAACTTCTACACATTTCACTTGTTAACTACTCTTGTAATCTCTAGTACGTTCTATCTGTGTATAAATAGAAGAGCATTCTGCCCAAGAGGCAGTCAGTGCTGCGTGTATGTTTGAGTTCTCAATAAACCTGTTCTCAGTTTAAGTGCTGTGTTCATTGACAAGTAACCTCGAATTCACACCTGCCCCGGTTCCAACGCGACAATATTACGCCAAAAATACTTAAAACAATTCCTTAGACAGCTACAATTTTTACATAGGCAAAATATGATGATGCAAAAAATAAGAACTACACAGATATACGATAAGATCGATTACTGAGACAATGAATAATTTGTAAAAGTGTTTTCTCTTGTTCTTCAATTTCATCTTGGAGTCGCTCTATCTTTAATCCCGCAACTTTCAAATCATCAAGGTTCTTAACAATGTCTTCCATTGGTAAATTCAATTTTAATTCTGAAATATTACGTTTTCTTTTTGTTTATAATGCAACAATCGACTTCTAGATTCAAATCAGTATAAGGTCTGGACTGGTAACATTCGTTCTTATCGTTTGCTGTGATTCTATCAAAATATTTGCTCCATAACCACGACATCTTTGCAAAATTTTTAATTTGCCTGTTCCTTTGAAAATCCGTGGGCTGATTTTCACCACATAATATAGTCATACCTTCATCTTTAGGTGAACAAACAACCATTCGTTGTTATTTAATTTAGTAAACAGACTTTATTTTAAAGAGACTATTTTTCTGGTACAATCACTCGGAATTGATCTAACTGGCTATAACAATTTTACCCCACACAGAGCATCGTCATAGGAAGCAGACAGTGCAAAGTTTTTTTACAAATACTAAGATCAGATGTTAACTGCATAATTCAAGTTCGTCATGATTTACTTTAGCATACAATCTGCGAGACTCAATAATTAAAGTATGTTTTCTGGCAAGATGAACAAATAATTATAATTATTACCAATGGAAGAATTCTGTAAATATTAAATTGATTGTTGTTCGAAAGAGGAATGTTGAGAACATACGTCAAAATATTTTGCGATAAAAAACATCCAGACTGATCATTTTTAATAGAAGATAACCGTTTTCCTCGGAAAGCGGAACTGGGAATCGTTTGTCTTTAATATCATGCCTGATTAACGTTAGATAACTGACAACTTGGGATGGATTAATGATAAGAGGTTGTAGAATTCCATACTGAGCGTTTACAATAGTTATCTCAGCTATAGTTACTACTCTGTGACTCAAATATAACGGATAAATTTTCTAACGGAGTGATCTCTGTGATTTGAATGTTCTTATGCCTAATTTTGTATCTCTGTCATCACCAAAACAAAATGTTTATGTGAGTAATGTATCTTAATCTGCCCAATTAAGTAGTGTAACTGCTTTAATTTTGTTAATATGCCAGAATATTTCTTGAGACATCTCATCGCATTCGTGGGTTGTTACATTCAGTTCAATTAATATGTTTTTGGAAAAAGCGATTGATCGAAATGCATAATTTTCTAAGTTTTGAGAAGCGTCATCTTACTTATTTAAATTCGCTTTTATAAAAATTCTCTTTCTTAATGAGTTAATCTGTGCACCGGTTATATGATCAAAATATAAACCTGGACTGGAACTGAACTTTTCGACCATAAAATCTTGTGTAGCTACGCTGGCGTGAATTACTAACAGAAGACCGTACAGTAGTTCCATCTGAAAGCAAAATAAAAGTTTAGTTAAGTGTACTGTTCCAATCTGTAAAACAAAGTGCATAACTTGAATTATAAATGCAAAACTGTACGTCATAATGTCACAATCGATTGTTCTCTGCTGCGAGTTTAGATGCCTCACGCATGTGGGTGCGTTTAAAGAGCTCGCTTATCAGGTGGGCTCGCCTCGGCCGCGTTATCTTATGCGTGGGCGAGTGGCCTTGCCTCCCGGCCT
>JARYHS010013630.1:244316530-244412509 GCA_031002005.1 Vandiemenella viatica
TTTTGAAAAATCCATACAATCGCCAAAGCTTCTTTCTCCGTAACGCAGTATCTGAGTTCATGATTATTTAACATTCTACTTGCAAACGCTATTGTCTTGTGAATTACTTGCCCGTCAATTTCCTCTTCCTGAAAGATCACGGCCCCTAAACCGTAGTCCGAGCTGTCTGTCGTGAGGCACAAGTCTAGCTCCCAGTTTGGGTGTGATAAAACTATCCCCTGCAGTAGAGCATCCTTGATTCCTTGGAAATCCTCTTCACACTCTTCCGTCCATAACCATTGTGAATTTTTTTTCTCTAGCCTTCGCAGATGTATGCTGTTAAGTTGTTGATCAGGCACAAACTTCCTGTTGTATCCGCACAACCCCAGGAAACTCTTTAATTGGGTTTTGTTAGTTGGTCTGGGAAAACTCCTGATGGCCTCAAGTTTGGACTCATCTATCGAAATTCCCTCAGGGGTGATAACGTGTCCAAAAATTTTAGTTTTGTTCTCAGGAAACACGCATTTTTTCAACTTTATAGTCATGCCTCCATCCTTTAAGGCTGTTAGGACTTGTCTCAGCACATTCCAATGCTGCTCGATAGTACTGGTGGCTATGATAATATCATCAACATAGACTTGTATTTTCTCTAACAACTCCTTTCCCAATACTTGATCCAATGCCCTAATGAAGTTGGCCACTGCATAATTCAACCCAAAGGGTAATACTCTGAACTGGTAACATCGGCGTTCAAATCTAAATGCCGTGTACTTCCGGGAATCTTCGTGAATCGGCTCTTGCCAATACGACGAAGTTAAGTCTAATGACGTGAGGAATCGGGCACCATGGAATTTCTGAAGCAGTTCATCTACGGGTTGTGGATGATCCCTCTCAGTTAATAAGATCTTGTTTAATTCTCGCGCGTCCAAAACTAGCCTAATAGCTGCATCTGATTTGGTTACCACCACGAGAGGATTAACATAGTCACTTTGTGACCGCTCAATTATTCCCCATTCCTCCATACGGTCCAATTCTTCTTTCACCTTGACTCTTTTCGCCAACGGTATGGGATAAGGCTTTACCGCAAATGGTTTATCTTCTCTAACCTTGAACCGGCAACTATATCCCTTCACAAGCCCCGGCTTTTCGGAGAAAACCTCCGAAAACTCATCCAAGATTTCTTGTGGACATTTGCCACAACTTCCTCCTGCCTGCTCATACCCCTGATAATCGTCTTCGTAGGACTTTTGTTCTTCCTCCACGACTTCTTCCGCTTCAGCGAAGGCTATTCTTAACACCTGATTCTCTTTTGAATTCTCATAAGTACTGGTCCTTATGCCGACTTGCACCCTTTCTCCTTTTACTGAAAACTCCATATATCCTCTTCCATAGTACAAGGACACTCCGTCCTCCCCAATCCTGTCCACTCCTAGGATGCACCCCACGTTCAGTTCCGGCACAACATACATAAAAATCTCCACTGTAATTCCTTCTATTTTTACTTCCACCAGTACTTGTTTTCGTACCTTCTTATTCCCTTTCCCAGTTGCCGACATAATCATTATCCAATTTATTGCCCAATACGGTAATTCCTTAACACTCGATAGCTTTTCAACCACTCTCCCCGAGATGCATGACACTTCTGCTCCGGTGTCAATCAATGTCTCAACGCACATTCCATTTACTTCAATCTCCACTGTGGGTACCTTGTGCACTCTTTTTAGTAATTGGTTGTCCTCCAGTAACAGATCATCCCTAGGGTTGTTAACATATATCGAATTTACATCGAAGCATCCAAAAGCCAAATTTTCCTCCTTTGCCTTAATGATCTCCTCACGTTCCCCTTGGGTGAGTAGTTCCCACATCCCGGAGTTAATGTTTTCCTCGTTCCTCCTGAGGGTGGTTTTTTCTATATTTAGCTGTTTGAAGTTGGTCGAAATTACCCCTTCTACAGATTGTTGTACGACAATGTCAGATTAAAAATATTGATACGTGACGACAATACAGTGTCACTATTATTTGATTAGCCGTTCTTTTCACACACTAATACTTTTCAGAGCAGGAAACTGTCCTGTCGCGAAGCCATGTCGGAGAACATATTGAATTAGTGTGCCGGGATAGATAATAGCAGTTCCTTCCGACTCACAAATTAGTCCCCTTTATAATTAGTTTTGACCACCTGAGGTAAGGTCCATCAGACTTCGTATATTAAATTAATCTCGGCCGCCACCATTAGCTGGCTAGGGTACAAATCAATACGTATATAGAGAAAGTTTCTTCAAATAACTCCACTTGTATGCCGAACACAAACCAAAGATTTATTCACAGTTTTGAACTGCACAAATGTACCCGGCCACCAATGGAAAAAAAAGTAATTAAAGCACATACAAGTAAAATTACTTTTAGTGACTATATAATCTTAAGAGGCAGGTTCTTCAGAGTGTAGAAACAATTCTTTCAATCACTTTCACAAAAACCAGAGGAACGATACACACGACGTTCTCTGCACGACGATACTCTCTCTGATCTACTCCTCAACTGTCAGTCTCGCAAGTCACCGATACTCATAGCATTCGGTACTTGGCATAGAATAAATATAATAATTAAAATAAGTTAATTACTGAAAGGGGCAAGCCTACTGTAATGTGACAACCTTTTGGTAAGAACTTGGTTCTTAAGGTTAAACTGAAGGACGCTAAGATAAACTGATTCCTGTTTGTTTAAAATAATTGCTGTAATTTTGCCTCCTGTGTACAGATTTTTGTTTGGTACTAGCTGTAAATTTGTTATATGATGGTAAATTGGTAAGAGCCTACCCTGTTATATTACGTTTCCAAGCACGTAAGGATTTTCTGTTTGCATGTTTAATACAAGTGGAAATATTGTGATTAGTCATATTGTCATGGCTTAACAAGGTTGTCATCGCATTAACATATATTTGTATTGGTACAGGATTTATTAAGATCATAATCTGCAAGATCGAAGCTTTCTTATTTATTATATTGTATTATATTATTTGTGATATTCTGTTTAAGTTTAATCGTTGACCATGATTCTTGTAATAAAATGTTTGAACAAGGTTTGCACTTTATAACCATGCTTCCACATGCTTTCCACTGAGTCCTTAGTTGCTACCACACATATCAATTCTATCTTATTATTTAGGTTTAACCGCGTTCAACTGGTTGCGGCCATGACGTGTGGACGAGCTTTGCTCCACAAAGTTATTCTAGTTGTAATGTATACTCAGAATTGTAAATTCTATCGCTGGAAAAATTGTTCTTCATGTCAGACGGTGAGGCTCGTGTAAGCACGTCTTACGCTCGCTGACGCAACAGCTGCCCGGTAACGCTGAGACTGCAATGTCGAGCCTGTGGCACCCGTTCAACGGCAGAATAAGTATCAAATAGTACTTATTGACATAGATAAACATTGGTCATTAGTATCTAAAAAGGGGGACTAAGATTGCTTAGAGAGAATAGTAATAATAATACTACTACTAATAATAAAATATATAGTAACTAGCATTTTCTCGCTGCTTTGCACGCGTGGATCTTGGCGTGTATATAAATATTCTGAGATTTTTTAGTTTAGAATCAAATATTATCTTGGGGAAGCAAAAAATATAGATTTCATTTAAAGATTTTCATTTCTTTTAGTTACTATCTTAGGTTAGGTTTTCATACTATAGTTCGAAAGTTTTTTGTTATACTTATATATTATCACTATATAATATATAAAAAATAAGAAATTAAAGCTACGTGTAACATTATCACTAACGGTCCAATAAGGATGTACCGAAAATCAGTTGCCCTCTTGGTCAGAAATTTGGAACACATTATCGAGAGGATAGAATGTGCCTGTTAAAGAAAAAAATGTATCTTATACATAAAGCAACACGAAAGTTACCGTCTGCGATAGATTTGGCAGTACATTCAACGGCCGTTTATAAAAATATCTTTGCCGCCAACGATAGCATTTACAATAACAAATCCAAAATTGCTTGCAAGTTTTCGTATATAATATGTGTCCATTCTCATGCCGTTGGTAATATATTTCTTGCTAATAACTTCTATGCACCCCCTGAATTTCTAGCCACCTTTCTTTAATTGTATATCAAAATTGAAGTGTTTATATTGAAATACGGCCTGGATCAGAAAAAACATATGTCGCTATTACCACACGGAAATATAGGTTAGACATACACAATGGTTGTTTTGTTTTGGGAATTACACGTCCTCACTAACATGGCACGCATTAAAGCAGCTTATTAATTACTAACAATAATTGAATGCCTTATGCCTTTAGTTGTTCCAAGAACATTATGGTTCAGGATGCATTTCGACCTAACCACAATCTATACTGATATTACCGCTTCAAAATCAAACGATGCAGACACACCCATGGAGGAAGGACATGTGGAGACGACGCAAGAGACCTTCACCACGCATTGAAGTGAAGCAGGGCGGAGGAGGAGTGGGGGGGGGGCATGGCCGGAGTGGAAGGGGCATGGCCACTTCCATACAGACACGAGGAATATGTACAAAAACCTCAAGGGGACTCTAGGATAAAGGTGACGCCACAATATGGTGATGGATTATTATGTAATTCGATATGACAAATAAAAAATGAAGAAATTTTTTTTGATATCCTGCTTAGTTTTCGAGATATTCTGCCCCAAATGTGAAATGGTTTTGATTGAAATTCAGAAGAAAAATTGGTCAAAGTCAAATTTGATGATGGATTCTTATTTAAAAAGACGAGACAAATGAAAAATAAAGAATAAAAGTTTTCGATATCTCACCTAGTTCTCGAGATATATTGTATCAAAAGTGACGTGTCTTGAGTTGAAATGGAGAAGAAAAATTTCGCAAATGTCAAATTTAATGATCGATTCTTATGCAACACGACGAGACAAATCGAAAATAAAGAATAAAAATTTTCGATATTTGCTTAGTTTTCGGGATATACTGGGATTGGGTTGATATGCGGCCTGGACCAAAAATTAATTCTGCCAAAGCTACAATGAATTACATGCAGAATGGATATTTCAGTTTTTTTTACTACCACTTGTGGTTAGGTTGAAATGCGGCCTAGACCAGAATAAAAATAGTTATCTTGTTAACATACATCGTAAGCTTCATTGGAAATGGCTGGAAGTAGTTTCCATCGCGATATATGTTTCTTGGTTCTCATGAAATTGCTAACAGTAATAGATAAATTCTTTGTCCCTCATGGAACAACAAAACCATTCTGGTACAGACTGCATTTAGACCTAACCACAATCTCTATTAAATTGTCGCTACAAAATCAAACTATATAGACATACTTACCCACACACGCGTATTTGAATCGCAAACTGTATTTGCAGTAACAACATCGTTTGCTTCATCAAGATTCCTAGATTGCATAGCATAATTTAACATATTTCATTTCATCATACAGTATAAACTGCGACGTGATGAAAGAAAGCGCAATACTAAATTCACTGAATCGCGATGTAAAACACACCCCGTTAAATCTAATTTTCAACACTCGTTAAAAAGTAATGCTAGTCTATTATGTGCAAAATAGCAAGGTATGCTGATTTTCTACAGTACACCAACAAAAATTTGAGAACAAACTCATACCATTTAGAGCTATGACTAAATATTTATAGACAGGCAGCGAAGTTTGCAACTTCTACCGCCCACTTCGACAACGATAATTAGAATTGAACTTACTTATGAAATGATATTCCAGGTTCTTTCCTGTCTGGCCTATTTATGCAAACCGCACGCAACACAAGATGGCATTATTAAACACTTATACAAATTACAAAATGAAATAATCACTGCATCTAACACAATGTAAACATCGCAATTGTTTGGAAGCGCAATATCGCCGCTGCCGCCACTGCGCATGCGCGAGAGTTTAGAGCCTGCTTCACCGATTTAACGTCACTTCACCTCCATATATTTCCTTCCTCCATGGACACACCTAAACGCGTGAAATGCATTGCTAAAGACATTTCCAGTAATGACAGGATTGTCTATTTAAGGATTCATAAATTATAACAATATCATAATACTACTTCAGTTCGAACTGCAAGAGTACTGAAACACGCACAGAAATACATTTCTGTATTGCGATGTAACGTTTGTGGTGATATCTCGCACACGCTGGAGACTCCAACAGCAACCGCAGACATTTCGCACCCACTCCAAACCACAATCAGCTCGCAGCAGTTGGCAGCAGCCGCCGGAGGGCAGAGCGGTATCGTGCATCTAATAGCGCACGCCGGCCGGCAAGAAGAGACCCGGTTGCTCGCCAGTCATCGGTCAGTCTTCACACTCACAGTTGTCTAGGTCTTGTCGCGGAAGTGCTCTCCCGAAACACCACGCGGACCAGCCGTATACCAAACTGACTGCGCTAATGGACCTAAAGTCTGATGCAGCTTTCTGTTATTCAATGTAATGTGGATGTATTGTGTTACTCGTGACCTACGATATATCTTCAGAACAGGGGCGCAAGCCTTTAGAAAACCTCGTGGGTGCTCAGACTCATTTGATAATTGGGTTCTTTTTTTTTTTTTTTTTTTTTTTTTTTAAAAAAAAAAAGTGAAAGAAAGAATAATGACGTGTGTGAAGCTATGTAAACGGAAGTTTTACTGGAGAGTTACTGATTTGGCAGGTAGTAACATAGACTTTACTTTATCGTTAAAAGGGAGCATCCATAAACTACATTTCTCAGTCTAGGGGGGGAGGGGTTGACTGGAAAGCTACGCTGGTTTACTTGGACGAGGTGAGGGGAGGGAGTTAACGAGCTGGGCTACTTAGCTTTCCTGTCATATTATTTGTCACAGTTAAAATAAGGAACAGAACACACAAGAGCATGTGAATATTGATTTCCGTCATTTAATTATCTCTATACATAATTTACGACAGTCTGACAAGATAAAGCAGTCTTCAGGAGTCAATAGGGGTAAAAGCTACGTGCTACGTGAGGAGAGGGGGGGGAGAGGCAAAAGCAACATCGGGCTACGTGGGGGGGGGGGGGGGGAGGAAGGCTCACAAAAGGCCAAAAGGGAGCTACGTGGTTATGGAAGATCCCAAATACTTGGAAAAAAAATCTTCAAAATTCATGACTATCACGAACGTAGTCCCTGCCACCAGCTAGTCTTACATAATCATGAAAATTCAGTTATAAGCGAAGAGACAGGCAGAGAAACAAAAAGATTTTGCATTTTGTAAATTCGAATCCTGACCAAAAACTTACATATTCTCATTAAAATTGGTTCAGTGTTTTGATGTGTTTGAGTAATAAATGTACACAGTAGAGAGAATAATAGAGGTAACTAATGATTTTTGCGCTCTAAATGAAACTCAGAATATTATTACATTTGATTTGCGTCCGCAAGGATTGGCATCGTCACCGAAGTAACGAATATAGACGTGCGGAGGAGAAGGATGGAAAGACCGATATAACATGCTAGATTGAACAACGAGGAACAGATACTTATCATAATAATAAAAATAAAACCATTATATTATTACTAACATAACATAATTTTTACCAGCAGGAGATACTTATTAGTACCAACTTAATGTACGCATATGTCCTATGAAGTGCACGAGCGACTAATCAATATTCGTAAATCCTTTTAAGAAGGAATATTTAATAACCTATATAACGATATAAATTTTTTTCTCAATGCAAAGGTATTTTGTCGAACTGTAGCTCTATTTATAAATATTTCAGCGATTTCTTCGAGGTTCAAATCACCCGTTATTTCTCAGTTTACGCTCACTACTATGTGATTATTCAATCTGTGCTGAGTCATACAGTAGGAGACTGGTAAACATTTTTGGATAGGTATTTCAGGCACCGTGAAAATTTGTTTAACAATTCTTTTGTAATGTCGACCTACAAAATCGAAGACCTAGCTGTTGGGAATGTCCGAATTTTTTCAAATTTTTATTTTCTTCCAAAATTGAGTTTCACAAGTATGGAAAAAATATATCTGAGACATGCTGATGTTTGCACGGAATAATATTTACACCTAGAAATTTTTTTTTTGAAAAGTCATTTTGGTGGGACTTTTTAACAGCCAGGTGATCGAGAATGTTATAACTGAACGGGAGTGAGTAATATATCGGCGGCCGGCTCAGCCGACCGCTTATTCGCGCTCACGTAGGCCCTGTATCATTCCAGATACTTGCGCGCAGGGTGATTTGTTTGGCTTCTTTCTGTGCATGCTCTTCACAAGTCCAACCAAAACTTATTTATTCCACACTAGATGGTGTTACGTATCATATTACGTAATGTTTGGACGCGCGGTCGCACAAGCTCGCATCGTAAGGAAGCCCGATCACGGGAGAAGTCTTGCCTTACCACGCGGCGTTGGAGGTAGGTAATACTGGTATCGCCCAAAGTTGATTACTGATTAGTTTTGGTGTCTATGCTTATGGGTGCTCCGCACCCACTCTTTACCTCTCGTGTTGTGTGGTGCTGGAGCCCCCGAGCACCCACAGAGTCGCTTCAGAACACATCGAGTTGTGTTTGAGTGTAATCAGTTTCCCGTGTCAGTACCATTTTTATGTGCGGCAACCCTGCCCGCATAATTGGTGACCCCAAGCTACAGACATCTCGTATCTGGAAGATTCTCCAGCAGAAGCAGCAGACTTTCTTCTTCGCCTTGACTAACGATGATCGACGCCGAGCAACTTGCTAATCTGCAGGAGCAACTGGCGGACTTCCAACAGCAGCTCGCTATGCTACACGTCGCACACCACCAACAGGTAACCACACTTCAATAGCAGCATCAGCAGACTATGCAGCAACTGCAACAACGGGAGCAGAAACAGCCACTTAGCCAGCAAGTACTATTACCACCGCAACCGAGCCACGTTGCTACAACCCCAGAAACCCTTGTGCAACGGGATCCTTCCGCCACCGCTGCTGTCGCTCCAACCGCAGTCTACCGCGTCACGCCGAAACTACCTCCGTTTTGGCCAGCTCAACGTGCGGTATGATTCGCACAGGTCGAATCGCAATATTCTCTAGCCAACGTCACCTTCGATAAGAACATGTACGACTACGTCGTCAGCAACCTCGACAATCGCTACGCTAGCGAAGTCAGTGATCTTATCATCAATCCACCAGTAACGAATAGTTACCAGACACTAAAATCCATACTCATGCAGCGAGTATCTCTCTCCGAGGAGCAGCGGGTTCGGCAACTCCTAACAGCAGAAGAACTGGGTGATCGCAAGCCTTCTCAACTTCTCCGGCACATGCGCTATTCAACTGATATCAAACAACTGCAGGACTCCTTTCTGCGCACATTGTAGTTACAAGGTCTTCCTTTCAGCGCCCAGGTTATTCCCCAAGCACAGGCTACAACTCTGCAGCTCAATCAACTAGCAGACATGGCGGATCGAATCGTCGCCATCGTTCCGCCTCCAATAACTGCTGCAGTCCACGCATTGGGCTCCCCGCCTGACAATTCGACGTTGGATCAGCGCGTCGATGAACATGTCAAGCAGATCCAGGATATCCAGACTCGTCTGAACAATTCCACGCACAGCCGACCACTAGCATGGACCCGGAACAAACCTCACCATCGTTCAACCACCTCTTCAACAAACGTACTGCTCGATTAAAGATGTGCTACTACCATTATCAATTTGAGGCCGACGCTCGAAATTGCATCAAACCATGTTCCACCGCCCCTGCCTCACAGTCAAACTCTGACGGCGGCTCGTAACGGTGGCCGCGAGTTGTCTACTCCAGGGGTGCCGCCTCTTTGTTACCGACCGCCATTCCCACTGGCGATTCCTCATCGACACGGGATCAGATCTCTCCGTCTTCCATATTCGCCTGTGCTCCACTCATTGCCCTAGCACTAACTACGAGCTTTGAGCTGCCAACGACAGCCGCATCCATACCTATGGTACGTTGCCTAGGCGCCGCCAATTCGGCCTTCCACTTCTTATGGCGATTCATCATTGCTAATGTCGCTGAATCCATTATCTGGGCAGACTTTCTCGCACACTTCCATCTGGTCCCCAACATGACCACTGCATAGTTCATCGACACCATCTTCGGACATTCTACGACTGGTAATACGGGATATCTTCACAGCCCAACATCCGCGCTCTGTTGGGATCTTCTTCTTACCACAACCTGTTGTCCGAGTTTCCCAACATCACCAGGCCTCCAGGCACTGCTAGGGAAGTACGACATCACACGAAGCACCATATCCGCCTTCAACCGCCTCCAGCTCGTCTAAGGGACGGGAAAGCTGAATTTGACCTACTCGTACGTGAAGGCACTGTCTGCCGCTCTCACAGCCCCTTTGGATCACCGCTTCATATGGTACGGAAAATGATAGCTTTTGGAGACCATGCAGCGGTTACAGGGCACTCAATGCCCGCACTATCCCTGACCATTACCCCATCCACTACCTCCACAAATTGTCTCAGGCTCTACATGAGTGCACTACTTTATCGTCGTTGACTGCGCCAAAGCATTCACCCATATTCCTATGTCTCCAGAAGACGTTGAAAAAATAGCAATTATCACATCCTTTTGTCTAGTTTGAATTCTTATTCATGCCGTTTTGACTACGCAACGCTGCTCAGACATGGAAACGCTTAGTTGACGAAGCTGTAGAAGGCCTCAACTTTTATTTTCCATACCTGGACGACGTCCTGGTTTTCTCTCATTCGGAAGAGGAACAATTTTCATCATATCCGACTTGTATTCCAACACTTCTCCGACTATGGTATCGTGATAAACCCAGCGAAGTGTATCTTCGGGACTCCGTCAGTCACCTTCCTGAGTTACGCTGTAAGCGCCAACGGGTACTCCCCTTTGCCAGATAAAGTGACAGCCATCAGTAACTCAATAATCTCCAAGGACTGTCCGCAACCTGCGACGATTCTTGGGAATGCTCAACTTTTACCCATAGCACATTCCACACGCGGCTGATGCACAGATTCCACTAAATGCTCTCTTTCAAGGTCCCACAGGAAAGAGTTCGACTCCAATGTAATGGACATCGGACCTTCTCCAAGCCTTCGATAACTGCAAAACTGGACTTGCCCAGGCCGCCACTCTATCGCACCCCATCAGCTCAGCATCCCTGGCTCTCGTCGTTGATGTCAGCCTAACAGCGATCGGTGCTGCTGCCCACCAGCATTTTTGTGGGCACTCCTGGCAACCACTCTGTGTTTTTTTTTTTTTTTTTTTTTTTCACGCAAGCTAACGCCTTCGCAGCAGAAGCGGAGTGCCTACGACCGAGAGCTCTTCCCTGCTTGCCAGGTAGTGAAGCACTTTCAGCCCATGGTGGAAACTCGCGACTTCGCCATTTTTAAAGACCCTAAACCACTAACCTACCCTCGTCCCACATACCAACAACATCGACACTTGCTCGCCACGACAGTTTAATCAACTCGAATTCATTTCGTACTTCACCAAAGACGTCCTCCCCATTTACCGCCTGGACGACGTCGCCGCCAATTGCCTCTCGTGGATCAGTGCCATCACAACCTCTTCTCCGCCTAACTTCACCGCTTTGTCTGAGGCCCAGGATACCGAAGAGTACCTGCAAGGACTCCTTTGTGGCGAAACAGCTCTCAAGCTCTGTAGATTACCCGTTACCTGCACGGATATCTCGCTTGGGTGCGACAACTCCATGCCAACGGCACGGCCTTAAGTCCCTGCACCGTCACAACGGCGTATCTTCGACGCGGTCCACTCCCTAAGTCTTCCTGGCGTCAATTCTACGATATAACTCGTCCCTAAACGTTATGTCTGGCCATCCATGCGTAACGACGGTCACGCATGGGCTCACTCCAGCCTCGCCTGCCAACGTGAAAAGGTGTCTCGTCACATCGCCTTGCCTCTCGAAGATTTTTTTTCTGCCTAAAAAACGTTTCAACCACATATACATCGACATTGTTGGACCTCTTTCGGCTATCACTGACTACCGCTATCTCCTAACCATGATCGACCGCTTCTCTCGTTGGCCTGTCACTGAACCACTCGCGAACATTACTGCGGAAATCGTTTGCCGCACTTTTCTTCTTGGATGGGTCGCTAACTATGGCTGCCCCAAACATATCACCTATGACCGCAGCCGTCAGTTCGTATCTTTTCTCTTCCAGCGTCTTTGCACGACACTGCATCATAAGCTACCATCCACAAGCCAACGGTCTGCCTAAATGCCTGCATCACACTCTCAAAACAGCTCTCATGTGCCATCCGAACCGAATCTTGGCTAGACGCCTTACCAACGGTCCTACTCGGCTTCCGCACAATCTGGCGCGCCGACTTGCAGACAACGCCTGCGGAACCGCTTTTTGAGGAACCTTTCCGCCTTCCTGGAGACTTCTTTATTGAAACTCCCGAGCTCGCAACAGCACCGAACCTCGTCTCCGAACTGCGTGCCCACATGGCTCAACTGCACCCCACTCCTGCATCTCGCCTCTCTAGTCGTCGGCAGGTCTTCATCCACAAAGATTTGTCCACTTCCTCTCACGTCTTTGTTCGTCAAGCCGCAATACGGCCAGCTCTACACCTTCCTTATACATGGCCGTGCTCAAACGCGAACATAAGACTTATACAATCAATATCAACGGCAAGCCTTCGATCGTGTCTATCGACCGAAACCTGCTCTTCTTCTCGTGGACGACTCACCATCGGCAGACTCCGCGCCGCATCCGTCGACGCCACCACCTCTATCACCGCCCCAACTAGTTTCTCCAATGCCACAGATTCCATTTTCCACACGTTCCGACCGAACCAGCCGTGCCCCGCATTACTTCGTAGCCACTGCTCACTCTTCCCGCCGGGGTAAGTAATCTCGCACACGCTGGAGACACCAACAGCAACCGCAGACATTGCGCACCGATTCGAAACCACAATCAGCTCGCAGCTGTTGATAGCGGCCGCCAGAGGGCAGAGCGGTATTGTGCATCTCGCCAGTCATCTGTCAGTCGTCGCGCTCGCAGTTGTCTAGGTCGTGTCGCGGATGTGCTCTCCAGAAACACCGCGCGCATCGGCCGTGTACCAAACTGACTCCGTTAGTGGACACTAAGTCTGAAACAGCTTTCTGTTATTCAATGTAATGTGGATGTATTGTGTTACTCGTGCCCTACAATATATCTTCTGAACACATCGAGTTGTCGTGTCTGATTGTAAACAGTTTCTCGTTTCAGTAACATTTTTATGTGGGGCAACCCTCCCCAAAAGTTTATTTTTGTGGATAGGCTGAAATTTGGCCTAGAGCAGATTAAAAACGT
Organism: Vandiemenella viatica; assembly: GCA_031002005.1. Lineage (NCBI taxonomy): Eukaryota > Metazoa > Arthropoda > Insecta > Orthoptera > Morabidae > Vandiemenella > Vandiemenella viatica. Next base: position 244,329,799 of record JARYHS010013630.1, read on the forward strand.
CGTCAAAGGCAACAGGAGCTGTACATATAACTGATTTTGACTTGCGATATCTTGAGAACTACCGGTAAGAGATATAATTGTTTATTAATATTCACTATCAAATTGCGTCGACACGTTATAGTGAAAACCCTATACTATCGATACTAAACACCAAATTACTTACTGTATATGTTACAATTATTTTACTCTTATTGAAGAGTTAATGTATTACATAGGGATTTGAGTAACGCTTTCCGTTTTATTATACCTATCAAAATTCATGAAACCGGGAATATATGTCCAAAGACAAATAAAATATAAAGAATTCAGAGATCAGTATATTCGTCTTTGGTCAAATGCTTTATTTTTATAGTAAATGAAATATCAGTAATGCTTATTACATCTGATTCAAGTATTCCGTTAATTTACTGCATTCAAGAAAACTGTAAAACTAAATATTCGAAGTCAAAATATTAAACAGACTTCTAAGTTAACTAGTGAGATATGTTTTCAGTTTATTGTGCAAGGAGTGAACGTATTAATTACAGTGAGATCCCTATCGCTGAAATTTATGTCTTAAATATATTCAATTATTTCCTCCATCCCTCTGTACAAATAAGCCATTAGCTATTTCTGCAGATTTTAATTCGGATGATTAGCTCTAAAAATTTGAAAACACCATTCAACTTGCTGCGGTAGCTTTTGCGCGGTGTCCGTTCAAATAAAGAGACACACACAGCTTGATTACAGATTTATAATTGCATACTCGCTGATATCCGCGACTTCGTACGCGTAGATTAAGAATTTCGTTTCCAGAATTGAATACAGAAAGCTCTTGGTAACGTAGGATTCATCCCAAACAACACCGAGTCGGCATAATATGACAGAAAACTTATCACTATATCATTCTACCTTCGAACCGAACAGAAAAAACAAACAGGTGCTGGGATGTGAGGGGAGGGGGGTTGACTAAGGGCAGCTTTATTTCAGCTTGGTCTTTTCTTCGTTCTTCAGCATGAGCATCCGATTCTTAGGTTCTAATAACTTTATCTGCTCTTGCTCTACCAGTTCATACCCGCAAGACATGTCAAAAAAGAAGGCAAAATAAAATGGTGCCAGAAACATTTAAGCACACACAAAGTATTAGTACAGAGAAAATCGACATCTATACTAAATAAAGTGTTTTGTCTCTAAACGAAATTTACTAACAAATCATACACTGACATAATGTGCCAGAAGCACAGCTTGAGCAACCAACGTAACATGCAAACTAATACACCCATCGTCACTCTGTTATCATTCAAAAAGTTCTTAAAATTTCGTGACTACAACTGTTATTCATATGGAAAAAAATGTCTTGTGCCCCTCCTACAGATACAAAGTATTTCTGTGTCAAATTCCATTAACATTGGTATAGCCATTTAGTCGTCAAAACATAACAAAAAGAAAGATACTTACTTCCGCATTTATAGTATTGTTAGTGCAGATCACACACAGACTGCGAGAATAACCCCTGAGGCATCAATATAACGTGACCGCTAAAAGCAAAGGTCGTATAGAGACCTTTTCATTCTACACGTCTGTGAATCGCCATTCAGTAATTTTTCAAAATTATATGACAACATGTATTATTTATACAGATAAAAGTATGCTATGTCCATCCTAATACCAAATAGCATCTCCTCCTCAAATTTCATCACAATCGGACAGAGTGACAGAGTTACTTTCGCATTTATAATATTAGTATAGATTAGTATAGATCACAAACACACACACACACACACACACACACTGATTGCGAGAGTAACAACCTCTGAATGATAAATAGAACGTAAAAAAGTGTACACCTACTGTATTGCTAGACTACCTAAGATTTGCCTCGCGTTGCCCCCCTAAATTTGTCGTATCTACATTTTAACATGCAATCCGAACAATCGACAGTCCAAGCATGAGTGATACAATCACAAACAATTTTATAAAAGCCTTTGCTTTCACTGGGATTTGAACCGAACACCACGTTTCAAACATTAGTAAGCAAGCGGTTTACCACTTATATATGTATACGGGCCAAATAGTAGTAAGCAAGCGCATTAACCACTTTTTTTTTTGGTCCAAACATTAGTAAGCAAGTGTGTTAACCACATTTTTTACATTGTTATTTTAATGGTAGTACTGCGTTTTAAAAATTCTGGAAGAGGTCATTGTAGTTTTTAATGTTTTGCATTTTGTGATGGTTCTCTGTTATGTAATACCAAAATTCTTCTATTATTGGTTTTTTCTCTGTTATTGCGTGTTTGAGGTATTGACCTAGTATCCATATTTTGATATTTCTTTTGGTTTCTGACAAGGGCCAGCACTGTGGTTTCAGTAAATATTCTAGAGCTATTGTGGTCTATTGTGTCTGGTTCTGTTTATCACTGTTAGTTTCTCCTGCCGCATGTCAACCGGTGCTGGATTGCATCGATTAGTTTGCATCCTGGACATAATGATGTTGGGCTTTAATGGATTTTGTTTAGTTTTTCTCCTATTTTAATTTAATTTAATTGCAATGGAGCACACGCTCCGGTGGCAATTTCCCTACACACCCAACTTCCCGCTATCCTTCACTCACCTACATTTGCCCTCTACAAATTTTAACTTCAAATTCTTTTAACGTTTTCGGTAGGTTATTCATCATACCCCTTGGTAACTCATTCCAATCCCTGACACTCTTACCTAAAAAAGAAAATCTTCCTACACCCTTGTGCCTGAAATCGATTGCCAGCTTGTGGTCATGGTCATCTTTTCCCTTCCATGAACTACTTTTCATACCTACTGCAATATCTTTCCATGCCTCATCTCTAGTACACGCCCTGTACACTCCCATTACCCTCCTCATCCTTCTCCTGTCTTGCAATGAATCCCATTCCAGCTCCTTTATCATATCTGTCACTGATTGCATTCTGCGATAATTTCCAGAAACAAATCTAGCAGCCCTTCTATGCACCTTCTCCAACTCCTGTATTTGATACTTAAAATGTGGGTCCCATACTACACTACCATATTCGAGGAATGGTCTGACCAAAGTTTTGTAACCCAATTCCTTTACTTCTCTCGTGTATCCTCCCATCACTCTCTCCACCAAGTGCAGGATTTTGAAACCTTTCCCATTACCACTTTGTACCAGAGTGACCTGGTAGTTAGGTCTAAGGGTCTGTTATGTATGTTAGACCAAATTTTCCTCCATTCTGCTATGTCCTTACGGCGGCCGAACGTCACACGGCGGAAAGGCGGTCCACAGGAGACGGTCACGAGCAACCCGAAGCAAGTCCAAGGATCAGGCCGAACGTAAGCCAAGAGACGCGCACTGGCAGAGTCCGGCGTATCGTTCACAGAGTCCAAGAGAGAATACCGAAACGTAGCTGAGACGAGCACTGTCAAGAGTCCGAGAGGCGATTCACAGTAAGATGAAGACACGACCGAAGCGCAGTGAACACCGAACTGTCAAGTGGAGCTGCGCTGGCTTTATTTATATGTGGCGGGTCGCCTCCGATTGGCCGCGGCGGAAACTATGACGCGGTGGCGCTGGTTGGCCCGCTGCCAGAGCCGTCTATATGTTGTCCACATCCATGCCCTCTACTGGGCATGCGGCGATGTCGGGACAGGATACCAGATCCCTCCCGACTGAAGTGGGTGCGTATGGACGGAAGCGCCCTCGACGATGCTTGGGATGATGAGGCTGGAATGGCTGTGGTATCCCGGTCGCATCCTTCTCGGTTTGCACCGACGTACTCGATGGTTGAGGACATGGTGACGTGGGTGCCGATGTGGTTGGTGGAGGGTTGATGGGTGTGTCCATTTCAATGTCACTATCGGCCGGCACTGCTGGTTTTCTTGGGCGCAAGTGGTATCGTCGTTGTGGGGAGGGTGGCTGTGGGACCTCCGCTAATGGCGCTGGTGGTGGTATAATGTATTCTTCCCGGTATTGTTGTGATGGTGATGGGCCTGTTGTGCTGCGAGGTCGCAGCTGGTTTGGATGAGAGCGTTCTATTCTGTGTGGAGTTTGCACTGAGATGACACGCCGTCCGTGTGTGTGCTCTCATCCAAGGGGCGTTTCCTCCGTAGGCGCGTGCCCAGACCGCGCTGCCTGGCGTGTAACGATGGGGTGGTCTGTATCGGGGCTCCGCCGGTGATGGTGTCAGGAGGTCCGTCGTTGTCGCCCATGGAGCAGTTCTGCTGGGCTGTGACCATTGATTGGTGTTGTCCGATACGTGCTGAGAGAAAGGGTGAACGCAGAAGACGTCGTAGTTGACTGTACCTCTTTCAGCATTTGTTGTTTGAACGTCCTTACGAGGCGTTCTCCTTCGACATTTGAGGCGGGATGGAATGGGGGACTGAGGACGTGTTTGATGCCGTTCGCCACGCAGAATTCCTCGAATGTGGTTGCTGTAAATTGGGGCCCGTTGTCAGAGACGAGGGTGCGTGGTAACCCCTCGATGGCCAAAACCTGGCTTAATGTATTTAGTGTAGCTTCCGTTGTCGTGGATGCAATGCAAATCACGTACGGGTACTTTGAATAGGCATCAATTATAAGTAGCCACATGGTTCCAAAAAAATAGGCCTGCAAAGTCCAGGTGAATGCGGTCCCTCGGTTGGCGGGGAGTGGGCCAGGGGGCAAAGGCTTGTGGTGGCGCTGCCTGATGTTGGGCGCAGGCTGTGGAGCTGCGTACCATCTTCTCAAAGTCTCGATTGATTCCTGGCCAATAAGCATGTCTTCTTGTGAGATTCTTCATACGGGACATACCCCAATGTCCTCGATGCAGGAGCTTTAGGATTTGTGAGCGCAATTCCGCTGGGATGACCACACGATATGTGTCGTTTTCTGCGTCTAAGAGGATGACGTCGTCTGTGACCGAGAGTCTGTCAGATATGTGGCGCCAAGTCTTCAATTCGTTGTCCATTCTGCGTGTGAGGTATGTTGGCCACCCATGGATTATATAGCGCAGGAACTGGCACAAGACTGGATCCCGGTGGGTGGCGGAGGCGATTCGGGCCACTGTAATGGGGAACCCGTCCACTGTTTGCTTTCTCTCTGTGTCGATGTGAAAACACAGCACTTCTTGTTTGTCGAATTCCGGATCGAGGCCAACAGGCAGGCGTGATTGGGCATCGGAATTGGAGTGTTGTGCTGTTGGCTTATTTTGGATTGTGTAGTTATAAGCGCTCAGAAACATCGCCCATCGTTGGAGGCGTTGGGCCGTTCACTCAGGGAGACTGGAGCGAGGTCCGAATATTGCCACCAACGGTTTGCGCTCCGTGATAAGGGAGAACTTGGTTCCAAATAGATATACATGAAATTTCTTGATAGCGAAGACTATTGCCAATGCCTCTTTCTCGATCTGCAAGTAGTTGTATTGTGCTGGCTTCAATGTCTTAGAGGGATAAGCTATCGGTTGTTCGGAGCCACCTTCATTCCTATGTGCGAGTACCGCCCCGATTCTATATGCTGAGACTTCGGCTGCCACGACTTGGGGCCGCGTAGGGGAAAACGGCGTTAGACAAGGAGTAGACCTTAGCATGCGATTTAACCGGTCGAAGGCTCGTTGACAAGACGGGGTCCAGTTGTAGGCAACGCCCTTCTTTCGGAGCTGATTCAGGGGTTGCGAAATATGTGCCGCTTGTGGCAGAAACTTTGAGTAGTAGTTTATTTTCCCGAGGAATGCTTGTAGTTCCGGCAAGTTCTTTGGGCGTGGCAGGGAGTCTATGGCGGCCACGTTGCGGTCTGTTGGTCTAATTCCCTCTTTGTTGAACCAATAGCCGAGATACTCCACTTCCTCCTGAAAAAAAAGTCACTTCTCGAGGCGACATCGCAGCCCTGCCTACTGTAATGCTGCAAATAGAGTGCGAAGGTTTTGTAGGTGCTCCTGATGAGTGGTTCCTGTGACAATGATATCGTCCAGGTAGTTTGTGCATGTCGGGATTTGCCACAACAGCTGTTGCAAGTATCTTTGGAAGATTGCTGGCGTAGAAGCGATGCCAAATGGGAGGCACTTGTATTTGTAGAGTCCGAACGGTGTGTTGATGACGATGTTGTTTTGCGATTCCTCATCTAGTGGAAGCTTCAAGTATGCATCTGCGAGGTCGATCTTCGAGAAGTATTCGCCGCCCGCAAGTTTAGTGAGAAGACCTTCTTGTCGTGGGATTGGATACGTCTCGACTTGAGACTGGGCGTTGATAGTAGCCTTCAAGTCTCCACATAACCGGAGGGTGCCATTGGGTTTCCGGATGATGACCAGTGGTGTAGCCCACGCGCTGGATTTACTGGTTCGATTACTCCAATCTTCTGAAGCCGGTCAAGCTTTTGTTTTACTGCTGCACGTAAGGTGACTGGAATAGGTCTGGCACGACAAAAGCGAGGTACTGCATCTGGCCGGAGGGTGATTTACAGAGATCATCCATGTCCTGGAATGGGATTGAGTCCGATATGACCCGGACGATTGAGAATACGAATATGTTAAATGCGTATAACCCAAAAATATTAGTAGCCGAGGGCTGAGCCACCACAAAAAAGGTGATTGGTCTGGTGACTTGTTTGTAGGGCGCCGTGATGGAGAACTGACCCCGCAGGGGGATGTCTCTATCCCTGTACGATACTAAACGCCGTGAAGGTGGAGACAACGGTGGTGAACCTAGTTGGGCGTAGGTGACTTGGTTTATCAGCGAGACGGTTGCCACCCGTGTCCACTTGAAAACGGATGTCCTGGTTGGCGACTCTAAGAGTTAAGAATAGCTTCTGTGTGAGCGGGTTGCCAGTATGAGCTGTGGTCTGTAGTGTATTGACCGTTTCTTGCTGCATGCGGGCTACCAGGCTGAGGCGAAGTGCCCGGCTTCGGCAGACTGACCGCAAGTGCCCCTCTTTACCACAGCGTGTGTAATGTGCCCAACGGTCGGGGCAATCCACCCGTGAGCGATGTAAAGCACTGTGGACAAGACGACAGGGGCCTCTGGATCCGTCGGCGGGGTGGGGTTTGGGGTTCATAGATACGTCATAGATACATCGGACAGCGATGGTATCCTGCTTTGTTGGCCCCAGAGATGATGGCCAGGTTAAGTGCCTTTGAAAATCACCGCCAAGACGGGGATTCGAGCCGGGGACGTTTCAATCTCCAGTCGTACGCCTTAACCACTGAGCCACCAGGCTGTTCAAACATACGGTTCGCAATAATAAATGTTGAGGTCAATAATCGAGATAAATACTATCCTATGTTTTAAGTTGGACCAAATTATACACAGTAAGCCAAATTTAATCAACATATGTTAAGTAGTTTCGGAGTTTTTCTCGTGACGCGAGATTTTTATATATATAAGATAGACAGGTAAAATACAATAAAGGTAGACACCATTATAGGGAATTGTTTTAATTGCTTAGGAGTAAGACAGGCGCGTCCAACGATTCTTGTAATCAAGCTAAAATGGGTACAATAGTAAATGGCTATCTAGCAGTTTTCAAATGCAAGATGTTCCTAGTAATATTTCTTGTGGTTATCCCGCCTATATGTATGTTCAATATTACGCCTCTCACTAGTGGGGCTGTATTTTCCAAAGAGGCAGACCTTGTGACCTAGAATTTTCATTGGACTCTTGTTGCACAGTTTGAGGAAATTCGCAATCATAGTTTGCAGTTACATGAAATTTTTAATTCGTTAGAAGCAGTTTTCCACAAATTTCTTTCTTTTGATGACGATATAGCCCACACAAATTTCGCTAGTATAAAGGTAGCATTTACTTCCCTCAGTAACGAGTCCCAAACCCTTACTTCCTAATGGGAGTACTAAAGAAAAAAGGGCGTTATTCGTCTTCGGAGACTCGGTTTTGAAAAACGTTTTTCGGGACCTTAAACGAGCGAGAATATAAACTCCTTATCTCATGATTAGATAGCCTTGAACAGTCGGCGGATAATTTACAAATCAGCACTGCTAAGCAGGTCTTGTTGATTTAAAACTTCGAAGACGCCATAGCGAATCACACGTTCCTTATAAGTAGGTTAGCCCATACCTTCATTGATAAAGCTTCGGAACTACAATCCACCTTCAAGAAAAACCTTAAAGAATTAGAGAAAATGTTCGTTCAAGAATTGCACAGTTTGGTAGTTTTAAACCAGTTGGTCTTAGCCATCACTAACAGCGGAACGGAATTAACTAGGTTGAGGATTGCTGTCTTACAGTCTACTTATGGGAGACTTTGTGATGTCCTTCTAAGCCCAAAGGTCTACTTGAAACATTTGCAGTTGATCCAGAAACAGCTACAAGTCAGCACCTACATGATATTCCCTTTTAATCTCGAAAACTTTTACCAACATGGCCAAATCTTTACAGTCATCGTAGTTTTGATAGGCGCAGACTTGAGGCTCGTAATCGGCGTACACATAGAAACCGCAGAATCAGTGCTAACTCGTTATTAAATTTATAACTACCTCGAACACTGGACCCAGGCAGGTCATTACATACGTTGGAAAAGTAACAATCTCTTGTTACACAGCTAAACCCAAAAATCCTAAGCTGCAATAAACAAAAATAAATTTATTGGTGCAAGGTACAGTCAGGAACAGAATTCGTGAGACCCCTCGCCTTTCGATTATGCTTCATTCAAGACACAAACACCTCATAGGATAGCAAAACTGGTAGGTCGTACACACAATTCATGATAAAATAGACCTCTCATACCCAACACATTACACAACACCTTAATTTTGTTTTCACCATAACATATTTAGAAGGCAAGATTAACTTGATGGCAGTAGCAACAGTTGTAGTAGTAATAATAATAATTAATAATAGGTAATCCGTTATCAATGTGAATTAGTGGTTCCAAATTTTAAAGCTGAAAGAATGGAGGTAGGAAACCTTTCGTATCAACCATTGTTTCTACCTAACACTGATACTTTATGGTTTTGTGTCAAGAATTACTTCTTGTCTTCCAAGCCTGTTGGGTTAGAGTTAACACTCTTAACTAGAATTCGGAAGGACGCGGATTCAATCCACGACGGATACCCAATTTTAGTTTTCCATGGTTTCCGTAAATTTCTCAAATCGAACTGAGGAAAAGTTCCTTCAAAAAACTTTACCGAAATTCTTTCCGATCCTAGTTCCAATATTCCCAGGGTTCAAACCACATTGGCGTAGAAGAAAATGAAAGAGAAGATGAAGAAGAGGGGGGTGGGGGGGAACTAACGTGGTGGGTGAGTAGTAACTCTTTAACCTGGCTTCCGCGAGAACGTGGATTCGAATCCACGTCCGGTCATCTAGATTTGGGTTTTCGATGGTTTCCCCAAATCACTCCAGGCTAATGCCTGGTCGGTTCCAACAAAAGGTCATGGCCGAATTCCTCCCCATTTCTTGTCCCCTAACCTTACCTGCCTCTAATGACCTCGACGAGTTGTGAAGCCAGAAGTAAAATTAAAAAAAAATATTTTTTAATCTTGTCAATATCAAGGTTGATTAAAACAAAAGCCCTTACCACCACGATTTCATCACAGGAAATAATTATGCATTTGTGGTGGGTTTTGGACCTTTCCCTTCTTGAATTTATCTTATAAAAAAAAACTACCGACAACGCTAGCGAAGCGTCTACAGTGCTAATTCCACATGTGGAGAGTCGCCAGTCGAGTGTTATTTATCTTTAGGGCTGGTCGATGTCGAAATCATTAGAGAGGAGAAAGGACTGGGGGCATTGTAGTAAACGAGCGGCAATTCACTACAATCAAGTTTGGATTCGTCTCTGATAAACCACTCCCCGATCAGCTTCCCGAAGAAATGTGACTATAAGATCAGAGCAATTACGTTCTGCCCTAACTTATTGCTAGTAATGAGCAGGAATCAGCGATACAAATTAAAACATGTAGTTGAAAGAATGGAGTGACTTTAATGCTTGAATAAAATTGGGCACATAGTAATACTCTTGAAATAACTGAAAAATACTGCATAAAATAACTCTCATAAAAGGAATCTCTTACTAATAAAATCTTGTCACTCGGAATATTCTTTCTAAGCCAGCAGAAGGGTATAAATGCATTAGCCTTTACCTAATAAAATCTGCATGCCGTCTGGCAACGTAGTCCATCCTGAGAATCGGCGAATAGACTGCCCTGGAGGCTGTTCTCGACTGCGCTCTCCAGAGTAGGAGCGTAGTGGGGGAAGTCATGTGACATTAGTTCTATTCATTTAAAATCCCTTGCTAAGGGATTTCTGGGCTACCGTGGTAGGGGGACTCCTTCCCAAGGGAAGTGACTTTGCCCAGCCTTGAGCTCTGCTTCGTTGGGTGGAATTACATTACATAGCTGCAGCTTGAGAAAAATTACTTAATCCTGATCTGGATCGAAAGATCGTCTGTGTCCAATAGCAGAATGAGGTCTCTCAAATACTACAATATCCTCATCATTGAGTTCATTGTTAATGTCTCAGTTAATGTGAATAGGTCTTCTCCCTCTTATACGAGATAATTCAGTACCAGTAGAGTGGTTTACAATAGTGGTTTTCACACAAATCTGATTACAACATTCAGCTGCAGTATTACGCCAAAAATACTTAAAACAATTCCTTAGACAGCTACAATGTTTACATAGGCAAAATATGATGATGCAAAAAATAAGAACTACACAGACATACGATAAGATCGATTACTGAGACAATGAATAATTTGTAAAAGCGTTTTTCTCTTGTTCTTCAATTTCATCTTGGAGCCGCTCGATCTTTAATCCGGCAACTTTCAAATCATCAAGGTTCTTAACAATGTTTTCCATTGGTAAATTCAATTTTAATTATGAAATATTACGTTTTCTTTTTGTTTATGATGCAACAATCGACTTCTAGATTCAAATCAGGTATAATGTCTGGACTGGTAACATTCGTTCTTATCGTTTGCTGTGATTCTATCAAAATATTTGCTCCATAACCACGACATCTTTGCAAAAATTTTAATTTGCCTGTTCCTATGAAAATGATATCCGTGGGCTGATTTTCACCTCATAATATAGTCATATCTTCGTCTTTAGGTGCAACAAACAACCATTCGTTGTTATTTAATTTAGTAAACAGACATTTATTTAAAGAGACTATTTTTCTGGTACAATCACTCGGAATTGATCTAACTGGCTGTAACAATTTTACCTCACACAGAGTATTGTCATAGGAAGTAGACAGTACAAAGTTTTGTTTACAAATACTAAGATCAGATGTTAATTGCATAATTCAAGTTCGTCATGATTTACTTTAGCATACAATCTGCGAGACTCATCAATAGTTAAAGTATCTTTTTCAGGCAAGATGAACAAATAATTATAATTATTACCAATGGAAGAATTCTGTAAATATTAAATTGATTGTTGTTCGAAAGAGGAATGTTGAGAACATACGTCAAAATATTTTGCGATAAGAAAACATCCAGACTGATCATTTTTAATAGAAGATAACCGTTTTCCTCGGAAAGCGGAAATGGGAATCGTTTGTCTTTAATATCATCCCTGATTAACGTTAGATAACTGACAACTTGGGATGGAAACCATTGGAGTGGATAAGAAAGTCATTTGCTGGGTAGAAGAATTTTTAAAAGGTAGAAAACAGAAAGTTAGGGTAGGAAATGTAGTATCAAAAGAAGTGGAAGTAAAAATGGGTGTGCCACAGGGTAGCGTATTGGGACCATTGCTATTCATTATTCTAATGAATAATTGTGTTGCCTGTTTACTATCTGAAATTAGATTGTTTGCAGATGACATAATGCTGTATAAAAGAATCAAAACGATAGAGGATTGTAAACAGTTGCAGGGTGATCTGGACAGGATATCTAATTGGGTTAGTAAACATGGAATGAAGATAAATGCAAAGAAGAGTCAGCTTATTAGATACACAAATAAAAAACAAAAGGTTAATTATGAATATAAGGTGGGGAAAGAATTGCTTGCTGAAGACTTGAAATGCAAATATCTTGGAATTACTTTTGATAACAAACTTAACTGGGCAGGACACATAGGACAGGTGGTAGGAAAAGGTTTCAGAGTTCTGCACTTGTTGGAGAGAGTTATGAGGGGATGTACAAGAGAAGTCAAGGAATTGGGTTACAAAACTTTGGTCAGACCATTGCTCGAATATGGTAGTGTAGTATGGGACCCTCATTTTACGTATCAAATACAGGAGTTGGAGAGGGTGCAAAGAAGGGCTGCTAGATTTGTTTCTGGAAATTATCGCAGAATGCAATCAGTGACGGATATGATAAAGGAGCTGGAATGGGATTCATTGCAAGACAGGAGGAGGATGAGGAGGGTCATGGGAGTGTACAGGGCATATACTGGTGATGAGGCATGGAAAGATATTGCAGTAGGTATGAAAAGTAGTGCATGGAAGGGAAAAGATGACCATGACCACAAGCTGGCACTCGATTTCAGGCACAAGGGTGTAGGAAGATTCTCTTTTTTAGGTAAGGGTGTCAGGGATTGGAATGAGTTACCAAGAGAAACCATGAATAATTTACCGAAAACTTTGAAGGAATTTAAAGAAAAAATTTGTAGAGGGCAAATGTAGGTGGGTGCAGGATAGGGGGAAGATAGCTGTGTAGGGAAATTGCCACCGGAGCCTGTGCTCCATTGCAATTAAATTAAATTAAAAAATAAATTAAATTAAATTAATGATAAGGGGTTGTAGAATTCCATACTGAGCGTTTACAATGGTTATCTCAGCTATAGTTACTAGTTTGTGACTCAAATATAACGGATAAATTTTCTAACGGAGTTATCTCTGTGATTTGAATGTTCTTATGCCTAATTTTGTATCTCTGTCATCACCAAAACAAAATGTTTACGTGAGTAATGTATCTTAATCTGCCCAATTAAATGGTGTAACTGCTTTAATTTTGTTAATATGCCAGAATATTTCTTGAGACATCTCATCGCATTCGTGAGTTGTTACATTCAGTTCAATTTTGCAAAAAGCGATTGATCGAAATGCATAATTTTCTAAGTTTTGAGAAGCGTCATCTTACTTATTAAAATTCGCTTTTATAAAAATTCTCTTTATTAATGAGTTCATCTGTGCACCGGTTATGTGATCAAAATATAAGCCTGGACTGGAACTGAACTTTTCGACCATAAAATCTTGTGTAGCTACGCTGGAGTAAATTACTAACAGAAGACCGTACAGTAGTTCCATCTGAAAGTAAAATAAAAGTTTAGTTAAGTGTACTGTTCCAATCTGTAAAACAAAGTGCGTAATTTGAATTATAAATGCAAAAGTGTACGTCATAATGTCACAATCGATCGTTCTCTGCTGCGAGTAGATGCCTCACGCATGTTGGTGCGTTTAAAGAGCTCGCTTATCAGGTGGGCTCGCCTCGGCCGCGTTATCTTACGCGTGGGCGAGTGGGCGAGTGGCCTTGCCTCCCGGCCTAGAAAGATAACTGGTGGCCATCTTGGAGTAGCAGCTTATCAGGCGTGCGTGGGCGACCATGTATTTGGCCACGCCGTGACTCCACGTGGTGCGGTGTTTGCAAAACAAACGACCAAGTGCGTTGTGTTTAAGTGGTTCTAATGGGGTTTTTCTTCGCTTCCTATCCAATTTAACCGTGCTGTGACTTACCTTACTGCAATTTTAAGGTGTGTTCTCACTACTGACTGAATTATTTCGTAATTTATTCAATGATATGGCTTTAATCTATTGGCATGAACTGTGAGTCGCTTATATTTGCCCAGTTGGATAGTTACACTTACGCCTCGTTTTCCAATCACAACAAAAGGTCCTCTATAACCACTGTCAAGCTTCTGAGACCTACCTCTGCGAACAGATTCATCTTTTAGCAAAACTTTGCTTCCAATTTCAAATTCTCGTGGATTTTGTGTCTTATCGTAATATTCTTTGTTTTTCTCTTTCAGTCCCTGATTGATCTCTCTAGCCTGTTTGTGTAATGTTTGTAGGATAGCTTTTAGCTCATCTGCGTACTCATCATATGAATAATGAACTTGTTTTGGATCACTTTGCAATACCCTGGTATATTTGGAATTCTACCGAACATTAGCTCATGTGGCGTGTACCCTGTTGCACTTTGAATACTAATGTTATATACAAATACAATATAAGGTAACCAATCATCCCATGTGCTTTGATTCTTGTCAATATAATGCCTCAAGTACTCTGAAAAACTACGGTGGGCTCGTTCGACGAAATTTGAATGTGGTCTGTATGCCAATGAATTTTATTTATCTTTAGTAATTTACATACTTTCTACATTGTTTCGCTGAAAAAAGGAGGATCAATTATCAGAAAGTAAGATCAAAGGAACGCCGTAGCGTAGAATTACTTCTAAGACTAATGCTCGAGCCACTGTATCAGAATCTTGTCTGGCTATCGGAATTGCAGTTATAAATTTGGTAAATTCGTCCTTGAATGTCAACACATATTTGTTCCCATTGTAGTTCAACGGCATTGGGCCAACAATGTCTGTGGCACAACGTTCGAATACATGCTCAGGTGTTTTTGTAAGCTCTAATGGCATACATGTATGTGGAAGTGTATGTTTGTTCCTCTGGCAATTATCACACTGTATGACATAATTTTCTATATAGGACTTCATCCCTGGCCACTGAACGTATCTCTTAATTCGCTCATATGTCTTATTTACACCTAGATGTACAGAGATGGGTCTGTCATGGTATTCCTTAAGTATGGCTAGTTATTCTTCCTCATTTAGTGTTGGAAATTCCTCCTCATTCGTCTGGATTTGTGCATCTACTGCGGATGTGAGTGTTTCTTCTTCTGTTTGCATTGGGTCATCTGTGACAGGGTCTGGTTGGGTGGACTTCTGTACTTCCCTTACTTCCATAATTCTACTAAGTGCATCTGCAACTAAATTTTATTTTCCCTTACGATAAACAATTGTGTAGTTATATGCTTCAAGTTTTAGGCGAAATCTTAGTAATCTAGAAGATGGGTCTTTAACACTGAAAATCCAAGTAAGGGGGAGGTGGTCAGTATAAACCGTGAAATGTCTGCCAAAGACGTAAGGTCTGAATTGCTTTACCTCCCACGTAACAGCGAGTGCTTCTCTCTCAGAAACGGAATAATGAGTTTCTGCTTTATTTAAAGTTCTGGAAATATATGCGACTGGTCTATCTGAGCCTAATTGTCCCTGCGAAAGTACTCCCGAAATGGCATACTGAGACACGTCGGTGCTAATAATGTATGGAAGATTTTCATCCGGGTACGCGTGAACGGGTGCTGAGATCAATTTCTCCTTGAGAGTTTGGAAAGCATTCTCAGTTTTTGGACTCCAATCAAATGGAACATTTTTCTTTAATAATTCATATAATGGTTTAGCTATCTTACTAAAGTTCTCTATGAAACGAAGATAATAACCTGCAAACACAAGGAATGTTTTCAATTGTTTTGTTGTCTGAGGAGCTGGGGAAGTTTTGACTTTTTCAATTTTCTGTGGGTCTGGGTAAACTCCATGTTCTGTCAACTTGTGTCCCAGATAGGTGACCTCTTTTTGTAAGAAGTTATACTTGTTTGGCTGAAGGCGAAGGATGTGTGTTCTTAATCTGTAGAAAATGTCTCTTAACCTCTCATTGTGTGATTCCAAGTTTGGACCAAAACAGATGACGTCATCTAGATATACGAAACATCGATCACCCTGTAGACTAGTCATAACTACCGTCATAAGATACTGAAAACTTGCGGGGGCGGAGGCAAGCCCCATAGCCATTTTTCTGAACATAAAATGGCCTTGACCTGCACTGAATGCAGTTAACGGTTGATCCGATTCTTTAATGAATCAAATATTTCTGCGCCTACTGCTAGGCTGCAGGAGAGATTATTAAATAAAATCCGTGGTCGAGTCAGTCTCCAATTATTATTCTTATATGTCTACGTGTTATATTCAGTTCAGAAAACGAAGAATGGTGGGTGAGATGTAACATTTTGGCCCGTATTCGAGAGGATGCGAGTTCAAATCCCCGTCCGGCCATCCAGAAATGGATTTTCTACCGTTTCTTCAAATCACTCGAGGCAAACGTTGAAAATGTTCCGTCAATAGGACCGTTCCTTCTCCCCAGTCCATTCCTATCTCCAATCACCTCGACGTCGAAGAGGGGTAACACTAGACACAAATTAAAAAAAGGTCAGAAAGGCCTGTTTTCTCAAGTACATGCGGTTCCTATCCTGTTTAATTCCTTCGACTGTTGAACTGTGTCCCACAACAGCCTCTGCTAGCAATATACACAGTGTAGTTGACGGATGATGAGGAAAACAGCATGCCTGATATGTCTGATAATTTCCTTGCTGTGTGGGCCTTCGTGTTTGTCATCCGTGTTAGCAATCCATGACCGCAGACACATTCACAAATTCCTTCTCTAAAGTCCCGACCAAGACATTTAAGCTGGCACCACCAGTGTAGGGGCTAGAAGGCTGTCTTCGATTATAAGGTTCGCCGATTCGAGTTCGTCCTCGAACATGGGTGGTTTAAATCAGCATAGTGTTCGTCTTGTGATCTTTTTTTTATTTTTTACTTATGGCTTCACGCCTCACCGACGTCGATGTCATTAGAGGCGGGATGGGACTGATGACAAAGAATGGGAGGGAATTCGGTAATGGCCTTTTCAAGGAAGCGTCCCTGCATTCGCCTGGAGTGATTTGGGGAAACACTGGAAAACCCTAATGTTGATGCCCTGACGGGGATTGGAACCGACACCCTCCCGAATGTAAAGCCAAAGCGTTAATCGCTCACCCACCACGCTCGTCGTGTGTTAGCTTCACTATAGTCTGCCACATTATCTCAGCAAAGTCTATAACGTGACACGCTGTTGCCACGTTTTAATGTGCATTTTTTATTATATAAATCATAATGTTAGAGTAATTTACATAAATCTTGGGCGACCACCTAAATAGTTTTTTGTAATTTCCTAAAGTACGCAAGATGCAAAGTGAGGACTGCAATGCAATGGTGAACATTCAGTGTATCTTGTTGCAACGAATATTTAAGAATTATTGAGCTGTGTAGGCTTGAAGCTAATCGTGGCCATTCCGAACCACGACGACAGGAATTCGCGGATAAAGGGTATTGCCGGACGACACATTCTGCTCCCTGGGGATGGGCGGTCAACAGGATCACTCACCTGGCGAGAAAGGCCTTCCGCCCGAGCACTTAGCCGAATATGTCCGACCTCTGTGATATACGCGGGGCAAATAAAATATCGGGCATATCACGTGACATTAGGTGCCAACCTGAAGATCCAATCCAAATGAGCATATAACTTCCCGGGAATTTTCTATTAAATGTGATCTTCGAGACTGCAAGGGGCGGAGCCAGAAATTTCCTCGCAGATCGAAGAGCGACGAGCTTCATTCTATGCTAGTCTATTCTGTGGTGGACTCCGATAGTTGGCTTATCTCGCTAACTGCTGAGTCCGACTCCTGGTATCGGAAAACTAACGCTGCCTGCTTGATGGAGTGGCTTCCGCACGGCGACACAGCCAGTAATGCGATGATGCGCCTTAACACTAGGACGTGCCTGTAGCCGCCTTGTGAGACAAGTCTCACATACCGTGGGTCATCTCCGAACACCGCAGATATGAGACGCAGTACTAAAATGGTAAATTATTACGACCAAGCCATCTGATTGTGCATTCCGTGAAACTGAACCCTTAAGCGTCTTTGAGAGGATAGATCCATGTTCTAACATTGTAACTGAAGAACCCCTGAAATAGCGGCGTAATTTGCCAGAACTAGTTATTTTCGAATTGTTCATTCGTGGCGGCCATGATTTTTTTTTTTAAATGTAAAGTCACAGTATTATGATACCTATGTCTGAGATCGCCATAACTTGTATTGTACATTGTTTCCAAATATCATTATATCTTGCATATTTATTCTGATATGGAATTTAAAGTAAATACACAATCGTTTGCTTGCTCATGACGGCTAATTGTACCTCTGAGCGTTGCTTTTATGATTTTGCCAATTTGTGTTAATGTAAATTGTAAATTCGCTCAGACTTGTAATCGCCAATGATAAGAAAATAAATGTCATATTATGACAGTTTTCCTATAATCCAACAACTTCCAGATTCTTGCAGAAATAAATATTTTCACACCTTCATAAAACAAAATTAAAATCCTCATTTATAAATGATTAATCATAAATGTATGATAGATAACTATAACGTATTTATCCACCAAGACCTCTACTAAAAGCCTAACACAATAGTCATTAAAATATGAACTGGAGCGGACTAAATGGTCACAGACTCCGAAGGCCATAAAACATTTAAATCAGCAGATGGAGCCTGATTAATTTTCCATTACGTCCATTCAGTTTTGATGAAATGCGCCGTCATGGAATATTAACTAATTGATTTTGTAATCAAATAGTACGAGCAAAACATTTACAACATATAATGAGCCTATTCTGAAGTCGAATTCCACTAGGAGTAATTTTCAGAGATTTTTATTGACGCTAGCAATAACCACGTAATTTTTATAATAATTTATAAGAAGTTGTTTCTGTTATTTTCGGCAAATGATTTTCCCTGTATTTGTAAGTGCTCGTCTTCCGAAAAGGAACATATTTCGAGTATGGATGATCATATTCACGCGCCTTATTAGAGTTAACTTTACAAGTAATCTTCGCTTCCTCAGGGCCACTGGAAAATAAACACTTCCTCGAAATGTTTGTAAGATTGGTTACTTCCTCCTTATATTTGAGAGTAAATTTCCATGGGTCAGCAGGAGGGACGTCTTCTTAAATAATAACCACGCATAGTCTTGAAGGGATCTCGTCCTACCTCCCAACTGATATTAAACACCCCGTACTAAAGAACTTCACTACAGTCCGCCTACGGTCATTTTTATCTCAATATCCTTAAACTCTTCTTAGCAGTCAGTCATATTACTAGTTGGCACCAACCAAAGAACATTTTTTGTCAGATGTGATGGATCTGTGAAATATTTTTGCAGGCGGCCAGTCGCCTTTTGGTTCGATAACATTGTCTTATATTTTTAATGTAATTTACCGTCTTTTCCCCCGATAGCCATAAACCTTTTAATGTGATCATCTTGTGTACTGACGTATTTCCAAATGCTTTTTCCCATGCGAGTGAAAGACGAAACATACACATACGCTTACTTTGACAGCAGTGCAAAGGACAGAAATACTCCAGTGACTGATACACTCCTGGAAATTGAAATAAGAACACATTGACGCCTGTGTGTAAGACCCACCATACTTGCTCCGGACACTACGAGAGGGCTGTACAAGCAATGATCAAACGCACGGCACAGCGGACACACCAGGAACAGCAGTGTTGGCCGTCGAAGGGCGCTAGCTGCGCAGCGGTTGGGCACCGCCGCAGTCAGTGTCAGCCAGTTTGCCGTGGCATACGGAGCTCCATCTCAATCTTTAACACTGGTAGCATGCCGCGACAGCGTGTACGTGAACCGTATGTGCAGTTGACAGACTTTGAGCGAGGGCGTATAGTGGGCATCCGGGAGGCCGGGTGGACGTACCGCCGAATTGCTCAACATGTGGGGCGCGAGGTCTCCACAGTACATCGATGTTGTCGCCAGTGGTCGGCGGAAGGTGCACGTGCCCGTCGACCTGGATCCGGACAGCAGCGACGCACGGACGCACGCCAATACCGTCGCATCCTACGCAGTGCCGTAGGGGACCGCACCGCCACTTCCCGGCAAATTAGGGACACTGTTGCTCCTGGGGTATCAGAGAGGACCATTCGCAACCGTCTCCATGAAGCTGGGCTACGGTCCCGCGCACCGTTAGGTCGTCTTCCGGTCACGCCCCAACATCGTGCAGCCCGCCTCCAGTGGTGTCGCGACAGGCGTGTATGGAGGGACGAATGGAGACGTGTCGTCTTCAGTGATGAGAGTCGCTTCTGCCTTGGTGCCAATGATGGTCGTATGCGTGTTTGGCGCCGTGCAGGTGAGCGCCACAATCAGGACTGCATACGACCGAGGCACACAGGGCCAACACCCGGCATCATGGTGTGGGGAGCGATCTCCTACACTGGCCGTACACCTCTGGTGATCGTCGAGGGGACACTGAACAGTGCACGGTACATTCAAACCGTCATCGAACCCATCGTTCTACCATTCCTAGACCGGCAAGGGAACATGCTGTTCCAACAAGACAATGCACGTCCACATGTATCCTGTGCCACCCAACGTGCTCTAGAAGGTGTAAGTCAACTACCCTGGCCAGCGAGATCTTCGGATCTGTGCCCCATTGAGCATGTTTGGGACTGGATGAAACGTCGTCTCACGCGGTCTGCACGTCCAGCACGAACGCTGGTCCAGCTGAGGCGCCAAGTGGAAATGGCTTGGCATGCCGTTCCACAGGACTACATCCAGCACCTCTACGATCGTCTCCATGGGAGAATTGCAGCCTGCATTGCTGCGAAAGGAGGATATACACGGTACTAGTGCCGACATTGTGCATGCTCTGTTGCCTGTGTCTATGTGCCTATGGTTCTGTATGTGTGATCATGTGTTGTATCTGACCCCAGGAATGTGTATATAAAGTTTCCCATTCCTGGGACAATGAGTTTACGGTGTTCTTATTTCAATTTCCAGGAGTGTAATACCGTAACGCTCAAGCCTCCCATTTGTAACGACACTGATTCAAAAATCGTCCATCCATCCGGATTTCGATATTGCACGATTAATCGAAATGACTCCGTGAGTGCCGGGGTGGTTCCGTAAAAAGGCCTTGGCTGAATTCCTTCCCGATCCATGCCCCCAGCCCTTTCTCCTCTCTAATGATTTCGACATCGACCAGCCCTAAGGATAAATAACACTCGACTGGCGACTCTCCATATGTGGAATTAGCACTGTAGACCCTTCGCTATCATTGTCGGTAGTTGAACAAGATAGATCCATCAAGGGAAAGGTCCAAAACCCACCACATAGGTATAATTATTTCTTGTGATGAAATCGTGATGGTAAGTGCTTTTGTTTTAATCAACCTTGATATTGACAACATTAAAAAATATTTTAGTTTTTTTTATTAGTTTGCTTCTGGCTTTACAACTCGTTGAGGTCATTAGAGGCAGGTAAGGTTAGGGAGCAAGCAATGGGGGGAAATTTGGCCATGACCTTTTGAATAAGTGACCTGGCAATAGCCTGGAGTGATTTTGGGAAACCATCGAAAACCGAAATCTAGATGACCGGAAGTGGATTCAAAACCACGTTCTCACCCACCACGTTAGGTTCCTCCCCCCCCCTTTCCTCTTCTCTTTCATTTTCTTCGACACCAATGTGATTTGAATCCTGGGAGTATTGGAACTAGGATCGGAAAGAATTTTGGTAAAGGTTTTTTGTAGGAACTTTTCCTGAGTTCAACTTGGGAGATTTACGGAAACCATGGAAAACTAAAATTGGATGTCCGTCGTGGTTTCAATCCACGTCCTTCCGAATTCCAGTCGAGAGTGTTAACTCTAACCCAACTGGGTTGGAAGGCAAGAAGTAATTCTTGACACAGAACCGTAAAGTTTCAGTGTTAGGTAGAAACAATGGTAGATATGATAAGTTTCCTACCTCCATTCCTTCAGCTTTAAAATCTGGAACCGTTAATTCACATTGAAAACGGATTTACTAATATTAATTATTATTATTACTACTACAACTGATCCTACTGCCATCAAGTTAATCTTGCCTTCTAAATATGTTATGGTGAAAACAAAATTAAGGTGTTATTATTCCGAACCTTTGAGTTATCTAGAAATAATTAATCTATATTTTGTGTTTTACTTCACCATATGAGTACTTTCGTAAATTAACTTTTTACTTACGTTTATCCTTTGTGTGTATTTATCACAGTCAATTCCATAACGCTGCAGCGCTAGAAATTGTGTTTATTCGGAAAAACAAAATATGCAATGGCTATCAAAATTACCAAAAAAGCAATATTGTTTCTCTATAATTAATTGATTTCGTTATTTAAATAAATATTATGACTATAATGGTGATACTCGTGATTATTTGAAGTGTAGAACTCCGAACTTGGCCTCTGAGCGTCTGCGAGTGTCTTGCGACCGTGGTCATTTTTTTTTGTTTTGTGTTGGGTAAAGTACTGGTTATGAGAGGTCTACTTTATCATGAATTTAGTGTACCACCTACCAGTTATGCTTATCCATTAGATACTCGTGTCTAGAACGTAGCATAATCGAAAGGCATGGGGTCTCGCGAATTCTGTCCACGACTGTACCTGTCATTACTATTTGCCACTGTTCATAATGCATGACGCAAGTTTGCCAAGCTGCGAGATCTCTATGTTCCTTCCCTAACCTTGTCAACGTGAAATAATTTTAGTCCGTTTATTCCTAACCACGTCCACATAACGTTTTTGCTACGTGTTGGGACGACCACGCGAATCAAAGCGATAGTAAAATAATACTTTCCGGATCTGGAGTCGTAGAACATTCAGCCCATTGTCAATTTACCGGAGAAGACTTTATTATACCCGTTACTCACACTACAGTTATTCACACTAATGTAACCTTTCCGAATTATTTATTACCAGTATTTAACAAGGATATACACCACAGTCAAAATCTAACCGAATTAAACCAAACAGATCATACCATATTAACAGCCGAACTATCAAAACACTTACAGCAATCTCAGGATGCAATTAAATATAATCATACAATGGAACATGTGGAAACACAGATGCATGTAAAAGCAAAACAGAAAACCATTGCTACTACTGTACGTTTAACTACAATTGCAACAGCATCCTTTGTAATTATATTAATACTATATGTTTACCGGCATTATACTAAGAAATTAGCAGGATTCAATACTTACACAATTATTGTATAACTTTGTGAACCAAAAGCAAAAGTCCACGATATAGTTTTAGTGTCCAAGTTAGTTACCATTGTTAGTAAAGTAAGCTTTTGGGGAAAAGCTGGCTTTAGCAGGGGAAAAGTGTAAAGGTCGCTTTTGGAATAGTAGGACACTTAGTTAATAAAAAAATCAAGCGATACACATGTGTCTTAAACGTGAAACTTGTATCGGTCGCGCATACATTAAAACGTGAGTCACGTGCGAGCTATACGAGAACCTTCGACCAGATCAGCTGCGAGGGCTTTGTTCAGCATGCCGCCCGGTTGACGATCGCGCCGCACGGCCGGTTCTGGGTCAACTTGTGGCTACCGTACTTGAGCTTCGCCGTATGACCGCGGGTGATCACCCCGTACGTGCGGCAGGACCGCATGACTAATTCCTACATTAATGGCGGAAAATAGTGTATCGGCCTCTTCTGTTGACATCACCTGGAACCTGTGCCAGTCACCAGAAGCTCCGGTACACGATCGGTACACTTGTCCGCCAGCCAGCCTCTCACCTTCCAGCTAGCATCTTCAGCTCAATCAGTTGTAAGTTAATGTTCGAGTACTATTCGTTGACGCTTGCCAGAGGCACCAGTTATACTGTAACTTGGCACGGCAATAAACCGAGGTGTCTACATGTACTCGACTTATCACTCTAGGATAGAACGTGTCCAACCAAAGGTACTTGGTGTAAGAAATAAATAAGTCAAGCACTACCGAATTAACCAGAACATTGGCCAGTAGAATAGATCGGCCGAGATCCTCGAGATTCCTGGCAAGTAAGTAAATTCTAAAATACCTCCGGCCTCCACCTTACCATACCTGACAGACGAATCAGTCAGACAAAAGTCTCACCGCGGATTAACACACAATTACTAAAGTGTGATGTCACACAGGGTATGATCTAAGCCTTTGTTTACCGCTTTTGGATCCTTTCTGTTTATAACACTGGTCAGTACATATCCTTTTTTAATGTTTGTATTTTGATCCCTACTTGGAGCCTCACATGTCCATATCCTTGCTGGCCAGTTCTTTACCTCAATTGCGTAATCTTCATACTTATCGTCCACTACGAAACATGTCCCAAGCAACTGAGGTATGTGTCTCTTTTTTTCCACTCTGATTCCCGTTTTTCCTTTCATCCCCATCAAGCGTTGTGACTCACTGTTTCTTCATCCTTGTATCTTGTTGCTTGCATAGTTAGTATGCCGATCTCTCTTTCTCGTCTATTACTTGTGTAAGTTTACCAGTCTTGGTCATCGTCTATACTCTAATCTTGACCAAACAGAAAATCTTTTTTTCCCCTGATCCATGTTGAGATTATGGGAAGCGCCGACTCATCTTCTCAATAAGTGTCCAAGAATTGTTCTTCAAGTTACGTACCACGATATTTCGCTAGATCATTTTGGCTTAATTCTGTATTTTCACCAAGTTTACTTAAAACGTTTTCTATACAGATGTAATTTATCTGCTTGAGGATGCAGACAAAGGATAAATCAACCAACAGCTTATAACACTGTAGTACATGTGATTAGTTTTGGTTGTATCTTAATCACAATACAAGTGAACAATTTCTTGACCATTATTTTGTTTCAGAGTTCTTGTGCGGAATTGAAACATAACATCCGAGAGTTTCTACCAGTAACATTTAGACCATCTTCTAACAGCTCTTTCCTTCTTGATCGATGGCACTTGCAATTCAGCATAAAGTAAAATACATCCTCCACTGAATCACGAGTAGGGCACATCGGCGAATGAACCAACCAAATGATGTATTTTCTTTTGTCATTTAGCAAGTTGTGCCCTATCCTAATTGAGTTCAGCCCTGCTTGAATATAGCATAGCTTGCCATTCACAATTTTGGAGAAAGCTCTATACAAAAATTTCTTTCCTTGGTAGTCCCATTCTTTCGTTAAAATGTTCGTAACAAGGGTCCAGAAGTTTGTGCATGGATGAAAACTTTATCACTTAACATGACGTGTGTTCAGCCTGCAATCTCATTTACCATCACTCCGACATGACCCGGCTCGCAATGGAACCGTACTTCTATAGCTTTGATTGATGTCTTAGGAAGTTGTGTGGCTATGCCTTTAACTAGATACTTCCTCCATATTCCTTTTTCAAATCCTATGTATGATGGATCTGTCATATTTACGTATTTAGCGTTTTTTTATAGCACAAAGCTGTGATGAGAATAGGGAAAAAAATTTCTAGTAACCTGTAAGCTTCGTAAACATGATGACATAGGTTCACAACTACAGCGGCTCTAGTGTATTCCACACCGAGCGTGGTGGTGTAACGGATAGCGTTCTGGCCTCGCATTCGGGAGGACGGCGGTTCGAATCCCCGTCCGGGCATCCAGATTTGGGTTTTCCATGGTTTCCCCAAATCACTCCAGGTGAATGCCGGGATGCTTCCTTCAAAAGGCCATGGCCGAATTCCTTCCCATTCCTTGCCCCCATCCTTTCCCGTCTCTAAAGACCACGTTGTTAAAAAGGGACGTTAAACTGTTACAAAAAAAAAAAAAAAATCTAGTGTATTCTGGTCATTTTCTGTAAAATTTTTATGCCCCTTCCACTTTGTATTCAGCCCTTCTAGCGAATAACTCTTTAGTACGTTCCAACTATTTAATTTCTTTGGTAATAGGCTAGTCATAAGGTAAACGTTTCCGATAATCCTTCCGTACTGAATGTGTCGTTGATCTCCAAACTGTATACATATCGCTGAGTCGTTGTTTACCAGATATCCAGAATAAATGGAATTTTGTGATGCTGGGCTACTTTGTTAGAGAGCTAGTGGACAAGAACCTTCTCTTTTTTATTCGTGGGTGTCGTTTGCTACAACACTCTTATTCCGAAATTCATTCCTGAATTTTTCCTTTCTAAGTCTAATGGAAGAGTGTCTGATACTGTCCCCATCGCCGCAATGGAAGTAGTTTTCAGGAAACCACTTACCATACACATGCTGCTTATAAAATATCAAACTGATATGCTTGGAAGTAGTTTGGAATGCGTACCCCAACTCGGTGCTACCAGGGTATTAAGAATGTATATCTATTTTATGAACAATTTCCTTAATTCTGCTATGTGTTTTCGGCGTGACAGTTTAGTTTCCAACAACGTGACCAGAAACTTCACTCCATTGATCACTTTCATAACAGAACATCTCATTGTGCGACTGAAGTCACTATTCTCAAATCTTCGACTTGTTCAGACATATAGTTCACTGTTCTCGAACAACAGATCAATGCCTTTAACCTTTGCATTTCCATTATTTATGTTTCCAGGATTCTTTGTGCCTTTTCTTGGTTTGGATGTGAAATATAATCCACGATCGCACGCATACTGTTTACAAGATACAAATGCTTTCAGGATGAAGCAAATGTTTGAAATATAGATGTTAAACACTATAATTCATCAGGTCTTCCTGCAGTAGTCCTTAAGAGACATGTCGGCTATAGCTCTATATTTCTGGAGTTGAAACTTTCTTTCTTAAAATATGATTTGATCAAAGTGGTGACCATAAGCTTTAAAATGACACCTCACTCATTGATTTCGGTTAAGTATGGAGGAAGATACAGGCTTGTGACAAAATAATACCTTATAGAAATAATATATACTAGACGACCCGTGCGAAAATTTCACTGATAAAATAGGATGAATAGTGAGATTGAATGCTTGTAATATAATGAAAAGTAGAACCGCACATTTGAAGCAAATATTTATTTGTTTTGTGTAATAGGTACCATCAAAATACTTACAACATATTACGAAACAGTTAGGAAAATTTAAAACACCCTGTGTGTAGGACAATCTGTTACTGACCTTAACAAAATACAACCGACATGAACAAAATGCACAAAGCATATCAACATCTCTGTGATAGGTATTGCTATACGAATAAAATTTTACATTGGCATTGTATAGCAAATCTAAAATGTTTCCGTAACAGAAAAACATATCCGAAAAGCTACTTGCTGTATGAAAAACAGTTTATTGACATCTCTGTGATATCTGCTGCAGCAATCTAGGGACTTGGCTCTGAACTGTCTCATACGCGCGACCACTTTAAGCATAAAATTCCGAAAAATTCTTTTTTAATTTATGATTTTACCTGATTGGAGACCTTAATCTTTAAAACGATATGATATTTATCGATTTTGAGTAGGTAGCGGAGGATATAAATGGCTCGTAATTTAAAAATAACAAGATGTAGAAATAATATTGATACTAATGTGCTTTAAGTGTCGAATTCCAAAAAATTCCTTTATAGAATATAGTGTGACCAAAGCGGACACCTTGGTCTTTAAAATGATACCTCATTTATCGATTTCGATTAGGCATCAAGTAACATAAATGGCTCGTGACAAAAAAAATGCGTTATAGAAATATTAATATTTTTGTCCTTTAAAGATCAAATTTTGAAAAATTCCATTCTTAAAATATAGCGGATCGAACCGAAGACCTTACGAAGACCTCAGTCTTTAAAATGACATTTGGGAAATACAGTAGAACTCCAATTATCCGAAGCAATTGGTCCAGACCCCATTCGGATAGTCAAAATTTCGGATAATTGTATTTTTTTTCCGAAAAAGGGTCTATTTTTATTGGTATGTCGAAAATGGGAGAAAAAACAATTTTTAAAGAAAAAGATTTTTTAATTAATTAATTGAAAAGGCAACATTTTTACATGTTAAACGTACTTACATTAGCACAGTACCTACCATACTGTAAATCATATATGTTATTTCTATAAGGTATTTTTTTGTCAAAAGCCTGTATCTTCCTTCATACTTAACCGAAATCAATGAATGAGGTGTCATTTTAAATCTTATGGTCTCCACTTTGGTCACATCATATTTTAAGAAATGAAGTTTTCGGAATTCGGCCCTTAAAGGGCGAAAATGTCAATATTTCTAAAATGCTGTTTTCTGTGTTATGAGTCAAATATCTCCCTGGATACCAATTTGAGATCGTTTAATGAAGTATCATTTTAAAGATTAAGATATCCGCTTTACTGACGTCATATATTAAGATAAAAATTTTTCGGAATTCAACCCTT
Source organism: Vandiemenella viatica (assembly GCA_031002005.1). Classification (NCBI taxonomy): domain Eukaryota; kingdom Metazoa; phylum Arthropoda; class Insecta; order Orthoptera; family Morabidae; genus Vandiemenella; species Vandiemenella viatica. The sequence goes on from JARYHS010013630.1 coordinate 244,357,699, forward strand.
AAAGGGCAAAAGTATCAATACTTTTGCAATTCGTTTTTGTGTCACGAGCCATTTGTCTCCCTTAATATCTAACTGGTATAGATAAATGAGGTTTCATATTAAATATTAGGGTCTCCGACATGGTAACATTATATTTTAACAAAGGAATTTTTCGTAATTCGACCCTTAAAGAGCAAAAATGTCAATTTTTCTAAAAAAAATTTTTTGTATCTTGAGCCATTTATCTCCCAGGATATCTAACCAAAAAGAATAAATGAGGTAGAATTATGAGGAGTATTGTCTCAGCTCTGTGACATCATATTTTAAGAAAGAATGTTTTTGAAATTCTATCCTTAATGGGAAAAAGTATAAATTTTTCTATAACGCATTTTTGTGTCACGGGCGATTTATCTCCCTTGATATCTAACCGATATAGATAAATTAGGCATCATATTAAAGAATAAGGTCTCCGCCGTGGTAAAATTATATTTTAACAAAGGAATTTTTCGTAATTCGACCCTTAAAGGGCAAAAAAGTCAATTTTTCTAAAATGGGTTTTTGGATCTCGAGCCATTTATCTCCCTCGATATCTAACCAAAATCGATAAATGAAGAACGAATATAAGGAGTAATGTATCAGCTTTGTGAAATCATATTTGAAGAAAGAATGTTTTTGGAATTCAACCCTTAAAGGAAAAAAGTATAAATTTTTCTATAAGCAATTTTTGTGTCACGAGCGATTTATCGCCCTTGATATCTAACCGATATAGATAAATGAGGTATCTTATTAAAGAATAAGGTCTCCGCCGTGGTAACATTATATTTTAAGAAAGGAATTTTTCGTAATTCGACCCATAAAAGGCAAAAAATCCATTTTTCTAAAATACGTTTCTTGTGTCTCGAGCCACTTATCTCCCTGGATATCTATCCAAAATCGATAAATCAAATACGATTGTGAGGAATAATATCTCAGCTTTGCTGACATGATATTTTAAGAAAGAAGTGTTTGGAATTCAACTATTAAAGGGAAAAAATATAAATTGTTCTACAACGTATTTTTGTGTCACGAGCCTTATATTTCCCTTGATATCTAATCGATATAGATAAATGACATATCGTATTAAGGACTAAGGTTTCCGCCGTGGTAACATTATATTCTAAGAAAGGAATTTTTCGTAATTCGACCCATAAACCGCAAAAATGTCAATATTTCTAAAATACTTTTTTTTGTGTTTCGTGCCATTTATCTCCCTGGATTTCTAACCAAAATCGATAAATGAAGTAGGAGTATGAAGAGTAATGACTGAACTTGGTGACATTATATTTAACCTCACTATTCATCGCATTTTATTCGCGAAATTTTCGCACGGGTCGTCTAGTAAAAGTAATTGCTTTCTGAACAAAGTAAGCTGTTTGACTGTATTCATCCGTTTTCAAGCAGCCAAGTCGTGCATCCGCTCGACAGTGAGAAGAAGTTGCATGTGGTCACACTCGGGCTGACGATCCATCCACTTCAACGCAGTTTCAAAGCTGGCAAATGCTTGACTGACTTCGACATTAAGGTCATCTTCTTCCTCTACACTTTCTTTTCTCACACTTTCAATAAGTTCATCGTCATTTAGAATTTCTGACCCAGGGTCTGACGAGTCACACATCACCCAATCTCCAATATCTGAAATCATCAAGTGGCACGTAAGGATTGTAATCCCGCAGCGTTTTCAATCCTGCGGGAATTTTGCGGGATTTGCACCAATCCCGCGGGATCCAGCGGAATTGGCACCAACAGTTTTTTTAACGAATATTTTTAAACATAGTTATTTAAAGCGTTAATAAATTAAATAATATACATCTGTTAATTAAATTGAAAAATCAATTTTAATGTTAAATAATAAAAATTAATGTTTAACAATATCTTAAGCGGCAAAATTACATTAATTTCTTTTAGCATATGTGAAGTATATTTCGTGGTTTTACATTTTTCTTTTTTAAATCTAAACCAATTTTTAAATAATTAATCAAAAATGGAAAATATTCAGTCTTAGCTCATATTATGTACCTTACAATCCATCAAATCAGCTTAAAAACTTGGTATGCATAATGGCCAAGTCACCAGTTTTTAAAAAAATTTATAGTCTAAATAAACATTCCGTAACACCAAGAGAAACCATTCTATATCACAAAGTGAAGTGAATACACTCTGTGAAGTGTAGACATGGCTAAGAACAAGATCTTATAACTTTCTGTCACTACACAAGCACGAGACTTGTCCTATTTTTACAAGAATTGTTTCTGTGGGATTCATTATTAAGTCTCCTGATTCCTTGATTCATCTTATAGTAGATTCATGGTTATTAAAACAAACTACTCACCAAGACGTAAACTGTCAAGTATTTCAGCTTTACTTGAAATGGCGTAACGAGTTTTTTAGGGTAGAAATTATTATTATTATTATTATTAGTAAGATTTAGCCGGATTTCATTGCAAAAATACGAAATTTCACACATGAGGAAGACGGTGGAGGCAGCCGGCGAAGTATGGTGTTTTTGGAACACAATTCCGCTGAATTGTGTTGTAAAAACACCATACAGCCGTGAAGACTTCATTATACCTTTTTTCGCCTTTAGTCGAAATAATAACAAGGAATTGAAAGGATGCATGTTATTCACTAAAAACTGATGTATTGTGGTGATTTACCAAATCATCTCAACAGGGATTAATCGAAAGCCAGAGTGGCACGTGTAAACGGGCGGCTTACGTCAAAGAACATGTGTTTCTAACTCATTGAGGCAACGGCCAAATTAACAGTAAGTCAAAGGAAATACAATTGCCTTTCCATAGCTGCTAAATAAATAAGTATGCGATCGTTAAAATTAAGATAACATTAGTTTCGTATCAACGAATAATCAAATTTTCAGCCGCAAATACAGGAAGTTGTCACAATTACTTTATCTGCAAATATAGAAAATGGGAATAATGAAACCGTGAATAAAATGTTTTAACTGTGTAGTTCAGATTACGTGTGCGACACATAAAAATTACTTATTATATAGTTAGAAAATCGCGCTATATACGCAACGTATCACATAAGTCAACTTATAAAAATGTATCCTCAAAACAAACGTAAGATTTAATGAATACATAAAAGTGTATTCAATTACTTACGAATGACGAAGGTTGATAAAAACAAACGTTTTTTCACACGAGTCAAATGCCAACTGCAATTGTACAGCAAACAGTGCAATACATCCGATAAAGACCGAGTGGGGCAGCGCGTCACGCAGACTGACATGCGTTTTCGCCGCATTTTGCGGATTCCGGATCCGCTTAATGATGTGCGGGATCCGCCCGACTGTGTAATGATGCGGGATCCTGCGGGATTTGGGGATCCCGCTTTGCTGGATTGCAGTCCCTAGTGATATGTCATCCCCATCTTCTCCTGTCTCTCCCTTTCCGCCTTAATTAAAAAAGCGATTCGGATAATCGGAGTTCGGATAATTGGAGTTCGGATAATTGGAGTTCGGATAATTGTAGTTCTACTGTACTGATATTTTTTGCCCTTTAAGGGTTAAATTCAGAAAAAATCCATTGTTAAAACATGTTGTGACCACAGCGGAGACCTTAATCTTTAGAATGATACCTCATTTGCCTATTTCGGTTATATATTTAGTTAGTGTAATCTTTGAGTGTTTACTTATTGTAGAAAGTAGAGGTTAGTTACAGCTGAGCAGTCGTTCAGGACAGTAGCGTATTTTCGTTTTGTATTTGATCTTTAGTGGTGTGCAGATTAAGTTAGTGTAATCTCTGAGTGTTTATTTTTTGTAGAAAGTAGAGGTTAGGGACCGTGCACAAACTACGTGGCTCCGTCTAGGGGGAGGGGGTTTGACTGCATGGCTACGCTGGGCTACGTGAGGGCAAGGGGGGTTCCGAGCCAGGCAACGTAGCTTGCCTTTCATAACATTTTTCATAGTTAAAATGAGGAACAGAACTCACAACAGCATGTGAATATTTATTTCCCTCAGTTAATTATCTCCGTATATAATTTACAGTAGTCTGACAAGAGAAATCAGTACAAAATGTCGTCTGGAATAAAAAGGGGAAAAAAGCTACGTACTACGTTGGGGGAGGGGGGGGGGATAGAGGCAAAAGCCACGGAGGACTACGTGGGGGGGAGGGGGGGTTCACAGGAGGCCAAAATGGAGCTACGTAGTTTATACACGCTCCCTTAGTTACAGCTGAGCAGTCGTTCAGGACAGTAGCGTATTTTCGTTTTGTATTTGATCTTTAGTGGTGTGCAGATTTAGTTAGTGCAATCTCTGAGTGTTTATATTTTGTAAGAAGTACAGGTTATTTCAAGTTTCTGTTCCTTTTTTCTGTTTTCTTTCTTTCTTTCTTTTTTGAGTTTTTCAAAAGCAGAATGGCTAGGGACTGTGATTGCGGTGTGCAGACGCGAGTTGAGGTGGCTGATCTCCGCGCACAGCTTGCAGCTGTGTTAGCGAAAGTTACACAGCTGGAAGCTGCCGTGAAAGGTTGCAGCTGATGTAATATTGGGGAAACTGATATGACCATGCCTATAACAGATTCTCCCATTAGACCGTCGTACCTGCAACCCAGGCTGAAGAGTTGGAGGCTGTGCCGCGGTCTCCTATCGGTGACTGGCGTATGGCCTCTAGACTTCGAAGCCGCACTCGGGGGCAGTCGAGCAGGCTTAAAGGCCAAGACGCAGAACTTGTTCGTCTGTCCAACCGGTATCATGTATTGTCGGAGGCTGACTTAGTCCCACAATTGTCATCCTGCGACTTGACGGCCCCCCAGCCTGCTAGATCTGAGCAATCACAGAAGGGGATTTTGGTAGTTGGGAGCTCTAATTTTAGGCTATTATTAGAGCTCCTTAGGGAAATGGCGGATTACTCGGGGAAGAAATCCAACGTCCATTCAGTGTGTATTCCGGGTGGCCTGATCCGAGATGTGGAACAGGCCATCCCGGATGCCATAGAAAGGACGGGGTGTAACAAATTACAGATTGTGGCTCATGTCGGCACCAATGATGCTTGTCGCCTTAGGTCGGTGGTTATCCTCTCTTCCTTCCGGCGGCTGGCTGAAAGGGTGAACTCTGTGGCCAGTGGCCGCAAGATATCGGCAGAGCTAACCATCTTTAGCATCGTAGACAGAGTTGATTGTGGACCTCTGGTTCAGAGCCGTATTGAGGGGCTGAACCAGAGACTGCGACGTTTCTGTGATGATATTGGCTGCAGATTCCAAGATCTTCGCCGTAGGGTCGAGTCATGCAGGGTTCCCGTTAATAAGTCAGGTGTGCACTACACACGTGAATCGGTTACACGGGTGGCAGGGGCCGTGTGGAATGCACTGGATGGTTTTATAGGCTGAGGGAGGAAGACCCGAAACACGAAATACAGTGACGGGCAACCCAAACAGATGCAACACCGTAATGTAGGAGGAACGTAAAAGAATCTCGACAGTTAAAAATTCTCGTAATTAACTGTAGAAGCGTTTGTAACAAACAACCAGAACTTGAAAGCGTTACTTGTAGCACAGAAGCGGATATCGTTATCGGTACAGAAAGTTGGCTAAAACCGGAAATAAGTTCCGCTGAAACTTTTAAATATAGCATGAACATTTTTCGTAAAGACAGATTTCATTCTCATGGAGGTGGGGTATTTATAGCTGTGAGTAAATTTTCCCATGTAATGAAATAGACGTCGATACGATCTGTGAAATCATATGGATTAAACTCAATGTTGCTGGGTCAAAATTCATCACAGGCGCCTTCTACCGTCCACCCGATTCCGACATAGCGATCACCGAGGAGTTAAGAAATAATGTAAATAGTATAACTAGCCGTTTTGAGGATCATGCTATGGTTCTGGGAGGCGACTTCAATCTGCCTTACATTGACTGGCGTAATTACGTTCACATTATGGGTAGCAGGGATAAGGCAGCTTCTGAGGTAATTCTCGATTTGTTCTCAGATAATCATCTCGAGCAGCTAGTTAATGAACCTACGCGATGTCATAACGGTAGCGAAAACATTTTAGACTTGCTGGTTACCAACAGGCCAGAATTATTCACCGACATTTCAACGACCACAGGTATAAGCGATCACAAAGCGGTAATTGCGACTATCAAACTAATGACCAAGCGAAAAAGGAGAGAAGGGCGGATTGTATACAGATTTAGTAAGGCCTCAAAGGAGTGTTTCAGAACCTACCTGAAGAATAATTACCATAACTTCAACTCAACAAAGGATACCGTTGAAGAGACGTGGCATCGATTTATACAGATAGTCAGGGAAGGTATGAATACACATATACCGAAGCGGACAGTAAATGGGGAGGATGATCCATCGTGGTATACATGCGAAGTCAAAAGATTACTCAAAAAACAAAGGATGATAAATGCACGCACAAGAAGGAAGGTGTGTCGCAGCGATTTAGAAACCTTAGCTGAGTTAAGAGGACGTATTAAGAATGTAATGCGCGAGGCCTTCAACAACTTTCATTCCAACTCTCTAAGAGCCTCACAGAAAACCCAAAGAAATTTTGGTCGTATGTACGAAAAGTCAACTGTACCAATAGCAATATTCCAGCACTAATTCGTGAAGGATCCGAGGTTAAAGAAAGCCGCCATAAATCTAACGTACTAAATACTGTATTCAAAAATTCATTTACTGATGAAAATAAGGATACTATTCCTGTTTTCCCACGCCGTGTCGACTTGGAGATGGAATCATTAGGAATAGACTAGACGGCCCGTGCGAAAATTTCGCGAATAAAATGCGATGAATAGTGCAGTTGAATGCTTGTAATATAATGAAAAGTAGAACTGTATTTTTGTAGCATTTTTTTTTAGTGTAATAGGTACGCATCAAAATACTCGCAACATATTACGAAACAGTTAGGAAAATTTAAAACACTCTGTATTGATGACAATCTGTCACTGACAGAATAAAACCAACCTGAACAAAATACACACAACATATCAATATCTCTGAAATATTTGTTGCTGTGCCAATAAAATGTTTATATTGGAATTGTACAGCAAAACGACAGTGTTTCGTAACAGAAGAAGAAAAAAATATCTGAAAAGTTACTTATTACATAAAAAAGTTTATTAACATCTATGTGATATCTGCTGCTGTAATCTAGAGACTTGGCTCTGAACAGTCTCATACGCGCTACAACTTTAAGATCCAAATTTAGAAAAATTCTTTCTTAATTTATGATTTTACATAGCTGGAGACTAAATATTTAAAACGATCTGTCATTTATCGATTTCGTCTTGGTATCGAAGAAGATAAATGGCTTGTAATAAAAAAAAATTAAAAAAACACGTTGTATAAATAATATTGATATTTTTTCCCTTTAAGAGTTGAATTAAAAAAAAAATCCTTTTATAAAATGTGGTGTGACCAAAGCAACCACCTCGGTCTTTAAAATGGTGCCTCATTTATCGATTTCGATTAGTTATCAAGCGAGGTTAAAAAATTTTTTTTTGGAGAAATGATTCTTTGCTCCTTAAGGGTTGAATTTGGTCAAAGTTTTTTCTTAAAATATGATATGACCATAGCGGATAATTTAATATTTAAATCGATACCTCATTTATTGATTTCGGTTAGGTATCAAGGGAAGTAAATAGCTGGTGACAGAAAAATGCGTTGTAAATATATTAATACTTTTTCCCTGTAGGGGTTAGAATTTTTAAAAATTTCTTTCTTAAAATGTGATAATGGAACCGAAGACATTACGGAGACCTCAATCTTTTAAATGATACCTCGTTTATCAATTTTGTTTAATTGTCAAGGGAGATAAATGCTCGAGATACAAAAAACGCATTTTAGAAAAATTGACATTTTGTCCTTTAAGATTCGAAATACGAATAATTCCTTTCTTGAAATATAATGTTACCACGACGGAAACCATAGTCTTGAATATGATATATCATTTATCTATATCGGATAGATATCAAGGGAGATAAATGGCTCGTGACACAAAAATGCGTTGTAGAAAAATTTATACTTTTTCCCTTTAAGGGTTGAATTCCAAAAACATTCTTTCTTAAGATATAATGTCACAAAGCAGAGACATTACTCCTCATAATCCTACCTCATTTATCGATTTTGGTTAGATATCAAGGGAGATAAATGGCTCGAGAAACAAAAAACGCATTATAGAAAAATTGACATTTTCGCCCTTTAAGGGTCGAATTACAAAAAATTCCTTTTTTAAAATATAATGTTACCACGGCGGAGACCTTTAATATGATACCTCATTTATCTATATCGGTTTGATATCAAGGGAGATGAATGGCTCGTGACACAAAAATGCGTTATAGAAAAATTTATACTTTTTCCCTTTAAGGGTTGAATTCCAAAAACATTCTTTCTTAAGATATCATGTCGCAAAGCTGAGACATTACTCCCCATAATCCAACTTCATTTATCGATTTTGATTAGATATCCAGGGAGATAAATGGCTCGAGATACAAAAAACGCATTTTAGAATAATTGACATTTTCGCCATTTAAGGGTCGAATTACGAAAACTTCCTTTCTTAAAATATAATGTTACCAAGGAGGACACCTTATTCTTTAATATGGTACCTCATTTATCTATATCGGTTAGATATTAAGGGAGATAAATCGCTCGTGACACAAAAATGCGTTATAGAAAAATTTATACTTTTCCCCTTTTACTTGTGACAAAAAAATACCTTATAGAAATAAGATATATGATACTGCATGTATTATAAAGCAATTAGAGCTCCTGAAGTGGGGGAAAGCACCGGGCCCGGATGGAATTCCAGTAAGAGTATTTTCAGAGTATCCGGCGGAAATAGGGCAATATCTGTCTGATATATTCAGTAAATCATTAGAAGAGCGAAAAGTACCTTCAGACTGGAAATTAATTAATGAGTTAATGTTTTGATTATTAAATTATCCGCTTTGGTCATATCATATTTTAAGAAAAAACTTTCTCCAAATTCAACCCATAAGGGGCAAAAATATCATCATTTCTAATTTTTTGGTTTGTTTTGTTTTACATCGCATGATAACTAAAATGAGGGAAAGACCAAGGTGGCTGCTTTCGTCACATCATGTTTTATAAAAGATATTTTTGGAATTCGACCCTTAATGGTCAAAAGTATCAATAATTTCTCTACAGCGTGTTTTATTTTAATTATTATTACAAGTCATTTATCTTCTTCGATACCTAGTCGTTTTCGATAAATTTCATGTCGTTTTAAAGATTAAGTCTCCAGTTAAGTAAAATCATAAATTAAGAAAGAATTTTTCGGAATTTGGCGCTTAAAGTGGTACCGCGTATGAGAATGTTCAGAGCCACGTCCTTAGATTGCATCAGTAGATATCAAAGAGATGCCAATAAACTTTTTTTTAATTGAAAAAGTCGCATTTCGGATATTCTGTTCTGTTATGGAAACACTTTTCGTTTTGCTATACAATTTCAATGTACACATTTTATTCCCACAGCAAAAAATATCACAGAGATGTTATGTGCATTTTGTTCAGGTTGGTTGTATTCTGTTACGGTCAGTGACAGTTTATTCGCGAAAGTTTCGCACGGGTCGTCTAGTAAAAGATATTGCAATAGGATTTTTTGGAATATTGGACTGGTTTTCTGGAAAATCCAATTTAAAGGATTGATTTCCTTAATATTATTATTAATTTTAATTACGATGGAGCTTCTAACAAATTAGACATAGATCTATAAAAATACTTGCGAATTAGAATGCAACGTTGTGTCAGTATTTCAAAGCAATCTGTGAATTTCCATGATTTCTGAGAATAATTTTGTGTTTAAGTATCTTTAATTTCCATTTCTGACCATTTTGTAATGATGTTAAATGATTATGTATTAATTATGATTGTTTTTTAATATGTTTGAATTGGTGAAGTATTGTTAATGTTTGAGATTTGCTATTGGTAACAAACAAACATTTATAATTTTATACAGTATCGACGACTTCACATTTTCTCTGAGTGAAATGCTTGTTTCAGCCTTTTTAATGTAAATGGATAATACTGTGTAACAGCCCTCAAACCAAAAATTAAATTGAATAGGATTTTAAGCTAGAGTTTGGATGAATATGATCTGGTATATTTGTTTTACAATTTCCTGTAAACCAGTATATATAGATTTTGTTTTATGAAAATAAATTATTTAAAGGCCATGTAATATGTTAAAGAACAGAATTGTGCAAGAGAATTGTTTAAATGTTCGTAATTCCAAGTGTTAATGCAAGTTACGATGTCTAAAGGATAATTTTCGACAGTTTAAAATGATTTCTGAGAATAATTTTGTGTTTAAGTATCTTTAATTTCAATTTCTGACCATTTTGTAATGATGTTAAATGATTATGTATTAATTATGATTGTTTTTTAATATGTTTGAATTGGTGAAGTATTGTTAATGTTTGAGAAATATCTGGCGGAAGCTTTTTAAGTGTTCTACAAATTTCTTTACAGTTTATATAAAACGATCATCCAAGTTAGTTGGTTAGTTTTTCGGCATAGTTTTTCAACGACTAAATTATATGTGGAAGGAGTGTTGTATGTAATCTCTGGATTGTATCTATGCATTTAAACACTATCGTTCACGACGAGTTTCTTTGAGAATAAAAACGATTCTAAACTGAAATACTTTATGGACTACTTAATTATCGTATTAATTAAACCACCAACAAACTTATAACTGCCAATCAGAAAAACTGTTCAAAGCAGACAGACTTCTTACAGTTTTATCAAATATTTTATAACAAAAACAATAGATTCAATATTTTGAAATGGCGTAAACAAGCAATACTCTCTTAATTTGTTCTCTTCTGGGAAGATTTTTTAGGGCAATAATTTTCTGCAAATTTTCTTCCATCGTCATAGCGGTAAAATTGTATTTAAACAATTGCACAAGATCACAACTAGCAAAATACTAACAAGATCATTAGCCATAGTGGCAGGACACAAACCGGGATTATTACCCCAATCTAAACGCCTACATATTACTGAAGACGATAAATTGCTTACAGGTTCTTCAGTAGTACCTTTTCTTCATTTACTGGAGCCTCATTCTGAAGGAGGACTACAACATACATATTTTGCCTAAAAAACTTCCATAGCTTCTGGGTTTAAGGTTGTGCTTGTTGAAGCTACGTTAACATTTTCTTGACATTATGTTTCCATTTTTTCTGGCTTGCTTAAAGTTTTCAGTAAATAACCACCAGTTTTTCTTTTTGTACATCCTTTTCTCGTTCTTGCTGTCGAAATTGCGTTCAGTGCTGAAAACACTAAAAAAATATTTTGTGCCAAATCTACGTTTAGAATATGACAAAAATATGCTTATTTTTTTCGGAAAATGCTGAATAAATGCCAATAAAATTATAGGGGAATTTAACATGCCTACCAGAAAAATCCCTGTCCGAAATAAACTCTACCAATAACAGGTCTACCATGAACATTACCACCAATCAACTCTACTATCAATATTAAATCCCACCTAAATATAACTATAGGCCTACCAATAAATAATTCTACCAAATGTTAGTTTTATCTAGTTACGATTTACGAACCCTACCGCATGAAAACTCTACCACAGGAATCATTACCAACAATATATCTACCATAAATATTTCTACCGCATTTAGTCTCTACCAATCACAAGCCAGCTATTAATATGTCAACCAAATCATGAAACTTTACAAGAATAATTCTATAACCCCCCCCCCAAACATTATAGCAAAAACACCAACCATTTTTTTTTTTAACTACCAAAAAACCTGTCTTCCAGTATTAATCATACCAGAAAAACAAAACTTGTCTATGTGTCAAGCAATGATAAGGGCGTAAAATAATAATTAACTTGCGCCGGTAAGAAATATATCGTTATATGTAAATTTTATCTTGAAAATTATCTGAAACAAAACTAAAAATATATTTTAGTTAAAAATAAGAATAGGCAATACTTGTTTAACGTTTTACAGCAACTGAATTATATATATTTGTTAAATAACTTTTGTTTTTTAATTTGATTTATGGATATGCTTGCTTTATATTGTAAAATATATAAAACAATCAATTTAAAATTAATAATAACAATACATTGTGATAGGTTATTCTAATACATAAATAAACAATAGTAAAATTTTAATACTAATGAAATCGTTGACTTATCATAAAAAATGCTAAAAAATATGAAAGATGCTAAATTGAATTTTTGCATGCTAAATTTAGGCATATCAATGCTAAATTTGCAGCACTGATTGCGTCCCTGAAATTTTTTCCTTTTTTGCGGTTCCTTAGATATTTTTGTGACTGGAAAGTATTTTTTTAAACATTTTGATGCAAAAATATGCAAATGTAACGAATTTAAAACGAAAACTGTAAGGGATAAGTAGGATTTTCTAGTTTACGAATAACAATCTACAAACTTAACAATATACTGGAGTATGTAAAATGTTCATAACCGTTCTGTATAAATGAACTGAAAAATTAACTTTGTACATGGAATTTTGGCTCAAACGTCTTGTAAACGTTTTGTATAGCCTGTACTTACTCTGGAATCTTACCACATTCGTAGTCAGACACGCAGTAGATTGGTTTTTTTATTTTATATTTTATAAAGATTTAATTGTAGAAATTCTACAAGCAGGCGATTATTAGGAGCAGTAATTGTTGTGATAAACTATTAAATAAACGTAGTTACTCATGATAACTACGATTTTTTTAACTTATATTTTGCACTGATGGATGGTAAATTGAATTATAATACTAATTATATACTCATTTTATAATACCATTATAATACTACTAATTATATACTAACCATATGAGTTTGTATATGAGTTTTAGGCTGTAATGTAGGCTGGACCATAATAATAGTTTTGGGTGCTAACAACTGTAGGGGACCACCTTTAACGTAACTGTGACACTCGAATAGTCGTGTGTGGAGAATGAAGCCTGGTCCACACATCAGAACCTAACTGTGTCACTCGGTTCGCGGATACTATAGATCAATGTCCTATATGTCGCTATTACTGTGTTCCAGGCTACATTACAACCTAACCGGTTCAGTTGTTGCAGACTCATCTCTCATCATAGGTCGGATTCGATACCTTGTTGATACACCGCCTACTAATCACAACTATTGTGTATGAATCCCAATGAAGTTAAAATATCATTAATTGTACCAAGACTCACGTCACAAGGACCATTAACAAAATAATTGCAAATTGATGTGGGATAGCACTGTTCAAGTAGAAAATGGGAAAGATGCTTGTGGGGATTCCCTGGCACAGAGCAAGACTTTGGGTAGTTGAGTACTTGTCTCGATGTTAGGTCACCGCCGTTCTGTTCAACCTGCCGTCAGTCATTTCGCATTGCACCTTAGGTCTGATGGATACCAATAGATGACGCTGTTAACTATATAATATAAAAGAAAATAGTGATTGCGCGCGGGTAGATTTTTTTTATTATACTATAGATGGCGTGGGTATTATGGGAATGACTTTGGATATTACGTGATCGATCGCTGGATTTTATCCCTCCCCAGCCGCCTACGTGATATGCACGTCTTAAGGTCGGGCCAAACTAGACCGAGCTGAGCCCGCACCGTCACTGCACCGACACTCGGCCGAGTGTCGGCTTTCCCCCCTTGCGTCCACACTGGTCCGTAGCACGGCCGCGTGACGGGCGGTTTCCTACTCGGTCTTCAGTTTCCTTTAATGTATAAACTTGGCTTTTTCACGGAATTAAAGTTAAAAAATTACCTTAAAAGTGATGGGGGTTCGTATCTGCGGCTACCACCCGTAATTTATTATAGAGTATTGTACTTTATAATCTACGAAAGTAATATAGTACCTTAAAACCCTTTTCTTGTCTGATTCCTGTTATCTGCTGATTGTTTGATCTCTTATGGACAAAAATAGGATTCCCCAGAAGTTTTAATGAAATGATCGTCATACTGTAGTGGATTGAACGATTCTCGTGTATCTCTACATTGTCACGAATAAATGTCAATCGTCAGTCACTTCACATTTAGCGAGTTTGTTTTCGTTGAGGTTCCTTTCGATTCACTCAATATTTTTCTAACGAAAAAGGATAACATTATTATACATTTTTATTTAAATGCAGACCGCAAAGATTCTGTAAAATATTAATAATTTCGTGTGCTCTATAAATTCTAATCACAGAGTTATCGGCGGCGCAGTACACCTTTATCGTTGTCACCTAATTTGATAAGGAAAACTACAGTTTAACGTGAAATTCGAACCACGGAGCGTCCTAGCATCTTGGCATTAACAAGTCAAAGCTTTGCCAGACGTGAATGTCAGTTTTAAGACACGTAAAAATTACAGCTGAGACAGGGATTTGAACCAGGGACTTTCAGTTCCCCAATCATACGCCGTAACCATCTGACTCAAGCGATAAATCTGGATATAATCAAAAATTAATATTCAAACATTATAAAATAAACGTACTTTTATTCTATATAATTTATTTTTGCTATCCCAAAACACAAATGTACTTTTATATGATTGAATACATATTTTTCAGATTCAGATGCTTGCGGCGTGTGTTTAGGGTACGGTAGATCCACGATTCAAACCCGGATCTCGGAAGTAATTATTACAGGCCTTACAATCGACTTTCACCTCTGGCAAAGCTTTGATTTGTTAATGCGAACATGCAAGGACTCTACCTACATTTTACGAACATCTGATGAACCTAAAGTGAAGCTGAAAAAAAAAGACACTTTTCTAAAGCAATCAGAAACGCTAAAACAACATTTAGTCGTAAAGACCGGAAATTTCAGAAGTCTTTCTATACGCTTCTCCATATCGACCAGTCCGACACCAGCCCGCACCGTCAAAATATAAACCAAACTAATCACGGCCAACACACGGCCGAGTGTCGGCCGACACGCGGTGTCGTTTGAACTAACTTCAATCGAGTGAGCGACAACAATAAGAAAAGTGTCAGTGCGTGCGCGGTGCGGGCATGGCTTGGTCGCATCGTGCCCGCACCTTGACCGCACCGACACTTTTCGTGTTGCTGTCGCTACTCGATTGAAGTGAGTGACACCAAATGTCGCCCGACACTCGGACGAGTGTTCGCCGTCATTAGTTTGGTTTATATTTTGACGGTGCTGGCCGGTGTCGGGCAGGTCGATATGGAGAAGAGTTCGGAAATTTTCAGTCCTTTACGACTAAATGTTGTTTTAGCGTTTTTAGTTGCTTTAGAAAAGTGTGTTTTTTTAAGCCTCACTTAGGTTCATCAATTGTTCGTAAAATGTTAGTTAGAGTCTAAAGTACGCATTAAAAAATCAAAGCTTTGCAAGTGAAAGTCGACTTTATGGCTCATAAAAATTACATCCGAGACCCGGATTTGAACCCGGAACCTTCCACATCCGAATCAGAAGCCGTAAACATCTAAATCTGTAAGTAATGAAAAATATGTATTAAATAAAAAAAAAGTACATTTGTGTTTTGGGATAGCAAAAAGAAATGAAATAGAAAAAACGTATGTTTGTTTTGATATGTTTGAATATTTATTTTTCACTTCATCCAGATTTTTCTCTTGACTCAGATGGTTATGGTGTACGTTGGGGTACCGAAAGTTCCTGATTCAAATCCTGTCTCAGCTCTAATGTTAACGAGTCTTAAAATTGACATTCACGTCTGGCAAAGCTTTGATTTATTAATGTTAAGATGCTAGGTTGCTTCGTGGTTCGAATTTATCGTTAATCTGTAGCTCACGTTTCCAAATTAGGTGACAACGATAGAGGTGTACTGCGCGGCTGATAAGACACTCTGTGATTGGAACTTTAGGATCACATGAAATTATTATACAGAATCTTTGCAATCTGTATTTAAATTAAAGTATATAATAATCCCATTCTTTATTAACAAAAAATATTGAGTGAATCGAAAGGAACCTCAACCAAAACAACAAGTCAAATGACGCTTGACATTTCAATCTGACTATGTTGAGATACACGAGAATCTTTCAGTCCGGAACAGTGTGATAATCATTTATTAAAACTGCGTTGGATACTATTTTTATGTATAAGAGATCAAAAAAATGAGGTAATAACGGGAGTCAGGCAAAAAAAAAAAAAGAAAGTATTTTAACGTACTTAATTACTTTTGTAAATTATAATGTACGTATACAGAAAATGAAGTACAATACTCTATATTAAGGTATGGGTGGTAACACTAGCTGCGATTTAAATCACTTTTAAAGTTATTTTTAACATTAATTCCATGAAACAACCAAGTATAAACGTTAAAGCAGACTGAAGACGGAGTATGAACTCGTCCGTCACACGGACGAGCTACGGACCAATGGGGTCGCGAGGAGCGCGAGCCGACACTCGGTCGAGTGTAGGTGCGATGACGGTACGGGCTCGGTGCAGTCTAGTGTGGTCCAACCTTTACACGCCAGATTATGACCGGGTTGGCTAGCCTATTGGACTTTCTTTACTTTGTTTGAAACAAATAGTAAAATATAGAATTATTGCATTAGAAGTAAAAATGATCTTCATAAGGATTACAAGACGTTGTCATTTGTTCAAAAGGAATTTAGGGATACATATTATCTTCAATAAGCTCCCAACACATAATTAAATATCTAGTCGATGAAAAAATTGAATTCAGGAAAAAAAAATTGAAAGAATTTTTAATCGACCACGCCGTCTACTCTGTCGAAAAATTTATTTCTAAGGTGTCTACAAAACAATTACCAGTAGTTTGTGTAAATGTAGTTGACATAATTAATATACCATGTATGTATACTATGAGTGTACATCTTCTGTTGTATATATTATTTTGTTATGTAATTGTTTAACGGTAAATTGCGAACTTTCTACACCCCACAGAGACAGTCTCGTGTATTGGACTAAATGGATAAAGAATGTATTGTATTAGTTGGTGGATTAGGGCTAGATATTTGCTTGGATTGTTAGATGACAATTCGCAGTAATGACGCGGTCAATCCTGATACTGAAGTGATTAAGTTGTGTATCTAATATTATTTGCCTAAGTATCTGATGACATTTTACGAATGATTGAGAGACATTGTTTCATTCGATCCATCGCAATGAATAATTATTTTGTGAATTCAGTGAGTTGCAAACACATCTTCAACATTTTACAGAAGGAAAGACTGAATTTAGAAAAAACATTAAAGACATTTTTCTTTTCGTCTCCTACTGCTCCCTGAAGAAATATTATTATTAATTTTTTTCAGTATGTAGAGATTCCATAGTTATAACTGAATATCCATTTCAAATGTAGTACAGGCTAGTAGTCGAAGCAATCTAATAGCAGCCAGCGATATTTTTCTGCATTTATACGTAACGTCTTTCGTTTTGTTTTTTATCTTTGATATTTTCATTTAAACTCTGAGCCGGTTCTTTTAACATCATCAAGCAATTGTACTGCTAGGATGCTGATATTAATCTGGTATGTAGGTTATTGTAGAATAATTTGTATTTTTTGCAAATTTATTTGGGTGGGAGACCACTTTCGCCGGTACGAAACACAACGTCAAGTTTTGTTCGAGTATCAACATTTCATTCTATTTAGGTTATTCGTGGAACCGACCACTAATTTTTTTCTCTCCATTGATCCCAATATAAGAGACTAGTTCTGTGGAATGTGGAAAGTTCTCAAATTACAGTTAACCAATTGCATAACAAAATAATATATACCGTACACCAGAAGATGTACAGTCGTAGCATACATGTCAACTACATTTACACAAACTGCTGGCAGTTATTTTGTAGACACCTTAGAAATAAATTCTTCGACGGAGTTGTCAATTAAAAATTCTTTCAATTATCTCCAGAATTCAATTTTAAAATCTGCTAGACATTTAATAGGCCTACTGTATGTGTTGGGAGCTTATGGACTATATGTATCCCTGAATATCGGAGTTCCTTTTGAACAAATGACAATGTCTTGTAATCCTTGTGAAGATCATTTTTACTTCTAATGCCATAAATCTGTATTTTACTATTTGTTTCCAACAAAGTCAATTTGTTACTACAAAGGATATTAATTTGTATATATACTCGGCCACCAATGTTAAAATACCTAACTTCTTGAACAGCTCACTACAGGAAGTTCTACTGCTAACCCCGCACATAATTCTTTTTACTCACCTTTCGGCTCTGAATGCTTTGTATATCTGTGAGTAGAATTACCACAGAATATTGGGTAATATCTAGATTGTGATACCGCTGCAATCACTTACCGCCTCACGATGTAAACACTTCCGGATGGAGAGAGTATGAGGTCACCACGTTGCTGAATGTGACGTATACGTTCCACACGCAGTTTTAAATGTCACTAATGTGGCCTTCCACAGAAACTAGTCCATCGCTAATACATCTGATATAGTGAAATCGTTAATTTTGCACTGGTAGTACAGGAATAAATTCATTAGCGATGAGGTTTTGATGCAGCCTGGACCACATTGAACTGTAACTATTGAACACCTTACTGCGGATTTGTATGTCTTATCTATCGCTGTTACTGTCGTTTGCGTCTTAATGCAGCCTGGAACATAGTGAAACGTAACCGTCGCTTACGATATTGCTGATACCCAATTTCCAAATTGTATCTATCTCTGTTAGTAAGGTCCAGGCTGCGTTACAACCTAAATGCAAACGGTTATTGACGAAATCTCTTTCTTTTTTTTAAGTATATATTAATATTATGTCGTATGAATGGTTTTAATAGCAATTTCAGCCATGCGAGGAAATACAGAAGAACGGAATCAAATACAAATCAATTGAATTGTGGCTAATAATGTTAACATTACAGGAACCGACATTATAGAACGTTACTAATGTTGATATCAATCATAAGTTTGGAAAGTTGTTGGTATTTTAATGGGATTACTGGAGATCGCGATTCCGCGAGGAGTTGTCAACATAATACTTCAGTGGTCAAACGCAAGACTCCACTATAAATTCTTCCCCAAGTACATTTAATGGTTTATTGCTGGTCCAGGCTGTATTACAACCTAATTTGTGCTTGAAAATAATGGACCAGGCTGTATTACAATGGAATTACTGCTTGAGAATAATATGTCTTGCGACTGACTACAGCAGTATTCCAACGATATTACTATATGTTGTTGTAACGGAATCGCGATCTCCATTAGACCCATTTTAATAATATTATTAATTGGACAAGTAATAATTTTCTGTAACTCTTTCAATCCCTATTTTTTTATTATTATTATTACTATTGGTTACATTCTATGGCCTAACGTGCATTCTCAAGTCGATCAAAGGCTGAACACATCACATTCTGTAATGTAGTGATGTCATAATCACTCCATCTGGAAGTGTTTACATCGTGAGGCGGTAAGTGGTTGCAGCGGTATCGCAATCTAGATATTACCCAGAATATTATTACATACTAGCTGACCCGGCAATGCTTCACTATTGCTGTACTTGAGTAGGCACATAGATTAAATGAAAAAATATTTACAATTAAATTTTAAACTGCTGTTTCATTCATTTTCAGTTGGAAAGGGTGAGAGGGGATGCGCTTTGGAAAACATATGCAGGCAGTATTTTTCTGTTTGTTTCAAAGTATAAGTGTGCAAATTCCCATTGAAATCATATGAAATATGTGGTTTTGTCTAAATTATGGGTAGGAGGGGTGGGTTTTTTTAATTTTTTTGACAGGAACCATTTTCGACATACCCTCGACAATTCACCATAGCTTCGCCGTAATCGGACGAACGGTTTGCGGGTTTGGTTAAATTATGGGGTGTTATGGGGAAGAGGGGATAATTAAGGTGGTGGAAAGAGATGAGAGGGATTGGGTTTTTGTGAAATTAATGTGTACAGTATTTCTCTCTCTTTTTTAAACTATAAGTGTACAAATTCTTATCTAAATCGGATAAAAATGTGGTTTGCCTAATTCATGGGGTGAAAACGTAATGGGGTTGGAAAGATGGAGAGGGGGGTGAATATTCGGAAACCATACGTAGGCAGTATTTTTGTGTTTGTTTTAAAGTATAAGTGTACAATTCTTATCTAAATCGGATAAAAAATGTGCTTTGCCTAAATTATGGGGTGAAAACGTAATGGGGTTGGGAGAGGGGATGAATATTCGGAAACCATACGTAGACAGTATTTTTCTGTTTGTTTTAAAGTATAAGTGTACAAATTCTTATCTAAATCGGATAAAAAATGTGGTTAGCCTAAATTAAAGGGTAAAAACGTAATGGGGTTGGAACGGAGGAGAGGGGATGAATATTCGGAAACCATATATAGGCAGTATTTTTCTGTTTGTTTTAAAGTATAAGTGTACAAATTCTTATCTAAATCTGATAAAAAAATGTGATTTGCCTAAATTATGGGGTAAAAACGTAATGGGGTTGGAAATGGGGAGAGGGGATGAATATTCGGAAACCATACGTAGGAAGTATTTTTCTGTTTGTTTTAAAGTATAAGTGTACAAAATTCTTATCTAAATCGGATAAAAAATGTGGTGTGCATAAATTATGGGGTAAAAACGTAATGGGGTTGGAAAGATGGAGAGGGGGTGAATATTCGAAAGCCATCGTTGGCAGTATTTTTGTGTTTGTTTTAAAGTATAAGTGTACAATTCTTATCTAAATCGGATAAAAAATGTGCTTTGCCTAAATTATGGTGTAAAAACGTAATGGGGTTGGAAATGGGCAGAGGGGATGAATATTCCGAAACCATACGTAGGCAGTATTTTTCTGTTTGTTTTAAAGTATAAGTGTACAAAATTCTTATCTAAATCGGATAAACAATGTGGTTAGCCTAAATTATAGGGTAAAATCGTAATGGGGTTGGAAAGGGGGAGAGGGGTTGAATATTCGGAATCCATACGTAGGCAGTATTGTTCTGTTTGTTTTAAAGTATAAGTGTACAAATTCTTATCTAAATCTGATAAAAAATGTGATCTGCCTAAATTATGTGGCAAAAACGTAATGGGGTTGGAAATGGGGAGAGGGGATGATTATTCGGAAACCATACGTAGGCAGTATTTTTCTGTTTGTTTTAAAGTATAAGTGTACAAATTCTTATCTAAATCGGATAAAAAATGTTGTTTGCCTAAATTATGGGGTGAAAACGTAATGGAGTTGGAAAGGGGGAGAGGGGATGAATATTCGGGAACCATATGTTGGCAGTATTTTTCTGTTTGTTTTAAAGTATAAGTGTACAAATTCCTATCTAAATCGGATAAAAAATGTGGTATTGCCTAAAGTATGGGGGTGGATATGGGGCGAGGGGATTAATATTCGGAAACCGTATGTAGGCAGTATTTTTATGTTTGTTTTGAAGTATAAGTGTACAAATTCCTATCTAAATCGGATAAAAAATGTGGTTTTGCCTAAACTATGGGGTGTTATGGGGAATAGGGGGCGACTTTTTGGAAATTTTTTTTCGCAGGAACCTTTGCAGGCACACACTCGAAAACTCTCCAAAGTTTCATTGCAATCTGATAAATGGTACAGGAACGCATAGAAGACGAACATACAAACAAACAAACATTGATTTTTATATATAAGATAACATTAAGGAGTGAAAATAAGAAATTTGAACTAGTTTCCTCATTCGGAGATCAACTATAGCTGAAATTGTACTAATTGCAAATGTTGCTGCACATAATCACTTCAGTAAGTCAGAAACATATGCCTTTCAATTTAAATTATTATCAATATTGCAGTGGTGTAGATTAATTTGATATTACTTTGGACATGCTGCACTTTTTTTTTTTTTTTTACAGGATATAGGCTAGGCCCTATTTATTTTAGGAAGTTGAAACAGGCAGATCCAAGGAAGATGCATCTTATTAAATTTCATGAAATACTCAATGCAAAGCCATTACTTTTATTCAATATACCTTATTTTCCAGGCCTCACGTATGCTTGCAGGATGCTTAAACGAATAATTGACATTTTTTTCATCTATGTGGGCTAATTAAATATCCTGTTTTCAGCAAGTTTACTTTAACGTTGTGAATTTCTACCATTTGCTTTGAAGTTGCATAGGTTAATGTGCAAAATATGGCCAGTAAAAAAAAAAAAAACCTGTAAATTCAGGTTGAAAATGTGGCTACCTGCTTCTTTTATCCGTGCCAAAACATACCGTTATACACATTACTTACTTCGCTTTAGTTATTTCATGTCAACTAAACACAATTTTAAGACAAAAATAACCTCATCATCTCAGATTTTTACGAAATTTGGCAGAGATTTGAGATTTACCATTTATATAGACTTTGAATAATACAAAATTTGATAGGTATCTACTCATTTTCGAATTAAGCTATGTAAAGTTTTTTAAAAAAAAAAAAAACAAACTACAAACAAACATTTTTTAATTGCTCTAGAAGTTCTCCTAATTTAGCTAGAGCTGAGAGAAGTGTCATTTTACAGCATTTTTCATGCCCTTTCGTGTGTGCCAACATAATTTTGTTCAATTTTTTATTTTAATTTTTTTAGAAAGTACATATTTTAAAATTCCACAAATAGATAGTACTGTTGTAAATCACCAGGCAAAATATGAATGAAGAATGGTAAAATAATTTAAAACTGAAGCTGGTTTTTAATTAATTCCCAGTATACAACCAAATAATACAAGAACGCCAATGTTTACTCTTCTGTGAAAATAAATATTAGCACTAATTTGATAAAAGAGTTCAATAATGAGTCTGAAATGATTAAATCATACATACTTGTAATATTCTGGCAGCACTCATTTGTTCAAACTCTTAAAACAAATGTTGGGTTGAAGTGCCCATACTTCTACATTGATAGCTTTCTAACTACAGGTGCGTTCCTGAAATACACTAAAGAAAATCAGAATTTGATGTAACCTGTGATTATTTGGAAATTATAGCATAGTGTCACAAGATGAAGTACAGAGCTACCAGTGGACAAGGCAGCTGGTAATGATCCATCCTTTTGTAATATGTTTGAAACAAGAAAAAAAAGTTGAACATTTTAATTACATGGCTGTTTCTGATTGCCAAGAGTACAGAACAATAAAAAATTATGAAAGGGGAAAAAGAAAGTCTCATAGCCTTCTTAGCATCCAAATTTCGAAAAATTCCAAACAAGATTTTTCACTAACCAACTTTATAAAAAAAAGGGGAGGTTTTCAATTCTTCTGCATTTTTTTGCGCTGGCTTGACTCGGGCAAGGAGATTGTTGATGCCTTTATAAGATCAGTAGAGAAAAAGAGATGTCCCCAAAATCCATGTCATTGGTGATGACCTTGGTGCTTTTTTTGGGGGGGGGGGCCTGGATCCGCCACTGTCTGCGGATGTTAGCATATTCTTCGTCATCTTCGTCCTGAGCAGGCCAGAACTGTTTCTTGAAGTAGTTTGCAAGAACATTGACTTTATCCACGTCATGATAAAACAAGGCCCCTCTTGCCGTGAAGTGGGGGCAGTCGCTTATGTTTCTTTGTGAAGTGTTGGGGCTTTGACTAGAGATTGCTATCACTCACATTGAGTGAGACCAGACATGTTTCCCACTCTCTGTTGCGGTGTGCCAGAAGATCCGCTTTCAACTCGTGGTGCAGGCAGTTTAATAGGTGTCTGGCTCCACTTCTAGGCCACTATTCTTATGTTGGATTTGCGCGAAGTTGTGATTGCAGCCTTGTTACTGGTGGCGTGTTTGAGTTTGCCATATTGACTATGGATGTAGAAAATTGTCTTGATACAGAAAATGAGATTACATCGGAATGGTTAATAGCCTCTCTGTCTGCTCCGTCAACAATCAACGCCAACAGTCAGTGCCAGGTCCTGACTGTTGGCGTTGATTGTTGACGGGACAGATAGAGAGGCTATTCACAATTCTGATGTAATCTCGTTTTCTGTATCAGTGGTCTTACCTTAATTGAAAACCAGCATCTCTATTTAATGGATTATCCAATAAATGGATTTCGACAGTTTCTGAAACAATGTTGTTCCAGTAACCTCTCGTGCAAGCGAGAATTTCTGTAGATTTAAGATCGAATCCATGTCCCGTATTGATGCTGTGCTCGCAACTGCTAACTTGTCAGTTTGTCCCAGGCAGATGTTGTGTGCATGTTCAGCGCAATTTTGGCTTATGCATTGTATGGTTTGCCCCATGTATGCCTTTTGGAATTGATAAGGAATGCGATATACCCCGGGTGTTCGTAGCGCTAAATCATCCTTGGGAGAGTGCAGTATCTTGGTCAAAAATTGTTTGAATGCCACATTTTTGTAAAATCCTGCCAATTTTCGCCATGGTCATAGGCGAGGTGGCACAGGTTTCCTTGTTGTGTTTTTCTGCTTGCTGCTCTTCTAAAAATCGTATCTATTACCGGGACAGCATTTTTTAATATACTGTCGAAATTCACATTTCAGATAATCTAGTAAATAGAGAGGCTGTTTTTCAATTAAGTGAAGGCTGGAGACCATTCATACAGAAAATGAGATTATATCGGAACTGTGAATAGGCTCTCTATCTGCCCCATCAACAATCAATGGCAACAGTCAGTGCCAACAATGAATGTCAACAGTCAACACCAACAATCCCACAAGTATTTAAGAGTTCCCCACGATGTATAAGCAACCCCATTTCCCACAGGCAGTAGTCACTCGACAATGACGGCAGAGAATATGACTGCTGAAACATCGTTCTTACTCGGCTAATTTCCTGAGAAAATCTACATCTACATATATATACTCCTGCATCTAGCAAAAGGGTTATGTGAGCTCAGCCACCTACTTTCTACTTGACAAAGGGTTTAACCTGAAATATTGTTGTTTTTTTTTGTGTTTTTTTTTTTTTTGTGTGTGTTGTTTTGTGTTGCTTCTGCCCTCCTCCCTTCAACTTTGGTGAGTGTCGGGTGTATTTTATCTGTCCTTTCCATATATATGCACTCCAAAATTCACAAAATTGTGGGTGGCAGAGGGTGCTCTGCACCAAAACTAATCTCTTCGCTGCGAGGGAAAAAAGAATTCATATAAGCATCGGTGTGGCACCTTATTTTTCTAATCTAAGCTTCCCTGTCATTGCAACTCAAATAGGATAGTGGATGAAGAATTTCACCGCATTGTTAAGTAAAATTGGGTGTACGCATGTTTACCAATAAGTTCAAATGAAAAGTGCATCGCCTATCTATCAGAGATTCCCAGCCCAATCTACTAGTCAGTTCTGTGATGCTTTCGTACGTACTGTAGCAAATGGTCATGAATTGAGTGGCTCTTCTCTGTACTTTTTGTATACTGTTAATCGATCCTTACGAAACGGATCCCAAATGACACAATAGTAGTCCAAATGTGGACGCAAAATTGATTTTTATGCTATATCCTTTGTTGTTCGAATGACAATTATTCAAGATTCGACCAACGAATCGCAGCCTAGAATTAGCTCTGCCTATGATCGAATTAATGTGCAAGTCCCATTTAATGTTCCTTTGTAATGTTATATTTCACAGAATCGACCATATCAATAATTAAACTGTTTACTTTATATTTGTGAACAGTTGGATTTTTTTTTTTTTTTTCAGTTATGCACATTGCCTTACAGTTTTTACAATTTAGTGTAAGTTACCATTCATTGCACCATACCAAAATAACATCCAGATCGCACCGTGTAAGGGATTAAACTGCATACCGGGGTTGGAAGTATCAGTAGTCACCTTAACTCACAACTTGCATTTTGAATAAAGTTTCATAAAATGTTTCATAAAAAGTTCAAACTGTTAAATGTGAAAAGTACCTTGGATAATCAACTGTAATTTAAACGCGGTCGCCACTTTCCAAAATAAACCTCAGGAAAGGAAAGGTCAGGTTGTAACTACAAAAATTATCACTGTTCAGTATTTCACCATCACTATATTCTTGAATAGACAAAAAAATCACTGTTACAGTTGAAAGGCAATCAGACATTCATCTCCAAAGATTGTTGGTTATGGAGTAAGGCAAACAGACCGAATACCCCTAATTAATTATCAAAAAGTTACATGTTTAAAAGTTTGGACCAGGTTGCACCACTTCAAATTTCTGTGATGGCTGACTAAGCATGCTTCAGGAACTACTTTCACTGTCAGCTCTACCCGATTAGTGCAAAGCCGAACAACACGTCTGTATGTCTTGCCTATTTCCCCCCGACAGAGACGTCCTGCGCTTCATGACATAGTTCGGCAAAAAGATGAAACCTAGAGCTCTGAGAATTTTATATTATTTAGAGAAACGAATAATATACAACTTACTCACTTGTAAGTTTTATTGTAAACTCCACCATTCGTTCATAATAAATTGAAATATGTTGGGGCGTAGTGCCAGGTGACCTAGCTGATAAGTGTATCCTGACGCAGTTCACACATGTGTGGTAATACTGAATTTTAGGTTTAAAAACTAATGCCATTTTATTCCTCGGTTCTCTGGCTTTCCAAAAGATTGCTCTAGCTTATCTCTAGTTGCTCTACAAGTGTTGTAATCGAATTTATAAAAATTGTGTTTCCGGGACTGTGGCATTCATTTGTAATTTCCTATTTCTTAAGTGTTTTCCTTAGATTATTATGAAAGTAGTCCCTATCCTGAAAAATGGCTTTCGGTATAAGTTTCAGTGATTTTTATTACATATTTTAAAAGTATTTTTATCTACTGACGTTAATTACTTTGTCCACAATTTTAAACTGTATATGGAAGCATGCCGGTTTGAAACGTAATTACTTTAAAACCAATCTTATGTCTATCTGGCTGCGTGGAATGATTTAAAATTTTAGTATGTTATGCAGTGTTTTATTAATTTGCATGAACACTATCAGCTGACCTCAAAAACTGCTCCAAATATATTGTTTTATGGTGTTGAAAATGCAACTTTATTTGGCGAGATATAAAACCAGTGTTTCATTTCATTCATGTGGCGGGTTGGGATGTGACAACATCTTTCCCCCTGCCATATGTTTCACCTCACATGATTAAGACTCATGTTGAAATATTGTTGTGTGTTTTTTGTGTTGCTGCTGCTCTCTTCCCTGCAACTTTGGTGAGTGTTGGGTGTATTTTACCTTTTTTTTTTCCATATAAAAACCGGTGTTTTGTTATTTTAACCTACTTTAAACTGTTGATTTATGACAAGATTTTATTGATTTAGGGCTGATTATTATTATAAATAAATTTTACCACCGCGAATAGTGCTATATTATGGTGATATTGTGTCGTAACAAAGTTTCATGCCTAATAAGATGGATTATTTCTTATTTCGCCTATTTCGGTAAGTTTAAAGACTTCCTATTATTACAGCTTGTTTATGATCTGAGTTATCTGTTTAGTTGTTTTCCTGGTTTCAAATCGTTGCATATATAGCTTTAGGCTCCGGTATCAGTTTCTTCATTATACCCGTTCCCCATTATCCAAAGTGAAAGGTTAGAAATTAACGAATTCTTAGGTAGCTTAAAGCTGTTCATCTATATAGAATGCAGGGAAAGCCTCCACTTCGCCTTGCTTCGATCTTGTTATCTGTACTACCGACTGCACGTGATAAGGCCAATAATCACTCTTCTCACTCCTGACACCCCCAACAAACGTGTAGAAGCGCGTGACCATTTGGATAATTATTACATGCTCTGTTAAAAAGTCCCCTTTCTATTTGATCTACCCTTGAACGTACACAACAGAATGATATTAGTAGGGAAGCAGTGTGCTCTGTTCTGTCTTGTTTCTGGTGTTTTATGATAAAGCAAATGGATTTTCAGTTGATGATTCTGGGTTTTGTTTTTGTTGGTTTATATGTTAGCGGTGTTTTGTTGGATTTTATGTGGCTAAGTGAACAGTTTTTTGCTTCAGTATTAACAGATTTATTTTTTCTTAATGTTACTCTGTGGATTTGAAGGGACGGTTTTAAGTTTATGGGGTTAGCTATTAGTTGGTATTGTTTTTAGTATTTGTATATTTCTGTATTTTTTGTGTTTAATTTATTTTTGCAATATTTATGTTTTTGTACTATGTTTTGGAATTGAAAGGATGTGCTTAATTTCAGTTCAATGATTTGTTTCTGCTTAAATTCTTTGTGTGTGTTTTTTGGGGGGTATTGCAACTTTGTAATTCTTGGAAATGGTGTAATTTGATGGGTATTGCTAATAGGTGTTGCATTTTTTGCTGAGATTATTTATTTTTAGCTTTGTATCATGTTTTGGAATTGAGGACGAGTTGTATTTGAGTTGATGATATTGGTGTATGTAATTTTTTTGAAGCTAGAGGATTTTTTGGTTTGCTTCTATTGGTTTGAAAAAGCTGTTGTTTTTTATTAGTCAAAATAAAGATTTTGTCTAATTTCCTTATTTTTTTCAGAGTTCATCATTGGGAATAGTGGGGATGGGTTCAATTGAAGTGACAATACCAATCTACCTGTGTTTGAATTAGTTCTTAGTGGAATTTGTGTGATTGGTTTGTCACCATGTGAGGTAAATCCTACTGTCCATGCAGGTATTGCTAGTTAATATTTATTATTGTGCACGCACGATTTGTCATCGGTGCTATGTTGTGACACCATTAGTTTGTATGGTGGAAAGTAGTTATGCTGGTATTGTATATACCTATGAACTGCGGGTAGTCTGGAATGAATTCCCACGGAGAACCAAGTTTTTAGTTGAAATGGTTTGCAACTGTTTCCGTAAAGTCCTATTTAATTCGTGGGCATGTCACAATGACTAAATTTGAATATACAATACTGATAGTGCTGTTATAAGATATTTATGATTCCATGAAACAGCCTACCTTATAGTTGAAATAAAACATGCGAAAAGCTTAGTTTACGTTTCCAGTTTTTATTGTATGAGCATCTTTTGTCTGAGCCAGGTATCATGTCAGTGAAGTGTGTATGTTCGATTAAATGCAGCAGGTTCTTAAAATATTTTTGTTTAATTTGAGAAACTAGGTTACTATAAATAATAATGTACCAGTGTTAAGCAACTTTTTACTCTACCTCATGCAGCATTTCAATCTAAACACTACTTCGGCCAATTTTAAATATACAGAGGCATAAAAATTTAAATTATTTATGATTTTTGTGTTTCATTAGAGCTGTGTGATGATTGGGAGTGATGTTACTGATTTGGTGTTTGTGATGTTTTCAGCCATGTTGATGGGAGCCTTGTGGAAATAAGATCATCTTTGTCCCAGTACTAGCAGTTCAGCGTGCTCGAGTAGATCTACTAAATGTATGTGTGTTTTGATTGTATTGATTCCTTCTATTGTAGACTTTCATGGTTCTTCTGAGCTTTATGATATTTCAGTACTACTATCTTTGGTGTAACATCACTTAGTATTTTTGTAAAATGTCTGTCGTGTTTGGCAACAATTATGACAATAATGAGAAGGAAAATGCATTTGTGCAAAGAAAATAAAAGAAGAGGGGATATGAAAAGTAAAGTCATTACTTACCACAGACAGTGTGATAGGACAGAAGTAACCACATGCAAGGAAAATGGATACATTTTACAATAATTTGGAATGTCATGTTATTCAAAGAAATTAGATATGTGGCAAGAAGACGATATTTGTTGAGTCTCGCCACATGACTAAAGATGAACTGGACAGTGTGGACATTGCATTGTTGGTGATGATAATGGGGAGAGTACAAAGTAGATAACTGTTGGTAAATATTATCATTGGTAATGGAATTGCATTGTAATACCAAAAATAAAATCTTAAAAATATGTGCCTCAATAGCGATAACACTTTTTCATTGTTAATGATTGCTTACTTATTATTTTCCTTGCTGTGTCCATAATGGTTAATTCTGATGAGAGTATGTCTTTGTGTTTACATCCAAGTTTCTTGCCATGTGTTTCGTCTCTAAATGAATTAGGTTAGATACCAAAATATTGTTACATGTTTGTCTTTTTGTGTTTGCTGCTGCATTCCTGCCTTAACCTCTCGTAAGTGATTGATTTACTTTTTCTATCCTTCCACAATGTTAGGTTAGGTCTCAAAATTAAATAAAAAGATTTCTCACATGGAAAGTTGCACTACTGTATATGCTATAAAACAAGAATGGTCTGTATTATTCCTGGCGCAAAATCGTTTATGGTATAACAGCTAGAAATGTTGTGAAAAAGTTATGTTAGGTTGGCTGGGTTTTTTTTTTTTATATTTCTTTTCTTATTGAAGTTGGGTAGGGATGCGGTAGGTTTGGCACCTTGGAGCAGTTGTGTTTACCTGTGTGCGTTTTGAATTCATTTTAAGGCAAATTTTCTGTTTTTTTCATAATTTTCTATGTCTTTTTAACAGTATAAATTTGCAGTTACCAGATAGTTTTATCATTGTTAAGATGTCACCAGATGCAATTAAAAAATAAAATAACTTTCAAACCATTTTAGTATAGCCGAAATTTTAAAATGATTTAGTTCTGTAGTCAAATGTGCCAGACAAAAAATTGGTTGCTTAAAGGATCCAAACAAGTTTAAGTCTCGGGGAGAATAGGTGAATTTGATGAATGCGGCATCTAATTTTTTGGTTGCGTCAGAGAGATAGCTGCGACAGAGGGCATCATAAGATATAAGCAGCCACAGATGCTACGTTTTAAAATGGAATTGAGTGTCTATGTTCATTTTATTATGTTTTGTAAAATTAAAACTGTTTCATAGGGGTGGGCAAAGAAAAAGAAAAATGTATCAAAATACCAGATTATCTTTTATCTATGACTCAATATATTTACTATACTTTTTATGTTTTGTTAGTTTAAAATGATTTAGTTGCCGCATCTGCTAGCTCACTTATTCTCTCTGAGACTTAAATTTGTCTGGCTGCTTTAAGAAATCGAATTTCTGTCTGGTATATTTGTTATTTTCTTTGATTACAGAACTAAAATCATATTAAAATTTCAGCTGTATTAAAATGATTTGAAAATTATTTTAGTTTTTAATAGAAACTGACAAGATCTTGGCAATTACAAATTTATACTTCTAAACAGACAGAGGAAATTATGAAAAATAGAAAAATTGTCTTAAAATTATTTCAAAATGCACAATTTTTACCTGTACGGAATGGATTCGCACCTGTAAATGCTCCCAGGTTCCAGACATACCATACACAACATGAATAAAAAAAAATAAAAAAATAAAATAAAAAAAAAAAAAAAAAAAACCAGCTGACCTACAATTCTTTCTCGAAAACTATACTATTATGTATTAATTTGTGCCTAATAGAAGGACCACTTCTGTGTATCAGACAGCTGGTGCTTAGGAAGGTAGTTCTAGTTGCATAATGACACAGTAATACTGTAGTGACCCTGAAAGCTTAGTGATAAGACCAGACAGGGTAACTTCCACTGGAGCCGTGGATAAGGGTCGACCATAGGAGATCGACCATAGTTCTGATATGAATATTCGTCATAGGTTCCTACTGCAACACCTGACAGGTTTTATGGCTCAGTACATTCAAATATTAATAGTGGAATGGCTGAGGAAGCTAGGATAAATCACGGTAAACGGCAATTGGCTATTTACATATTTATTTACATGAGCAATGACTGATGGCATATGTGAACATTTACATTGTCTAATTGGAGTTGTAACACAACATTAGAGATACGGCCAAGGACGGGGCGAGCATGTAACTTATGGGCACCTCGCAGCCCAAACTAACTGGAATATTGATAAGAACTCTACAAGATTATGCCCATATGAATATGACCAAATGATTTACTCTTTAACTGTCCACACCCAACTATCGCAGCAGAGCCCACCTTAGTAGTAGACGACAGCATCATCTTCTTCTCTGCAACCGCCGCCCCGGCGGAGCCGATGCCTGCCGGCGCCCTCGGCGTCGATGTGGTACGTTGAAAGACTTTCGTAGAGAGACAGACAGACCCCTGCTCCCAGGGTTTAAATAGATACTCCCCCTTCCTATCATCACTATGTGGAGAGGGCAATACTCCTCGCTAACCTGCTGTATGAAGTCATAGTAACAGCTTGCAGTAAAGACAAGCGCTTGGCAACTGGCTTGCTGATATGCGTGCTACTTCCCAGGTCATAGCTCTATTGCTTAACTTTTCCATGCTCGCCCGCCCTGGATACCGACTTGAGAAATTAATTCGAAGTATTTGGGCAAGTGATCGCCTAGATCACTACATGTACCCCCCTTCGCCACGTCCGGAGTCTACGAAGGACGTGTTTTGTAAACGCAGTTTGCAAAATTACTTAAATACTAAATACAGGTTTTCCTTAATACTAATTACAATTTCTTTTTCTTCGTGTTACTGAGGTGTTGGTGTGTTGTTAAATACAATTAGAATGGTTTATCTGTGTTATTTTGCTTTGATTTCGACTGGATTGATTTGTGGTGGCGGTGTCGACTTTGCCGACTCTTGTTTGCCGTGGCTCAGCGGATACGAGCGTCCCCGCCAGCTGAGACCACGCTTTGCAACGCCAGCAGTGGACATGATTCGCGACGTCACGTCAGCTTGCTACGTTTAGGACAGCTCAGCGGCTTTCTTGTTTTCATTCACCACTCCAGCCAAGTTACAGGTTACTAGAACACTCGTAAAATTTTGCATTAGCGGAACATCCTCCTAATTCTATACATACAATGATTCTTCACACTTCAGTTGACACCTCCATATACAATCTTCAACATATTTTCACTAGAACAATTTACATTTCCACTTCTATTGTGATTTGGTACCATCTTATTATATCAGAGTTGATCTTGCGCTTTTTAATTAACAATTTATTAATGACAATTTAGTCACACAACTCCATAATGACTTATATGAATGATTCTATTTCTACAATTTATTTTTTCAACTAATTCTGAGTCATTAACAGTCTCAGAACCCCTGTTTACACAGTAATTATGAAGATACTGTACACAACAACAATGATGACTTTCCATTTGATTTTTCACTGCTCCGTTATGATTTATGCCCATTTACTCTCTAACATTACTTTTCTACCATATGACTCGAGACCATGTAATCACTCCAAAATAGTTTAATATGATCTGATTTCCTTGATGCCAGTGACTGCTATTACGAAAATGCACCATGACTGGTTAGCTCATTAACTCCACTTAATTTCTCTTATTTATACTTAATGGTTTATTTAACCTTCCCCAATATCCCATCGAGGAACTAAGATCACATTCTCCCCAACCATTTTAATACATTGAGTACAACAATTATACGAATAACATGATTTCATCTCTCTTAACACAACTCTTAACTTCTTCGCCAGTACTCCCATTATTTAACACTTACGAACTAGCTTATTCTCATCATTTGCTGTACAGACTTACATATGCGTAGAATGCGCATCTAGTGTCTACTATAGAAAATACTTTTCATTTTACTCCTTTATTTTACTTTAATTCATAAAAGTTACGCCTTTTTCTCTACTCTCTACTTTAAATAATTCCCATAAATTAAATTCCCTTTAATAACATCTCTGCTGCTTATTCTATGTATGTGGGCAGTTATGCTGAATGATAATTATATACATTTACATTCTTTGCAACTCCTCTTCTCCTTAGCAACCAATAATTATAAGGGATATTTTAGCTGATTCACCCTATTAATGCTTGCAATTTTTCTCCTCCCCTACGCCTTATTAAGCAATTTAGCTTTATATTCCAATTACATTTAGTTTTACGCGCCTCTACTGCGCCGCCGTTACACTACCAGCTCGACTCCTGACGTCATCCTTCGTCAGCGACACAGTTTCGCTGCTGACAGCAGCACCCACTAAGCACCAACCGAACTCTCCACAGTTCGATAACTCCCACATAAACTCCCCTCGACCTTTGTGCGTAACCATCCGCGGTTCACGTCTTAAAATTATGGAGTCCCTTGACTTACCATTATTCTTCAACCTTATTTTGGTTCTTCGTGTCACATTACCCTGTGCACGGCTGTATTGGAGTCCTCTGCCCCTACTTTTTATTTTATAACCTCGCGGGTTCTTCGTACCTTACCTAGTACGGATTAACATTAAGGATTTCCTTGCCTCCCTAATACACCTCTTAAGGTAGACTTCGCACCTACCTCCCCATAATCTCCCTAACATCATTCGCCAAGAGGTTTTCCCTTACCTCCCTCCTTTTTACCCTCCATTTACTTGTGACGACCCCCAATCGTCTTTCGCCAGTTAACTAGTAACGTCCACTCTGTTACTATTTCCCCCCGCTCCTCCATAATTTCAATGATGACCCTTTCGTCATCTCTCCTTAATCTCCCATTACCCTCCAAATAATTCTACCAATTATTTCTTATATAACTTGGTTCTACTCTCTATATAATATTGCTTCACTCATCCTACCTTTCATCTTTAACACCATTCCTTCGTCAGCATAGGGACATTTAAGTCCACTGACACCATGCTACCATTGGCAACACCTAGTCACCGAATTCACTTACCTTTTCCTACTTCCTCACAGGCACCTTGGACATACACTTCCCGCGTTAAAGTGGATTCAAGTGTGTTGCACCAGGCATCCTCATTTTCACCCAATTCTCCTCAAATCTCGCCTCACCCGGCGACTTCATTTAACCCCTTCAACTCTCGCCAGTTTTCGCCTCTCCCGGGCGACTCCCCTCTATTGCAATTTTCGCCACCCTGAGCGACTCTATTTAAACCCTCCACGTTTATGTTTAACCCCGCAAACCACCGCTAATTTTTTTTGGAACATATTTACCCGTCTTCCACCTTACATGGAGATCAATTTTTCTAGATCCCTCCTTATAATCTGTTATCTACTTCTTTTTAACTCTTAACCATTTACTGGTTCCACATCCTGGGAACAGAACTTCTAGAGTTTCTCATTTAATTATTTATTGGCCTTAGCTCTCTCTGTTATACATTTTAATTCTATTTGTGCCTCGTATTACTACCCCGCTCTATAACTTAATTTAATTTTACTGCCCTTTAGTTGAATACTGCCATATTAACTCCCTTTAATTTATTTTATATGCAAGCACTTTTTCGTATTCCCCCATATTTACATCTTTTAATACACTGTCCCACCTTATTTTGAAGTTTCATTTATAACATGTTATTTTAAGTAATTCGATTCTTGAATATTCCAGTCTAAGATTTAATCATGACCAATTTCCCATGTAACTTGCGAACGATAATCTTTACAACAGCTAATATTTTAGTTACCAACATGCGATTCTATGCGTTACTATAATCTATAATTCATCTTTCTTCACGTTTTTGAACTTTCATGCCTTGTAAATTTCTCTATATGAAGTACTCTAATATTAACTTTCTCAATTGACACGTTTATTTGCGTTATGTTGTAATTGAATGTCTTAACCACCATAAAGATTTCAATTAGCTTACGATCACTCGTCCATTTCTCATGATTAACTGACATACTAGTTTTGATTTGAATTTTAGCTTTACCCTTACGTTAATACCCATTTCAAGTGGACGAAATCACGCATAACTGTTTTAATTTGCAATAATCATTATAACCACCGGTTACACCACTTTAGCTGTACACTTATTTTTAATCACTAACATGAACTTGAAACATTTATAAAGATTTACGTTCCCAACGGTTCTTCTTCACTATTATAATCTTAATTAATAGGTATTCTTTAATTACATTCCATTGTTGATAGCATCTTTACACTTTTATTCTACTGTTAAAATGGATTCAATAATCAAATAATTGCTCCCTCTTCACTTATCACATTAGCTTCAGCGTTCATTGTACTTGTAACAATTAGCATGGCGACATCAAGAAATATTTTACTCTAGTTAACATCAATTCTCCTTCAGCTATTCATTCACGATTACAGAATACATATAATTTATCTTTCAAACTTCTAATATAATTACATGATAAGGGTAAACCATTAGACCATCGCTTTACGTATTATGCGCGAGTGTAATTGCAAATATATGAACAATTTAATATATTCTGTTTATTACTGGGATCAATTTTCACGAAAGTACTTTTTACATTTATTTCTGCTCCTCAGACAGTTAAAAACACAATACACTTTCACTTCGGGATTTAATTAACAAATTTTCCTTTATGATTGCCGGATTTTCACGATTCGCTTCTACTAAATTTTCTTATAATCATATATTTATAACTTATAATTTGGCAGATAAAGGTGGACTCTTGACATCAAATTCAACTTATTTACATAACTAATTTCATCAAATTACTCTTTAACTAGTAGCGTTACACATCTTTTAAAATTTAATACTGCAGCACTGTTCCTTTGCGATTTGATTCTGATAATATAAGGGCATGAACACTTTCTTGATTTACAAATAGGGCTTCCTTAAGGCATTGATACTTGGAGCATGAGTTACTTTTTTCCGCCTAGTGCTTGCGACACTTACTTTCAGTCTTGTGGCCTCCATTAGATTGCTGACCCAAACTGCCCGCTCGGCGATTTCCTGCTGTCGCAGCGTTGTCTCGTGTCGACGACCCGCTTGCTGAATGCTGCGTTATGGCTACCTCCAACTCCGCTCGGCCGCTTCCGTAATCGGACCATCTCCTCCTCCTACAACGTCTTCTGTGGGATAGTGGATGTGGATTAACTATTGCCGTTTAATATAACCATAACTATACCAAAGCCGTGACATCTGTTTGACGCAGGGCTGTTCAAACAGACAGAAACCTGAACTGACGAATTGAACCTACATAGGACGAAATATTCAGTGATCTTATGAACCACTTGCACCCCGTGCAAGTGCACCCCACAACCTGACAGCCACAATTTTACCCCTTCTTGTAGTGACCCTGAAAGCTTAGTGATAAGACCAGACAGGGTAACTTCCACTGGAGCCGTGGATAAGGGTCGACCATAGGAGATCGACCATAGTTCTGATATGAATATTCGTCATAGGTTCCTACTGCAACACCTGACAGGTTTTATGGCTCAGTACATTCAAATATTAATAGTGGAATGGCTGAGGAAGCTAGGATAAATCACGGTAAACGGCAATTGGCTATTTACATATTTATTTACATGAGCAATGACTGATGGCATATGTGAACATTTACATTGTCTAATTGGAGTTGTAACACAACATTAGAGATACGGCCAAGGACGGGGCGAGCATGTAACTTATGGGCACCTCGCAGCCCAAACTAACTGGAATATTGATAAGAACTCTACAAGATTATGCCCATATGAATATGACCAAATGATTTACTCTTTAACTGTCCACACCAACTATCGCAGCAGAGCCCACCTTAGTAGTAGACGACAGCCATCTTCTTCTCTGCAACCGCCGCCCCGGCGGGCCGATGCCTGCCGGCGCCCTCGGCGTCGATGTGGTACGTTGAAAGACTTTCGTAGAGAGACAGACAGACCCCTGCTCCCAGGGTTTAAATAGATACTCCCCCTTCCTATCATCACTATGTGGAGAGGGCAATACTCCTCGCTAACCTGCTGTATGAAGTCATAGTAACAGCTTGCAGCAAGCGCTTGGCAACTGGCTTGCTGATATGCGTGCTACTTCCCAGGTCATAGCTCTATTGCTTAACTTTTCCATGCTCGCCCGCCCTGGATACCGACTTGAGAAATTAATTCGAAGTATTTGGGCAAGTGATCACCTAGATCACTACAATACCTACTGTATTTTTTGCTTAGAGCCTTTTCCTTGCTTATACAAAGAATATATGCTGAACTGTAAGTGTTACTGAGAAAAATGTCATGCTAAAAAGGTTCACTTTCTGGAGTTTTACCAAGATTTTACCTTAGGCTATTTTTATCTGTTGGCGTGTTTATGAATATTAATAGTATGGGATAAATAAATCCCTTAGCAAATCCAGGTATCTCATCCAGATTAGAATATTGTAATGGAAGACATTTCTTAAGAATCAATTATTCAAGATATTTTTTGTTCCAAATTTGTTTGGAATGATGTTTACATAGGAGTTGTAAAGAGTCTTAAAAGTTTCATAACAAGTGGTGAGTTGGACATTGATTTATTGTCACTCGTTAATCTAATAAAGTAGGCAAGGTGAATATCAACGCTACATAGTATTTTGTTTTGTTGGTATTTCATGTTAAGATGATATATCTTCAGTTGGGATAATTTTTCTGTATTCTGTTCAGAGACTTGGCTAAACAGTTGTATATTATTCAGTTGGTTTATTAGTTTGGGCACATCCATTAATTAACAGGGGGAGAGGTTGGTAGGTCCAGCAAAATCTCACCAAGGGAGAGGAGGAGGTTGTAAGTAAACGGGCAAACAGGCCGTATATCTGTGTCCAGGTAGTCACGTGATGAACTTTGAGCCATGAGAAGGAGCCGGGGAGTTGCGGACAGGATTGCCGGGAGAAAAGGTGTGTTATGCAAGGCTCCGACAAAAATGCAAAGTATGAATTAATTAGTTTGTGATATAGTGAGGTAATGCTTTGGTGTGGTGCTGGGTTGATTAAATAGTTCAGAATAGTGAAAGGAGGCGGTGCAACAGAAACAGACAGCCACTTCCTTGTAAGGAACAGTGTGTGTGATCTTGCGCAATTAGTAACTGCTGGTGGTTGAACTCATTATTAAACTGGTTGTAAGAACCTTAGAATTTTAGCAAATTCTAGCCTCTCACCTTTAGGTATAAAGGGGATAGCTCACTCTTTAGTAACAGATAGTTTCATTTCATGTATAGGTTTAATAGGAGAGTGACGCTTTATATAGCATGCAGATACTGTAACCAAACAGACTAAATAAACCCTTTTAGGAACAGTAAAAGTATTCAAAAGTTAA
This sequence comes from Vandiemenella viatica, assembly GCA_031002005.1. Taxonomy (NCBI): domain Eukaryota; kingdom Metazoa; phylum Arthropoda; class Insecta; order Orthoptera; family Morabidae; genus Vandiemenella; species Vandiemenella viatica. The sequence continues at coordinate 244,396,422 of JARYHS010013630.1, forward strand.
TAAATGCACTAAATAAACCTTCTATAACAGTAAGAAAACATTAGCTTGGGAGGAAATAGGTTAAATCACTAAAATTCAGTTTCAAACAATAAATTTTGCTATAGGTTAATTTCAACATTTCTAAATCAATTTAAATGCAGTAAAGGCTGTCAGTAGTTGATAAAAGCCGAATATAAACTTTGTATAATAGTAAATAAACTCTAAATCAACCAAAAATAAAATAACCATTAATAATCCAACTTTGAAATTATGAGCTTCTACTTTGGGAGCATTTCGTCATTTCTAAACCGATTTACGAGCAATAAGTAGCTCAAACATTTAATAAATCAACTAAATTAACTTCCTATAATAATATTAAAACCTTTTACTAACCTTAAACACGATAATCCATAATAATCCAGTTCACCACACAAGAAATTTCGATTATTTGGTATTTCACTGTTTTTACACACTTTCGAACGGAATAAAGTAGTTTTAAAGAAGTAATAGCACAGTTAAAAATATAATTTCACTAAAATTCCGTAGTTTCTGAACATATAAATAACTTGATCAATTTTTAACACTTCATCAGATGCACTTCACTTTTAACATTTTTTATCACAAAATCCTAGAGAGCTTTCGAAATAAAAAGTAGATTTCCGGAAAGACCCAAAAATCTAATATCACATATATTAATTTCAGGTAATTTCACGCAATAGAACCAATTCTATAAAGATTTTAAAATTTATTTTTCAATGTAGGCACGTGCCAAGTTTAGGAATTTATTACAGCTGATCGAAATTAGATACAGAGATGAGACAACTTTCAGAATACGTAGTTCAATACAGAGAATCTTTTGGTAATTTATATTTCCGATAAAAGTAATAGAAATAAAGTTATTAAATTAAATCACACATAGAATTTTTGGTAAATCTTGTACAAGCTGTAATTACACTATCAGTGCATCAATCTTAATAAAAGTTACACCAAAAAACTCAGGAATTTTGGGAGAAAACGCTGATAACACTATTATTTGGATAAATTGTGGTTTAATTGAAATGACGAAATATTGAAACTTCGAGAACAATAGTAATTCCCCGGGGTAGAAAATAGTTCGCATCATACGCTTAAGATAAAATAGATCTCTAAAAACCAATTGCTTAAAGTTACTCACTGCATATCCACTATTTCTCTACTGAAAAAGTCCAGGGACTGACATCTTTTAATTTCCATATATCCGTTTTGGTTACCGAGATATTTCAGACCTAAATTTTCAAAGTGTTAGCAGAAAGCTGTGTTTTGGCAATGACGTCAGAGAGGCTATATAACATGATGCGATGTGAAGACAACCATCTTTTTCTGGTTCTGGAGCTGTACTAGTATGTGCGACTAGGTTGTGTAAGCGTCGGTGCGGATGGTAGGAGATGGTCTGGGGTTGGTACTACCGAGTCGGCCATTCTGGGATTTCCGGGTGTGGCGCGTATTTAGTAACATGAATTGTAATTTTCATCAGGGGTTTCGGTCGGTTTTAACATCTCTCCACAACTTGCAAACTTTTGGAAAAGTATGTTCGATTAGCCAAATCAACTTTTCGAATGCTGTTTTGAACTTTTGATTTTATTTGAATAAATTTGAAGATCATTGGAAAAGTGAACTGTTATTATTTCGTAGTTAACTGATAACCCTTTTCAATATTTGTGGGTCAACAAATATTGTGGCGACCTGAAGCATTCGTGTTGAACTATCAAGACTACATGGTCAATTCAAAATTATTCCGTAAGTTTATAGAGAACTGTGAGTCTACATCAAGAGAGTAAGTTAAGGCACTTAGTCTATACTGTAACCCCGGTATCGGTCTTTGTCCTTACATGGTGGAAGTGTTAACAAACGCAGGAACCTGCTTCTCGGAAATACAAAAGTTCCGATATAAAATATCCATGGTCATGTTGTAAGGTGGTGGTCATAGTAAACATTGAAGACGATTAAAAGTGTTTGTTGTCTTGCAGAACCTTCTGACTTCTTATTTGAAAATTTAAACATTTTAGAACCTTTTCCAACATTCTGTTGGTGGTGACCAGATCCAAACTTGCAGTCTTCACAAGTTTGCATTTAAAACTAATTAAGGAATACATCAAAAGCAACTTTACGATGTTATATGGTGACCTTGACAGGATCAGGCAAATTTTGGGTTGAAACAATTTCAGCTCATCTTTGTAAGAAACTGCATTTGTCGATTAAGCGAAAAAATTTCGAGACAGTTGAATCTTTTAATTATTCGCGAAAAATACGAGACAGGTAGGAAGACTGAATTAACAATAGAACTGTATTGGCGGAGCAGCTGAAACGAGCCGAAATACCGAGTGTGGTGGTGTAACTGGCTAGCGTTCTGGCCTCGCATTCGGGAGGACGGCGGTTCGAATCCCCGTCCGGGCATCCAGATTTGGGTTTTCCATGGTTTCCCAAATCACTCCAGGCAAATGCTGGGTTGCTTCGTTCAAAAGGCCATGGCCAAATTCCTTCCCATTCCTTGCTCCCCATCCTTTCTGTCTCTAAAGACCTCGCTGTTAGAGAGACATTTAAGCAGATAAAGAAAAAGAACCGAAATGACTGACGGGAAAGATATTCAACATCGGTTGGCGTGTCTCGGCAGCAACCAAGGTGGCTTGCAGATATTCCAGTCTAGTGACAAGACAACAACAGTGGTGCTTGTACCAACGACAGCTACAACTGCTCATTCCATGGAAGACACGACAGGCGTCATATCGCAATGGATGGTGAACGAGTGACGTGGAGGCGGCGTGGAAAACCAATGGCAGCGTTAGGAAGAAGACTACTAAAGCTAAGCAGCACCAGAATATTACTCCTTTCTTACTTCCTGTAAGTGGACATTTTAGTAGTTTTCTGAATATTTGTAGAAAATTCACATTGAAAGAAACCTCAGTGTATGAGGTTCCTTCTCTCGTAATTATTACTTCGAGTGCATTTTCATCATGATATATGATGAATGCATTGCATGCATGCTTTGATGATTTTTTTTTCTCTTCCTCTTGTTTTGTCTTGTCTTGTTTCTGCATTTGACTTCAGTCATGCTGGGTGGGACTGAAGATGAGGGAATTTATGGAAGTTCTAACTGTTTATCTACAGCTACATGATGACGAGCTTAGTGAAATTTTAACCAGTCAGGATAACAAGCTTTGTGAAAACCTAACTAATCTTGAAAAAAAAAGATTAGTGAAAAGACCCAAAATCTTGAAGATAAGCAAAGTGCAAATCTAAACATCTTGAAGAAAGGCTTAGAAACAATATTAAAACTTAGTTCCAGAGTCTTGGAGAAAGTATGAAAATCCAGAGTGACAGTCTAAGGGATTATATGGACGTGAAATTTGCCAAAGTAAGGGAGGATACAAAGGTTAACAAATCCCTGTTATCGGAGATGCAACAAGATGTGTGGAAGTGGACAGATGACCTCTCACAAGGTGTTTGTGGATCAAAAACACGGGAGAAGGTTGAAGCGATGAAAGAAATCGAAACCAATCCAGAAGAGTCAATTGACATGAGCAGAGTGTCGTTAATCGATGTTAACAAGACTGACAGTAACACAGTGACAGTGTACGCCCCAATTGAAACAGTGAAGGTGTTACACACAGTGAACACAACTGACAGAGGGCAGTGTCCAATGACACTGCAGCCCATTGACCGAGTGGAACGCAGTAAGAATGAAACAGTTGATATTGGTGGCAACTTTGAAGTTGCATTGGCGGCTGTTTGTTTACAATAGTGCGAAAAGCATGCAGTGAAGGCAATGTTCTTTGATGACAATATAAGGGAACTTCTGCTGTTCGAGTTCACGAGGAGGGAACACGAAGAAGAAGATACGATTGAAGAAGCGATGAACACAATGGGCTGTGTGAGGGGTTTGAGGACAAGTTTAGACCTGCATGATGAGGGCAGGAATATAAGGAATCGAAGAAGAAGGAGAAAGATATGAGGAGTAAATCTGTTTGCTGAAGAGGAAATTTAATAAAATTCAAGGATACAGGCAATGTGATAATGCTGCGGTGTTGGGGGCCTTCCAGAACTATGAACATGCTGGGTCCACAGGATACGGCAACCAATGAGCTGATAACCTATCATTCAAGGGTTTAATTATTCCCTTTCTGGGAAACCATTGTTTTTCTATGGCAAGAACAACATTTAACCTATCCATATCCTTCCCTCTACTCTGCTGCATTAGTGAAGAAGAGGTAAAAACACCAGTGTTGTGTGGAAAAGAAAAGTGAATGGTGCTATAAGTGATCATAACCAAAATAAGCCAAGGCGTTTGAAGCACTATTTATGTAATAGGGTGTACTTTTTTTTTTTTTTTTTTTTTTTTTTTTTTTTTCAGGTTGGATGTATTATAAACTCATTCCAAGGTAATGCTATTATATATTTTTTTAAATTATCCATGTTTGAAACATTTTTTCTCACATTTAACAAGCAACTTTGTAATGTATATTAATATTTTTGTGATTTAATAATATGTTGGGTTAGTAGTTTTAAAGAATGTTTAAATTTGTGGGAATTTACACTGACCCACACTTGGAGAACAGGTTTGCTTACGAAGTCACTAAGATAATTTGGTAATGGAATTGCAAGAAAAGAAGTTTCAGGTAACCAGTGAATTTATAGCATGCTTTTGTAAAATGATCTATTAATCTCTGTTCACTGTAATTTTAGTTACGATAGTAACTAATTGTTTTGTACATGGTAGTATTCAGTTGTCATGGGAACTTTGATCTATTTGTGTTTCTAATGTTTATTTTCATGTTTAGAATACTTTGCAATGGCTGTTATGAATATGTAACTGTAGTGACCACCACTTTAGGTATGTTTGATATTTGTTTAGTGTAACTCGATGGAGATGGAGATTTTCCTCATGTACCCCATTTCTATTTTCTTCTTTTTTTTCCTTTATGACAAATTCTCTGTACATAAAAGTATATAAATAGATCCCTTGCCACAGTTTTTATGTTGTGGGGGTTAGGTATAAAGGGACAAATAGGCATTATATCTGTGCCCAGATAGTCACGTGACGAACTTCGAGCAATGAGAGGGAGTCTGGGAGTTGCGGACAGGATTACTGGGAGAGAAGGTGTGTTATGTGTGGTTCCAACAAAAACATGAAGTATGAATTAGTTAGTGCGGGATATAGTGAGTGTAATGTTTCGGCGTGGTGCCATGTTGATTAAATAGTTCAGAACAGTGAAAGCAGGCAGTGCAACAGAAAAAAAGACCCTCTTCGTTGTAAGGAACATTGTGTGTGATCTCGCGCAATTAATAACTGCCAGTGGGTCGAACTCATTATTAAACTGGTAGAAGTGTTAACAAACACAGGTACCTTCTTCTCAGCAATACGAAGTTCCAATATAAAATATCCATGCTCATATTGTAAGGTGGTGGTCACAGTAAACATTGAAGACGATTAAAAGTGTTTGTTGTCTTGCAGAAACTTCTGACTTCTTGTTTGAAAACTTAAAACATTTCAGAACCTTTTCCAACATTCTGTTGGTGGTGACCAGATCCGAACTTACAGTCTTCACAAGTGTGCGTGTAATAACTAATTAAAGAATATGTCAAAAACAACTTTAGAAATCTCACATCAACTTTTTATTTCGGATTGCTATCCTTCAAAGAACAATAGAGCTAAAAATGATTTCCAAAATTATTACAAGGGGAGGTAATTAATGGGCGCTGCCTTCCTAATTAAGTTATTTTAATGTAATGGATCAAAGTCCTGTCATGAAGTTTATTGTACATACAGTGTGTCATCTGTCATGCACAAATGCATAGATGTTGTATGTTATAAACAATATACGAGGGTAATTCGGAAAGTAACCTACATGTGGCTATAAATAAAAAACATGGATAGTAAAAAATATTTTATTGTATACATCTTAAAACTACAGCTTTTTTACTATTTTTCAACATAGTCACCATTTAAATTTAAACATTTGTCATAGTGTTTCACTAATTTACAAATTCCTTCTTCATAAAATTTAGCCGCCAGGGCATGTAGCCAATCTTTCACAGCATTTTGAAGTTTGTCATCATCATCAAAGTGCTGCGACGCAAGCCACTTTTTTTATGTGAGTGAAGAGATGAAAATCACTAGGTGCCAAGTCGGGGCTGTAAGGGGATGATCAAAAATGTTCCATTTGAATTGCTTAAGAAGCTCTTGAGTGTTACGGGCACTGTGAGGACGAGCATTGTCATGCAAAAACACAACAGCGATTGACAGTTTACCGCGACGTTTGTTTTGAATGGCTCGCTTAAGTTTCTTCAAAGTTTCACAGTAGACATCTGAAATGATTGTGGTGCCACATTCCATAAATTCAATGAGCAAAAACTCCCTCGGCATCCCAAAAAACTGTAGTCATAACCTTCCTCGCTGAAAACATGTCGGGCTTTCTTCGGCTTGCACGGAGAATTTTTATGGCCCAAGCCATCGACTGTTGTTTTGTTTTGGTATGCCACCCACGTTTCGTCACCAGTCACAATCCTCTTCCAAAAATCCTCTCCTTCTGCATCGTAGCGTGAAAGGAAGTTTAAGGCAGAGCCCATTCATTTCGTTTTGTGGACTTCTGTAAGCAGTTTCGGTACCCGCCTAGCACAGAACTTGTGGTAGCCTAATTTTTCGGTGACAACCTTGTAAAAAACTGTACGAGAAATTTGTGGGAATTGTTCAGAAAGTTCATTGTGAATCTTCAATGTTCACATTTTTGTCAACTTTCTTGACAGGATCATTACTCACAACGGAAGGTCTACCACTCCTCTCTTCATCATGAATGTTCGTTCTACCACTTTTAAAAAATCGAACCGATTGCCGCACAACACCTTCACTCATAATGTTCGGAACGTATACAGTACACAATTAACGATGAATGTCTGCTGCTGAAATGTTTTGTGCCAAAAGAAATCTTATTACAGCAAGCACTTCGCGTTTCGTGGGATTTGCTATTGCAGCACTCATGTTTTAAGGTTATAACAAGACAATGCGCTAAAGAACGAAGTTCGTACTGTCACAGCTGTATGCTTGCTGAATCGGGGAATGTGCAGATGTGAAAATGGTGGCTCTCCACGCACGACTACTAGCACCACACTGGAATGGAGGTTACTCTCTGAATTACCCATGTATATGGTGTTACTAGTTGATTATGCATGTGTTTTTCACTAAAATTCTTCTTGACAATTCAAAATTTAAAAATAATATTTTTAATAAAACTAACTCAAATATCAGTAATTTTTTGTGGTAACTTTAGTTACAAAGGGTTAAAATATTTTTACTCTATATCAGGAAACGTTTACTGCAACTTTATTTACAAGACACAGATCAATTTTAATGGATGGTTTTGAATGCAATAAGAGACTACTAGTATGTTGGATTCCCCTGCAATTACAACAGTGGTATTTCAGGCCAGATTACTTTTTTCTGTTAGTAAGCAGTTCAGATTCCGGAAAGGGAATGTTGTGGAGATTTACAGCATTTTGACCTTTTTCAGGAGCTCGTTCATTAGGTGCGTCTTTTTTGAAAATAACATATTGTTTATTTATTCAAGGGTTTATTTAGGATGACAAGATTAAGGCTGTCAAACCCTCTCTTACATCATGCAGGTGTTTATAAAACACTAGCTGACCCGATGAACTTCGTATCACCTACATCATATATGTATAACATATTGAGATGGCAACACCTGACATTACCGATCAAAAACTCTTTATTGTCATGACTATACAATAGTGTCTCTTTTGTGCATGTCACGGTTTATGTAGTTGTTCTACTACAGACACTTATGTCAACAAATAAGGTGCCTAAATTTTTTTTTTCTGTCTTTAATATATGCATTGCCCGTTTTTCAAAAAGTGGATCGAGCGGCAGGACAACCGAAGTTCATGTCCTAGTTATAACATTCTGTTATGTTGTGACGAATGTAAAACAATAATAATTTTATTTTGGACGTATATGTTTTAGTAACAACACCACATATACATTTCACATACATCCACACGCATACCCTCACACACATTCAACATACTATCTCTCTCACTGTTTTAATTTGGTTTGGTTACTAAACGAAGTTTGCTAACAAATCAAATGAATAAAATATTTTTATCTAAATTAAATACAATACAGTTATACACTTAATCAATTTAAAGCTTTCTGATAAACTGTATTTTTATCTTTTTTTGCGGTGCGTAAATATATAAAGATGATGGTTTTTCCGACGCGTGAACACGCGACGTATAATTATCCATGCGTGAAACAGGGAAACTCCAAGTTGATTCCGCAAATGCAAGGACTGGCCTTGCGCTTTATTTATGGTCTTTGCAAAGGCCAAATGCACGGGAAATTGTAGACGCTTAAAATCGAATGGCAAATCTGTTGGAGTCATCGGTATATGTGGGATCAAGACATCCTCTCCTTTGTATTTTCCCTTGATGATCTTGGCCTCGATCACGTTATTCATTAGCTTTTTCACAGCCAGTCTCGTTCCATTGCACAGTGGAGGTTGATTAATGTAAAGCAGCATAACCACAACTGATCCTACTTTTAATTGTAAATTGTGAGGTATTAGTCCAGGCAATTCCAGTGAATTTAAAAACTCTGTGGGATAGTTGGCTACATCATCCTGGTTTGTAACTGTGTCAAGTGATTTGTAAGAAAACAACTCTCCTGAAAGAAAATTGTGAATGGTCGCATTGAGATCATCGACATCTTTGTTTTTGGCCGCCAATATTGCTCATTAACTCAGCCAATTATGGTTACTGAACTTTTGTTCTATGTCCATAAAAACACGCTGAATAAGCTCCGCTTTTGAGTTGGTGAAGTGACAGAAATGCATGGGTAGTGTAATTAATCCGGTCTAGGTGTCAAGTGCGACCTTACCATTCCCGGTATTTAATAACTGCTTCGAAAACACAATCACAGTTTGATCTTGTTGCAAAGACACTCGCATGTTAGTTGTTAATTGGAGTGTCTTTACATGCTGCCACAAATTAGATGATTTCAGACATGCGTTTGGTTCGTCAGCAACAGTTGATCGGGGAATAATTGGAAGAGTCTGACGAAAATCACCTGACAACAGAATCATGTTTAGAGTCATTTCCCATACCAGAAACTAATGAGCATAATCTGGTGGGACCAGTTGTGGCAATTTTATTTTAGCACCAGTACAACATAATCCAATAGATTCACCGCTGTAGTAGGTTGTCATATCACCAATTGTTACGGATTTGTGGGCACAATAATCTATTTCCGGGTCGTAGTAGAATGTTACTTGTTCCAGGTTTACAGGAGCACCGCGTCTATGCAATCACCCTATTTCATTGTGTCATGCTCGCTGTTGTGTTGGTGTTCCCGAACTCGTTCCATTTTAAGCCTATCTACTTCATTATTATTCACTGTGGAATGCAAATTGCCATACCAATATGAATGTTATCATTATCTGTCTCTCGCTAGTCATTATTTCGGTTTGCACGTGAGGTAGCTCGTCGCACATTTGACTGACTTCGACGACCTAAGTCGAATTGTCTTCTCCTTGGCATTTTAAAACAATAACAGTAAATAAAGTTCTAGTGCACTGACAAAATTCCAAGTGACACTATTTTTTATTTCTAAAATCTAATTACACGATAATCCGAATGTTGTGGATATATGTTAAAGCGCTTGCGTCAAAATGTGATGGCTGTGAACGGAGCGCATTACTGAGTAATCGACACTGAGCTACGGAATGCTGGTAATGTTCTAAAGAAGACTTAAGCTATGTGTTGTTAAAATAAAACACAATATTGTCTTGTAGATAGTGTTTTATTTCATGATAGTCAATTGTTTAAGGCATGCAGCGTTGCCAGAGAACAGTTTGTATTGGAAAAGATCAGCTGACATTAGGTCAGTTACGAAGGTCACAGATATCTTAGTGGCAATAGGCTGGCCATATTGCAGGGAGAAAAGTCCAAAGATGGACAACAATAGTGTTAGAATGGAGTACAAAAGATCACCACAAACCGAGAGGCAGACCAGTGATTTAAAGACATTCGCAGGACTTTAGGAATTAACTAGCAATGCTTAGCTATTGCTAGACTTGAGTATATAGATTAAATGAATAAATTTGAAAGTTTGTATTTAAATTTTAATTACTGTTTCATTCAATTTCTACAATGGTCTTGGATAAGCAATGTTTTTGGTGATTCCAGGTACACTGGCAAAAATTAACGGGGATGTAAAGGGGAAGAGGGGTTGCATTTTTGGAAACAATATTTAGGCAGTGTTTTTCCGTATATTTTATAGTATACGTGTGCAAATTTCCATCAAAATCGGATAAAATCTGTGGGTTTGTCTAAATTAGGGGGATGTGAAAGGGGATGAGGGGTTGCGTTTTTGAAAGCCATATATAGGCAATATTTTTCAAATTGTTTTTAAGTATACGTGTGTAAATTTTGTTGGAAATCGGACAAAATCTGTTGGGTTGTTTAAATTATGGCGTGTTATGTGGAAGAGGGGGATGGTTTTTTGGAAATTTTATTTCTTAGGAACCATCTCCGAAACTGTCTCGACAACTCACCAAAGTTTCACCTTAATCGGATGAACGGTTTAGGAGTGTGTAGAGGACAAACAAACTCACATTGATTTTTATATATAAGATTAAATTGTCTTTTTCGGTATTTTCATTGCAATTTATCAATTTTTTCTCACCGTTTAAACCTTCCCTGAACTTCCACAAATATTTCAAGATCAGAATTAGCAAAATTGGTCCAGCCATTCGCGAGTTTTAGCGAGACAAACGAACAGCAATTCATTTTTGTATATAAAGATAATTCACACTTTACATAATCTACATAAATTTACAAATTGTACTTGCCATTACTATTATTTTTACTGTGTGATTAACTAAAAGTGAGTGGCAGAGGGTGTGTTATATTATACTAATGTGAAATCTTATATCAGAAGGGATGTACAGGATATTGCAGGAGGCAGCTGTAGGCTACTTTGAGGAATTATCCTGGCATTTTCCTGGAGTGGTCTGGGAAAGCCATGGATGACTGGAGCAGCTTATCTAGATCTACTCCTGTGGGATTCTAAGTTTAACGTTCAGTAATTACGCGTAGAAAAAAATTTGGTTCTTTTCCCAATTTCTCTCATTTTCTCAGTCATTCCTAAATATGAATATTGCTGGTTGAAATGTGCATTTGCTGTCATCCTGAAATAGGTGTATTGTGAATTTTTCAATTAACTTCTGCCGAGAGCAATGGACCAGTGTTCCAGATCTTCCAACCTAACTATTTCAACATCGTACTTCTGCTTCTATGTATACCTGTTATGAATAGAGAGGCTCTTCATTTTAGTTCCTCCAATGCCTCAACTAATCCCTTTCTGTCAAGGTCCCATACAAAAAACAATATTCTAAGTGTTGTGGCACCAGTGCTTTGTATACAATTGATTTAACTTTCGGTGTACAACGTTTTAAATTACAACCTAGAAATTGAAGCATTTCCCACTTACCTGTTCATTCCATAATAAATTATTACAAATCGTTATCCTTAGATATTTAGCAGTATCTACCATTCTAAGGACAGTGCCATTAATTGTATATTTAGATTTAAATTGTGTGTAATTTATATTTATATGTATGACTTGGCATTTTTAGCATTTTAACTCCAGCTGCCAGTTTTTGCACCAGATGATTATTTTCATAACATTGGCTTGTAACAAACTGCAGTTATCCTGGGTTTTTATTTCAAGATAAATAATAGCATCATTGGCAAATGATATTTTTTCTCCTTTATTACATTGCACAAATCATTGATATATATGAGAAACAACAGGGGTCCTATCACACTCCTCTTGGGAACACCGGATCTCATTTCAGTCAGTGGTGAATGCCTACCATCGAGAACTACACATTGTGTTGTACGCTTCAGAAAATCTGCAACCCATTCACATATTTGTTGAGATATGCCTGCAGAGTTTTGTAAGTAACCTAATATGAGACAGCTTCGAAAGCTGCTTTATTTTTTTTTTAAAATCTAATAAAACTAAGTCAACCTGAGATCATATGGCACAAGTTGTGAACTATAAATGCAAGTTGAATTTCACAGCATCAGCCTTCCTGAATCCTTATTCATTTGGGTTTAAAAGTTCTCCATCCAAAAATGATTGACGTCGGAATAGATTTTATGTTCTAAAATTCTGCAAAACATTGAAGTTAACAAGATTGGCCTATTATTTTGAGGCTCATTAACATCCCCACTCTTAACACTGGGCTTGCAAATGGCAGTCTTCTATTCAGCAGGTACATTTCCTAGCTCCAAGGAGGTGGTATATAATTTAATCAAATATGACACAATTTCCTTGTGTACTAGAGTAGAATGTAGTAGGAAATACTAGTCTGGTCCGGGAGCCGTGATGGTTTTTACATTCCTAAGCAGTTTTGTTATTCCCTCAATGTCAAGTATGAGATCTTTGATAAGTTTGTCAGGTATGAGTGATAAATATTAGGATCTCGTCTATGTTTTCCAGTTTTGAAAATTTTGTTTAAAATATTATTCAAAAATTCTGCTTTCTCTACTCTAGTTTCTGATAAATCCTCGTTTTCAATAAGTCAGTGATGGCATAACTTTGTGAGAGCCTCTTATTATTTTGATATATGATCAAGAACTTTTGGATTAGTTATCAGATCTTCAGATAATCATGACTTTTAATTCTTTAAAAGCCTCATGCATTGCCTTACAGCCTTCTTCTCGCACCTGAAGCTAATTTAATGTGATAAAATGAGTCCTCCAATTTCTTTGCTGTGGCATGTAAACTCCTTTGCTTCCTGATGATATGTTTTCCAATTACTGATTGAACCATGGAGAGCTCTTATTAACCTTAAAAACATATTAGGAATAATTCATCTATATTCCAGTCCATATTATTGCTTTTAAATAATACCAAAGCTTCTTGACATGTAGGTTTCAGAATTTTTCACCAAGTGGCATTTGCCTTATTGAAGCAATATGCTAGTTTATCTTTATTACATATCAACACCACACTAGATTTCAATGTAACAACTACCAGCCTGTGATCACTTATCTTCTATACAAACTGTACCTACAATATCTGGCTTGGTTTAAGAAAAGATCCAGTATGGATAAGGAATCTTTGTCAGCACCGAAGAGAATTTTCTGAAAATGATATTAGGAACATTTCAGTTACTAACTTGATCTCTTCTGCCTGACCTGACTGTACAAGCTATCCCACTTAATAGACAGTAGGATTAAAATAACCACCAATAATTATCAATAGATGCCCTGAAATTTTTGATGAATATTGTTAAGTGAATCTCTATATCATTCGCGTATTAGCCCATCCAGAATCCAAAGGTCAATAAAATGATCCTATTATGTTTTTCTGCAAATTTTTATCTGTATCAACTCGCAAAAATTTTCTGTTTCCGTTATGACAGAGCAATTATGATTTCATTAATGGACATGAAAACACTTCCACTCATAGGAGACGTCTCTAACTTTCCAAAAAACACCAAAATTGAGGAGCAAATATTTCACTGGATTCAATCACTGGCATCAACCAGCTTTGGTCCTTACTCCTTAGTATTGTATCTACATCATTAATCAAACGGCAGTATGGAAATCAGCTACTTTCCTTCTAATACTCTGGCAATTTAAGGACCATTATCATTAGGCATTTGTATCACTTCTGGAGTCTACTCAAGTTAATAAAGAAAATACTAACTGAAATCTTTAATGATCTTAATGGGAGGGGGGGGGGGGGGGAACTATTTTCACTGTGGTCGGAAATCACCAGTCAAGAATCGACATTGTACACACTCTAAACGTGATGTTCCGCCTCGCCTTTTAATCTTGAACAAACCGAGCGTTGGTGGTGTACGGTTAGCGTTCTGGCCTCGCTATTTGGGAGGACGGCCGGTTCAAATCTCCGTCCGGGAGCGTCCAGATTTGGGGTTTTCCATGGTTTCCAAAATCACTCCCAAATGCCGGGATGCTTCCTTCAAAAGGCCATGGCCGAATTCCTGCCAATCCTTGCTTCCCATCCTTTCCCATCTCTAAAGACCTCGCTGTTGAGAGACGTTAAGCAGTTTTAAAAAAAGAAAATCTCGACAATGCAGCAGAAGCATTCCTGTGTCGATCGACGTCAACCAATATCTCAATGAAATATCTTCAGTAATCATTAAATCTGCAGTGGATCAGTGAGTAGACCTACCACCATGATGAAAATAAAATTTTCTGAAAGTGTCAAGTTACGTAAGGGAATTTAAAGATGAGTATTTTAGTACAGATGAAAGAGTTCTATTCTGTAAATTATTTGAAGTTAAAGCGACTTCAACAAAACAATTTAAAATTTAACTTTCCAATGGCGCAGCGAGTGCACAGAGGCCACTTATGCTGTTTGTATGAAAGTGACAGTACTAGATACAACAAATGATGTATAATTGAGCATGTTTTGATGTATAGTAAATTTAAATGTTTGGTTATATTTAGGTCATATTTACCCATTTTTAAGGTCACATTTGGCTGCATATTTCTTTTTTTCTTTTTTTTTGGTTGTTATAAAGATCCTAACCCTAGTTATGACCATTAATAAAGCACAAGGTCAGACAAGTGCAGGATTGTATTTATCGGAACCTGTTTTTTTTTCGTATGAACACCTGTACAAAGGTTTTTTTTTAAGAGTTCGTAGATTTATTACTATTTATGATTATGTTAAAGACACATACATTCAAAAGTAAATGATCACATTACAACTGCTGATATTGTTTTCAAAGAAGTTTTGGAAAGTAAAGAAATTTGAAAAAAATCACATCTGACAAAGCCAATATCTTGTTTTTCCATCATTGTGCCCAACTCTGGAGCGCAAGTGAACTTATCTAGGATGTGTTTTTTCTCTGTTCCCAAAACCACTTCGTCCTTTCGCTGTGCTCTTTCCTTCGTTCTTCTGTCCAAGTGTTCCTTCTTCTAATATACTGGCTGTTGGCATACTGGTGGTTGTTGACCATGCTACTAATCGACATCTGTCCTATATGATGTCATGTGTTATTCCTATTCCCATAGATCCTTTTCAATTTCATATAGCCAGTTCTAATTTTCATTGAAAGGGCTAGTTTAGAATTCTTTTTGTTAGTCTGTTATTACTCATTCTGATAATATGGCCGTAGAATTTAATTCGTCTTTTCCTGAATGTGTCTGAAATTTTTTCCGAATGCTGATAGTTCGTTTGATTTCCTTTTCATCCAAATTCCTCCGGTACAAACAGGGCCAAAGATTTTTCTTAAAATTTTCTTTCTTGCTTTTCAATATCTTTAATCAATGATCTTCCTCCAATAATCAAAGTTTCTGTTTGATTACAGTGTTATAGTGTCTTAACTTGGCATTTCGGGATATTGACTTTTTGTTGTATCTGTTCCAGGTGATTCTGTAGGCTTTTTGTAATTTAGTTATTCTCTCCTTGTTTGCTTCACGATTTAATCCTGCAGGTTGAATAATTTCTCCTAGATATCTGAATTTAGCTACTTGAGAGATATTGCCAAATCGCGTTTTTAAGGGTTGTCCATCTTGGTACCGTGAAGATCCTTCCATATATTGGGTTTTAGCATATGATATTTGAGACCACATTTAGCTGCAATTTCATGCAGTTTTTCAAGTGCGTAGACTGCCTCTTGCTTGTTGTTGGAGAGAATTGCCAGATCATCTGCAAAGGCCAAACACCGCAAGTGAAGTTTATTTCTGAGTAGCCTGCCAATGGTTATTCCTTTTACTTCATTCTCCCAGGTTTTTATTACTTTGTCCAGAACAAGATTGAATAAAGAGGTGATAGTCCATCTCCTTGTCGAACTCCTGTGCCAATTTTAAAAGGTTCCGACACCTCACCTAAGAACCTTACTTTTGAAATGGTATCCGTTAATGTCTGTTTGATTAATTCTCTGGTTTTTCTGTCTACTTTGTATTCTTCTAGCGTCTTAAAAAGTGTTTGTCTGTCAACAGAGTCATAAGCTTTTTTAAAGTCTACAAAGGTGATTACTGTTTGTCGGTTTTTACGGATTTGTAAGATGGTT
>JARYHS010013630.1:244413509-244436157 GCA_031002005.1 Vandiemenella viatica
CTTTCATTTCTTACTTTGTCTGTCCACCTAATTTTCAGCATTCTTCTGTAGCACCACATTTCAAATGCTTCAAGTTTCTTTCTTTCCGGTATTCCTAAAGTCCATGTTTCGCTACCATAAAGTGCTGTGCTCCACACATAGAGTTTTAAAAAGTTCTTTCTAATTCCTAGATCAATATTTGAAACTAAAAGGTTTCTCTTTTTTCATGAAGGCTCTTTTTGCTAGTGCTATTCTGCTTTTAACATCACTCCTGCTCTCGGCCATCGGTTGTAATTTTGCTTCCCAAGTAACAGAACTCACTCACTTCTCCTATGGCATCCAATCAATTTTTATATTTAATCTGCTAGTATTGGTATCATTTCTGCTACATTTCATCACTTTTGTCTTACTTTGATTTATATTCAGTCCAAAATCTTCCCTTCAGTATTTTGTTCATGCCATTCAATAACTTCTCAATATCCTCAGCCCTCTCTGCTAACAAGACAATGTCGTCAGCAAATCGTAGCATACTGATTATTTCTCCCTGAAAACTTATGCACATGAAAATTTTTTCTTTTACCTTCTTCATTGCTTCTTCTACATACAAGTTGAATATTAACGGGGATAGACTACAATCTTGTCTCACACCCTTTTTAACTGATGCATGTCTCTCACGATTCTCTACTTTTATTACCCCCACTTGATTCTTATATAGTTTATAGAGTATTCTTCTATCTCGATACTGTAGACCTGACTTCTTTAAAATTTTTGAACATCTTGTCCCACCTAACATTATCAAAAGCTTTTTTCTAAATCAACAAAGGCCATAAAAGTATCTTCGTTTTTCTTGATCCGCCCTTCAAGTATTAATCTTAAAGACAGAATTGCTTCCCTTGTACCGCGATTTTTTCCTAAACCCAAACTGATCTTCACCAACTATCTCTTCTACTACCCTTTCCATCCTTCTGTATATTATTCTGGTCAGTAATTTTGAAGCATGTGATGCTAGACTAATGGTGCGATTAATTCTCGCATTTGTCGGCTTGTGCTTTCTTTGGAAGTGTGAAGATGATATTTTATTAAAATCAGTTGGAATTTCTCCTGTTTCATAACTTTTTGATATCAGCTTGAATAATCTTTCGATTCCTTCCTCTCCTAGAGATTTAAGAAGTTCTGCAGGAATCTCATCTATTCCAACTGCCTTATTTGCTTTCAAGTCATTCAGAGCTTTATTAAATTCTGTCCTCAAAACAGGATCTCCTAAGTCATCAATGTCGACATCGCCTTCCTTTTCCAATACACTATGTTCAAGTCGTCCCCATCATTACAGTTTCTCAATGTATTCCTTCCATCGGTTTAGCTCTATCTTCTGAACTTAAAAGCGGTTTCCCATCGGCAGTTTTAATGTTCATACCCCTTTTCTTCATTTCTCCAAAATTCTGTTTGATCTTTCCTATATGCAACATCTACTTTACCTACAACCATTTCCTTTTATACTTCTTCACAACTTTCTCTTGTAGCCATTTTTCTTTTGCTATTTTGCATTTCCTATTTATTTGATTTCTAAATTGCCTGTACTGCTCTCTCTCCTGCTTCATCCTGAGCATTTTTGTACCTTCTCCTCTGATCCATCAGCTGCAAAATTCTTCTGTGATCCAAGGTTTTCGGGCAGCTTGTTCCCTAAAGCCTAATGTTCTTTGCCAGCTTTCATTATTTCGGTCTTTAATGCATTCCATTCGTCCTCGGTTGAGCTCCTTTCACAGTTATTCTTAGACCTAAGTCTACCATTTCTGCAAATTTTTCTCTTGTGCTAGATTGTTTCAGTTTATTCACTTCCAGTCTGTTCTGCTTATATGCTTCCTTATTCGCTTGAATTTCAGCCTGCACTTCATTACTATCAAATTATGTGTCTGCTCCTGGGTACGCTTTACAGTCTAGAACTTGATTCCTGAATCTCTGTTTGACCATGATATAATCTAGCTGATATCTGCCTGTATCCCCAGGACGTTTCCAGGTGTATATTCTTCTTGCATGGTTCTTAAACAGTGTGTTCGCCACTACTAGCTTATATCTTTCACAAAATTCTAGCAACCTGCTTCCTCGCTCATTTCTTTCTCCTAGACCAAAACTTCCTACAGTATTCCCCTCTTTTCCTTCTCCCACTATTGCATTCCAATCACCCATGATTATTAGATTTTCCTCCCCTTTCACATATTGGATTAATTCTTCAATTTCAGCGTATATTTTTTCTATTTCTTCGTCATCTTCCTGTGACGTTGGCATATATACTTGTACTAATGTGGTTGGGACGGGCTTAGTTTCTAACCTCATCAAAATAATCCTGTCACTAAACTGTTCATAATAACTCACCCGTTTCCCTACTTTCTTGTTCATTACAAATCCTACACCAGTGACTCCATTGACAGCTTGTGTGCTAATTATCCTGTGTTCCCCAGACCAGAAATCCTGTGCGTCCTTCCATTTAATCTCACTAATCCCAACAACATCTAACTTAAGTTGTTCCATCTCCCTTTTTAAGTTTTCTAACCTACCTGCCCTATTCAGACTTCTAACATTCCACGCTCCGACTCGTAGAATGTTTCTATCCATTCTGATGACTCCTCCCTGAGCAGTCCCCACCCGGAGATCCGATTGGGGGACTATTTTACCTCCGGAATATTTTACCCAGGAAGAAGCCATCATGATATATGTAATTTGAGAGGATTACATGTCCTCGGGATACCCTTTGGGTCTTTAATGCAGTGGTTTCCCGTTGCCTTCTGCATCCCCATGCCGTTGATCATTTCTGATTCATCCGCCTTTAGGGGCCGTTTCCAACCCCAAGGGCAAGAGGGTGCCCTGAACCGCTCCCCGCTCTTCCGCCCTCCTTTCGGAGGCCGTTGGCAAGCAGTGGGTGACTCCTTATACCGGGAATCTTTCAGTCGCCAGAGCCTCGTCCGTGCAAACAGGGTGCACCACGTGAAGGAGAGGTTGACATTTGTTGGAAAAGACTTAAGTATAGTCTCTCCCAAACCTTACACCCCATGTGGATATATAATGGTTAAAATTGGTCCATGCAGAGCATTTTCGTATTTTGACCAAAGACATGTTTCTCGAATATGTCACTCTGCTTCCACAACTACAGGGCTATTACTAATGATTTAAGCGATTTCATAAATTCACTGTAGCTCCATTCATTGACATATGGTCACGACACACCAGAGACAATATAGAGACTATCCACGGCCGGCAAAAACTCTGGCGAAGTATCGCTAGCGCTCCAAGCGGTTGTACCTGGAAACACGCTGTGTCGTCACCTAACGCGCCAATTTTGAAATGCTTATGACGCCGCTCTCCACCAGGCCGCTGGTAACGCGGCAATTTTGAAATTATATGAACCCTCCCCTCCCCCTCCCTTATGGCATTTCAAGTATTGGTATAATTTATGTATAGTAATGTATCCTTTCAATTATTTTTTTATTATAATAATTTTCATTTAATTAATTAATTTTTTGCTTATTATTTTAGTATTTATTTAGTTTCTCTTTTACCAAAGAGCAGGACAATTGGAAAAATAATGAAAAAAATGAAAAAAATAATGAAGGGAAACTGAAATAACAATAACAAAAATAAGTAATTTGTTTTGAATTTTTATTATCTCTGTTTAAAATTAAATAATAGGAATAATCAATTAAAACAGGATTATACAGCATATTTAGTTACATATATACATAACTATACAGCATATTTAGATATGATACATTATACACATATTAGATACAATTTACAACATCCAACAATTGTACAGAGTATTCAGAGATGATACATTATATGCCCAACCTCATTACATTTCACATACAATTTGCAGTACCCATGAAGGATTGCACAGGGTATCCAGAGATGATAGTTAAATATGTATACAGTACATTTTAAATATTATTTGCAACATCCATGGAGAGATACAAAGTACAGAAATGTGTTTATTATACTGCACCAGAATATGCACTCTTCTTTTTTAATGGCAAGAAACGGGTATGAAAATTTGGCCATAGCATTTTGTAGGAACCATCCCTGCATTTGACTGCAATGATTTCAGAAAACCATGGAAAACAGAAATCTGGATGGCCAGAGGGTGATTTGAACCCACGTCTTGCCAAATGGGAGGCTAGAATGTTGCAGCTACCCCATCAAGCTTCATTACAAGAAGTATTATATTTAACATATAAGTTTATTCTTCTGCAATGCTAAAAAACAATGTTTTCATCATTGAAAGGCCCCAAATCTGCCTCCCGAATCATGGTGGTCATCCATTTACTACTGTTTAGCTCTGCATATATATCGAAGATAATGAAACTGGATTGAGGAGTGAAGTATACCATGCTTCCAAGCATTATGTGTATTACTGATAGAAGCTACCTTTTAACCCTGACATTTCAAACTACACAGTTGTGATTAGAGAAATAGTTGCATACACAGGAACTAAACAGGATATTTACAGATCATATTGAAATACACAAAAAAATATATACTTTAAATACGATTTGCTTTATCTTGTCTACAAAATATGAAATTTGGAGGTCTCTCCCTCCTATGTACTCAATTAAGTGCATTATTAAAATTCAAAGCTGATGTATACACAATTACTTCCTATGTTGTATTAAATCAAAACACTAGATTTTCTGATGTATGCATTAAACAAATAAAATGGATCCAGTCATAGGAAGGTAAGTGCTCATCTGTGGACAGCCTTTCGCATTTTCTTGGAAGCACCTTGGGGAGCAATTGGTTGTGAGGAACCTCTCTTACGACTCTGCTTGCAGAACCTAAAGATAGCCCATTTACAAAGAAACTTCAGTAGGTTTGCTTGCAAAGTTTTGGAATGGTCCTCACAACCAATAGCTCTCAAAGAAATCTTCCCCGAAACTTGCCTCATCAAGCGTTTGAGAATGTATTCCTGGTGAGAGCACCCTGGCAGCAGTTTCTCGAGGTCGTCACCTACTTCCTCTATCACTGTTGTTACTGGAACTGATGGATAAGTAAGATGTCTCTCTCCAGGAACACATTCTTTCTGGGATATAAAGGAATGGTTTTGGGTAACGGAAGTGGCAAGGAATGTGGGTTTGCAGGAATCGCATGTGACTTCGGAGAAGATGCGACGGACAACGTATCCACTAACATAAAAAGAGTTATTGTCCAAGAGACGTGGCGGCACAGTCCAGTATGATTGTGGTGGCAGAGATGCTGCTGCGGCACCAGAGTGTAAATCATTTGAAGTAGATGAAAAGACATCTTCCCCTAATGAGTCACACTCTGCTAACTCAATATTATGAGTGGTTGGAACCTTTGCTGTAGGCTGCATGAAACTGGTGAGGTTCGAAATAAGCTTCGAATCATCAGCCTCACAATTGCCCATTTCCCTAATGCTCTTATTGACAAGACTGGTTTTAAGACATGATATGAATTGATAACAAGTGGGATTTACGTTGTGGTAACCATGCTGACGGATGACGCAGAAGAGATTTTCAAGAGGGTCTTGGTTGAGATTACGCAACCACAGTTTATCAACACCCATGCCAGACAATTTCTTCCACAACATCCGCACAGCCCGAATATTGTTCACCCAGCCGTCCTGAAAGCTATTTCGAATAACTCGGCCTTTACCATCACGAAATTTCCAGCTGTTTATCTTTCCTATCATATCATTCCAGAACTTCCAATGGTTGCTCTCTGCAGTCAAAGCTTGCCGTAGAGGCTTGCCACCATGCTTGCGAGAACTTCCATTGAAGTGTCAAATAGCTCGTCGCAAACACCAATAAACTCAGCTGTCTCCCTGGCCTCAAAAGGAAGATACATATGCTGGCCCTGGTCATCCAGAAGCCTGTCATATGCATCTCTCTCTTGAATAGCAGAGCCAATAAGAGAAGCTGCAACTGTACGGCTCAACACCTGAGCTGCAAAACTAACCTTCATACACAGGAACCCTTCCGGAAATACATGTTTCTCTGTGACTCTGGGAGCAAAGCGCAAGCGTCTCTGACTATCTATTCTAAAAAATTCCTTGATGTGAGACCACGTTGCCACTTTACCCTCAAAGTGAACATTGTACTTCCGGAAGTTATTCCTAGTACATTTCAGGAGGTGGGGTGGATCACAGAAGTCAATAATCTGCTCACCCCCCACCTCAAAAAATGGACCAGGACGCTCACTCCGTGTTTCTTTACATAAGTCTTTTACAGCACTTACATTAGTTGCAGACATATCATGCACAACTGCCACAACCTTCAAACCAACAGACTGTAATTTTGCAACCACAATCTTTATCAAAACCTTGAGCTTGACTGCAGGGGTTGTGCCACCACAAAAAAAGTAAGCAACGGGTTGCTTCCATTTTTTTATGATGCCACGGACCATGAACACCAGGGCATGATTAGCAGGCTCTCTAGTCCGGCCCAAGTGGCCATAGTCCTCATACCCCACAATTTTGTCAGCTGAGACATCGTACTGAAAACCCCCCGAGAGAGAGATTTCATCGAAAATCAGCGAACAAAATTTGCATTCCTGCTCATTGTTTTAACATTTTTTGCCAAATGAGAGAATATACTCATTTATGCCAGTGGTGAAAGGAATAGCCCGCAAGGGAACGGGAAAGTACACATGGCTAAGGAAGCGGTAGCATGAGGACTGACGCTTGTAGATAGCCAATTGCCAGAGCCTTATTCTCAACTGTCCACCTCCGACACCTAGGAGGAAGTGATGCATTGGCAATTTGCGATCTAAACAATATGATGCAGAAGATGAAATATAGTTATCAACCTTCGAAACCAAAGACAACACAGAGCCTTTACCCATATCTTTGTCATTGGACTTCGGCTCGAAGATTTGATAACTTCTTTTTCAGCTTCTGAACCAAACTTGTTTTGACGGCAAATTTTTCTATACAGTGTCTTCTTCCGTGGAGTCAACTCGGCAACATTGCGGGCATGGATAGAGAACAAGACTTTACCCCCGCCCCGCTATGTGCAGAGATGATTTCCGGCAGGAGGTAGGAGTTGAAGCTTCGGGCAATGGAAATGTCTGAGGCTCTCCACAAGTGACATTTACTTCCTTGCCCCCCCCTCTACCTGACCCATTCCCTCTCCCTCAGGTACCTGGAGCTCCTCACTCCTCTCTCCAGTGTCATTCCTTCGCAGAGAACCTGTAAAAGGGAAAAAAACACTCATTGCAGCAAGACTGAACTGGAAATATCTCCTTTCTTATAACCATGAAATAAATAATAAACTGAAATGTGTACTTAACAAATACACAGACATATCACAAATCTTGACACAAAAGCATCCACAGCATGATCAAACATGAAAGTTACAAGTAATATTTGAACAAAAGGGCGTATGAAATAATGTGAAAGTGGTTGTGAACAAAAATTGCTATTGGGGCACATGTATCATCACTATTAAATTTCAAATATATGATATCAAATATGCAAAGTTTCTGTATAAACCAACGTAGCAAGCAAACTGGCCCCTAAGATGAGAAGAAATGATACTCAATTCCATATGGCAAATATAACACTTGTAAGTGACATTGAAGTTAAAGCAGAAACTTCGATCTCTTTCACATAAGGCAACATACTAGTGCTTTACATTAAAATTCCATCAGACTTTAATGGATTATCTAATCTTCAGTTTTAAATAACTTGCTGAAACTGTCTCACGAGGTGCAAGGCCCAGATTCTGGCTCATTACACTGCTTACACACACATACAAAAAATACACCGAGAATGTCTTGTAAGCCAATTATCAAGAAAATGTCTAATAAAGTGATATTTAGTAGGAAGGATAGCATGGAATGAAGATAAATTCCAAGTACTTATAACAGTTATAAAGAGGTAATTCTTACCTATTGGTCCAAGTTCAGGAACAAATGGAGGGTAGTGATCACCCACTTGGATTAGAAATTCTGTATGTGGAGCACCTTGGAAAAAAAATAAAAAAAGGTTAATTACTTACTTAATATTATAGGAAGGGTGTTAAATACATCTACATAATAATAAACTTCTTAACATTTGTATTCATACAATACATTCCACAGATCCCAGCAAATCTCTTGTGGAAATGTTTTACAACAAAATCATTAGAATACAGATGTATACACAATAAAATAAAAAAATACCGATAAAACCATTGAAAAGAATGGTAATGTTGCTTTCACATTGATGGCACTTGTGTTAGAGCAGTGACTGTACAGGCAATGATGTAAACAACGAAAGACATTAAAGACTGTATAAAAGCTATACCACTGCCAATTTGATAAATTAATTCTCTCGTGTCGATAGTAATCCTACCTATTGTTATTCACTGTAACTACTATTATAAATAAATACTACTACATAAAATTTTAAAACTTTGATTTCTGCTAGGCCTACATTCCTTCAAAATTATCTGCTAACTGATGGATCATGTTATGTACTTGGAATACATCTACAATGTCTCCAGTTACATTGTTGCCTGTACAGTCACTGCTCTAACACAAGTGCCATCAATGAGAAAGCAACATTACCAAAAGAATCCTACTGCACAGTTGTTTGAAAATAAGTATTTAAGTTATCCTCTAGAATTTAATGTTATCTCTTGATAGACATTCAAAATGTGTTGTGATCTTGTAGAATTTATTTGTCCTTCAATATATGACTTCTATTTTGAACAAATGACAGCATTATAATCCTTGTGAATATGTCTGTCATCACTAGTGTTACAACTGTGCTTTTAAGTAATTGTTTTAATTGCAGCAAATGTAATAACCTACAATGACAATGTGGGTACACATGTGGACACCAATGCTAAATCCCTAACTTCTAGAACAATTCTGTGTTATGCTATTAGTGACAATTGCAGTTAACAAACCAAGGAGAAACATTAATTCACAGCTTAAAAATGAAATATTCAACCTCTACGGAAATTATATTTCGTCAATACTCGAAAACAGTATACCTTCAGTAATGAAAGCTGATAATGCATATCCTCGGACGAATATTATTTTAGGCCTCCAAACAATAACAAATTTTGATAAAATTAAAAATTTACGCCGTTTTCCTCCCTGACGTTGGCACACAAATGTTATATCAAACGTTATTGCATTTCAGTTGCATTGGTATCGTGTTCTCGAGTAAACTGAAAGATTCACTTTAAACATAGGCAATATAAAAACATAATATTTCTATTACCTTTCGTTGGAATGGCGTACGGCATCAAATGTTTACTTTCAGGATTCATATAACACATTCTTTCGAAATGAAGTGAACAAAGAAAGGAATTCTTTGTCACATCACCGGCAATTCCCCACAACTTCTTCCACAATTCACTCACTGCTTCTCTTTTCACAGGAAACCTGTGAAAAGATATTCCCTTGACTGCACATCGTGGATTACTTGCTGCAATACCACAGGCAAGACAGGACGACATTCTAAAAAAAAGAAGAAGAAAATAACTGATATTTTATACAGAATGATAACAACAATGGTTAACAACAGAAATATTAATTTCCTCACAAAACTTCTACTTACTTGCAACAAGTACAATAACGGCGAACAACTTCTTCCACTCGGGGCACAAGTAGAACCAAAATTCAAGAATGGTAAATTGCAGCTGAAAAATACCGTTTGATATAACAACCAAAGCAACGCCAGGTATCAGACAAACGTACAGATCCCAACAGAGACAGATCGCAATCACGTGGGATCAGTGTCAGCCAGAGACAGCGATATCTGGCGGTGAATTCTATAACTGCTAGACGATCTATCGCCGACGCTAGCGCTCCAAGCGGTTGTACCGAGGACTAACTTACTGGTCCAACCTGCCGATTGGATGTGGAACCACT
Source organism: Vandiemenella viatica (assembly GCA_031002005.1). Classification (NCBI taxonomy): domain Eukaryota; kingdom Metazoa; phylum Arthropoda; class Insecta; order Orthoptera; family Morabidae; genus Vandiemenella; species Vandiemenella viatica. The sequence goes on from JARYHS010013630.1 coordinate 244,423,362, forward strand.
CTGCGACACACTACAGATTCGTAGAAAAACTCATAAAGTTTTGTTTGGCTGAAGCCGCACTTCAGATTTCTGCCGCCAGAGCGCTCGAGAGCGCAGTTAGACAAAATGGCGACAGGAAGCGAGAAAGCGTATATCGTGCTTGAAATGCACTCACATCAGTCGGTCATAACAGTGCAACGACACTTCAGGACGAAGTTCAACAAAGATCCACCAACTGCTAACTCCATTCGGCGATGGTATGCGCAGTTTAAAGCTTCTGGATTTCTCTGTAAGGGGAAATCAACGGGTCGGCCTGCAGTGAGCGAAGAAACGGTAGACCGCGTGCGGGCAAGTTTCACGCGTAGCCTGCGGAAGTCGACGAAGGAAGCAAGCAAGGAGCTAAACGTACCACAGCCGACGGTTTGGAAAATCTTACGGAAAGGGCTAAAGCAGAAGCCTTACCGTTTACAATTGCTACAAGCCCTGACACCCGATGACAAAGTCAGATGCTTTGAATTTTCGGCGCGGTTGCAACAGCTCATGGAAGAGGATGCGTTCTGTGCAAAACTTGTTTTCAGTGATGAAGCAACATTTTTTCTTAATGGTGAAGTGAACAGACATAATGTGCGAATCTGGGCGGTAGAGAATCGTCACGCATTCGTGCAGCAAATTCGCAATTCACCAAAAGTTAACGTGTTATGTGCAATCTCACGGTTTAAAGTTTACGGCCCCTTTTTCTTCTGCAAAAAAAAACGTTACAGGACACGTGTATCTGGACATGCTGGAAAATTGGCTCATGCCGCAACTGGAGACCGACAGCGCCGACTTCATCTTTCAACAGGATGGTGCTCCACCGCACTTCCATTATGATGTTCGGCAGTTCTTAAACAGGAGATTGAAAAACCGATGGATCGGTCGTGGTGGAGATCATGATAAGCAATTCATGTCATGGCCTCCACGCTCTCCCAACTTAACCCCATGCGATTTCTTTCTGTGGGGTTATGTGAAAGATTCAGTGTTTAAACCTTCTCTACCAAGAAACGTGCCAGAACTGCGAGCTCGCTTCAACGATGCTTTCGAACTCATTGATAGGGACATGCTGCGCCGAGTGTGGGAGGAACTTGATTATCGGCTTGATGTCTGCCGAATCACTCAAGGGGCACATATCAAACATTTGTAAATGCCTAAAAAAATCTTTTCGAGTTTTTATATGTGTGTGCAAAGCATTGTGAAAATATCTCAAATAATAAAGTTATTGTAGAGCTGTGAAATCGCTTCAATCATTTGTAATAACCCTGTACATAGCATAGACCATTGGTATTTGTGTGTGGTAGTGGTATCGTGTCTCCTATCGTGTGCTATGGTAGTTAGATGTCGGTAGCTATGGGGTGTGGGAGATATGGTGTTTGAAAGTAGTCGACCTGCGGCACTTTCATATTTGTACCGAAAACGTATGTGTCATGGTGTATCACTTTTCAGCCAAAACTATCTAGTGCAGATCATTGGAGTTTGTGTGTGGTAGTAGCACAGAGTCATCTGTCGATAACAACGTTGGTCAAATTTTGGTAACTGTGGTGGTGTGGAAAATACGGTGGTTGAAAGTACCCGATCAAGAATATTTTCGTATTTCGACCAAAGACATTTGTCTCCGTATATGTCACTCTGCTGTCACAACTACATAGCATAGACCATTGGTGTTTGTATGTGGTAGTGGTATCGTGTCTCCTATCGTGTACTATGGTGGTTAGATGTTGGTAGCTATGGGGGTGTGGGAGATATGGTGGTTGAATGTGGTCGACCTATGGCACTTTCATATTTCTACCAAAAACGTGTGTCATGGTGTATCACTTTTCAGCCAAAACTATCTAGTGCAGATCGTTGGTGTTCGTGTGTGGTAGTAGCACTGAGTCACCTGTCGATCACAAAGTTGGCTGAATTTCGGTAACTGTGGTAATGTGAGAGATATGGTGGTTGAAATTGGATGATCAAAGATTTTTTCGTATTTTGACCAAAGACTTGTGTGTCCGTATATTTTACTTTGCTGCCTGAACTACATAGCGCAGATGACTGGCGTTTGGGTGTGGTAATAGCATCGAGTCTCCCATCGTGCACTATGTGGTTAGATGTCAGTAGCTGTCCATCAAATTCTTTACAAACACGAACGAAGTCGTGGGTACCAGCCAGTTCTTAATAAATATAAGAAACAGTGAGCTTAAAAAAAAAAACTTATAAAACATATTACAAGCAAAAACAAATTAAAACTTACAAAATATATGTGCAAGTTCTAAAACTTCCTTTGTATTCTGGTTAGAACTGAAATTAGAATTTCAATGAACTAAAAATTTGTTGAAATGCACCAGTATCTCCCTTTGATATTGAATGATGCTTTTCTGTTAAACCAATAGGAATTGAAGTATCCACAATATTTAAAACATTGTGAATTTGAGCACTGGTTGTGGTGTTGCTGTCTTACAGCTGGAAATCTATATTCATCAGCCGGTCCATGTGGGAGCATAAAATTCATGATAACTTCATTTAAATCACAATCTACCACAGTCTACCAGTCAGTTGTATATACAGGTCACAAATGTATTTCTTTGTAAATGTTGAATCTGAATATTCTCCTTTAATTTCAGAGATTTTGGTTGGAATTCAGCATCAAATAAAATTTCTTCTTTCTTGCTTTTTAAAGTTTGTGCAATAAAGTTTCACCCATCACTAAGTCCACACATGTGTCTTCTGAATGGGGTGCTTGACTAATTTTTGGAAAGTAGTCAGTACTGTAGCTGGGCATCTACTATAAACCAAAAATATGTTATTTCTTGGGGAAAAAAATGGGAAAATGCAAAATATTGCATTTTTATGTCCTAATTTGAATATTGGCGCTAAAATGCTCACAGCTGTCATGGCGTCTCTTGTGATGTCACATCTCTCGTGCTGTTGTAAACAATACAGTACAATACAATACAATACATTCATTTTCCATTGATCCCAATATAAGAGACTGGCTCTGTGGGATGTGGAAAGTTGTCAATTTACAGATAAACAGTTGCATAACAAAATAATAAGTACGCCACTAGATGTACAGTCATAGTATACATGGTACATTAAACACTTCCATTACAAAATAATACATACACCAGAAGATGTACAGTCATAGCATATATGGTACATTAAAAAAAAAAATCCATAGCAAAATAATACATACACCACAAGATGTACAGTCATAACATATATGGTACCGTAAACAATTATGTAACAAACTAAATACATACACCAGGAGATGTACAGTCATAGCATACATGGTAAATTAATTATGTGAACTATATTTACACAAGATACTGGCAGTTATTTTTTAGATACCTTAGAAATAAAATCTTCGACAGAGTACAAGGAGTTGTCAATTAAAAATTCTTTCAATTTTTTCCTGAATTTATTCTTATCATCTACTAGACATTTGATATGTGTTGGGAGCATATTGAAGATATGTATCCCTATATGGGCGTTTCGTTTATTTCGTGTAAAAAATTAGTTCTACGGTTTACAAGTGGTGTGTAGTGCCTGTGTGTAAACAGAACATTTAAGACACCAAACAAATTGTTATTTAATTTCCACACATGCAAAATATGCCGAACAAGTGGCTAAAGCTTGCACGACGCGACTTGCTTACAAACTCTTCAATATATTTTTGTGAAGTCTGTTTTGACTTAATATTTTATTATGTTTAATAAGCTATGTACCTCAATGTTTTGTTAAGTGAAAAACTTAAAATTTTATCGATAAATAAAATGCAACTTCAGACGTTAAAACGCCGTTCGTTGTAAATACATGGAAATTTTTTATTAATACAATTATCAAACGATATGGAAAATTACACGAAGTATCATAGGCAGGCTATGCTGCCGCAATTTGATGATAAATTCTTATGTAACTCCATGAAACAAACCGAAGGAGTAAATTTTTTTTTGATATCTCGCTTAGTTATTGAAATATCGAATGTCAAAAATCAGTTATAGGTTTAGTTCGTTGTGCTTTTGGTGACGTTTTTCTTCTAGTCCAGGCCGTATTTCAAGCTAATCACAACCGCTATGGAGATTAAAAAAAACATCTATTGTGCATGGCCAGTGTGCAATTCCTTGTGGCTTTGGCGAAATTTTTTTCTTGTCCAGGTTGCATTCAACCTACCTTAATTTGGAGATACGATATCCCGTGAAGTCAGCAATATATCAAGAAAAAATTATTCCTTACTTTCGATTTGTCTCATCGAGTTACATAAGAATCTATCAACAAATTGCGGCGCTACGGTTATCGTTGAATCCCCGCTTCAATGAATACCTATTTGACCTGAATAGGACGATAGTTTGCGCCTTTTTTTGTTGAGAATATCAAAATAAACTTCTAGCTATAACTTACAACAACTTTTATAACCTCTAATACCAAAAGAAAAAGCTTTATATTCACAACATTACTGCCGGAACAATAGCGGCGAACGAATGTAAACATACTTTTAACTTTAACTAACCCAGTGCGGCAAAAAATAGTTGAAGAAATCTTTCAAGGATTTTAATAGTAATTACATTAACGATTAACAACTACACATGCTTCTGCGACAGTCATACGTATTAAACACATTTTAAAAGATACTACAATGAAATATTCGAAATTACTCAAAATAGACCCGCTGATTAAAATCATAAGTTACAGATTTGTATTAAGTAACATACACGCTTCTAAAATACCTTATATTCTAACATTTTATCGTAATATGGTATTATGTATAACATAAAAGAAATATTTTATTGGACGTTTTGACATTACGGAATTCTGCTGAGCAGAAATCGCTGTTTGATGCAAAAAACATTCTCAGCATCATAATGTCATCCTGGACAAATTAGAGCTATTTGCCTTGATAAAAACAACTTCCATTTCGAGTATAAGTGGAGCAATTGTTTTACAACCAGCACTGAAACCTTAAAAATTTTAAATAAGCGACGGAAAGATCGTGGACAAACGTAAATACACGGCAGCTAAACAGCGCGAGCTGATATCTGAGGTCATTCGCTCCGATTGGTGTTTCGTATCATGTGACTAACAGCTGTTTTTTTGCATTTTTATTTTATTAAAAATAGTATGTTTTTAACTCCTATCAAACAAATGACGTTGATTTTCGGTATCCTTAAAACTTACTCTATCAGTGTAAATTAAGGGTTAACGGTTTCATAGTTAGTCTCAAGTACCCCATTCTTGCGATAAGGGCAGCTCTGGTAGACCAGTCTTCTATTCACAGCTAGAGGAATTCTTCAACTTCCTCTTTTGGTAACAGGATGAGAGTTGTTGTGTATGACTTCATCACTCTTGTAAAATCCTCGGCATTTTGAATTGCGTCTGTACTTGGCCTGGAAAGATTATTTTGTTGCATGGTGTTTCAGCAGGTCTTTTCCCAAGTGCATTAGTGCTGTATACCCACTCTATTTGCATAATTGACTTATTTACTTCAAACTGTTGGTGACGTTTATTGAAGTGACTATGGGCACCATCAGAAATAGTGATGATCTTTTCTGGCCGTGATTGCAACTGTTGTTGAATTTTATGTATTGCCAGCAGTGCATGTACTGAATCATGTCCTCTGTCATCACTTATGACTGCAACATTTGTTGTCTTGTTTTGAAAATATGTGAAAATTGAAATTTAGTCATTACTCCAGTGATATCCCCGTACTTCTTGTGGCAGAATTGCTGACCGGTTCTCAACAAAATTACAGTGAAGCACAAAACATAGTTGCTCAACCTCTACACATCCCTTCTCTTCTGCAACGTGGTGTTGTTGAAATTTCTTTTGGTGTTGGTTTCACTGTCCATTTACCAAGTTAATCAATGAAGGTATCAATGGCAAGTTTTCTTAAGGAGTTTATTTTCTTCTCATGTTGCATATATAACAGAAGAGTCATCTCCTGTGTTTTCTAGACTAAGTGTTTGTAACGAAAACCCTCCTTTCTGAGGCAGTCATCACATTCCTGAAACAAACTGTTCTCTTGCTTTATATCACATACAACTAAAGACTTCACGTGACCAACTAAGTTTCTTATGTTATGCCTGCAAGTAAGTTCTTCGAAGTTACCATTACGTGTTCAAAATTGGCACAATACACACATAAACATACATCTGTTTGTGGGTGTGGAACCACCTACATAGATCGTACTTCATAAAATTTTGATCTTCCAATGTGGAATGCAGAATGTTCTTTCTTATAAATGGCAAAAGCTTCCTTGATACTGCTGGTAATTTATCTTTTCATTTTCACAACTTTTTCTCCTGCAATTATTTTGGTGATAGTGTCTTTTTTGCTGGCACTCTGGTGAGAACAGTCCCATTTATCTTCCAAATAAAATGACTGTGCAAACATCATTCATAGAGTGACCATAATAGGGATCCACTTTTCCAAACACACCTTTTTCAAAACAAGTTAGTTGGGTGAGCAGTAACATACTGGCCATGTATTCAGGAAGACGTGGGTTTGAGTCCCTGTCCAGGCATTCAGGTTTGGGTTTTCCATGGTTTCCCCATGTCGCTCTAGGTGAATGCTGGGTTGATTCCTTCAAAAGACCATGGCCGAATTCCCTCCCCTTCTTTGCCACCAGTCCTATCTGGCTTCTAATGATTTCGACATCGACGAGGCCTAAAAAGCCTAAAAAAATTGGGTTCAATGTTCACGTTTTCTTTACAATGTATTTTGTTGCAGATAGAATGTGATGTAAAATTTGTAACTTTGAAAAAGACACTGGGAAAGTTGATTAAGTTGCACATTTTCATTGTTGGATTCACACAATTCAGCAGCTGAATTGATGCTTAATATAAATTCACGACAAGTTTAACAAGTTTTTTTAGGTTCACTTTCTTCTGAAGCTGGAATTTCAAAATTGAAGAGTTTGATCATTTGGTGTACTCAGCCACACCTTTAATAATTTATATGTGCTTTCTTGAGGTGTAGAGCTTATGGCATGTTTCACTGACCATGGTTTCTTAATGGGACTAACACCAATTTCTATAGCTGAGTGATTCCCGGAGTTTAATTCTTCTGCTGCAGATACAAAATCTTCATCATCCACATCATGGGAGATTTCTTGAAGTTAAGTTTGTCATGTTTGATATTCTGTCAAAACATTTAGAACACAGAAAGTCACTACTGGAAACATCTTCACTTTGAAACAGAGCCTTCAAATGAGCACTACTATGCTGCTCTTTTTTTAAAAAATTTAATGGATATGCGAATAGACATCATACTTCACTCACCTATGGTTCCAATTAGTAGAAATTTAAAACTCAGTTTTTTACACAAAACATCATACAAATATCTTCACAAAAACTTATAAACATAAGTTTTGACCATAAAATTTCGTGAACTTGCTCTCTTTCCTTGTTTGTTGACAACTAAACTGTGACTGGTTATATACTAGGGGAAATACACAGAATTATCTGAATGGTTCCACATTGTTCTAGAAGATTCTGTTACATTATGGAATTATCAAGATGGTTCCACATTGATCTAGTAGGTTTTATTACACTCTAGAATTATCTAGATTGTCCCACATTATTCTAGAAGATTTTATGAAATTCAGGAATTCTAAGGAAGATTCAATGAAGAATCTAAAAACATTTCAACAGTCCCAACATAGTTTCATTTGTCATATTTATTCATTCACGTTGAGCACATTGTTCCAATAATGGATTTTTAGAAAATAAATTATGAAAAAAATTAGAACTAAAGTGGCAAGTTGTACTTTTTAGGATATATAGTAGGCCTAACCTGACATATACAATACATATAGATAAAAATTCAGAGAATTTTATAGAATAGTACAGGGCGTTCGCCGGGAAACGCAACCCACTGTTAGCGCTACAAGGAAGAAACTGCTCCCGGCGAGCGAGCGATCAGCTTCCGGCATTGTTCGACCGTCGGCCGCGGACTATTTCACAATAATTACGCTTCATAAACTTGTATGTGCTAAGCATTTAAATGTGTCGTAATTCATTAGCTTACCTTATAAAAGATGCTGGAAGTGTTGACCCTCTTGTGTAATGCACATTTCACATCTTCTGAACATATTTCGAGACACGCTGGATTTCACCTTTGTCAATGGACATTATTACTTGATAGATTTTTTCCTCAAGTTCTTCCAATGTGTGAGGATTTCCTTCGTACACCTTACCCTTAAGTTTACCCCAAAGGTAGAAGTCACAAGGGTTTAAATCCGGTGATCTGGCGGGCCACAACCCACGGCTGATTACACGATCATAAAACACTTCGTCAAGTGCAGTAAGCGAATTTCTAGCGGTGTGAGCTGTCGCCCCATCCTGTTGAAAATAGCCGTACAATTTTTCTTCTTCAGTAAGTTTCTCGAAAAACGGTTTCACAATATTTTCGATATATCTTGCGGAAGTAAGAGTTTCACGGAAGAAAATTGGACCTATGATTCTCGAAGCACTAATCGCACACCAAACACCCACTTTTAAGTCATGCAATGGCAGTTGGAGTAGAGTATTTGGTTTTTCTGAACTCCAGTGTCGACTGTTTTGAGCGTTAACATAACCACTCAGATGAAACCAGGCCTCATCAGAGAAAAACGTCAGTTGCGGATCAACAGTGCCATCGTGGACACCCTGCAGGTACCAGTTGCAAAATCTAATCCTAGGCCCCTGGTCTATTTCTGTAATTTTATGCACCACAATTGTTTTGTACGGCTTTAAGTGAACTAGCTTTGTTACTTTCCAAGCTGACGTCTTAGATACGCCTGCCTGCTGCCCTAACTGACTTAATGATTTTTTGGGTGACTGTTCTAGTCGAAAAGCGATATCGTCAATTTTCTCCTCTGTGAGAATACGGTTGACCGACAGTCTCTTTTTGTTAAAAAATGAACCCGTTTCTCTTACTTTTTTAACCAGACGCAGAATTGTTGATTTAGCTGGCAGTAAAGCGCCAGGATATTCGCGACGAAATTTACTGCGACACTTTTTAAACGACTTCTTCTTCACATATGTATCGTAGAGAAATATTCTTTGTTGCAAACTGTAACGTACCATAATTTTACTCACACTCAAACACGGTACAGATTAGTAAGAGTATGAAGCCCTAAACCAGCCAAACCGCAAAGAAACGTTTATTCACAACACTGATTAATAAGAGACTGAAGTCACAAACTAGCTACAATGCAAAGAAACCGTTCTTAACCATGTAAGGGTCCCATTATACTGTGCCACTGCACTGTTGGGGCAGCGGAGGTGTTAAACAGTGCGGTGATTCACGGTATCGTGTGGCGGGAACCGCTGGCCCCGCTGACCGAGCAAGTTGCCGACGGCAACAGACTGGGAGGGTTGCGTTTCCCGGCGAACGCCCTGTATAATTATGTAGCTTACAGTTCCTGTCAAATTATTTGAATTTTTGAAATGTTTTTAAAACTTGTTAAACTCAATAGTGAAAGTTGCCCTTTGTAGGGAATGAAGTACTTAATAGTACTAGACGACCCGTGCAAAAATTTTGCGAATAAAATGCGATGAATATTGAGGTTAAATGCTTTTAATATAATGAAAAGTAGAATCGTACTTTTGTAGCAAATATTGTGTGTGTGTGTGTGTGTGTGTGTGTGTGTGTGTGTGTGTGTGTGTGTGTGTGTGTAATAGGTACGCATCAAAATACTCACAACATATTATGAAACAGTTAGGAAAATTTAAAACACTGTATTTATGACAAACTGTCACTGACCTTAACAGAATAAAACCAACCTGAACAAAATGCAAACAACATTTCAACATCTCTGAAATATTTGTTGCTGTGCTAATAAAATGTTTACATTGGAATTGTATAGCAAAACGACAGTGTTCCTGTAACAGAAAAAAATATCTGAAACCTGCTTAGTGAATAAAAAAAAAGTTTATTGACATCTCTGCGATATCCACAGCTGCAGTCTAGGCACTTGGCTCTGAACGCGCTTCCACTTTAAGCACCAAATTCCGAAAAATTCTTTCTTACTTTATGATTTTACCTTGCTGGAGACCTAAATTTTTAAAACGATATGTCATTTATAGATTTCGGCTAGGTATCGAAGAAGACAAATAACTTGTAATAAAAAAAACACGCTGTATAAATAATATTGATAATTTTGCCCTTTAAAGTTCGAATTCCAAAAAATTCCTTTTATAAAATATGGTGTGACCAACGCAGCCACCTTGGTCTTTAAAATGATGCCTCATTTATCGATTTCGGTTAGTTTTCAAGTGAGGGAAAAAAATAGCTTTGAGAAATGATGATATTTTTGCCCCTTAAAGGTTGAATTTAGAAAAAGTTTTTTCTTAAAATATGATGTGACCATAGCGGATAATTTGATATTTAAATCGATACCTCATTTATTGATTTCGGTAAGATATCAAGGGAAATAAATAGCTGGTGACAGAAGAATTTTTAAAAATTTCTTTCTTAAAATGTGGTAATGGAACCGAAGAGATTACGAAGACCTTAATCTTTTAAATGATACCTCATTTATCAATTTTGTTTAATGGGTGGATAAATGGCTCGAGATACAAAAAACGCAATTTAGAAAAATTGAAATTTTTGCTTTTTAAGGGTCGCATTACGAAAAATTCCTTTCTTAAAATATTGTCGCGTTGCAACCGGGGCAGGTGTGAATTCGAAGGTTACTTGTCAATGAACACAGCACTTAAACTGAGAACAGGTTTATTGAGAACTCAAACATACACGCAGCACTGACTGCCTCTTGGGCAGAATGCTCTTCTATTTATACACAGATAGAACGTACTAGAGATTACAAGAGTAGTTCACAAATGAAATGTGTAGAAGTTACAAGTGACCTTAGGAAACATGTAGAATCTTCTGGAAATAATAAACAGAATTAAATAATTTTTGTCAGTGGGCGGGATTGAACCGGCGACCTTCGGTACCGCAATTCGTGACGCTACCCACTGCGCCATGCTGGCAGACGGTACACTGGCGTTCATGCGGCATTGCTCCCTCTCCTGAGGAAAACAGCGTCCCGCTGTTAGATTTCTTTTGGGGCACGCTGAAGTGTCCTGGATCTTGATCTTGTCGTGGGTCCTCTGTATGGCAGTTCTGGAGGGCCCCTCCTGTTTGTACTATTATCTTCCTGTCCGACTTCCTCAGTATCCAAACCGTCCTCAGAGTCCTTGAACAAGAAGCTGGTTGTGCCTAGCTGCTCGTCAGGATTGTAGTAAGGCTTCATGCGGAGGACGTGAACAATGTCCCTTCGCTTTCGTCGTTTCGAAGACGGCTCATAATCCTCGACTTCGTATGTGACGTCTGACCGGCGGCGTATGACACGATACGGACCAAAGTACCGCTTCAGTAACTTTTCTGATAGCCCAACCTTCCGGACAGGGGTAAAAATCCATACGAGATCTCCTGGGTTGTACGCAACAGGTCGGTGCTTGCCGTCATACCGCTGACGGTCCCTCTCCTGGGTGGCCAGTGTTCGTATGCGAGCCAGCTGTCTTGCTTCTTCGACCCTGGTAATGAGCTGTTTTATATAGTCATCCTGAGTGTCGTCCGGCTGGAATGGGAACAGCGTATCCATTGTGGTCTCAGCTTCACGGCCATGGAGCAGAAAAACGGAGTGAAGCCTGTCGTATCTTGCCTTGCTGTATTATAAGCAAATGTGACCACTGGCAGTATTGTATCCCAATCCTTCTGCTCAACATCCACATACATCGACAGCATATCGGCTAATGTCTTGTTGAAGCGTTCTGTGAGACCGTTTGTCTGAGGGTGGTATGCAGTTGTCATCCTGTGGACAACGTCGCATCTTGACATGACCCTCTGATACTAGTCTTGACTGGAATACCTTTCCACGATCGGATATCATCACACGTGGTGCTCCATGCTTCAAAATAATGTCTTCTACTAGAAATTTTGCAACCTCTGGAGCTTCTGCAGTCGGCACAGGTTTGGTGACAGCGTAGCGCGTGAGGTAGTCGGTGCAGACTATTATCCATCGGTTACCGGTTGTCGACTTCGGGAACCTCCCCAAAAGGTCGATCCCAATTCGGTGGAATGGAACTGCTGCAGGTGGAATTGGTACTAGATGACCTGGAGGTAATTGCGGCACATGTTTCCGTCGCTGGCACTCTTTACAGTGACTCACATAATGCTTGACAGATCGGTAGAGACCCTTCCAGTAATACCTGCGTCTGATTCGGTCCAGGGTCTTCACAAATCCCAGATGACCGGATATTGGAGCGTCGTGGAAATACTTGAGAATAGCTGGCTGGAGATGAGCTGGAACGACCAGAAGCCACTTGGGGCCTAGTGGATCGTAGTTGTTCTTATACAATGTCCCATCTATCAATTGAAACCCTCCTTTGGCCGGTTCTCCTTTCTCCAAGGCGTCTATGGTTCTTAATAACTCTGAATCTTCCCTCTGTTCAGCTGCAACGTCACCTAATTCAGCGAGGGCTGAAATTCCATTCATGCTGTTGTGTTCTATTAAAGGATTCCTTGAAAGGCTGTCGGCATCCTTGTGTTTGCGTCCGTTTTTGAATACCACCGTGACGTCGTACTCTTGAAGTCTAAGTGCCCATCTTGCTAGTCGACCTGATGGATCCTTCAAGCTGGTTAGCCAACATAAAGAATGGTGGTCTGTTACGACGGTGAAAGGTTTGCCGAATAAATACGGACGAAACTTGTTGATAGCCCAGACAACTGCGAGGCATTCTTTCTCGGTTGTAGAGTAGTTTATCTCGGGCTTAGAGAATACTCTTGATGCATAGGCTATCACCTTCTCAGCACCTTCACC
>JARYHS010013630.1:244437157-244633324 GCA_031002005.1 Vandiemenella viatica
TATTTCATTGTGTCATGCTCGCTATTGTGTTCCCGAACTCGTTCCATTTTAAGCCTATCTACTTCATTATTATTCACTGTGGAATGCAAATTGCCATACCAATATGAATGTTATCATTATCTGTCTCTCGCTAGTCATTATTGCAGTTTGCACGTGAGGTAGCTCGTCGCACATTTGACTGACTTCGACGACCTAAGTCGAATTGTCTTCTCCTTGGCATTTTAAAAAATAACAGTAAATAAAGTTCTAGTGCACTGACAAAATTCCAAGTGACACTATTTTTTATTTCTAAAATCTAATTACACGATAATCCGAATGTTGCGGATATATCTTAAAGCGCTTGCGTCAAAATGTGATGGCTGTGAACGGAGCGCATTACTGAGTAATCGACACTGAGGTACGGAATGCTGGTAATGTTCTAAAGAAGACTGAAGCTATGTGTTGTTAAAATAAAACACAATATTGTCTTGTAGATAGTATTTTATTTCATGATAGTCAATTGTTTAAGGCATGCAGCGTTGCCAGAGAACAGTTTGTATTGGAAAAGAGCAGCTGACATTAGGTCAGTTACGAAGGTCACAGATATCTTAGTGGCAATAGGCTGGCCATATTGCAGGGAGAAAAGTCCAAAGATGGACAACAATAGTGTTAGAATGGAGTACAAAAGATCACCACAAACCGAGAGGCAGACCAGTGATTTAAAGACATTCGCAGGACTTTAGGAATTAACTAGCAATGCTTTGCTATTGCTAGAACTGAGTATATAGATTAAATGAATAAATTTGAAAGTTTGTATTTAAATTTTAATTACTGTTTCATCCAATTTCTACAATGATCTTGGATAAGCAATGTTTTTGGTGATTCCAGGTACACTGGCAAAAATTAAGGGGATGTAAAGGGAAGAGGGTTGCATTTTTGGAAACAATATTTAGGCCATATTTTTCTGTATATTTTATAGTACACATGTGCAAATTTCCATCAAAATCGGATGAAATCTGTGAGTTTGTCTAAATTAGGGGGATGTGAAGGGATGAGGGGTTGCGTTTTTGGAAACCATATATAGGCAATATTTTTCAATTTGTTTTTAAGTATATGTATGCAAATTTTGTTGGAAATCATACAAAATCTTTTGGGTTGTTTAAATTATGGGGTGTTATGGGAGAAGGGGTGGTTTTTTTTGGAAATTTTTATTTCTTACGAACTACCTTCGAAACGCGCTCGATACTCAATAAAGTTTCACCGTAATCGGATAAACTGTTTAAGAGTGCATAGATGACAAACAAACTCACATTGATTTTTATATATATGACTAGCTGACCCGGTGAACTTCGTATCACCTACATCATATGTATAACGTATTGAGATGGCAACACTTGACATTACCGATCAAAACTCTTTATTGTCATGACAATAGTGTCTCTTTTGTGTGCGTCATGGTTTATGCAGTTGTTCTACTACAGACACTTATGTCAACAAATAAGGTGCCTACAATTTTTTTTCAGTCTGTAATATATATGCGTTGCCCATTTTGCAAAAAGTATATCGAATGGCAGGACAACCGAAGTTCATGTCCAGAAACTAAGGAGCCTAATGGATATGGTGGTGGCAGTGGTGTACCTAGGATGGGGCAGGTAGGGCACATGCCCTGGGCGCTACTGAAAGGGGGGCACAAAATTGGCAAATTACTAAATTCAAAAATCAAAAAACCAACAATATTTCATAGTAAATATTCCCGCGCGTTGCTGGTGAGCTTTCGTGAACCAGCGGCAGGAAGTACGTAAACGGCGAATCGTGTAAGTTTTTAGTAATCGGAACAAACACGATCGGAAGGTATATTGCGTGCTCTGGCCAGATATCCTTGAATGGGCCCATAGTAGCGGCCCCTGCCCCGCGCCTAATCTGGCAAGTTTTAATATAGGGATATAAGACAAGCCATACTTTCTCCATTGGCTAACTGCTGATATGATTGGCGTGGCGCAGTTGCGCATTTTATTTGCATTGCATTTGTTGCGAGCTTTCGTCAAGCTACACGATATAATAATTTAAATTACAGTCAAGGACAGCGCTTTGGACAAAAATATTTGACATTTTTACCGAAGTACCAACATACATTAAATTATTGAAATACTATTTTCTACAGTAGGTAATATGCGCGATATAAACATTCGTAAGTGAACTGTGTTTATTTACAATGAAATTCGTTTGAATACCGTAACAATTAATAAGTACAAACACGTAAATACCTAAACATATTTAGCAGGTACAGTAAAACACATTTTATATGGCTTACCAACCAATGCAGGTGTGATTGTTAATATTTTTAAGATAATTTTACTAGCTTAGTAAATGCATAGTTATATACAAATAAGCTAAGTAACTATGAAACTAACTTCTGGCAACTCAGTTTTCACACCATTCTAAATATTGTATTAGGCTGAAAATTTGGAATCTTCTGAGTCTGGTGACAATACAGTGTTACAAACTTGCATTAGGAAACCTTCGAAGCCTTATGTGGAATCCAAGTGGTTCGGGTAAACTATTGGGGATAGAAAATATTCGCTAAAAAAAATGTTGTTCAGAATCCTGGGCAATTGCTAAAAAAAATGCAATACATAATTTTGAGTGTGACGACAATAAGAACAGTGAGGCTACCAGTTCTAAGGCTACTGAAGAATTTGAAGAAAACATTAGTAATTCAGTAGGAGAAAAGCTTGGTGTGGGTGATACGGTGGAAGATGTAAAAGAAAAAAAAAATATGCCATACCAGAAGTAAAATACGCATGATATTGGACTTATACACTTTGATAAGATTACGAGGAAATCATTTCTCATAGATGGTTTGAAAGCAGAAATAATTAAAATCGGTTCAAAATATTTTAAAAATACTGAGGGTCCTTTCCTACCTACAAACAACCTTTGTATGAAGAAAGTTGTTTGAGAAAGAAATCGCGGTGAAGAAGTGACTCGCCCATGGCTAGTCTATTCCCTGTCTAAAAAAATCTGCCTACTGCTTATGCTGTCTTATCTTCTCACAATTAGATCATCTATCTTAATTAGAGCATGAAGATTAATTTGCCCACTGGAAATGAACGTGAATGGCTCACTGTCCATTAATATGCGAAGAATCATGGTGAGTACTTCACCCAATTGGAAGAACTGAAAGAAATTTTGAAGCAAATAGGGGATTATTGGCCACCGAACTTCAGACCTAGACCGAGACAGAAAAACAAAAGTGGTGTACTGCATCAAATTTCTTACCATTCAAAATCTTGCATTACGAGGTCACAGAGAGAGACAGTATATGCGATAGATCCAGATCCCATAACATTGGTAATTTTCTTGGATTATCAAAGCTTCTGGACATATTTGACACCATCATGAATAACCATCTTACTCAGGTTAAAAATCATCCTAGAACCCCATATTACTGTTCACCTCATGTTCAAAATGAGTTCATTCATCTGATGTCAACCACTGTTCGCCAAAGTTTATTGTGAAATATTCACAAATCAAAATATTAAGTTCTCATGTTTGACTGTACTCCTGATCATGCAAATCGTGAGCAGATGCTTGAGATAAGTAGAAGTTAATTTTGAGAGGAAATCAGTCCGCGTTATGCAGTCTTTTCTCGGTTACATCCAGCTGAGTCGAAAGGACGCTGGAAGATTAGAGGGTGAAATTCCTAAGCAGGTGGAGAAATACGGTATGGACATATAGGATTGTCGTTCACAATGTTAAGACAACGCTGCTGTGATGCCTGGCCACCAAGCTGGTGTTCACGAAATAATAAGCGAAAATAATAATCTGGCGATATTTATGAATTGCGATTAACTCAATTTGGTTCATGTACTGTATCCAAGCAGGATGCTATAATGTTTTTCGGAACTATTATGTTTTTCGGAACTATTGAAACTATTTATGTATTCTTTTCTCGTTCCACTCTGCGCTGGGGAAAACTCAGGAACTCCGTGCCTGTGTTTATAAAGTCTGTGGATGGAACAAGATGTACGTACACAGTTGAAGCAGTAAAGCCAGTTAGTAAATATCTTGAAGATATGCTGAATGTTCTTCAAGACATGACAGATGATGGCAATCAAATTAGTGATAGCATGTTATCCTACGATTTTTTTACTTTATTAGAACATTGGAATAATGTATTCGCTTCTATTGAACATGTTAAGAAGCGGCTCCAGGATCATAACATGATTTTTCATGATGCTGCCTTAGATATAAAAAGCTTCCTGCACTGTTTTAACTAATAAAGGAGAGAAGTTGGTTAATGGCACAACTCGAGAAAGGTTTCAGTCTTTGCCAGGAATCAGATGTAGTGATTGAAGATATCAAAGGCAGAAAAAAAAAAAAAAAAAAAAAACGTATGGCTGGATAGAATGCGAAGAACGCTGGGCTGACTGCTAAAAAAAGAATTAGAATGAGTTATGAAGGGATCGCTGGATTGTATTGTGTGTGAAATGAGAGAATGGTTCAGTCGCCTACATGAAACCGATGCCAGAGTTGTATTTCTCCAAGATATTAAAAAACTGTGTTATAGCACTGACGATTGCGACCATTTAAAGAAGAAGTCTAAAAAATTTTGAGATTTCTATGGCTGTGATGCTAACGGAGGACAGTTACATGAAGAAATATTGAATGTTTGAATGCTAGTATTCACAAAAAAATGTAAACATAAAAAGATCTGAAGAGCTTATAGAATTAATTGTTCGGTATGTAGATGACAGCATCTTTTAGAATCTGTGCGTATCAATTCAGATTATGGTTACGATTGCAATAGCCATCGCATGTTGCGGTCGAACTTTCAGTAAGCCAAAACTAAATACTATCGTATCTGAGTTCTACGATGGGTCAAGAAGGGTTATACGACATACCTTTGCTCAGTGCTGAGCGAGAAGACATCGAAGAAACAGATTTGGAATACGTTATTAATTTATTTGCATCCCAGAAGGCAAGGAAGGTGCAATTTTATGTTTAATACTATTAAAAATTTTTGTTAATTTTGTTCTAAAACAGAAAGTAATTTTTTTTGGTAAGATTTATGATTGTTTTATTTAGTGCATCTATTTATTTCATATTTTAATAATTTATGAATGGGCGCAATTTCAATGTTTGCCCTAGGCGCCATTTGCGATTGGTACGCCCCTGGGTGGTGGGACCAATTGTGGCAATTTTACTTTACCACCAGCACAACATAATCCAGTAGATTCTCCGCTGTATTTAACGCTTTACAATATTGACAAATGGTTGTCATTTCCCCAATTGTTACGGATTTGTTGGCGCAATAATCTATTTCCAGGTTGTATTGGAATGCTACTCGTTCCAGGTTTACAGGTGCACTGCGTCTGCGGAATCACTCTATTTCAATGTGTCGTGCTCGCTGTTGTTTTGTTTTGTGTGCCCGAACTCGTTCCATTCTAAACCTATCTACTTCATAATTATTCACTGTAGAACACAATTTTGCCATACCAATACGAATCAGTGTGGTCATCATTGCGGTTTGCACGTGAGGTAGCTCGTTGCACATTTGACTGACTTCGACGACCTAAGTTGAATCGTCTTCTCCTTGGCATTTTAAAACAACAACAGTAAATAAAGTTCTAGTGCACTGACAAACTTCTAAGTGACACTATTTTTTATTTCTAAAATGGTAATGTTCTAAAGAAGACTGAAGCTATGTATTGTTAAAAATAAAACACAATATCGTCTTGTAGATAGTATTTTATTTCATGATAGTCAATTGTTTAAGGCATGCAGCATTGCCAGAGAACAGTTTGTATTGGAAAAGAGCAGTCGACATTAGGTCAGTTACGAAGGTAACACATGTCTTAGTGGTAATCGGCTGGCCATGTTGCACGGAGAAAAGTCCAAAAATGGACAAAATAGTGTCAGAATGGAGTCCAAAAGATCTCCACAAACTGAGAGGCAGACAGATGGGTTAAAGACATTTGCAGGCCTTCAAGAATTAACTGGCAGAAGGTCACCCAAGATAGCAATGCTTTGCTATTGCTAGACTTGAGTACACATATAGATTAAATGAATAAATTTGAAAGTTTGAATTTAAATTTTAATTACTGTTTCATTCAATTTCTACAATAGTCTTGGATATGCAATGTTTTTGGTGATTCCAGGTACACTGGCAAAAATTAATGGGTCGTAAAGGAGGAGAGTGGTTGCATTTTTTGAAACAATATTTAGGCAGTGTTTTTCCGTATATTTTATAGTATACGTGTGCAAATTTTCATCAAAATCGGATAAAATCTTTTGGTTTGGCTAAATTAGGGGGATGTGAAAGGGATGAGGGGTTGCGTTTTTGAAAGCCATATATAGGCAATATTTTTCAAATTGTTTTTAAGTATACGTGTGTAAATTTTGTTGGAAATCGGACAAAATCTGTTGGGTTGTTTAAATTATGGCGTGGTATGTGGAAGAGGGGATGGTTTTTTGGAAATTTTATTTCTTAGGAACCATCTCCGAAACTGTCTCGACAACTCACCAAAGTTTCACCTTAATCGGATGAACGGTTTAGGAGTGCGTAGAGGACAAACAAACTCACATTGATTTTTATATATAAGATTAAATTGTCTTTTTTGGTATTTTCATCGCAATTTATCAATTTTTTCTCACCGTTTAAACCTTCCCTGAACTTCCACAAATATTTCAAGATCAGAATTAGCAAAATTGGTCCAGCCATTCGCGAGTTTTAGCGAGACAAATGAACAGCAATTCATTTTTATATATAAAGATAATTCACACATTACATAATCTACATAAATTTACAAATTGTACTTGCCGTTACTATTATTTTTACTGTGTGATTCACTAAAAGTGGGTGGCAGAGGGTGTGTTATATTATACTAATGTGAAATCTTGTATCAGAAGGGATGTACAGGATATTGCAGGAGGCAGCTGTGGGCTACTTTGAGGAATTATCCTGGCATTTTCCTGGAGTGGTCTGGGGAAGCCATGGAAAACGCACATCAGGATGACTGGAGCAGCTTATCTAGATCTTCTCCTGTGGGATTCTAAGTTTAACTTTCAGTAATTACGCGTAGAAAAAAATTGGTTCTTTTCCCAATTTCTCTCATTTTCTCAGTCATTCCTAAATATGAATATTGCTGGTTGAAATGTGCATTTGCTGTCATCCTGAAATAGATGTATTGTGAATTTTTCAATTAGCTTCTGCCGAGAGCAATGGACCAGTGTTCCAGATCTTCCCAACCTAACTCTTTCAACATCGTACTTCTGCTTCTATGTATACCTGTTATGAATAGAGAGGCTCTTCTTTGGAATTCCTCCAATGCCTCAACAAATCCCTTTCTGTCAAGGTCCCATACAAAGAACAATATTCTAAATGTTGTGGCACCAGTGCTTTGTATACAATTGATTTAACTTTCGGTGTACAACGTTTTAAATTACAACCTAGAAATTGAAGCATTTCCCACTTACCTTCTTACCTGTTCATTCCATAATAAATTATTACAAATCGTTATCCTTAGATATTTAGCAGTATCTACCATTCTAAGGACAGTGCCATTAATTGTATATTTAGATTTAAATTGTGTGTAATTTATATTTATGTGTATGACTTGGCATTTTTAGCACTTTAACTCCAGCTGCCAGTTTTTGCACCAGATGATTATTTTCATAACATTGGCTTGTAACAAACTGCAGTTACCCTGGGTTTTTATTTCAAGATAAATAATAGCATCATTGGCAAATAATATTTTTTCTCCTTTATTACATTGCACAAATCATTGATATATATGAGAAACAACACGGTTCCTATCACACTCCTCTTGGGAACACCGGATCTCATTTCAGTCAGTGGTGAATGCCTACCATCAAGAACTACACATTGTGTTGTACGCTTCAGAAAATCTGCAACCCATTCACATATTTGTTGATATATGCCTACAGAGTTTTGTAAGTAACCTAATATGAGAAAGCTTCGAAAGCTGCTTTATTTTTTTTTTTTTTTAAATCTAATAAAACTAAGTCAACCTGAGATCATATGGCACAAGTTGTGAACTATAAATGCAAGTTGAGTTTCACAGCATCAGCCTTCCTGAATCCATATTCATTTGGGTTTAAAAGTTCTCCATCCAAAAATGCTTGACGTCGGAATAGATTTTATGTTCTAAAATTCTGCAAAACATTGAAGTTAACAAGATTGGCCTATTATTTTGAGGATCATTAACATCCCCACTCTTAAACACTGGGCTTGCAAATGGCAGTCTTCCATTCAGCAGGTACATTTCCTAGCTCCAAGGAGGTGGTATATAATTTAATCAAATATGACACAATTTCCTTTGTGTACTGTAATGTAGTAGGAATACTGTCTGGTCCGGGAACCGTGATGGTTTTTACATTCCTAAGCAGTTTTGTTATTCCCTCAATGTCAAGTATGAGATCTTTGATAAGTTTGTCGGTATGATTGATAAATATTAGGATCTCGTCTATGTTTTCCGTTTTGAAAATTTTGTTTAAAATATTATTCAAAAATTCTGCTTTCTCTACTCTAGTTTCTGATAAATCCTCGTTTTCAATAATCAGTGATGGCATAACTTTGTGAGAGCCTCTTATTATTTTGATATATGATCAAAACTTTTTGGATTAGTTATCAGATCTTCAGATAATCATGACTTTTAATTCTTTAAAAGCCTCATGCATTGCCTTACAGCCTTCTTCTCGCACCTGAACTAATTTAATGTGATAAAATGAGTCCTCCAATTTCTTTGCTGTGGCATGTAAACTCCTTTGCTTCCTGATGATATGTTTCCAATTACTGATTGAACCATGGAGAGCTCTTATTAACCTTAAAACATATTAGGAATAAATTCATCTATATCCATCCATATTATTGCTTTTAAATAATACCAAAGCTTCTTGACATGTAGGTTTCAGAATTTTTCACCAAGTGGCATTTGCCTTATTGAAGCAATATGCTAGTTTATCTTTATTACATATCAACACCACACTAGATTTCAATGTAACAACTACCACCTTGTGATCACTTATCTTCTATACAAACTGTACCTACAATATCTGGCTTGGTTTAAGAAAAGATCCAGTATGGATAAGGAATCTTTGTCGCACCGATAGAATTTTCTGAAAATGATATTAGGAACATTTCAGTTACTAACTTGACTCTTCTGCCTGACCTGACTGTACAAGCATCCCACTTAATAGACAGTAGATTAAAATAACCACCAATAATTATCAATAGATGCCCCTGAAATTTTTGATGAATATTGTTAAGTGAATCTCTATAGCATTCCGTATTAGCCCATCCAGAATCCAAAGGTCAATAAAATGATCCTATTATGTTTTCTGCAAATTTTTATCTGTATCAACTCGCAAAAATTTTCTGTTTCCGTTATGACAGAGCAATTAATGATTTCATTAATGGACATGAAAACACTTCCACTCATTGAGACGTCTCTAACTTTCCAAAAAACACCAAAATGAGGAGCAAATATTTCACTGGATTCAATCACTGGCATCAACCAGCCTTTGGTCCTTACTCCTTAGTATTGTATCTACATCATTAATCAAACTGCAGTATGGAAATCAGCTACTTTCCTTCTAATACTCTGGCAATTTAAGGACCATTATCATTAGGCATTTGTATCACTTCTGGAGTCTACTCAAGTTAATAAAGAAAATACTAACTGAAATCTTTATGATCTTAATGGGAGGGGGGGGGGGGGGGGAACTAATTTTCACTGTGGTCGGAAATCACCAGTCAAGAATCGACATTGTCACACTCTAAACGTGATGTTCCGCCCGCCTTTTAATCTTGACAAACCGAGCGTGGTGGTGTAACGGTTAGCGTTCTGGCCTCGCATTTGGGAGGACGGCGGTTCAAATCTCCGTCCGGGCGTCCAGATTTGGGTTTTCCATGGTTTCCAAAATCACTCCAGGCAAATGCCGGGATGCTTCCTTCAAAAGGCCATGGCCGAATTCCTGCCCAATCCTTGCTTCCCATCCTTTCCCATCTCTAAAGACCTCGCTGTTGAGAGACGTTAAGCAGTTTTAAAAAAGAAAATCTCGACAATGCAGCAGAAGCATTCCTGTGTCGATCGACGTCAACCAATATCTCAATGAAATATCTTCAGTAATCATTAAATCTGCAGTGGATCAGTGAGTAGACCTACCACCATGATGAAAATAAAATTTTCTGAAAGTCTCAAGTTACGTAAGGGAATTTAAAGATGAGTATTTTAGTACAGATGAAAGAGTTCTATTCTGTAAATTATTTGAAGTTAAAGCGACAAAACAATTTAAAATTTAACTTTCCAATGGCGCAGCGAGTGCACGGAGGCCACTTATGCTGTTTATATGAAAGTGACAGTACTAGATAAAACAAATGATGTATAATTGAGCATGTTTTGATGTATAGTAAATTTAAATGTTTGGTTATATTTAGGTCATATTTACCCATTTTTAAGGTCACATTTGCCTGCATATTTCTTTATTTTTTGGTTATAAAGATCCCAACCCTAGTTATGACCATTAATAAAGCACAAGGTCAGAAAAGTGCAGGATTGTATTTATCGGAACCTGTTTTTTTTCGTATGGACACCTGTACAAAGGTTTTTTTTTTAAGAGTTCGTAGATTTATTACTATTTATGCTTATGTTAAAGACACATACATTCAAAAGTAAATGATCACATTACAACTGCTGATATTGTTTTCAAAGAAGTTTTGGAAAGTAAAGAAGTTTGAAAAAAATCACATCTGACAAAGCCAATATCTTGTTTTTCCATCATTGTGCCCAACTCTGGAGCGCAAGTGAACTTATCTAGCAGATGTGTTTTTTCTCTGTTCCCAAAACCACTTCGTCCTTTCGCTGTGCTCTTTCCTTCGTTCTTCTGTCCAAGTGTTCCTTCTTCTAATATACTGGCTGTTGGCAAACTGGTGGTTGTTGACCATGCTACTAAATCAACATCTGTCCTGTATGATGTCATGTGTTGTTCCTATTTCCCATAGATCCTTTTCAATTTCAATTAGCCAGTTTTTAATATTCATTGAAATGGCTAGGTTTAGAATTCTTTTTGTTAGTCTGTTATTACTCATTTTGATAATATGGCCGTAGAATTTAATTCGTCTTTTCCTGAATGTGTCTGAAATTTTTTCCGAATGCTAATATAGTTTGTTTGATTTCTTTTTCATTCAAATTCCTCCGGTACAAACTGGGCCAAAGATTTTTCTTAAAATTTTCCATTCTTGCTTTTCAATATCTTTAATCAGTGATCTGCCTCAAATAATCAAAGTTTCTGATGCGTATAATGCCCCTGGTTTAATTACAGTGTTATAGTGTCTTAACGTGGCATTTCGGGAGATTGACTTTTTGTTGTATCGGTTCCAGGTGATTCTGTAGGCTTTTTGTAATTTAGTTATTCTCTCCTTGTTTGCTTCACGATTTAATCCTGCAGGTTGAATAATATGTCATAGATATCTGAATTTAGCTACTTGAGAGATATTGCCAAATCGCGTTTTTAAGGGTTGTCCATCTTGGTACCGTGAAGACCCTACCATATATTGGGTTTTAGCATATGAGATTTGGAGACCACATTTAGCTGCAATTTGATGCAGTTTTTCAAATGCGTAGACTGCCTGTTGCCTATTGTTGGAGAGAATTGCCAGATCATGTGCAAAGGCCAAACACCGCAATTGAAGTTTATTTCTGAGTAGCCTGCCAATGATTATTCCTTTTACTTCTTTCTCCCAGGTTTTGATTACTTTGTTCAGAACAAGATTGAATAAAAGGGGTGATAGTCCACCTCCTTGACGAACTCCTGGGCCAATTTTAAAAGGTTCTGACACCTCACCTAAAGAACCTTACTTTTGATATGGTATTGGTAAATGTCTGTTAGATTAATTCTCTGGTTTTTCTGTCTACTTTGTATTCTTCTAGCGTCTTAAAAAGTGTTTGTCTGTCAATAGAGTCATAAGCTTTTTTGAAGTCTACAAAGGTGATTACTGTTTGTCGGTTTTTATGGATTTGTAAGATGGTTTTGAGATTTAAAATTTGTTCTGCACATAGACCTGCCTTTTCTAAATCCTGCCTGATACTTGCCAATAAGATGATCGATTTGTGTTTCAAGTCTCATGAGAAGTGCCTTGGATAGAATTTTGTAAGTATTTGGTAACAAGGAAATTCCTCTGTAGTTATTAATGTCAGTTTTATCTCCTTTTTTGTGAAGTGGGTGAATTAGTGCACATTTCCAGTCTTCAGGGATTTTTTCTTTGACCCAGATGTCTTCACATTTCAGCAATTATGCCCCTGGGGCTTTGTTATTTTTAAGTCCTCGGATCTATTTTTTAAATATCTACTTATACAATTATATATATGTAGTATTTAATGATGACTTTTTACAATAAAAATTATATTTATTTCTACACTTCAAAATAAAATACCCCTGATTAATAAATATATTTGCATTTAATTATTTCCACAACACTATATTATCATTCAGGGACTGATCACGAAGAATTGTTCATTTAAAGATATAGGAGTTCCTTGATGAAGAGAAACTTTACTAATATTAGTTGGATTACTGGTACCTGAAACATCTACAAGATGGTGTTAGATCCGTTTATTAGAGAATACAAGAATTGCTGATTTTTTGTAAAGTTGTGTTTTTACAGGGAAGACACCTAGTTCGATAAACTTAAAAAACAAAACATTATCTGAATATTAAATTTCATCCAAATCATTAGAGCCATTTCCAAGATTCCACATACATATAAAAATTACAAACTAGATGATAGTTACATGGCGTGAACGCTTAAAACAGACAAGAACATGAATAACATTAAATATTTTGGGTCTTGGCCCTTTCTCAACAGGAGAACAATATGGAGGGTGGGTGGTGTAGGAGACTATCTCACAGAATGACAGATAGTCAGAAACGTAGGGGTAAATTCAAACAGAGGACAAGAAGAGGGCAATAGTGAATTGGAGCTAGTACAAGCACAATGCAAAATGTTGCAAATAGAGCAGAATAATACATTAAAATCTTAACAACATACATCTGAGAAAGCACAAGGAAAAGTATTATCTCAAATTGAGATGAGGAGGTTGCCTTGTGCCCAGTTTAAATTGTTAAGCAAGCTCCCACCTGCTGAGGTCAGAGAAGTTGCTGTTGTTTGGGAGGGGACTGATAGCACAGACCATGAAACAAAAATTGAAATTATTGGTGTTAGGGGAGATGGCATGGACAGCTACTGGAAGTTATGGATTCCGAGTGAATACTGTCTGTATTTAGCCATTCATTCTGATGGCTAATAAATTGGTAGTCAGACCTATATAGGAAGTCAGGCAGTGTTTGCAGGTTAGCTAGTATATTATGTGGAAGGTATCACAGGCGTGTCCTATGATAGTTTAGCTCTCGGCAGTGATAGGGTTGCATGGGAAACATCCTTGAAGCTGTCTGATGGGACGAGGAAGACTGTGTTTGTGGACTAGGAGTTGGTAGAGTTTGGGAGGCCTGTTGAAACAAGTTCTGGGAGAGCCAGATAGGAGTTTCGGAAGAATGGATATCATTTCTGGGCAGGTTAGTAGGTAATCATACCACTGCTGAAGGATTCTATTGATAGATTCTATTGATAGGCCAGGGAAGTATTGTGGACTATGGTTGGTGTTTGGGGTTGACAATAGGCTGAGCTGGTTGCAGTGTTGCTCGTGATGTTGCGTATGAATCAAAGCTGAGGAATAATTTCCGGAAACCAATGCTAGAGATATTGTTTGAATATTCCATTAGGGATTTCTGGTTGGAGCATATACGACTGCCTCGAATGTCAAGACTTTAGAGGAGGGAATGTTTGGTATGATACGGATGGCAACTGTAAAAATGGAGGTACTGCTGTAAGTTGGTTGTTTGGTGTGGATTAAGGATGCCATTGGGGAGGGACAGATCCACATCCAAGAATGTGGCCTGGTTGCGGAAGTAGGTTGATGTGAAAGTCATTGAGTTATTAAAGGTATTAAGAATGTCCAGGAAATTTAGAAGTGTCAAGATCGTAAAAATATCATCTTTGAACCTAAGCCACATCAGGAGTTTGAGAGGGACTTTCTTCAAAAATGTCTGATCCAGGCAGCCCATGAAGAGATTAGCAGAAGAGGGGGCCATGCGAGTGCCCTCGGCATTGCCACGGGTTTGGTGGTTGATATTGCCTTCAAAGGAGAAGAAGTTGTTAAGTTTAAGTTCAGCCAAGGTGATGAGGAAAGATTTGCTGGGTCTGCTGTTTGGAGGCCGCTTATTCAGATAATGTTCCTTGGCATTGAGGCCTTGGCAGTGTGGAATTTATTGAATGGGGAACCTGGCATATTGCTTAGTCACTGTTAATTACCTGTGTTTTAATAAATAATGGATTTTAAGCATTTTATTCGAGTAGAGCAGTATCAAATATGTATGAATCCTCTGTATCCCCTTTAGCCCACATATATGTCATATAGCAACCAAGAGCAGAAGATTCAAGAATAGAACAGTTTTTGTATAATGTTGTGGGATTTAGTGTAAATCACATCAGCCACCACAAGTTTAGGAATAAAATAAATACTTCAAGAAAACGCAATATTTCCTCTTCCTTGCACTTTTATGTTGATTTGGTTGTGTTGTTATGTCCACCCCAAAATGTAATTTTTGCAACCACTGAGGTTCGTATAATTCTTAATATCATACAACTTTATCAAGAAAAGGTTCAATTTTTAAAAAGTAAGAAACAAATCATCTTAGCATATTACCTCTTGAAAGCCATCACACATTATGAGATATAAGTCTTTCTCGGCGTATCTTCGATATAAATTCTTCTCGGGTTTGCCGCCGGATTACTTTTTCTACTGACGAGCTTTCGGCGACTTGCACTGCCGCCATCATCGGGTCCGTTGTATCTAAGGGAACAACGGACCCGATGATGGCGGCAGTGCAAGTCGCCGAAGGCTTGTCAGTAGAAAATGTAATCCGGCGGCAAACCCGAGAAGAATTTATACCATCACACATTGTTAGAAAGATGATCTGAGTATTCGCCGTTCATTTAACTAAGTAGCTTCTTAAATTGATAGTCTACATCTACATCTATACTCTGCAAATCACAAATACTGTGGGTGGCAGAGGGTGCAAGCACCAATCCTAATTCTGCGCATTCCAATCCTGAACAGATAGAGGAAAGAAGGAATACATAAATGAATCAGTACGCCATCTTATTTCTCTAATTTTATCCCTCCTGTCATTGCGACCTAAATAGGTTGGCGGAAGAAGTATTTCGTTGCACTTTTAACATAAAGATTTTCGCATATTCTCCAGCAAATTCAAACGAAAACGACGTCGTCTGTCCGCCAAACAATCCCAGCCCAACCCACGAATCAGCTCTGTGACACTTCCGTAAGGACTGTAACTAGCAGTCACGAATCGAGCGGCTCTTCTCTGTACTTTCTCTAATGTGTCAATCAATCCCTTGCGATTCGGATCCCAAATTTCACAACGGTATTCCAAATGCGGACGCACTAGTGTTTTGTACGCTATTTCCTTTGTATGAGCATTACAACTTCTCAAAATACGTCCTATGAATCATAGTTTGGAATTAGCTTTGCCTACAACGGAAGTTATATGCAAGTTCCATTTCATGTTGCTTTGTACTGTTACGCCTAGATACTTCAGGGAATCCACAGTGTCAACGACTGAATTGTTACTTTGTACTCCTGAGCAAGCGGGGTCTTTTTATTACTTATGTGCATTGCCTTGCACTTTTTACAGTTAAGTGTAAGCTGCCATTCACGGCACCATTCCAATATAACATACAGATCGCGCTGAATTTGTAAGCAATTGTCAGAGCACGTCACTTCCCTATAAATAAGTGCATTATCAGCAAAAAATTGGATCCTGCAATTAACGTCACCAAGATCGTTTATAAAAATTAAGAAAAGAAGTGGTCCTATTACACTTCCTCGAGGAACGCCCGAAGTAACATCTAGTTTAGAAGAGACTTCCCCGTCTACAACAACATACTGTGAGCAACCAGTTAGAAAATAGCGTATCTATTCGCAAATCTGATCAGATATACCGTACACTTGGATCTTCGCTAAGAGTCGGTTTGTGGTACAGAGTCAAAAGCTTCCTGAAAATCCAAGAAAATAGCATCAACTTGTGATCCTGCATCAATAACTTTCATTATATTATGTGAAAATAGAGCCAGTTGCGTTTCACATGATCGGTTCTTCCGAAATCCGTGTTGGTATGCTGTAAGTAGCTCGTTTTCATCTAGAAACTTCATAATGTTAGAGCATATGACATGCTCCAGAATTCTACTGTAAACAGATGTTAGCGATATCGGTCGATAATTCCTAGGATCTCTCCGATCTCCTTTCTTGAAAACTGGAATCACCTGCGCAATTTTCCCGTCAGAAGGTACTTTTCTTTCCTCTAAAGATGTACGAAATATATCTGACAGAAATGGTTATATTTCTTCCACGTATTCCGAAAATACTCTTACTGGTATACCATCGGGACCTGGCGCTTTCCCCCCACTTCAGGAGCTTTAATTGCTTTATGATACCTACACTATCAATTTGTACTGGATCCATCTCAAATTCAACACGCCGTGGAAAAACGGGAATGTTTTCCATGTTTTCGTCAGTGAAGGTATTTTTAAATTCAGCGTTAAATACGGTAGCCTTGTCGCGGCTGTCATCAACTTCCCGACCGTCTTGTAGTAGAACTTGCATATTGTTGTCACATCCACTTATTTTTTTTTACATACGACCAAAATTTCTTTGGATTTTCATTGAGGCTCTTGGAAAGTGAGTTGCATCGAAAGTCATTAAAGGCCTCGTGCATCGCATTCTTGACCTGTCCTCTTGTCTCAGCTAGCTTTTCTAAATCACTCCTATACATCGTCCTTCTTGAGCTTGCATGAATCTTCCTTTGCTTTTTAAGTAACCTTTTAACGTCACGAGTATACCACGGAGGATCGTTCCCGTCCCTGATTGTCCTTTTCGGTATATGTAAGTCCATTCCTTCCCTGACTATATTTATGAATCAAAGCCACATCTCTACAACCGAGCCTCTTCCTTCTATAAAGGTAATGTATTTATCCCTCAAAAACGTTCTTAAACTCTCCTTTGGGGCCTTTTCGAACCTGTAAATGACCCTTTCTTTTTTCTTTTTGCGCTTGACTGTTAATTTTACTGTAGCAATTACAGCTTTATGATCACTTATTCCCGTGGTGGTAGAAAAGTCCGTAAATAATTCAGGCCTATTTGTAATGAGAATATCTAAAATGTTTTCGTTATCGTTGTCGCACCGCTTTGGTTCAGTGACAAGCTGCTCAAGATTAAGATCTGAGAAAAGGTCGAGAATAATCTCACAGGATATTTTATCCCTGCCACCAGTAACGTGGGCATAATTACTCCAGTCAATATATGGCAAGTTGAAGTTGCCTCCTAGTATTATTCCATGATCTGGAAATTGACGAGCTATATTACTTACTTTATTTCTTAAGGCCTCAGCAACACCTACATCTGCATCTGGTGGACGATAGAAAGACCCTATTACAAGTTTTGTCCTAGCTACTTTTAGTCTAATCCATAGGATTTCACAGACCGTATCAATATTTATTTCGTTACACGACAGGTGTTTACGAACAGCTATAAATACACCACCTCCATTTGAATGTAACCTATCCTTACGGAAAACATTCATGCTATGGTTAAAAATTTCTGCTGAACTTATATCCGGTTTTAACCAGCTTTCAGTACCTAATACAATATCAGCTTCTGTGCTACTAATAACGCTTTCAAGCTCAGGCTGCTTATTACAAACACTTCTACAGTTTATAACGAGTACTTTTAAAAGTCGAAATTGATTTTCGCTACTCCTAACATATGGTGCCGAATTTAATTGGGCTGCCCGTGACTGTAATCCCAGTTTCGGGTCTTCCTCCCTCAGCCTAAAAAATCCCCCAATGCACTCCACATGGCCCCTGCCACCCGTGTAGCCGATTCACGTGTGTAGTGCACACCTGATCTATCCAAGGGAACCCTACACGACTCGACCCCAGGGCGAAGATCAAGGAATCTGCAGCCATGATTATTGCAGAAACGACACAGTCTCTGGTTCAGACCCTCGACTCGGCTCTGAACCAGAGGTCCACAGTCAGTTCTATCGACAATGCTGCAGATGGTTAGCTCAGCCGAAATCTTGCGGTCATCAACCAAGAGCTCACCGTATGAGCAAGCCGCCGGAGGGAAGAGAGGGTACCCTCCGACCCAAGGCGGCAAGCATCATTGGTGCCGACATGAGCTACAATCCGCTGCTGGCTACACCTCGTCCACTCAATGGCATCCGGGATGGCGTGTTCCACATCATGGATCAGACCTCCTGGAATGCACAATGAATGGACATTGGACTTCATCCCAGACCTGTTCGCCATGTCCCTAAGGGGATCAATGAAACGCCTAACGTTCGAGCTACCTATCACCAGAATCCTCTTCTGTGATCGCCCAGCTGGCATCTCGCTTATTGATGATTGTGGATGTGAATCAGATCCAGACAACACAGCAAACCTATTGGACAGTGGTACAGGCTTGCCCTCCTGGGATTCAGACCTGTAGGCCTGCCCCCGCATGCGGCGTCAACGTCCGGAAACCACGCGCCAGACACCATCAGGTGACTGCCGCACAGGCTCCGAAGTCTCAGCCTGGACTGCAGGTACGATATTTGGTAGGGGAGAACCTGTGAGAACACTAGCTTCGTCAGGGTCACCCCTTCCACATCTGCTGCAGTCACCTACGGCAGCTTCCAGCCTCGTAACTTTCGTTAGCAAAGCTGCAAGCTGAGCGCGAAGATCAGCCACCTCAGCCCGTGTCTGCACACAGTAGTCACAGTCCCTACACATATTACTTTGAAAGCAAAAACTACGGAGAGGATGAAAGTTGAACTAACTGAGTGATCCAAATAAACTGTTCACAACTTACTACCAACCGCTAGGCACGACCTAAAGAGAACCTACTGAGGAGATGAATTTAGACCAGACGACTGCACTTAGTAGTTAATAGGATGTACTGATGAACAGTGTTAGCCAAACAATGTAATAAATAAAAAACAAATAAGCTCTATATACTTCCCTATAGAAAAAGCAAATAAATGCGATCACGATTAGAGCACGCTGTTATAATTCAATTAACGCAAATAAATCAAACGCTATCACAACACTTTAAATTAGGTAAACAGATGGCGACACTCGTCACGACGGTTGCTGGGGACCAACTAGCTACTGCTCAGCGACGACAGAGGATATTCAAAGATAAAATCTACCTGCAACACATTAAAATAAAATACTCAGAAACGGCGGCACTTGACTCGACGGTTGCTGGAACTCAACTAGCACCTCCTCTGCGACGACAGAAGATATTCAAAGATAAAATCTACCTACAACACTTTAAAATAAAATACTCAGAAAAGGCGGCACTTGACTCGACGGTTGCTGGAACTCAACTAGCAGTGAGGAAGCTTTTGTGCTGCAATTTTCTTAATAATCTTAATTATTAAAGTCATAGCTTCACAAAGTTCTTTAGAAATGTTTGTGCTCAGAGCTAGGTTATGCAGTGAAGAGTAATCACTTAGTGATTTAGTTTTGCTTTTGAAATTAAAACAAATCCTTTTTCAGAATCCAATGTACTCTTGGCTCAAAGTGTTGCTATTGAACAATTTCATTGAGGGGGATGTGAACTTTTTTTATTGTAAATACAACTGACAACAGCATCTGCAATACCCAATCCTCGGGTCTGACCTTTAAGTGGCAATAGTTCTAAAAGTTCTCTATTATTAATATTATTACTACTATTCACAGTTCTCTTAATAGCGGGCTGCTCATACATCAGTAGAGATATATGAGATATGGCAGGAGATGCCCATGGGCTACTTTGAGGAACCATTCCTGGCGTTTGCCTGGAGCGATCTGGGAAAACATGGGTAACCCTGATTAGGATGGCCATAGTGGTTTCTTGAGACCTACGTCTGTTGGGTTATAAGTTTCCTCGACTCATTAAATCCTTCCTATTCCATTCCCTAATTGCTTATCAAAAAATTATTATAAAAAAGTATCTGATCAAGCACTGATTCTCTCTTTTTCTTGGTCATTCCTTGATGTTGCGGTAGCGATATGTGTTTGCTATCATCCTGAAATAGGTCTGTCGTTAATTTTTAAATTATTTTTTGCTGGGAGCAACACCTTTGGTGCTCCAAATCATCCCCACCTAACTCCTCAAGTCACTTTTAATGTAGTTGGCATCTGTAAAAGGTATTCCTGGCCCACTATGAAGTTGGCAGTGTTAATGGTAAAGGGTGTCTCAGAATGTTTTTCGTTTTTAGATGTTAAATAAAAAACAAAATATCAATTAAATCTCATTTTATTTAATGTTGATTTAAAGAGAAATTCTTGAAGTTTATTTATGAAAAACAACCGACTGCAAATGCGCACCATTCATTTGTTCACACTCATTTAACCTGGACCTAAAATTTTCAATAACACTCTGGAGCATCGCTCTTGGAATAGAGTTGATTTCTTCAGTGATTCTTTGCTTCAAAACATTCAGGTTGGGTTGCAATGGATTGTAAACTTTGCTTTTTAGGTAGCCCCATAGGAAGAAATCAGCAGGCGTTAAATCAGGGCTCCTCGGTTGCCAATTGATGACTCCTCGGCGACTTATCACTCTCCCAGGGAATAAATCGTGAAGACCAGCTAATGAGTCATTTGTAACATGAGAAGTGGCTCCATCTTGCTGGAAAAAGGTGTTGCGGTTGTAGCCCTTCTGGTTTTGCATTTCTGTAGCCAAAAAAGTCTGGATCATATGGCAATATCGGTCAGAATTAACGGTCTGAGTTCGACCTCGGTCATCCTCAAAAAAATAAGGACCGATAATTCGTTGACTTGATATGGCAGCCCAAACAACTTTTGGCGAGTGCAAGGGCGTCTGATGCAGTTCTAATGGATTCTCAGAAGCCCAGTATCTGCAATTTTGTTTATTCACATGACCGTTGATGTGAAAATTCGATTCGTCGGAGAACCAGATGTTATTGAAACTCCTAAAACAGTTTTTCATTGTCCTGCAAAATTTGACTCGTTTATCAGGATCATCAGGCTTCATTTCTTGAACAATAACAATTTTATAGGGGTGAAAATGTAAATCTTTCTAAATAATGCGATGAACCATAGATTTGTTCAAATTAAGAGAAGCTGCGCGTGATCTCAATGACTGTCGTGGGTCGTCCATAACAGACTCTCGAACGCGATCGACGTTCATGCTTGTTCTTGATGTCCTTTTACACCCAGACGATTTGTCCGGCATTGTATTCCCAGTCTCTTAAAAACCTGCACACCCAATGCTTAATTAAATTGGCACTTGGCACATGTCTTAAGCTTTTTAAATTAAAATGTGTCGTATAGAGACGACGAACAACAGTGTAGGAATCGTTTTTATAAAACGCTCTCACGCAAAACGCGCTGTAATCCCGTGAAACGATTCATGGCTACTAAACTTAACAAGCTGGCCAAGCGTTTGAGTCCACTCCCCCCCCCCCCGCCCGCCGCCCCCCCCCCCCCCCCCCTGCTACCTGCGGTTGGCGTGTTTTGGTCAATTCAAAAACAGAAAAACATTCTGAGACACCCTTTGTTAGCATCCTGCAACCAACTACCAGTATTAAATATGTTGGTTGATTTGTTAAAACTTCTTTGAAGCTCTCCCACTGCTTTGTTTCACATATCATGCTTTATTTGAAATTGTATTTTTAAATTCGACTTCTTCTTATTTGCAAATTGTTCTTTAGAAATAAGATAAGGATTATAGTCCATATCAATTCAGGCAGGTGAAGAAAAAATCCTTCATAGTCTCAGAAGGTTTTAAATTTAATGTATGTTCAAATTCATGTAAAAATAAATAACGAAGGCTAGGGAAAATGACTCATCACTCACAAAAGTTGAAGGTCACGACGAGTGAAAAACATACATGATAAACAGAAACATATACAATGTTATGGCTTTCGCCTTATTCACGCTGAAGTTTAACACATGACTCATTTAATAAACTTCGTTGTGTGCACATCTCCTGAACCATGTCAGGGCGTAACCGATAGTGGGGGTTGGTATCGGATACTTCAACTGAACCAGTCTTCTTCCAAAATATTCTAAGTCCAAAAAAGTTCTGTTACCGTGTTGAAATATTTATGCTAACTGTTAAAATTGACCACAGTCGCCACTTACAGTTTATAACCTACTGCAAGAAAGGTACTATTGTAGAAATGAAAGTCACATGTTGAATCACTGAATTATATTCTCAAAATTTTTCACGTAAATATTACAAGTCACAGTTAGCAAGGCAATCGGATATTCGTTCACCAAAGATCACAGGTTGAGAAACAAGAGCAAGAACCGCAAGAAAGAACCCCCAAAACTGAATTGAAATTTACATCACTTGGCTAGAACTGTTCGTCTGAATTGTCCCAACATGGCTGCCGTTAGGCGTGCGCTAGTCCATGTAGACTCGTTTCCCGCCTATCCTGCCATGACGTCAGAGTTTCCCACCATCCACCGCTCTCCAAGCAGCGCCTAGCACGAACGTGCTCTCACCACCGAGTTGTAACTAAGACTGAAGACCAAGCGTACAAAGCGTATGTATGTCCCTTGCCACTTGTCTTATATAGACTTGCCTCACGTGAGGCCGTATTACCGAGCTGCGCATCCCCGCTGCGAAGCATACCCGACTGTTTACTCTAATCACCTCTTCATTATAAGTCTGATTCAAGCGCGGAAATGGGAAAGTTATGTGTGTTTCGAGTTGAAGTGTTTAGTGTCAGCAGATAGTTCTATTTGAGTCTCTCCGAAGACTACTAAATATGGATGTGTGAAAAGACTTACCACGTTAGTCAATGTTTCGTAACCTTTTTTATTGGCTTTAGTTACTAACTTGATATTAGGCTTAAAATATTATTCCCGTTTTTAGTCTCTCGAAAATATACACTTTGTTAAAATCTGTCAGGAAATGGTTAAGTTTTTGTAGAAACAGTGACTTCTAACAATCAGTTGTAATTATCATTTATGTTTTGTCGTATAACTCTGAAGTTTTATGGATTATCAAGCCGGAAAAATTATCAATGTGTAGCCTACATTAAACTGCGTATTTTAGAGTTTATTTCATCTTTGTAAGTGCCATATCTGAGACACAATAAATTGTTTAGTTATTTACACTTGGGTTGTTACAGAGTGTTTTTAGAAAATTCATAACATCGGTTCTATGGCTTTAAATGACGTGAAATTAATATGTACGAACCTAGAAAATGGATTGTTAAGGCAAACTACTTTTTAACCCGGAATCTGAATAGGCTTTTGAATAATAAAATGTTAAAGGTGGGTGGTCTATTTTACGTGTTCAGATTATATTTAAAAATACTTCGAGTGTTGGAAACTATCAGATTTACTTGAATTTACTTCTCTTTATGGCTGTTTTAATTTATTAGCTACTTTATACTGTGTGACTGTGTTCAAAATCAGTGAAAAAGCATATAATGTGTGCAGTGTCTGTAGAAAGTTACTTCAACATTGGATTACCAGACAGAAGGTCAGTAAAATGTCTTTAAATGGTTTTAGGAAATTAATTATGTGTGTTTACTATCATTTACATGCTCTTAGCGCTTTTGAAATGGTCTAATTTTATCGGAATTAATTCTGAAAGTCTCGAAAATCTAGTCGATTTACCGGCTTCCTGTACTTACTAATATTTCATATTTTACGGTTTAAAACTGCTTGAAATCTATTAAAACTGAAGGATACAATTATTTACTGCTTGTTTATCTACTTTTTAAATCCTGAAATTACTTAAAAGACCAAAAATTGTTTATGTGAACTGTTTAGGAAAATGAGTGATCAAATTTCATCATAATTACTTCTCGTGAGTATTAAATGCTTTAAAACTATCAGAAACCTGTTAATTATCCTACTAAACTGTCCCAGGCATTATTCTGTTTCCTTTTAGAGCTTTAAAATGGTCAAATTCCATCACAATGAGTTATTTTCATACTGCTTCAGTTTACTATTCAATCATCCAGTTTATTTCTTTAAAAATCTCTGCTAAACTATATTTAACTGTGAAGTTATGGTTATTGTGAGTCTAGGCCTGACTATTATTAGTTCTTTACACTCTTTACTGCATGAAAATCACATTAGAAACACCAAAACTGGTGTATGCCAAAATTAATGGTTAGGTTTGATTTATGTTGAAATTCACTGTTTATCTCAGGAATAACGCTTATCAGTAATGATAAAAGGCTTATTTAGGCAATGTATTTACTATTATTTACCATTTGCTTCTTTTAAATCCGTTTAGAATATCTTTCTGATTAATGTTAGGATCTGTTGTGGAAAGTTTACTTTTATATGAAATAACCTATTTCCTGCTGGAATATCAAGGCTTTATGACAATTTATAGTTTATTTATGTTAGTTATGTGTTATTTATTCACTTTACTATCCTAGAAGTGTTGCTAACTCGATTTAAACTGTGGTAACGTGTACTGAAGTTAACCTTAAACTTGACCGAATCTAAACGAAATATTGAAAATAGAATGAGGGATACCTTACAACCACATGACTCATTTTCTAAAACACGAATAAGGTGAAAGCTGAAATATTATTTATGCTTTTGTTCGTCATGTATATTTTTCACTTGTCATGGCCTTCAACTTTGGTGAGTGGTGATTTATATCCCTATCCTTTGTTATTTATATTGCCTAATTACAGTAACATCAAAATTCATGTAAAAGCAAGATACTTGAATATTTTTGTTTTTCCCAAAAACATTCCTGGTCTGAATAAAGGCCATCAAAGATGGCATTCTAGGCACCATTTCTCACTTGTGATTTTCAATAAAAAATTTGAAGTCCTCTATCTTTGGAACAGTGCAAGATATTTTGTTGCTTTTTTTATTTTAATGACGACACTTTTCTGTTTAAGATATGCTCAAATTTTTTTGCTGCAGCCTTCTGAATTTGTTTTAAAAATTTTTTTTAAAAAAATTCCAACCCATATTTTTTTTTTACTTTTTTTTACTTGTCAAAGACGTGCTGTTTGCTGGGGTGTGCATACAGTAGTACTTTGAGCTATAACCATGGTCGTGGTACCGAGTGGTTCTGTTCCTTGGTCGCCAATCGCTTGTTTAAATAATAAAATAAGATACCACAAGAGATAATGGTATGTTCATGAATTAAAACTCAGTAGACTTTCTGATAAATTAAAATTGATATATTGGTGCAAAAGTTCTTTTACAATCTCGGTACCAGTGTAATAAAAAGGCATCAGACTTCTTTCCAAAAATAAAATGATTGCAGGATAAAACATTTACACACAACGTAAGCAGCTTCGGATGAACCCCATATTGATCAAAAGTTTATAAACATTGAAAGCGCGACATCACTTCAACCCGGTGTTGATGTTAGTTATTTGTGGAGGAATACTCTACATTTTGATACTGCCCCGATCACTTCGTTCCAGCCCGGCACATGGCTCGACTTACAACCACACGTTCTCTCCTCGCTAACAAATCTGCTGAAAGACTGAAGAACGCCTCTGGCAGGCCACCCTCTTAAATAGGCTGGGCGTTTTTTGTG
Source organism: Vandiemenella viatica (assembly GCA_031002005.1). Lineage (NCBI taxonomy): Eukaryota > Metazoa > Arthropoda > Insecta > Orthoptera > Morabidae > Vandiemenella > Vandiemenella viatica. The sequence continues at coordinate 244,462,831 of JARYHS010013630.1, forward strand.
ACACCAAGCATTGGGATTTCCCACCCTCTCTGTCTAATCCTGGCTGCTGTCTCTCTCACACTGGCGTTGGGTTACAAAGGCTTCCCCCCTAAGTTTTTCCTATTTTCATGAAACTTTGTAGTAACGTAGAGCTCATCATTCTAATCATTTTCTATTCTTATAAAATTTTTCGTATCTGCTCTCCTATTTTTGTTATTAATTTTCAAAGTTCAATAAACCTATTTTCTAGATCTAGTGTCCCAACTATTTGTTCTAGCGTGTTAATTCTAATCTTCAGGAATTCTACATATTTTGACGATTAATTTGGTGTATCTCACTACCTTCTAAAAACCTTTCATTAACAAAGTTTTCACCCCTTCTAGCGGCCATTATGGAATGCAGAATAATTACTTTGAAATTAAATATCTTATATTGAGAGTGCATTGTTTTGATAAAACTTTCTGCCAAACTTACTTAAAAAAATTGCTCTTTCATAAAAATAGGGTGCCTCCCAGATATTTTGTCTAGTTTTTCTTGACATTTATTTCTGCCCACTCCAGACTGTATATTTGGCTATGATGCGTTAACAGCTTTCGCTTTGAAATTACTTTTAAAATACTTCCACTCAACTCAACGATCTCAAACTGCTATTATCATCTTTCCTCAAGAAGACCTTTAATCTGACATAATTTTCTTTTTACTACTTATTTTATTCTCGACTTTATTGAAAAAGTACCTTAAAACTCGTCATATTTCATTTGAGACCATGTTTTCTACTTCTAAACTAAAACTCGATACTTTCATCCCAGTATCTTAATTCATTTACTATCATTCTTTCATACCCCTATGTAACTCTGATCTAACTATACTTCGAAATGTGTCTTAAATATTTGAAACCACTAGAAAATTACTTTGAAAATGTTCTGCTGTTCATTTGCTACAGCCTTTAAACTGAATTTTGTATTATATTGACAAAATTGAGGATATATCACATACTGTTGATGAATATTATTGAGTACTGCATTCCCTGAAAAGGACAGCTTCCACTTTTGAAATAGATGGATTTTTTTTTAAAAAATGTAAAATTTTGCTATACATTTTACCAGTTTCCTTTACATCATAGTCACATATTGGTCTCGTGAAATCAAAATTTAGTCTTTGACATGGCAGTTTAATCTTATATATATATAAAAATAGACCTGTGATTTCCTGATTTCAGATCACTGGTCTTTGTGTGTGGAAGCAGCATGGAGTTTCCTGTTGTGCACAACGTTGGCCGAATGTCGATAGCTGTGGGGATGTGGGATATATAATGGTTAAAATTGGTCCATGCAGAGCATTTTCGTATTTTGACCAAAGACATGTTTCTTTGAATATGTCACTCTGCTTCCACAACTACAGGGCTATTACTAATGATTGAAGCGATTTCATAAATTCACTGTAGCTCCATTCATTGACATATGGTCACGACACACTACAGATACGTAGAAAAACTCATAAAGTTTTGTTTGGCTGAAGCCGCACTTCAGATTTCTGCCGCCAGAGCGCTCGAGAGCGCAGTGAGACAAAATGGCGACAGGAGCCGAGAAAGCGTATGTCGTGCTTGAAATGCACTCACATCAGTCGGTCATAACAGTGCAACGACACTTCAGGACGAAGTTCAACAAAGATCCACCAACTGCTAACTCCATTCGGCGATGGTATGCGCAGTTTAAAGCTTCTGGATGCCTCTGTAAGGGGATATCAATGGGTCGGCTTGCAGTGAGCGAAGAAACGGTTGACCGCGTGCGGACAAGTTTCACGCGTAGCCCGCGGAAGTCGACGAAGGAAGCAAGCAAGGAGCTAAACGTACCACAGCCGACGGTTTGGAAAATCTTACGGAAAAGGCTAAAACAGAAGCCTTACAGTTTACAATTGCTACAAGCCCTGACACCCAATGACAAAGTCAGACGCTTTGAATTTTCGGCGCGGTTGCAACAGCTCATGGAAGAGGATGCGTTCTGTGCAAAACTTGTTTTCAGTGATGAAGCAACATTTTTTCTTAATGGTGAAGTGAACAGACACAATGTGCGAATCTGGGCGGTAGAGAATCCTCACGCATTCGTGCAGCAAATTCGCAATTCACCAAAAGTTAACGTGTTTTGTGCAATCTCACGGTTTAAAGTTTACGGCCCCTTTTTCTTTTGCGAAAAAAATGTTATAGGACACGTGTATCTGGACATGCTGGAAAATTGGCTCATGCCACAACTGGAGACCGACAGCGCCGACTTCATCTTTCAACAGGATGGTGCTCCACCGAACTTCCATCATGATGTTCGGCAGTTCTTAAACAGGAGATTGAAAAACCGATGGATCGGTCGTGGTGGAGTTCATGATAAGCAATTCATGTCATGGTCTCCACGCTCTCCCGACTTAACCCCATGCGATTTCTTTCTGTGGGGTTATGTGAAAGATTCAGTGTTTAAACCTCCTCTACCAAGAAACGTGCCAGAATTGCGAGCTCGCATCAACGATGCTTTCGAACTCATTGATAGGGACATGCTGCGCCGAGTGTGGAAGGAACTTGATTATCGGCTTGATGTCTGCCGAATCACTCAAGGGGCACAAATCGAACATTTGTAAATGCCTAAAAAATTTTTTTGAGTTTTTGTATGTGTGTGCAAAGCTTTGTGAAAATATCTCAAATAATAAAGTTATTGTAGAGCTGTGAAATCGCTTCAATCATTTGTAATAACCCTGTACATACCATAGACCATTGGTATTTGTGTGTGGTAGTGGTATCATGTCTCCTATCGTGTACTATGGTAGTTAGATGTCGGTAGCTATGGGGTGTGGGAGATATGGTGGTTGAAAGTAGTCGACCTGCGGCACTTTCATATTTGTACCGAAAACGTATGTGTCATGGTGTATCACTTTTCAGCCAAAACTATCTAGCGCAGATCATTGGAGTTTGTGTGTGGTAGCAGCACAGAGTCACCTGTCGATAACAACGTTGGTCGAATTTTGGTAACTGTGGTAGTGTGGAAAATACGGTGGTTGAAAGTAGCCGATCAAGAATATTTTCGTATTTCGACCAAAGACATGTGTCTCCGTATATGTCACTCTGCTGTCACAACTACATAGCATAGACCATTGGTGTTTGTATGTGGTAGTGGTATCGTGTCTCCTATCGTGGTTAGATGTTGGTAGCTATGGGGGTGTGGGAGATATGGTGGTTGAATGTGGTCGACCTATGGCACTTTCATATTTCTACCAAAAACGTGTGTCATGGTTAGTGTTGTAAAAAAAGTTTTTTTTTCTGGCTTGAAAAAAAACATGAAAAAAAACTTGAAAAAAAACATGTTTTTTTTCTGGAACACGTTTTTTTTCACAACTACTAAATCTCAAATTTGTAAGGCAGTTATCGTTTAAAATGACTGTTTTAGAGTTTATTCTAAGTACTTCTCTTAGTTTAAAATCTACTATATTTATCTGGTTCAGTAGGAAAAAAATTTATGAAAATATTGGCAAAATTGACTGAAATTTTCTTTATGAACGGGGATTTCCCGAAGAGACTAGGTTGCGCGAGAAGGAATCCCCATTCCCCATTGTTTGGATTGCTACTTGCTATTTGAAATAGTGCTGCCAACCCTACAAAATTACCTACAGATCTTTTAAAAAAATTAGGAATTTAAATTTATCCACGGTATTTTGCCTCTTTTATTACTTATTGGGATTTCCTTATATTCGTATACTTGTTAACTCTCAGAGTATAGTGGTACTGACTCATTAAATTGTCAGTAAGGGAGCGTGCATAAACCACATAGCTCCATTTTGGCCTTCTGTGAACCCCCCCTCCTCCCCCACGTAGCCCTACGTGGCTTTTGCCCCCCCCCCCCCCCCCCCCCCCCCGCAGCACGTAGCTTTCTTCCGTTTTGATTCCAGAAGACATTTTGTACTGTTTTCTCTTGTCAGACTATTGTAAATTACATACGGATATAATTAACTGAGGGAAATAAATACTCACATGCTGTTGTGAGTTCAGTTCCTCATTCTAACTGTGAAAAATGTTACGAAAGGAAAGTTACGTGGCCTGACTCGGAACCCCTCTCCCCACGTAGCCCAGCATAGCCTTCCAGCTAACCCCTCCTCCCTCTGGACCGAGCCACGTAGTTTGTGCACGGTCCCTAATTATGAATCGTTTCCTTGCAACCGTTGGTGTAAACAAAGGATTGAAAAGAAGTAAAGCTCCTATTTTGTATGATAATAGATTTTAATTCAAACTTAAAAGACCGTAACACAGAATTATCAGCACAGTCTTTATGCACAGTGTGTACTTTGCTCACTATTTAAAATTGCAATTTCAAAATCTTTTGCGTACAATACAAGAACAACCAGTAAAAGAAAATTTAACTATTTCTGAAGTTATGGATCTAGAGGAGACAGAAGAAGAGACAGAAAATTCCGACACCGATCGAACTATTGTTGGTAGTGCTGATGCTAGTGAATGTGGTACTGACATAGAGGATGAATAAAATTATGTTACCTATATAGATACACTTGTGAATAATTATGTGAGACATTATATGATTCAGTAAGACTTAAAACATACATGTAAAATGGAAGTTCATTAAATAAAACTATAATTTATCAAATATATTGTTTTCTGAAAAAAAAAAAAAAATTTAGAAAAAAACACACGGGTGCTAGGTTTTTTTTCATGTTTTTTTTCACAAAGTTGAAAAAAAAAACATTTTTTTTTTTTTTCAGTTTCCAACACTAGTCATGGTGTATCACTTTTCAGCCAAAACTATCTAGCACAGATCGTTGGTGTTCGTGTGTGGTAGTAGCACTGAGTCACCCGTCGATCACAAAGTTGGCTGAATTTCGGTAACTGTGGTAATGTGAGAGATATGGTGGTTGAAATTGGATGATCAAAGATTTTTTCGTATTTTGACCAAAGACTTGTGTGTCTGTATATTTTACTTTGCTGCATGAACTACATAGCGCAGATGACTGGCGTTTGGGTGTGGTAATAGCATCGAGTCTCCCATCGTGCACTATGTGGTTAGATGTCAGTAGCTGTCAATCCAAATTCTTTATAAACACGAACGAAGTCGTGAGTACCAGCCAGTTCTTAATAAATATAAGAAACAGTGAGCTTTAAAAAAAAAACTTATAAAACATATTACAGGCAAAAACAAATTAAAACTTACAAAATATATGTGCAAGTTCTAAAACTTCCTTTGTATTCTGGTTAGAACTGAAATTAGAATTTCAATGAACTAAAAATTTGTTGAAATGCACCAGTATCTCCCTTTGATATTGAATGATGCTTTTCTGTTAAACCAATAGGAATTGAAGTATCCACAATATTTAAAACATTGTTAATTTGAGCACTGGTTGTGGTGTTGCTGTCTTACAGCTGGAAATCTATATTCATCAGCCGGTCCATGTGGGACTTCATTTAAATCACAATCTACCACAGTCTACCAGTCAGTTGTATATACAGGTCACAAATGTATTTCTTTGTAAATGTTGAATCTGAATATTCTCCTTTAATTTGGTTGGAATTCGCACCAAATAAAATTTCTTCTTTCTTGCTTTTTAAAGTTTGTGCAATAAAGTTTCACCCATCACTAAGTCCACACATGTGTCTTCTGAATGGGGTGCTTGACTAATTTTTGGAAAGTAGTCAGTACTGTAGCTGGGCATCTACTATAAACCAAAAATATGTTATTTCTTGGGGGAAAAAAAGGGAAAATGCAAAATATTGCATTTTTATGTCCTGATTTGAATATTGGCGCTAAAACGCTCGCAGCTGTCATGGTGTCTCTTGTGATGTCACATCTCTCATGCTGTTGTAAACAGTACAATACAATATAATAAATTCATTTTCCATTGATCCCAATATAAGAGACTGGCTCTGTGGGATGTGGAAAGTTGTCAATTTACAGATAAACAGTTGCATAACAAAATAAGTAGTACACCACTAGATGTACAGTCATAGTATACATGGTACATTAAACACTTCCATTACAAAATAATACATACACCAGAAGATGTACAGTCATAGCATATACGGTACATTAAAAAAAAAAAAAAAAAAAAAAAAAAATCCATAACAAAATAATACATACACCACAAGATGTACAGTCATAACATATATGGTACCGTAAACAATTATGTAACAAACTAAATACATACACCAGGAGATGTACAGTCATAGCATACATGGTAAATTAATTATGTGAACTATATTTACACAAGATACTGGCAGTTATTTTTTAGATACCTTAGAAATAAATTCTTTGACAGAGTAGGAGGAGTTGGCAATTAAAAATTCTTTCAATTTTTTCCTGAATTTATTCTTATCATCTACTAGACATTTAATGTGTGTTGGGAGCATATTGAAGATATGTATACCTATATGGGCATTTCGTTTATTTCGTGTATAAAATTAGTTCTACGGTTTACAAGTGGTGTGTAGTGCCTGTGTGTAAACAGAACATTTAAGACGCCAAACAAATTGTTATTTAATTTCCACACATGCAAAATATGCCGAACAAGTGGCTAAAGCTTGCACGACGCGACTTGCTTACAAACTCTTCAATATATTTTTGTGAAGTCTGTTTTGACTTAATATTTTGACTTAATATTTTATTATGTTTAATAAGCTATGTACCTCAATGTTTTGTTAAGTGAAAAACTTAAAATTTTATCGATAAATAAAATGCAACTTCAGACGTTAAAACGCCGTTCGTTGTAAATACATGGAAATTTTTTATTAATACAATTATCAAACGATATGGAAAATTACACGAAGTATCATAGGCAGGCTATGGTGCCGCAATTTGATGATAAATTCTTATGTAACTCCATGAAACAAACCGAAGGAGTAATTTTTTTTTTTTATATCTCGCTTAGTTATTGAAATATCGAATGTCAAAAATCAGTTATAGGTTTAGTTCGTTGTTCTTTGGTGACGTTTTTCTTCTAGTCCAGGCCGTATTTCAAGCTAATCACAACCGCTATGGAGATAAAAAAAAACATCTATTGTGCATGGCCAGCGTGCAATTCCTTGTGGCTTTGGCGAAATTTTTTTCTTGTCCAGGTTGCATTCAACCTACCTTAATTTGGAGATACGATATCCCGTGAAGTCAGCAATATATCAAGAAAAAATTATTCCTTACTTTCGATTTGTCTCATCGAGTTACATAAGAATCTATCAACAAATTGCGGCGCTACGGTTATCGTTGAATCCCCGCTTCAACGAATACCTATTCGACCTGAATAGGACGATAGTTTGCGCCTTTTTTTGTTGAGAATATCAAAATAAATTTCTAGCTATAAGTTACAACAACTTTTATAACCTCTAATACCGAAAGAAAAAGCTTTATATTCACAACATTACTGCCGGAACAATAGCGGTGAACGAATGTAAACATACTTTTAACTTTAACTAACCCAGTGCGGCAAAAAATAGTTGAAGAATTCATTCAAGGATTTTTTAAAATAGTAATTACATTAACGATTAAGAACTACACATGCTTCTGCGAAGAAACAGTCATATTAAACACATTTTAAAAGATACTACAATGAAATATTCGAAATTACTCAAAATGTAGACCCGCTGATTAAAATCACAAGTTACAGATTTGTATTAAGTAACTGACATACACGCTTCTAAAATACCTTATATTCTAACATTTTATCGTAATATGGTATTATGTATAACATAAAAGAAATATTTTATTGGACGTTTTGACATTACGGAATTCTGCTGAGCAGAAATCGCTGTTTGATGCAAAAAACATTCTCAGCATCATAATGTCATCCTGGACAAATTAGAGCTATTTGCCTTGATAAAAACAACTTCCATTTCGAGTATAAGTGGAGCAATTGTTTTACAACCAGCACTGAAACCTTCAAAATTTTAAATAAGCGACGGAAAGATCGTGGACAAACGTAAATACACTTCAGCTAAACAGCGCTAGCTGATATCTGAGGTCATTCGCTCCGATTGGCGTTTCGTATCACGTGACTAACAGCTGTTTTTTTGCATTTTTATTTTATTAAAAATAGTATGTTTTTAACTCCTATCAAACAAATGACGTTGATTTTCGGTATCCTTAAAACTTACTCTATCAGTGTAAATTAAGGTTTAACGGTTTCATAGTTAGTCTCAAGTACCCCATTCTTGCGATAAGGGCAGCTCTGGTGGACCAGTCTTCTATTCACAGCTGGAGGAATTCTTCAACTTCCTCTTTTAGTAACAGGATGAGAGTTGTTGTGTATGACTTCATCACTCTTGTAAAATCCTCGGCATTTTGAATTGGGTCTGTACTTGGCCTGGAAAGATTATTTTGTTGCATGGTGTTTCAGCAGGTCTTTTCCCAAGTGCATTAGTGCTGTATACCCACTCTATTTGCATAATTGACTTATTTACTTCAAACTGTTGGTGACGATTATTGAAGTGACTATGGGCACCATCAGAAATAGTGATGATCTTTTCTGGCCGTGATTGCAACTGTTGTTGAATTTTATGTATTGCCAGCAGTGCATGTACTGAATCATGTCCTCTGTCATCACTTATGACTGCAACATTTGTTGTCTTGTTTTGAAAATATGTGAAAATTGAAATTTAGTCATTACTCCAGTGATATCCCTGTACTTCTTGTGGCAGAATTGCTGACCGGTTCTCAACAAAATTACAGTGAAGCACAAAACATAGTTGCTCAACCTCTACACATCCCTTCTCTACTGCAACGTGGTGTTGTTGAAATTTCTTCAGGTGTTGGTTTCACTGTCCATTTACCAAGTTAATCAATGAAGGTATCAATGGCAACAGTTTTCTTAATGAGTTTATTTTCTTCTCATGTTGCATATATAACAGAAGAGTCATCTCCTGTGTTTTCTAGACTAAGTGTTTGTAACAAAAACCCTCCTTTCTGAGGCAGTCATCACATTCCTGAAACAAACTGTTCTCTTGCTTTATATCACATACAACTAAAGACTTCACGTGACCAACTAAGTTTCTTATGTTATGCCTGCAAGTAAGTTCTTCGAAGTTACCATTACGTGTTCAAAATTGGCACAGTACACACATAAACATACATCTATTTGTGGGTGGGGAACCACCTACATAGATCGTACTTCATAAAATTTTGATCTTCCAATGTGGAATGCAGGATGTTCTTTCTTATAAATGGCAAAAGCTTCGTTGATACTGCTGGTAATTTATCTTTTCATTTTCACAACTTTTTCTCCTGCAATTATTTTGGTTATAGTGTCTTTTTTGCTGGCACTCTCGTGAGAACAGTCCCATTTATCTTCCAAATAAAATGACTGTGCAAACTGAACATCATTCATAGAGTGACCATAATAGGGATCCACTTTTCCAAACACTCCTTTTTCAAAACAAGTTAGTTGGGTGAGCAGTAACATACTGGCCATGTATTCAGTAAGACGTGGGTTTGAGTCCCGGTCCAGGCATTCAGGTTTGGGTTTTCCATGATTTCCTCATGTCGCTCTAGGTGAATGCTGGGTTGATTCCTTCAAAAGACCATGGCCGAATTCCCTCCCCTTCTTTGCCACCAGTCCTATCTGGCTTCTAATGATTTCGACATCGACGAGGCCTAAAAAGCCTAAAAAAATTGGGTTCAATGTTCAAGTTTTCTTTACAATGTATTTTGTTGCAGATAGAATGTGATGTAAAATTTGTAACTTTGAAAAGGACACTGGGAAAGTTGATTAAGTTGCACATTTTCATTGTTGGATTCACACAATTCAGCAGCTGAATTGATGCTTAATATAAATTCACGACAAGTTTTACAAGTTTTTTTTAGGTTCACTTTCTTCTGAAGCTGGAATTTCAAAATTGAAGAGTTTGATCATTTGGTGTACTCAGCCACTCCTTTAATAATTTATATGTGCTTTCTTGATGTGTAGAGCTTATGGCATGTTTCACTGACCATGGTTTCTTAATGGGACTAACACCAATTTCTATAGCTGAGTGATTCCCGGAGTTTAATTCTTCTGCTGCAGATACAAAATCTTCATCATCCACATCATGGGAGATTTCTTGAAGTTCAGTTTGTCATGTTTGATATTCTGTCAAAACATTTAGAACACAGAAAGTCACTTTGAAACAGAGCCTTCAAATGAGCACTACTATGCTGCTCTTATATATCACCTTTTTTTTTATTTAATGGATATGCGAATAAACATCATACTTCACTCACCTATGGTTCCAATCAATAGACATTTTTACACAAAACATCATACAAATATCTTCACAAAAACTTATAAACATAAGTTTTGACCATAAAATTTGGTGAACTTGCTCTCTTTCCTTGTTTGTTGACAACTAAACTATGATTGGTTATATACTAGGGGAAATACACAGAATTATCTGAATGGTTCCACATTGTTCTAGAAGATTCTGTTACATTATGGAATTATCAAGATGGTTCCACATTGATCTAGTAGGTTTTATTACACTCTAGAATTATCTAGATTGTCTCACATTATTCTAGAAGATTTTATGAAATTCAGGAATTCTTAAGAAGATTCAATGAAGAATCTAAAAACATTTCAACAGTCCCAACATAGTTTCATTTGTCATTTTTATTCATTCACGTTGAGCACATTGTTCCAATAATGGATTTTTAGAAAATAAATCTTATATATATATAAAAATAGACGTGTTTTTTCCTATTTTTCACTTTTCAGCCACCACTACCTAGCACAGATCACTGATGTTTGTGGGTGGAAGTAGCATGGAGTTTCCTGTCGTGCACAACGTTGGCCGAATGCCGATAGCTGTGGGGATGTGGGAGATATAATGATTAAAGTTGGTCAGTGCAGGGCGTTTTCATATTTCGACCAAAAATTCGTATCTCCGTATACTTCTCTTTCCTGCCACAACTACATAACATAGACTTTTGGTGTTTGTGTGTGGTAGTAGAATCGTCTTTCCTGTCGTGCACTATGGTTGTTAGATGTTGGTAGCTATGGGGATGTGGGAGATATGGGGGTTAAAATTGGTCGACCTGTGGCAATTTCATACTTCTGCCAAAGACAAAAGTGTCATGGTGTATCACTTTTCAGCGAAAACTATAGATCACAGATAACTGGCGTTTGTGTGTAGTAGTAGCACAGAGTCACCTTTCGATCACAACAGCGGCCGAATTTCAGAAACTGTGGTACTGTGGTAGATATGGTGGTTGTAAGTGGCCGACCAAGGATATTTTCGTATTTCGACTGTCTCCGCATATGTCACTTTTCTGCCACAACTACATAGCATAGAGCATTGGTGTTTGTGTTTGGTAGTAGAATCGTATCTCATGTAGTGCACTATGGTTGTTAGATGTCGGTAGCTATGGGGGTGTGGGAGAAATAGGGGTTGAAAGTGGTCGACCTGTGGCAGTTTCATACTTCTGCCAAAGACAAAAGTGTCATGGTGTATCACTTTTCAGCGAAAACTATAGATCACAGATAATTGGCGTTTGTGTGTAGTAGTAGCACAGAGTTCCCTTTCGATCACAACAGCGGCCGAATTTCAGAAACTGTGGTACTGTGGTAGATATGGTGGTTGTAAGTGGCCGACCAAGGATATTTTCGTACTAGCTGGTACCCACGACTTCGTTTGTGATTGTAAAGAATTCATATTGACAGCTATAGACATCTAACCACCCTAGAGCACGATGGGAGACTCGATACTATTACCACACACAAGTACCAGTCTTCTGCGCTATGTACGTTCCGGCAGCAAGGTAAAATTTACGGATACACACAAGTCTTTGGATGAAACACGAAAATATTCATGATCGACCAATTTCAAACACCATATCTCACACACTCCCACAGTTACCCAATTTCGGCCAACGTTGTGATCGATGGGAGACTCTGTGTTACTACCACACACAAACACCAGTGATTTGCGATTGATAGTTTTCACTTAAAAGTGATACACCGTGACACATGCGTCTTTGCAGAAATATGAAATTGCCGCAGGTCGACCATTTTCATCCCCCATATCTTCCACACCCCCATAGCTACAGACATCTAACAACCATAGTGCACGACAACAGACACGATTCTACTACCACACATAAACACCAATGCTCTATGCTATATAGTCGTGGTAGAAAAGTGAAATCTACGGAGACACATGCCTTTCGTCGAAATACGAAAATATCCTTGGTTGGCCACTTACAACCACCATATCTACCACAGTACCACAGTTTCTGCAATGCGGCCGCTGTTTTGATCGAAAGGTGACTCTGTGCTACTACTACACACAAACGCCAGTTATCTGTGATCTGTAGTTTTCGCTGAAAAGTGATACACCATGACACTTTTGTCTTTGGCAGAAGTATGAAATTGCCACAGGTCGACCACTTTAAACCCCCATTTCTCCCACACCCCCATAGCTACCGACATCTAGCAACCATAGTGCACTACATGAGATACGATTCTACTACCAAACACAATCACCAATGCTCTATGCCAGCGGTTCCCAACCTATGGGTCGCGACCCACTGGTGGGTCGCGGCGTGTGGTTTTGGTGGGTCGCGGAAAAATCTAGGTTTTTACCACAAAAATATATATTATTGGTTTTGAAAAACAAATACAGAAATAATCTGTGTAAAAAGTGACTTAAGTTTAAAATTAATCAGTGTTAACCCTAATATCGATGCCCTCATCAGCAAACACCATTGCCAGAAATCTCACTGATTGTTAAGTTTTATTTTTTTATAATAATTAAACGTATTTTTCATTATCATGTAAACAAAGCGGGAGGCGTCTGCATAAAGCATCGCCTCATCGAGTTGACGGCTGATTTGCAGGATTAATTAAAACCTCGAGTTGAAAATTAAATAACACAGATGTACCAAGTCATATCTTGGTGGGAAACACCTACAAAACCCATTTTAGTGGTTGACTGGTTTCCTGCTACCAGTCTACCATATTTTCATACATTTGGGTGCAGTGAAACACAATGATAAACCTACCAATCAGCCACTAAAATCAGGTCTGCAGCTGGTTTCCACCAAAAAGCGACTTGGCATACCAGTTGCATTTTAATATGTTGATCGCATTACATCTAATCGTGGAATTTCAGCAGTCAACTTGATGAGGTGATGGTATGTCCAGCCGCCTTCCGGTTTATAATACGTTTGTTGTTTTAGGTATTATCAATCCTTGTTTTTGTTGATAGTATATCCTTTGTACTAAAATTTGCCTTTTTGTAAGGTAGGATAGTCGATAGCGTATCGAGGTCTTACAACTGTACCCATTCTGATATTAGATAGCCTCTCATATTAGGTGGGTCGCGAAATTTTTTTTTACTTAAAAGTGGGTCGTGTACCAGTAAAGGTTGGGAAACCGCTGCTCTATGCTATGTAGTTGTGGCAGAAAAGTGACATATGCGGAGACAGTCGAAATACGAAAATATCCTTGGTCGGCCACTTACAACCACCATATCTACCACAGTACCACAGTTTCTGAAATTCGGCCGCTGTTGTGATCGAAGGTGACTCTGTGCTACTACTACACACAAACGCCAGTTATCTGTGATCTATAGTTTTCGCTGAAAAGTGATACACCATGACACTTTTGTCTTTGGCAGAAGTATGAAATTGCCACAGGTCGACCAATTTTAAACCCCATATCTCCCACATCCCCATAGCTACCAACATCTAACAACCATAGTGCACGACAGGAAAGACGATTCTACTACCACACACAAACACCAAAAGTCTATGTTATGTAGTTGTGGCAGGAAAGAGAAGTATACGGAGATACGAATTTTTGGTCGAAATATGAAAACGCCCTGCACTGACCAACTTTAATCAATATATCTCCCACATCCCCACAGCTATCGGCATTCGGCCAACGTTGTGCACGACAGGAAACTCCATGCTACTTCCACCCACAAACATCAGTGATCTGTGCTAGGTAGTGGTGGCTGAAAAGTGAAATATAGGAAAAAAACACGTCTATTTTAATATATATATATAAGATTTTGACTGTCTCCGCATATGTCACTTTTCTGCCACAACTACATAGCATAGAGCATTGGTGTTTGTGTTTGGTAGTAGAATCGTATCTCATGTAGTGCTACTATGGTTGTTAGATGTCGGTAGCTATGGGGGTGTGGGAGAAATGGGGGTTGAAAGTGGTCGACCTGTGGCAGTTTCATACTTCTGCCAAAGACAAAAGTGTCATGGTGTATCACTTTTCAGCGAAAACTACAGATCACAGATAACTGGCATTTGTGTGTAGTAGTAGCACAGAGTCACCTTTCGATCACAACAGCGGCCGAATTTCAGAAACTGTAGTACTGTGGTAGATATGGTGGTTGTAAGTGGCCTACCAAGGATATTTTCGTATTTCGACTGTCTCCGCATATGTCACTTTTCTGCCACAACTACATAGCATAGAGCATTGGTGATTTGTGTTTGGTAGTAGAATCGTATCTCATGTAGTGCACTATGGTTGTTAGATGTCGGTAGCTATGGGGGTGTTGGAGAAATGGGGGTTGAAAGTGGTCGACCTGTGGCAATTTCATACTTCTACCAAAGACAAAAGTGTCATGGTGTATCACTTTTCAGCGGAAAACTACAGATCACAGATAACTGGCGTTTGTGTGTAGTAGTAGCACAGAGTCACCTTTCGATCACAACAGCGGCCGAATTTCAGAAACTGTGGTACTGTGGTAGATATGGTGGTTGTAAGTGGCCTACCAAGGATATTTTCGTATTTCGACGAAAGGCATGTGTCTCCGTAGATTTCACTTTTCTACCACGACTACATAGCATAGAGCATTGGTGTTTATGTGTGGTAGTAGAATCGTGTCTGTTGTCGTGCACTATGGTTGTTAGATGTCTGTGTGGAAGATATGGGGATGAAAATGGTCGACCTGCGGCAATTTCATATTTCTGCCAAAGAGGCAAGTGTCACGGTGTATCACTTTTAAGTGAAAACTATCAATCGCAGATCACTGGCGTTTGTGTGTGGTAGTAACACAGAGTCTCCCATCGATCACAAAGTTGGCCGAAATTCGGTAACTGTGGGAGTGTTTGAGATATGGTGTTTGAAATTGGTCGATCATGAATATTTTCGTGTTTCATCCAAAGACTTGTGTGTATCCGTAAATTTTACCTTGCTGCCGGAACTACATTGCGCAGAAGACTGGTACTTGTGTGTAGTAATAGTATCGAGTCTCCATCGTGCACTAGGGTGGTTAGATGTCTATAGCTGTCAATATGAATTGTTTACAATCACGAACGAAGTCGTGGGTACCAGCTAGTTATGAAAAAAATTAGAACTAAAGTGGCAAGTTGTACTTTTTAGGATATGTAGTAGGCCTAACCTGACATATACAATACATATAGATAAAAATTAAGAGAATTTGATAGAATAGTATAATTCTGTAGCTTACAGTTCCTGTCAAATTATTTGAATTTTTGAAATGTTTTTAAAACTTGTTAAACTCAATAGTGAAAGTTGCCCTTTATAGGGAATGAAGTACTTAATAGTACTTGACGACCCGTGCCAAAATTTCGCGAATAAAATGCGATGAATATTGAGGTTGAATGCTTTTAATATAATGAAAGTAGAATCGTACTTTGTAGTAAATATTTTGTGTGTGTGTGTGTGTGTGTGTGTGTGTGTGTGTGTGTGTGTGTGTGTGTGTGTGTGTGTAATAGGTATGCATCAAAATACTCACAACATATTATGAAACAGTCAGGAAAATTTAAAACACTGTATTTATGACAAACTGTCACTGACCTTAACAGAATAAAACCAACCTGAACAAAATGCAAACAACATTTCAACATCTCTGAAATATTTGTTGCTGTGCTAATAAAATGTTTACATTGGAATTGTATAGCAAAACGACAGTGTTCCTGTAACAGAAAAAAATATCCGAAACCTACTTAGTGAATAAGAAAAAAGTTTATTGACATCTCTGCGATATCCACAGCTGCAGTCTAGGCACTTGGCTCTGAACGCGCTACCACTTTAAGCACCAAATTCCGAAAAATTCTTTCTTACTTTATGATTTTACCTTGCTGGAGACCTAAATTTTTAAAACGATATGTCATTTATAGATTTCGGCTAGGTATCGAAGAAGACAAATAACTTGTAATAAAAAAAACAAGTTGTATAAATAATATTGATAATTTTTCCCTTTAAAGTTCGAATTCCAAAAAATTCCTTTTATAAAATATGGTGTGACCAACGCAGCCACCTTGTCTTTAAAATGATGCCTCATTTATCAATTTTGGTTAGTTTTCAAGCGAAGAGAAAAAAAAAGTTTGAGAAATGATGATATTTTTCCCCGTTAAAGGTTGAATTTGGAAAAAGTTTTTTCTTAAAATATGATGTGACCATAGCGGATAATTTGATATTTAAATCGATACCTCATTATTGATTTCGGTAAGATATCAAGGGAAATAAATAGCTGGTGACAGAAGAATTTTAATAATTTCTTTCTTAAAATGTGGTAATGGAACCGAAGAGATTTCGAAGACCTTAATCTTTTAAATGATACCTCGTTTATCAATTTTGTTTAATGGGTGGATAAATGGCTCGAGATACAAAAAATGCAATTTAGAAAAATTGAAATTTTTGCCCTTTAAGGGTCGCATTACGAAAAATTCCTTTCTTAAAATATAATGATACCACGGTGGAGACCTTAGTCTTTAATATGATATCTCATTTATCTATATCGGTTAGATAGCAAGGGAGATAAATAGCTCGTGACACAAAAATGCGTTGTAGAACCATTTATACTTTTTCTCTTTAAGGGTTGAATTCCAAAAACATTCTTTCTTAAAATATGATGGCACAAAGCTGAGACATTACTCCACATAATCCTACCTCATTTATTGATTTTGGTTAGATATCGAGGGAGATAAATGGCTCGAGAGACAAAAATTTTTTTTTTAGAAAAATTGGTATTTTTGCCCTTTAAGAGTCGAATTACGAAAATTTTCTTTCTTAAAATATAATGTTACCACGGCGGAGACCTTATTCGTTAATATGAAACCTCATTTATCTATATCAGTTAGATATTAAGGGAGATAAATCACTTGTGACACAAAAATGCGTTATAGAAAAATTTAAACTTTTTCCCTTTAAGGGTTGAATTGAAAAACTTCTTTCCAAAAATGTGATGTCACCAAAGCTGAGACAATATTCCTCATAATCTTGCTTGATTTATCGATTTTGGATTGATATCCAGGGAGATAAGTGGTTCGAGACACAAAAAACGCATTTTTGAAAAATTGACATTTTTGCTCTTTAAGGGTCGAATTACGAAACATTCCTTTCTTAAAATATAATGTTACCATGGTGGAGACCTTATTCTTTAATATGATACCTCATTTATCTATATCAGTTAGAAATTAAGGGAGATAAATGACTCGTGACACAAAAATGCGTTATAGAAAGATTTATACTTTTTCTCTTTAAGGGTTGAATTCCAAATACATACTTTCTTAAAATATGATGTCACAAAGCTGAGACATTACTCCTCATAATCCTACCTCATTTATCAATTTTGGTTAGATATCCAGGAAGATAAATGTCTCGAGATGCAAAAAAATGACATTTTTGCCCTTTAAGGGTCGAATTCCGAAAACTTCATTTCTTAAAATATGATGTCCACAAAGTGGAGACCATATGCTTTAAAATGACACCTCATTCATTGATTTCAGTTAAATATGAAGGAAGATACAGGCTTGTGACAAAAATATTCCCTATAGAAATAAATTATATGATTGATCAAACAGTAGGAAAAAAAATCATTTTTTTTTAGATTAGCAATTTTTTATTTAAAAAACATTATAAATTCTGCTGCAAACAATGTTGAAACACGTATTCAAAAATGGAGTATATCATTTTAAACATAGAAGTATTATGCGAAAAATAAAAAAGCAAGAAAACACCTTGCACTGTTCCAAAGATAAATACTTAAATCTTTAATTATCATCATTAATTTTAATTGCGATGGAGCTAATACTCCAGCAACAATTCCCTTAGTCATCTAATTATCCCATTTTATATAGTTATTAAAATTTTCTTTTATAATTGGAGTATTAAATTCCTTAAGCGTTTGTGGTAAATTATTCATCACTTCATTGGTAATTAGTACCATTGGTAATTAGTACGAACAAAAGAAAATTTTCCCACTCACTTATGCATGAAGTAGAGCGTCAGCTTGTGGTCATAGTCGCCTTTTCCCTTCCATGCACTATTCCTAATTCTTCGACTAATATCCCTCCAAGCTCCATCACCAACATATGCCCTGCACAATCCCAGCACTCTCTTTACCCTCCTCCAATGATCCAGCTCCATTATAATATCAGTTATTGACTGGGTCCAGCAATAATTTGCACAAACAAATCTAGTTGCTCTTCTTTACACACCCTCCAACTCCTGTATTTGATAACCAAAATGTGGATTCCAAGCTACACCACCATATTCGACCAATCGTCTGACCAAACATTTGTAACCCAATTCCCTAACTTCCCTGGTACATCCTCTCATCACCCTCTCCAGTAACCTTTTCCTACCAACTGTGCTTTGCCCATTTGGTCCCGGGATGCCATCTTTGGTGACTTGTATATTGGACCAGGAATTTTTTTGGGTAAAACAAAAATATACAGGTATATTAATATCTTAATTTTACCTGAACTTTTAACATATGTTAAATTCGAAAACTTCTGGTAACACCCTGTAACAAAGAAATGTTTAGTGGGGTTATCCTAAATAGTTAACATCAACTGTAACCGTGTTTTGCTCCTTGGATAATTAGATTATTCTACAGTTTTTGGTCGCTACCATTTTGAAAAACCTCAGAAATGGATAGGTAGGTTCATCAAATAGAAGTCACTGCTTCTAATTCAAAGTTCAAAACATTACTATATTCTTGAGAAATTATTTTACAAGTTCGAACAATCTTTCAGGCAATCAGAAATCGTCACCAAATATATTGACTGCAGGTTGTGACAAGTAATTCAAACCAGACCAAACCCCATTGAACCCCTTACTGAATAATAGTCATACAGATATTTGAATTATTCCACCGCACCACAAAATTTCTAAGATGGCTCCCCTACATTTCACTACATTGTGTGGTCTCCTACTTAGCTAATTGGCTGCCCGTGCAAAGCGCTACCCAACAGACACGTGTTCCGCTCAAGTGATTTCCGGCAACTCGTGCTCGAGAGGTTGGATTGATGGTATTTATGGGCAAGTAAGTAGTCCCATACTGCCTGTACAAAAATATCCTTCCACTCTTAGGTATTGCGACATCAGCTATATTGACCATCCTCTCAAAAAAATCTTATTGTTCTGTCATTTTGACAGTAGCTAGGTGGGTTTATAAATGTTAAGATCAATCCTTATAAAAAAAATTGTAACTTTAATGGTTAGGCCATAAAAAATTATTTTCTGCGCAATTCTAAAAATGTTTATAGCTTCCATAGTTTTAAGGCTGTGAAGCTGAAATAACTTTTAACTTGCTTTTAATTTTCTGCTCTTTTGTTTGGTATTAAAATCGCCATGTTTACCATTTTCTAACAGGTTGAACCAAAATTGTTACATAAGTTTTAATTTCGAAACTACAGGGTGTCCACCATGAATCTGACACCTTTCATTTGGCTGCCAAAAATCAATGAATTGTAGTAAGTTGGTAACATACATTGCAATATGTAGAGAAACTGTGGAAGTTCTGTTGACTATTTTTGAAAACCCACGCAAGAGGTTGTAGGTGACGCTGCAGTAGCTTAACTGAAAGTGGCATCACCGCAAGAGCAAGCACTAGTTACTTGGTGGTACATGGAAACAAAATTAAGTGATTTAAGTGCAAGTCAACTTTCGTCGCGTGTTCAAGAAGGACCCACCATCATGGAAAACCATTAAGAAATGGAAACAGCGCTTTTTGGCAACGGGAAGTGTGAAGAAATTGCATGTTGGCGGTAATGAGTATGTATCAGAAGCATGTAGCAGCAGTGAGACAGGCGTTTGAACAAAGTCCATGCATGCCCATTTGATAAGCGGCATGAGGACTGCAGATGCCGAAGTCCACTGTACATAAGGTACTGCTTCACTCTCTTCTGTTACATACATACAAATTGTGGTTGCTTCATGAACTGAAAACAGATGACGGTGATACTAGGCAGGTATTTGCTATCGACATGTTACATCACATTGATGAAGACCTAACTTTTTTAACTCATTGCTTTCTCTGATGAGGCAAAGTCAACACACACACACTGCATGTATTTGGAGATAACAAAATCTACACAGCATTGTGGAACACATTCGTGACAGCCCAAAATTAAATGTGTGGTGCGGTTTGATGCACAGTTTGATCATCAGCCCCTTTTTCTTTGTAGAAGCAGTTAAGGGCAGTATGTATCTCTACATGTTTGAACAATTTGTTGTGCCTCAGTTATTGCATTTGCAGCCAAATGTCATCTTTCAACAGGACAGCACCCCTCCGCAATTGGAACCTGATCGTTCAAGCATTTCTCGACACCCAATTTCCTGGTCGCTGAATTGGACGTGGTGGACTGACAAGTTGGCTGCCTCAATCACTGGATATTACCCCTCTAGACTTCTTCTTGTGAGGATATATGAAGGACAAAGTGTGTACAGGCCGCAAAATTCATGATCTTCAAGATCTTCGTGGCCACATACCAGATGCTGTCACTTCCGTTACACCCGAGATGCTACAGAAAACCTGGCAGGAACTTGAATTCAGGCTAGATGTTCTTCGTGCAATGAAAGGCTCTCATCTAGAGGTGTACTGATTTTTTTAAAATAAAATTTGGTGAGTTACTCTTGATCTTGCATGCATTATTTCCTTTTTACCCTAAGCAGTATGAAATATGGACCAATTTCAAATGTGTCAGGTTAATGGTGGATACCCTGTATATCTCTACATGACAGCTCTGAAACCTATTTTAAACGATTCTATGTGTTCTTATCTGTAAAGTGTGAAGTTTTGAACTTGCTATCTGATTTCCTCGATTTATTATGAATTTTGCAAGATCCTTCACTTGTACGATATCTATCTTAGCCATCTTGTAATTGCATAGTTCCCGCTGAAATCCTATAAAAATTTACTTTCTCTTATCTTGATCCAACTACTTTATGGAAACTTACTGTGGAATGTGCATATTGATTTATTCTGTCTTATTAATATAGTCTCCTCCACTGAATTTACTTATATGTTTCTAAATTGGCTATTTTGACATTTCCACCTGTGGTGAAAGTTTTTACAAATCGCTCCAAAATCTATGTTTAAACTTCAGTGAACCGTTTCAAACTTCTATATGTTGTGTGAGACAAGATTACGCTTCTTTAAGACTATAAACTTACTTTCTATCTTTCAAATTACGACTTCTAGAAATTAAAATTTGTAATTGCGTCTTAACTTTAAATAACGGCTTCTAACTTTTAATATCTTAAAACTATAGTAGAATTTTCTTATTAAAAGATTTCTATCCTCATTTTACTAGTTATAATTCTAAATGTCTAGAAATGAAGGCAGTTTTTACTTTTATGAAATATTCTGAATCCAGATACCACATATGCTAATCTCTTGTTCTGAATTTCTATAACTGTTTAACTTGATTTATGATTTGTATTGTCTAAGTAAATGACTTTAAAACTGATGTGCAATGCTATTCAAATGAACTTGTAGCTCTGTGAATAAATTTTGATCTGAAGTTACAAACTGTTTAGGTTACATTACATCCCCTACCTCAATTGATGTGGATTCAATCTACATGCGATGATCATTTGAATTCGCAATGAGTCTAAAAGACCCAATCCATTCACTTCGAATTCTTGAATTGATCTGCTATTTTTTCGTAATCTTCATTTAACGATTTACTTAAATATATACAGCATAATTTTCTTTGTGCACTCACTGGACCATTAGGAAATTAAGTTTTTTCGAATGTTATTTTATTGTTCCTGTAAAAGAATGGATTACTAGAATTTTACTTTTAAAAATGGGAATTTACTATAAATTTGTTGTGAATTAGTGTATATACCATTTTTTATTCTTGTTTGATGCCAGCATTGCAGTATAACACCATACGCATCTTCAAGTTCTCAAAGAAGAATTTTCTCCGGTTGTCACTTAAAACTGTCTTTGTAGTGCGAGAACTTCATTCGACATTGCAAGATGTGACAGGAGCGTACTTAAACAGGGTCAGGTCACTGCAATTTAATTGTGGGTCGTCTTCAGTTAAAACAGATTCACTAACATGTAAAATTTGACTAATTTTACAAATTGTTTTATATCCCGTATTCCCGCACAACACTTTATCAAATTTGTTTTTCAGCAAACTAGCCACACTGCCCCCTGGTGGGCCTATCTCAGTTTCCACACTTTTAACGATCACCAAACGTTCATTGAGTTCTAGACCAATTTTTTCAAGACGCGAAATCACAGTTGTGATGCCTGAAAAACATGATTTTATGTGCGCAAAATTGCCGGTAAAGAGTTCTTGGGCAATTTTTATGGCAGAAGCTTAGCTGCTATCAAAATTAGAAACTATTTTCTTTACGTTTTCATAATATAGCTAACTGTATTGAGCCATGTTCCCCAACGAGTAAGTACTGGTTGGGGTGGAAGACTGACAGAAGGTGTCTCTTCATTAAATTTTGCCACTCTCATTGGAGCTTTGACAAAAATCTCTTTCACATTTGATGTTAACATCTGGGAAATTCATTCTTACTTCCTC
The DNA here is from genome assembly GCA_031002005.1 of Vandiemenella viatica. Classification (NCBI taxonomy): domain Eukaryota; kingdom Metazoa; phylum Arthropoda; class Insecta; order Orthoptera; family Morabidae; genus Vandiemenella; species Vandiemenella viatica. Next base: position 244,485,573 of record JARYHS010013630.1, read on the forward strand.
GGCAACTCTATGTAATCCATGAGCGAGACAAGTTAAATGCACTATTGAAGGATACATTTTCAGACATTTTTGGCACAGCGTCAGTAACAAATAGTAAAACATGTTCTCGATTAACTTCACCGTACCATAACAGTTTCAAAGCATTGTTGAAATGGGTGGCAATTGTTGAGAGTTTCACTGATTCAAGAACACAGTCCAGTAAAAATATATCACCCGGTCTGTCAGAAACTAGGGTTCCAATGATAACATTGACAACGTATCTCCCACAAGCATCAGTACTTCCATCCATTGATATCCAGATCTTAATGGTGCCTATTTTTGTTCTGATTGTCTGCAATTAATTTTCATAACAAGACGGTAAATAGTTCTTCCTCAATGTTGATTCGTCTGGAATCTTCTATGTAGTGTATTTCTCCAAGAAATGCTCATTGTTCACTTTATTAAGTGGGATGTTCGCTGATACCATTATTTCATAGAGTTCTTTAGAAAAAATTGACAATTTGGAAGATGATGAAGCTGTTGATGTATCCAAAAAAGTCACCGTTTGCTTTGTTGAGTTGAATGCCATGATACGTTATTCTTGTGTCTTGATGTTTTGAAATGCTGCTGCACATGAAATCGCTTTGTTGCAGCAATAGCATACAGTATATGTATCTCTAAAACAAAAACCGTCTATATTGGTTCCAGAAAACTCAAAAACTACAGCCCAGATCTCCATAGGGTTTTCACTATTTCAAAAATTAGAATTGTATAGCATAAAACACTAAAGATGAAATACCAACGAGATACATATGTCTTCATAAAAAATAATGGACATATTATCGCATGTACTGTTTCCTTCCTTAAATTTTGACTATCAGTCTTTAAACCCCATAGTTGGCCATATTGAATGGGAAGAGGGAACTATGTAAAGTGAAAAAGATTATCGCATATACTATTTCCATAAGGTTTTTTTTTTTTGTCACATGCCATTCATTATCTCGCTTCACACATAACAAATTGATAAATGAGGTGCATTTTAAAGATTAAGGTATCCACTTTGGTCATATCATATTTTAAGAAAGTAATTTTTTAAAATCTGATCCTTTTTAGACGGAAATATCAGTATTCTTAAAATTATGTTTTTGAGTCACGAGCCATTTATCTTGCTGGATACCTAACTGAAATCATTAAATTAAGTGTCATTTTAAAGATTAATGTCTCCACTTTGGTGACATCATGTATTAAGACAAGAATTTTTCAGAATTCTACACTTATAGGACAAAAGTATCAATATTTTTGTAATGCGTTTTTGTGTCACAAGCCATTTATTGCCCTTGATATTTAACCGATATAGATTAACGAGTTATCATTTTAGAGATTAATATCTTTGCTTTGGTCAGATGATATTTTAAGGAAAGATTTTTTTTTTTGTAATTCAACCCTTAAAGGGCAAAAGTTATTAATATTTCTACATCCCATTTTTGTGTCATGAGCCATTTATCTCCTTTGATATCTAACCAATATAGAAAAATAAGGTATAATTTTAAAGATTAAGGTATCTGCCATGTTCACATCATATATTAAGAAAGTAATTTTTTGGGGGGATTTGAACCTTAAAGGGCAAAATTATAACCACAAGCTATTTATCTCCCTTGATATCTAAGGAAATCGAGAAATCCTCTCTTATTTTAGGGATTAAGGTCTCAGGTTTCACCAAATCATATTTTAAGAAAGGAATTTTTCAGAATTTTACCCTTAAAGGGAAAAATTATCATTATTTCCGTAAATTTTTTTGATCATGAGCCATTTATCTCCCTTGATGTCTAACTGAAATAGACAAATGAGCTATCATATTAAACATTAAGGTTTCTGCTTTGGTTATCATATCTTAAGAACAAAATTTTTCAGAATATGACCCTTAAAGGGTAAAAGCAATAACCATGAAAGTCATGTGTATGAGACAGTTCAGAGCCAAGCCGCTAGATAGGACATATCAGAGATATTAATAAACTGTTTCACTGGCGTTGACTTGTGTTAAATAGCTATTACACTAAATAAATAAACAATTGAAACAATTTAGGCGATTATTCTTTTATCCTATTACAAACCTCCAACCTTACTATTCATTATATTCGTGAAATTTTTGCATGGGTCTTCTAGTGTAAATTAATTTTAATATATTTTTTATATAATATAATGGATTAAACCTTTCGAGGTTTTCTTTACTTCTTGAAGCTATGGTGTCAGGCCACTCTGCTACAATCTCTGATGTCTGGAAGTGAAATTATATTAACTGTTAATAGTAAGTAATGCATATCTGATGGGTTCGCACATGAAAGTGAACAGTTTAAAACCTTTAACGTTGGAATTTCCAATATTTTTATAGTTTATTGTTGAACGATTCTGTCTTTTCCAATTTCATGAAAAAATTGTTTCTATTGCTGTACGAAATGCTGTGGTTATTCTGATGGAACTTGGTACATATGTTCCTGATAAGATGGCTAAAAATATCAAAGAAATTAATCAACTCCAACCCCTTCTCTTTTCTGCTACACCAGGGGTTAGTCGTTCAAATACATATAGGAAATGGAGCGATTGAGATGAAATTTGATTCACAAGTGCAGAAAACTGACTTCTGTTATGAATTTCAATATTTATTGTGTGGGCAAATCAACCTAGATCATGCTGACCAACTCCGGGAATTCTGCTAGTAAAGTTCTCATATTTTTTCTCATATAATTATTGCTCTGATTATCCATTCAATATGACTAATTGACAAATATGCAATTAATTTGCATAGTGATGTTTGATTTAATCCTCCCAAAGGCGTGATTATTACTGATAAAGTAGTTATTGTTGATATATATTTTTTTTTACTGATATAGGGGTCACTTTTTGCCATGTTCTTAAAACAAAGCAATTTATCCAAACACATATGGAATGGAGCAGCCTCAATTTTTGTTATTAGTATTGCTACCACTATCAGTACTATATTTTTTTTTTAAAACATTATTTTATTAATTTGAATTGTTAGAATGGAAAATAGTAGATGATACACTAGGGCCTGAATAATAAAATATTTGAGTTTTCATTTATGGCAGAATCTTTATGTCTTGACAGTATAGATGTGACAGATAACTTATTAATTTCTCATTCTATTCAAACTCCAAGCCAAGAATTGGAGGAAATGGATAATGTGGATCCATTATTAAAAATTACGGGAATAAGATTTTTTGCTGTGTTTTTGTGCACTAAAAATAAGAGAATTAATATCTTTATAGATGGAGTATGAACCTATTAGCTTAAATTGGCTTATCATTTTGTACTTAGGTGTACGATGCATGCAAGTTTTTGGAATTTGAGGAAGTAGTTAAAATCTATGAAGTATATAATAAGGGTAGGTTGATACATTATCTATCTATCAAGATAGCCCTTTATTTCAGGCACCTCATTTTTTATTTAATCTTTAATTTAAAGAAAAAACGTAACTTCGAACTTTGTCATATTTAATTGAGGTTTGTAATTGCGACTATTTTCTGTTATTTTCTATAATTATTATAAAATATATGGTATAGCTCAAGAAATATAAATCACTAAATTATGTTACATAAATAACTTACATTACGTAATTAATTAATGATATATACAGGGTGGGATTCAAAAGTAATGAGTCTTTGTTCAAAAGGACAGATTTATTGAGCAAATTGGTACAACTGACTAATAGTCTTCAAAATAGGCACCTCCTGCATCAATACACTATTGTAGGTGGCTTTTCCATGACTCGAAGGCGTCCATGTAGGCCTGTTCAGGCATGCAAGGGCTGCCTTGACATTTGCTTGCATGTCCTTGGATCGAGTGGAAGCATTTTCCTTTCAGCACTGATTTTAAGTGCGGAAACAAGAAGAACTTAGGAGGCTACAAGTCAGGACTGTAGTGAGGCCGGGGGACCACCAGAACGTTCACCCGGGCCAAGTAGGCGCTCACGATGAAGGCTGGGTGCGTTATCGTGGTGAAGCTTCCAGCTGTCTTTGATGTCCCTTTGTTTGCACGTGACGATTCTTTTCAGGACTTCCAAGTAGTAAACAGCATTCACGGTCACTTCAGGCAGCAGCATTTCGAACCTTTTATAAGGAGACTTGCCCAACCGGAAGCAGAACTTCATTGTGTACCATTACTCTAAGGAACTTTCCATTCTGCCTTGTCACTCACTACCGCACAAGGGTTCCCATCAAGGCCAAGCCTACTGCTCCGAAAGTTTGGAGGCAACTGAGTGTGTTGTAGAGCCAACACCCACCACAACCGCCGCTGCCAAGTGGAGCGCATGGCGAGGTACGCTCGCATCAGAATAATATGAGGCTCATTAATTTTGAATCCTACCTTGTAGAATAAGCATTTATATTTGTATAAAAATTCAGCCTCCATTTTTTTGTGCTCTCAAAACTCAAAAGGTAGTTGATTGATTGACTTGAAATTTTTAGAGAATGTGGTGGGTGGCATGAAGTGTTTTAAACAACACCAGAAAAGTCACAGGTGTAAATTTGTTTTAAGATTAGTGAAGGGGGCATACATCAATTAGAAACTGAATCTTTTTCATATGACCAATTATATTTCACATATTCTAAAGTCAGTAGGCTCTTTCAGTTTCTATGAGACTGAGCCACAGCGAAGTGTGGCCGGGATAGCTACTACTTTTTGTTTGTTTTATTTTAATGAAATAAAAAGAGTAAATGTTATATTTAGTATTCATCTAAGTATATGATTATAAGTTAAAGTTTCTTATATTCACCAGATGGCCATCTCTGTGTATACACTTGACCCCACCTGGTGTCTCACTTCTGAACGATTAAGGCTCTATGCCGAAATATTGCGCTTTTCTTGGGTCTGTTTTTTTGTATTAGGAAGGATAGGGAAATATGATCCATCACTTACCACAGATGAAGGCGGCAGGGGACAATGAACACAAAAAAGAACAAATACAAGAAACATGCAATATTGTTTCATGTTTCACTTTTGGACTAAATTATTTTGTTATTGTCTTCACTCACTGTACTGAATGATGATGACCTTATTCTTTTGTTTTAGTAGTATTTAAAATATATATATATGAAACATTTGGATAGGAGAAAAACCACCGCTTACCATAGAAGAGGTTGCAAAAGTGAATTGCCAGACCTTACACGATTAAAGTCGTCTGGTGAATATTTACTTTTTGCTGATTTAAAACTGTACTTGCTGATATTAGGTGAATATTGGTAGTCAGTTCAATTTATGTTTTTCAGTTTGTCCATAATCCAGTATATTAGTCGTTTTGTAAAATGCTCCCTTTCAGACTTACCTAATCTGAAGAGTAAAAATAAATTGTTTGTAGTATTTCTGTTCTCATTCTGTTCTAAAATTTCATATATCTCTCTTATCAATAAAAGATTTATTTTCTGTTTCTTTTAGGTAGGAGTATTTAATGGAAGAAAAATAAACCATTGTTATAGCCCATTCATGTAAACGAAAATTTTCAGGTAAATCTACGGATTCATTAAGATATTTAATTTCTTTCTACTCGTAATAGAAACTTTGACATAAGTTTTGAAAACTGATCAGTTTACTCTTATTTAAAGTATTATCTGATAATTCTAAATATAAGGATTTGAATAAAATGTTTGATTAATTATGATCTTCTCTCCAAACTATAACATTTGTTTGAAACAGTTTAATATTCCAGTGAAGTGTGTGGAAATCAGTTTATAGAAAGTTTCTTTATTTAATTCTTAAGCTATCATTCATTTCACATGCAAATTCTGGTAAAGGATTACATGATTGTGGCTGAATCATGCATAGTTCTCTTAGATCTTCTCGTGACTGTGTTGTGATCCTGTGGTCACCGGTGCAATGACTCAAGCAAGCTTTCCGATCAAGCAGTTAGATAAAGATAGATGGCAATTTTATATGGATGTATGGATATGTCTAGCATAGAAATAGACAAGGATTCTGATACGAGTCCTTGTGATAGGACCATTATCGATGATGGAGGATTAATAATTGTCATATATTCATAATTTATTAAAGAAAGGAAAGAATGACTTCACACTCTGTTCTGCTGGCTAGAGAGAAGTAAGACCTAGTCACTGACGTGCTGCATGAGGTCATTAAGACAGCTTACATTCCCTCTTTACTTGACAAGTGGTGACTTCCTATAAGCATCATACTTCCTTTAGTTATGGCTCTCCTAGCATTGCCTAACTCTGCACTCTTACCTTTCCTCAATTTCAGCATTAAGAAATACAAAAATTTCATAAGGTGGTACCATAATTATTTATTGAAAAAATGGATTTCTTATACCCTCTTTCAGTCATGTTATCTCATGCAAACTTTTGATCAATTATCTGGCAGCAAATTATTATTCACCAGCTGACCTGGTTTGCTATAGCTAGATTTAAGTAAATATGTAGTGTAAATCAACACAACTGACAGTTTTGATATCAGTTTTTTAATTCAGTTAAAACTAGACATTTACATAGACATGGCAAAGAAGGGCTGCTAGTTTTGTCTCTTGAAGTTATTGCAGAACACAATCAGTAACTGATTTAATAAAAGAGCTTGAAAGGAATTCATTTGAAGACAGGAAGAGGGTGAAGAGAGTCATGGGAGTGTACAAGCTGTATATTGGTGTTGAGGCATGGAAAGATATTTGTATAAGAATTAGAAGCAATGCATGGGAGGGAGAAGAAGACCATGGCCATAAGCTAGCACTTGATATCAGGCACAAGGATGTGGGAAGATCTTCTTTTGTAGGTGTCAGGGATTGGAATAAAATACCAACAGGAATGATATGTAATATACCAAAAACGTTGAAAGAACTTTAAGTTGAAATTTGTGGATGGCAAATGTAGGCGGGTAAAGGAAAGGGGAGAACAGGTGTGTAGCGAATTTGCCACTAGAGCATTCATTCCATTGCAATTAAATAAAAAGTTAAATTATTTCTTCATGTTTTTATGAAGAGGCATTTATTAACAGGGAAAGTAGACAAAATACTGAGAAAAAGACTTGGCAAATGTTTTGTATGGAGTGTAACTCTTCATGGCACAGAGACGTGGGCACTGAAGAAAGGAGATGAAAAACGGATAGAAGTGTTTAAGATGTGGAGGAGAATGGATAGGATAAGGTGGATGGGAGAAGTGAGTTGAAAGGGTTGACGAAAGGAGGAAACTACTACAAATCATAAAAGAAAGAAGGAAGACCTGGCTGGGACACTTGCTGAGAGGGGAGTGCTTGTTAAAAGACACCTTGCAAGGACTAATTTATGGGTGAGTGAGAGGATAAAGGAGGTACAAGATTCACAGATAACATCAAAGATAATGGCAGTTACATGGACATAAAGAGAAAGGCAGAAGACAGGAGACCATGGAGAGCAGCCACATGAAAACCTGCCTCAGGGCAGAATACTGATGATGATTTTAAAATGTTCCCAGTTAGTATTTCACTGTTTCGTGTACTCGGTGGCATGTTATGTGCCAGGTGTGCTGTTCTGGACCCACCCAAAAGAGTCGCCACAATTCATGTTGATATGATTGCTAATGTGATTGTGCACATATGCTTGCCATTGCCATTAGGAATTTGTTTCCTGTGCTACGTGGTGTATGCATTGAAACAGTTCTTCTTGTGAGTGAATGATGGTTTCTTTCTGCGGTCAGATCGAGGATTTCCAGATAAAGCAGACCGTTTTGCAAAAAAATCACACTAATAAGCTCTTGCTTTTAAATGAAAATAGAGAATATCTACAGGCATTTAAACATAAATCTGACAAATTTAACAATTATATTTAGCTAAAAGTCATATTTAACACAGTGGCTTATGCAGTATTCACAATTATTAACATTTTACACATTATACTGGTCTTAACCAGTTTATATTTTATCTAAACAGTTTTTATCCATCAAATAATACTTTTTTGTACAGAGATATACAAAATTGCAATTAATCAATGTTTCTCTCCAGCACCAATATATTTTAATCATAAGATTGAAATTCATTAAAAGCTGGGTCTGAGACCTATAACCGCATGTAAATCAGTCCAGTTATATTTTAGTCTGTAGCAGACACAAAAATGAACATTGTATTTATATACAGAGATTGCATTTTTACCAATATTGATGTTTAGCCTTTGTTGTTGTAAGTGTGGTAATTTATTGATCTGATAGCATTAGTGGTGCTTAAAACTGTATCTGCAAATTAAACTGCAGTTGAGTATTATGTATTTTTATTTTATTTTCAGAATTTTGATGAAAAAATGGATGAAGCACATATAAGAAAGCAAGAAGAAACAAGAGAAAAATTGTTGAGAGAAGCTAGAAAAATCAGAAGTATACTCCCAAATAAGACTCTTGGTGAAATTTATACGTATTTAGAACTTTATCTTGATGATCCAAATAGAGTGCAGAGGGTAACATATCTATTTCTGTCTGAACTGGAAAAAAATAAACAATATCAAACTGAAGAAACAAACCTTGACAGAATGAACACTGCAGATATTGATTCTTTGACTAGGAAAAGAAGATTAGATCATATTCAGCCATGTGGGTCAGAAGTTCACGATTCACAAATATCTCCAAAGAAATCTAAAGTAAAGAACACGGAATGGAATTCCTTGTCTTCAAATATGAATACATTGCAGTCATCTTTAGCAGTTGATGATAATGTGACAGTAGTATCTGATTCTAACACATTAGATTTTAATTTTTTAACTTCTTTAGATGAGGCACAGGAGAATTTTAAATCTTATGTTCCAGTTTTGTCATGCATGCAAGGTGCATTGACAAACAAGAACTTTCCAGCTGATCAGCTGCTTGACACACATACAAACATGCATGAGAATAAAGCAATTATGAGTATGCATTTAGAGCCTGTTAATGGTGACAATTCTCTATCCAAGCAACCTACTGATCTAATGTCAAGATCTTTACATGTGGAGCCTAATATTGGTATGGAAGCACCAGTTGATTTAACTGCTCCAGGACCATCAGGAATTAATAAGCAGGCTTCCATAGATACAGATATTGAAATAATAGATGTGGTTGAGGTTGATGAAACAACAACAACAAAATATTATTTAAAGTTGAAAGAGATTTTCCCTGATGCTGAAGATGGTTTCTTGAGAAACATATGCAGTGATTATACAAAGGAAGAGAGGTGGCTGGAAAAAACAATACAAACTATGGTAGAAAATGATTACCCTAAGACCTCTAACAGCACTAACTATGAAGATGATGAGAGACATGATGCTGCTGAGGAACTTACTGTAAATAGTAATACAGATCCATTGAAAGAGGCAATTGAATCAAATTATCAGATATTGTTAGAGATATTACCTAATGCTGATCCTTCGTTCTTAAGAGAGAATGCAGAAAGGATTGGTGATAGTGAAGAGCAAGTTAAAGTATTTGTTTCTGAAGCTTTGGAAAAGAAATGTTACCCTACTCGAGAAGAATATGAGAAAAGGATAAAAGCATTACAACTGAGAGAAAAATATATAAAGAATTTCAAAGTAGAAGAGTTTTTGGAAATATTTCCTGATCCTCTTGAATACTTCTATAGTAAAAAAAATTCTCCAGACGATACTCTGTGTCTAAATTACCTTAAGCATCGCTATAGAAAGATTCGGGTACCACTCTTGCAGCAGTATTTCAAAAAAAATGATTACAATCTTTCTAAAACTTGCCAAGCACTTGACACTTGTAAGATATTCATGAAGACTAAAAGATGTGAACATGAAATTAAGTGCTCTATAGAAGACTTGAAGAACGTACCATTTTTACAGGAGGTGAGTACCTTAAAGTTTTGTAATAGAAATGTATTGTTTAATATTTAAATCTTACTGAAAATGTTGAAGACACCCAAATACGAAGTGAGTGTTAATTATGAAGCACTGAGATGTCAGTCGCTTTGCATACACAATCACACTTGAAGTCCAAATCAGTCAAAGTGCAACAACACAAATAAAATTTTAAGAGCATTTTTCCTACCACAACAAACCTTTTACTTAATTGATAGTTGTTTTCCAGAAATGAATGTTTTCTGAAATCGCCAGTAATGTAATAATCATTTTGAATGAATTTGTGTAGTAATGTTGCATCAAACTAATATGATACTTGCTGGATTACATTAAACTGAGCTGACGAAATAATTAAACAACCGGATTCCATTTTAAAGGGTAAATTCAAACCAAATGCCAATTATCAATATTTTATAATAGAAGAACCAACGTTTATTGTATCCCAAGAGCAAAAAAATGATTTTTACAAAGAGTAAAGGGAGACTTTTTGGAACACATTTAGATCACATGTTCTTCTGCCAATATAATATTTGTACAGAAAAAGGTTTTTCTTTTGTAAATCATCAATCCACTGCTGTTAGTTTTGATAACAATGACTCCTTTCAGAATTCATTTAGTAATAATTCACATTGTTTAGTTAGACAGCAAATTATTAATAACAAAAATACTTAGATGGTAAGCACATTATACTATTTATGCTTTCACCTTTTCTTTCGTAAAGTAAAAGTTTCAGAATACTTCAAGAATGGAGAGATTAGTTGTGAAATTGTTCATACCATGCAATAAACTGTGTGCTCAAGTCTCGAAATGTGGATAAATTCTTGGCATCATCATCAACTGCAAAAGTCACTGTAAGATTGTTCTGTCTTCAATGTTTGAAATTTTGGCCATTGTCTGTCCTCTTTACCTACAACTTTATGCTTGCATTATGTTTTGGTATTCTCTGAATACAGCAAACTCATTTGATTTGGCAGTTATGAAGAAATTCATCCAATTAAATTTGCTTGATATAATCGTTAAACATTCAGTCTCTTATTTTGAAACTCCAAATGGACATTAGGAAATTTATTGCCATCATTTGAATTTTTTTGTTATGTTTCATAAAATATAATTTTGATAAACTTTGCTATTATCTTAGCAATTGCATTTCCTTGTATGGTTGGTTTAATTGTAATGTAAGTTCATTGAGATCGGTACCCAAAATATTACTTGGTTTCAAAACCTATCCTAGGTATGTAAAAGATATAATTGGATCATTAATCAAACCCTCTAGGATATAGATTTTTGCCCTGCATATTACAAGAATCAAACACTGTTTTTAGTGGAAGGTCTGATGAATGTTTTACCAACTCCATTTTTAAATTTTCAGTTTCTGACAATTTCTTGGTTTTAAATGCTTTTAAAGCTTGTATTAGTATTTCCATTGTTAGTGGATTTACGTGTGGGTCACAATCAATTACATTTATGATAAAGTGTGCATCTCCTGTCGAATTTGTATCATATTTTTAATTTATTTATTTTTATTGAGATCTCATTTGGATTATTTTTTCCTGATATTTATAAAAATATGCTGTAGTTTTATTGCTATATTTATCGAAACCTTGACATGTTAGCTGCCTTATTATTTATTATTAAGTAGTTTGAGGAGTACAATCAGTACACCAGTGGGAAATTTTAGATGTTAGATGAATTGTATCGGAAGTACACCACTGAAATGCTGGAAATGTGTGATGCGGAATGTGATCTTGGAACCATGCAGTTTTGTTTCAAAATTTAAGTAACATTTTAATGAAGTCCGAATTTCATCCATTGAATTTGAAATCTCAAGGTGTTTTATTTACATTTCGATCATTGCACCAACAAACTGGTTTTGATTGTTTTGTGGATCTTTCATCATTTGGTTTAATGCCTCCAAAAATTTTTTATGTGCTATCGTACAACCATCCCAAACAATCAATTTGCAGTGCTGCAGAACTTTGGCTATCGCACTGTTCTTTGAAAGTTTGCATGTTGGAGTTTCATTTATGTGCATATTCAACGATATCTTGAATACTGAATGAGATACTGTATTTGACTGCTTTCTAACAATGTAGCTGCAATTCCCGATGAAGCAAGTGCAATTTCATTCTGTAAGTGAACCATTGCCAAAAACAGTGAGATTAAAATTGTTTTTCATTTCCACCGGGATTGTCCAAGAAGAAAATCTCTCTAGTTACATCGTTCACAACTTTTATGAGCATATTTTTGTTGCATTTCAACACTGGAACATTCGTTTGAACTGATTTTCTCAATGCATCACAATCGTATAGTTTTCACGTTTCAACTCGATTAAACGTGTCATTGGACGATTGAGCACTGTAAGATTAATCGAGGTAATACCTTGTTTGATATCATCACATACATGTCATCAGTTAATATCAATGGAATAGAAATAAAATAAATATATTTGTTGGACTTATCGCAAAATAACGCAAAAATAAAGACAAACGTAATTTTATTTCAATTTGGGCTGGAATGCATTTTTCCAGATTTTTCCCCAGATCTTCCAGTTTTTTCTATTCCATCTCAGGAACATGAGGAACAAAACAAAAAAAGAATTATTCATATTCATCATTCGAATCATGAGTTATGGTCACTTTTTCCCAAATTTTCCAATCTTACTTGCAATTTTCCAATTTTTCCCCCCTATATACATTACTTGGTCTATTAAAAACATTTTTTCTTTTAAAAAATAGTCAGTTTTTTCCCAAATTTTCCATATATTTAGGTAAATTTTCCAATTTGTTGTTCTCTAAAACCTTATTCGACTATTATGAACACTTTTTAAAAATAACAAAATTAGTCCATTGGAAAAATGGGTTTTCAGATTTTTCCTGGCAACTTTTCCAATTTCTCTTTATCTAAAAACCTTATTTGGACTGTTATGATCATTTTATTAAGAAATAGCCAAATAGGTCCATAGAAAAAAGTACTTTCAGTATTTCCCAAATTTTCCTGGCAAGTTTCCCAATTTTTCTTTCTGTAACACCGTATTGGCACTATTAGGAATATATATAAAAAAAAATTCAGCGAAATTGGTCCATAGAAATAAGCACTTTTTGTTTTTCCCTAATTTTCCAATTTCGTGGCAAAGTTTCCAATTTTTCGTTCTCTAAAAACCTTATTTGAACTATTATCAACATTTTTTTAAAAATAACAAAACCAGTTTAATGGAAAAAAAAACTGTTTTTTTTCACAAATTATCCAATTTCTCCGGGCAACTTTTCTAATTTTATTTGCTCTAAAAACCTTATTTGAACTATTATGAACATCTTTTTAGGAAATAGTCAAATCGATCCATAGAAAAAAAACTTTCCTTTAATTTTCCAAATCTTAATTCTTCGACCAATATCTGTTCAAGTCCCACCATCAACACATGCCTTGTACACTCACAGCACTCTCTTCACCCTTCTCCTGTTTTCCAATGACTCCCGATCCAGCTCCTTTATCATATCAGATACTGACTGGGTCCTGTGATAATTTCCACTGACAAATCTAGCTGCTGTTCTTTGTATGCCCTTCAACTTCTGTAATTGAAAATGCGGGTTCCAATCTATACCACCATATTAAAGCAATGATTCGACTAATGTTCTGTAACCCAGTTCCATAAGTTCTCTGGTACTTCCTCTCCAGTAAATGAAGGATGTTATAACCTTTTCATACCAACTGTCCAATGTGCTCTAGTTTATCATCAAATGTTATTGTCATGAATGAAATAAAAGAGAATGGGGCACAAAGGGTTGGTGAGAAAAATATGAAATCTACTTATAACTTTGTGATCTCAGAAAATATTGAAGCTAAATTCTAGTGATTATCAGAATTAAAGGCAGGAAATAAAATTCTATGACACGAGATGTAATACTAAAGTAAAGTTAATGTATGGTCATAACCAGAACATGGATGAAGGAAGATAGTGGAGAAAATGCTATGGACCTTCACCACACACTGGTGTAGCACCTGCTATGTGGACCAATTACTGATCTAGTAGCCACAGTCACAGACGCAGCCAGGATTAACGAGTGGTAGGCCGGAGGTAATGCTAATGCTGTGCCAAGTACAGCGTTGGTTGCTTCAAGCATAGTCCACGCAGCAGTTACTAAAATAATGGTGAGTTGACTTATAGGTAATTGCGATGGCTGGCTGGCTTTGGGGGCGGCGGAGTGTGGCACGGACCGGCGCAGAGACGGCGTGTAGTGGTGTTGAACTTGTTGCCCTCGAGGCCCCAAACCCGGGGTTTATATAGTGGATCATCGCGTGTCGTCACTCGCGACTTTTCCAGAACATTCGCCGCGGGCAATGTCCCGGCCGTCGCCAAGTATGTTACAGAATCGCTGACGCCGGTCAATGACCAGCTGGCTCGGCTGATCGACAGCGACTGCTCGCCTCTGGCGCGCCTTAATTCTTTATTCCAATTTACCATAAATGTACTATTCCAAAATGCCCTCTACACTCTCCTCCTCCCCAAGCCAGCTTGTGTCCTCGCAAGCTTATTAATGGATCAAAGTAAGCTATTAAGCTATACAAGTTCAGTCGTGGACTGCTGCTATCAGCTCACAGAATTTTAAGAACAGTATTTTATAAACTCAAATCTTGTTGTGACGCGAAGTCCATTTCCTGCGGTAAACAACCAGATACTAGTACATTTTCCCGAGTCTATTGTTTACACAATTTGAATTACATTGTACACATTACTGCATGGTTGACTCAGTATCTTGCTAGTTGTAGCACTTACAGTGACTTTAGGCAATGTGACTAAAATTTCAGAAGCAGTAGGAATTACAGGCTCTACATTAAATTTTGCTACACTTTTAACATGATATTTGTACAAATACAGTGCTAATATAATCACAAATGAAGCAATTGCGATAGTAGAGGTAACAATGGTTTTATGCTTAGCTTGGGCTAACACTTGAGTTTCCACGGTAGCTAACATATGGTTATACTTAATTGCATCTCGTGCTTGCGTCAGGTGTTTAGTTAGCTCAGCAGTTAATATAGTCGGGTTTGTTTGGTTTAGCTCAAAGAGTTTGGAACTGTGATAGATTCCTACGCTGAAGGTTGGCAATACATAATTTGGAAAGGTTATATTACTATGGATAGCTATTCTATGTGTTACAGGTATAATGAAATCTTGTCCAGTAAACTGGCAATGGGTTGCATTTTTAATGATTCCGCTGCCCGAGAGAGTAAGTTTACTATCAGTCTGATTCATATGCTCATCCCAACAGGTTGCTAGTACAGTATAAGGTCGTGGCATGGTAAACAGCCAACTACCGTGCATGGCAGCTACAAAAGGTCGATCAAGTGTCAGAATTTCTCGTTGGCAGTGGTCAGAAAAACTATTATTTAAAAGCATGGAGGTTTCACAATTTGGAGAATTTGTGTCGTGCAAAGTGAACAATGGACAAATAGTAATCACTGAACGTTTGCATTTATCAAGTTCATTCTTATTTAATACCATGTAAGATCTCTGGGTTTTCCATTGGATATAATATCCAGTTTGCTTCCATAGGACTGGGAATGCATGAATTGAATAGTGAGAGAGTATCGAGTCTGCTGTTCCAATGGGTACATCTACTACAACTCTTAAATTTTCTCCCATTAAACTACATTAACTGTGGAAACTTGATAATAACTGTAAATATTTTCTAGAGTGCAAGGGAACAACATGAAAGAGCCGATTGGAAGACTCCTCTGGATTAACTGTAAGTGCTGTAAGTAAACCTTTGGACTCAGTAACACATCACTTAGTTTGCCGTTAGTGGCCTGTATAAGGGCTATTCTTAACCTCGTTAGCTCTGTCCTAGTGTTCGTGACTGCTAATACCAATTGTTGTAAAATTTGTGTGCTGTATAATTGTCGTGCGAAAACCTTCTCCAACTCCTTGAGATTCTGTTTCATGGCTGTTTGCAATTCTGATGCTTTGTCCATGAAAGTACGTGCTAACCGATCAATTATGTAGGTATTATTAGTTACAGAATCTTCGATGTTTTTCAACATTAAAATTTGTTTTGAAGAACTAATCTGCAAATTGTCGGATGTTTGTTCTAGGCTAGCTATTGTACTGAGGTGGTGATAATCCTGTTCATTCAGCGTACCGAAAATCTTACGTAATACAATACCTCCTACCCCGATCAAAGCACGTTTCGACCTGGAGTTCTCCTTGGGAAGCAAGTCTACAAGGTTCTGGAACTCCTCCCTCAACGAAGCATATAATACTTTTAAACTGGCAGCTATGGTATGAGTGATGTCATCATCAAATGAGGGTATCTGGTGAAAAGCAGACTCTAAAGAGCTAAAGATCTCTTGCAACTGTAAGCTGTGATTGCGTATTTCCTCGACATTAATTTGGGCAAGAATGGTCCAGTAAGAACTTGAGGTTACAAGGTCTGTTTCCTTGGCAAAGACAATTCCATTACTGAGTGATGTGACTTCATACATGTAAATGGGTTGGACGATGGCGCACAGAGTTAGCAAAGCTAATAACTGAGTCACAGAATACATATTTCTAACGGAATTATGTACACTTAGATGAGTGGTTAAAATCCTATTGTCTCTTAAAATATAATTATCTACTCCCTGAAAACTACTATTGAATTATCCCTATGGAAGTAATTGTGATTCCCTTATGTTAATAAATTCTACAATCCTACTTAAGCTACTGGTATTCTACGATACTTATTCCGACACAAGTGGGTCGTCGCTCGTCGGCCTTGCGTCGTCAGCGCTGACCGAAGCGTCCCTTTAACTCGTTCTGGTCACGTGCGGCCGCCGCTCCGCCTGGAGAGTAAGTTACGAGCGACAGAGTTTATTTACAACTACAAATTCCCTAGCACTATCGTACTAAGGGGAGCAGAGCTCTTTCTTATACATATATGCATTATACATATGACATGGTTAATTTTTCATGCTCAATAGTCCTCTGAACTGAACAACAATTAATCAAAATCTCCCAGGCTGAAGGCCGTGGTTCGGCCGACGCACTCCGTTCCCCGGCGGGTCTCCCGCGTGCTGAAAGGAAGCAGAATTAGTACCGAGAATTACTACTAGCTTACATAATTAATTCATTTCCTACTTCTTAGACTATAAGAGTGACTAGCTTCGTTGCGAGCTGTGGCCCGCTTATCTCGCTGTTCTCGCGGCGCGGTCGTAGATGGTTTTTCGGCCGCCCCGTCGGTTCCATTCCTCGAGCTGTTCCTAAGGTTATAGGGCGTAGTTTTTCGCTTACCTTGAGAAGGCCCCGGCTGTGGTGTTTGCTTCGCCTGAACGGGAGGGTCCGGTGGAAGATCTTGCCCCCCACCTGACTGATTGTTACGCGGTTGCCGCCAGATGTATGGCTTAACGCGATTCTTGTGAACTATGGCTTCTCTATCAGGAAGTTTTAGTTTGACATTCACCGGACTTGGTAGGCCAATGACCTCCCATGGCCCAGACCACGAAATATTGAATTTGGAACAACTACCTGGTTTCCTAGTTGGTTTGTTCAATAAAACGAAAGAACCAATCGCGATTTCTTGGGGTCTCGCTCTTTTATTGTATTCCTTCGCCTGTGATTCAAATGCCTTTGAATTATTTTTACGTACAGTACTCCAAATCTTTTTAACCTTTTACCTCTGGACTGGTGACTTCCTTAGGTATAGGGAAAATTGTAAAAGGCGAATTCATTTCCCTGCCATATAGAATTTCAAAGGGTGTGTGTTTGGTCGAAGTATGAATTCTACAATTGTACGCCGAAACAATATATGGGAGAATTTTTGGCCAGTTATTTTGTGATTTATTTATATAGCAACTGAGGGACTTAATAATGGTTCTGTGACATCGTTCCGCTCGGCCGTTACAAGCAGGCCACAGTGGAGAGGTACTAAGCTTCTCTATCCCTAACAATTTGCATACCTCAGTGAACAGGGTGGACATAAAGTTACTACCCCTGTCTGAAAGGGCTGAAATCGGAGAACCGTACTTTAGGATCCAATGTACCACAAACGCGTTGGCTATAGTACTAGCGAGCTGGTCTTTAATCGGTACCATGACTAAGTACCTGGAAAAAAGCAGTCATTATAGTCAGACATAAGCGTAACCTTCCTCGTCCTGACGAAAGGGCCAAGTACGTCCAAATGTACTCTTTGGAAAGGGGCAGATGTATCAGGTAAGGATTTGGAGCTTTTCTTTGTGCTTGTTGTCCCCCCTAGAGGCCACTGCAGGTGTGGAAAAACTCCGCACATAATTGCGGATATCCCGTTTCTCGTGACGGCCACCAGAACTGTTTAGCGATGTTTCTATTAGTATTTTTGACACCACAATGACCGCCCAAAACACTGTCATGATGCAGTCTCATTACGTTCTCCCGCAGCGCCTGGGGGTACCGCTACCCGCTCGCCCCGCCGCGTAAGCCGGCTAGAGAACGTCGCCCCTGGTGACGAGGCGCTTCTGCGCGCCGCAGCGCTCGCACTTCCCATATCTCTGGATTACTCGATCGGAAGCTCGGCCAGCTTAGACGTATTGTTGACCTATTGCCTGAATTTTCCTACTCAAACTATCTGCCTTACTAAGTCCTTCCCCCCGCTCTATGTAATCATGGTATAATCATGTTCTGACAGTTAATAGAGCCCAACGCATTAATCTACTCGATGGATCCTTGAGGTTTAATAACCAAGTCAGGGCACTGTATGGTCTGTGATGACCATGAATGGCCCTCCCCCAAAGATAACACCGGAAATGCTTAATACTCCATACTGAAGCCAGCATCTCTCGATGTGTTGTACTGTATCGAGTTTTCTGCTGGGTTAATTGCCTTGAAGCGAAGGCCACGGGTTCTTCAACGTTATCGACGACTTGCGCCAAAACAGAACCGTTGGCTACTTCACTGCAATCCGTAATTAACAGGAATGTCTTATTGACATCGGGAAAAATTAAAAATAGGGTGTGAGGGTTAAACATTCCTTCAAGGTTTCCATAGCCTTGGCACATTCTGCTGACCATTCAAATTGTACACCCTTGCATTGCAGTTGAGTTAAAGGTTTGGCAATGTGAGCGTAGTCTTTAATAAATTTACGGTAATAATTTGCTAGCCCCAGAAAGGATTGTAATTCCTTTACATTCATGTGGGTGGGGAATTCCTTGACTGCCGAAACTAGTCTCAGGATGAGGCCATACTCCATCCCGCGAAATCATATGCCCCAGATATGGCCTAATTCAGATTATTACAAAATGACAGAGTCAGATTAGCCCGTGCAGCCGCTCGAGTACGCTTCTGAGGTGCCTGAACAGTGTTCTTCAAAGGTTTTTGAGTAAATATATTAGATCATCGAGGTACACCAAGGGGTAGCTAGGTTTAATGTCTTTAAGTAAAGCGTCCATAAAGCGCTGGAATGAAGATGGAGCGTTACGCAAGCCAAAACTCATTTTTTTGCATTCAAAATGCCGTTCGGGTTGGAAAACCCGTCTTTGGAATGTCATCTTTCGTGACCGGAATTTGATGGTAACCAGACTTTAAATCTAGTGTTGAAAAGTATTGGCAGTTCCCCAAGTAGTCTACCGTTTCGGTATATGTTGGGAAGGGGGTATACGTCAGGTATTGTACTTTATTCAATAAACGATAATCCACGCAGACCGATATCGGGTCTCTCCGTCCTCCCCCTTCTTGCAAAACGAGAATCGCTGGTGCCACTCCACGGGGATGAAAGAATGTTGAATTATATCATCCTTAAGTTGTTGTTCAATAATATCATCCATAATTTTCCGTTGGTGAAAATGTACGTGATATGGCTTACAATATATCGGCCTTGCATCCCCTGTTGGAATGCGATGTCCACCAAATCGGTGGTAGTTAAGGCCTGCTTAGGTGCAAACAAGGTTATATATTCCTCCAACATGATTTCATTTTTGTTCGTTGTTCTTCCGGCAGGTGCTCGAGTTTACTAGAAAAGTCGAGCATAGGCTCCATACTATTGGCCCGTACCTGCTTAACATATTCGTTATTTAATGTAACCTCTGCATGAGTATCTTCTTGCACAAAATCTCTATCATTTATCACTGAAACACGCGCGTTAACAATTCCTTGGTACTTCTACGGGACCGTTTCCAAAATTTTCCAGAATCACAGGAATACTCTTCCTTTCGTTATGTTTTTCTACTTCACAAATACAACATTTAACATACACCTTCCTTGGGTCTAGGAAATCATTTACCGGCAAGGAATCAACCAATAGTATTGATCCCGCCTCTGCCTCAGTTTCCTTAGACAATGGTAAATGCAGAACCTTACCTGCTGATCCCGGAATTGTAAATGCGGCATTGGACCTCTGCTGTACCCGACCAATGGGATGGGTGACGTCCTTCCCTCCTCTAGGGTACGTCTTCGAGTCTTTGAGTGCCAGTTGGAAGGTTTCATTAAAATGATCCCTTAACCTAATCGAGCACTCTGCGATTTCCAACACTGCCCGGTATCGCTTTAGAAAATCATTCCCTAGGATTCCATGATATTTTAGGCCCAAGTCTGGAACTATATACATTGTTGCCTTGAATTTCCCCTTACCTACAGACAAATCAACTTATTTAGTACCTAGAACAGGAATTTCATGACTTAGATTCACGCCCGTAAGTCTACAATTCGGACGCCTTAGGTTTTGCTTAGCACACACCAACACACTTAAAAGACAGCATTCAGCACCAGAATCAACCAAGAGACGGCAACACTTACCTTGTATGTAGGCTGTCAAGACAAGATTTGAACCATTGACCCCTGAGTCGTCCTGTTTACAAGCTACAGGAACGTATTTCACCCTACTGGGTGGCCTATCGGGGTCGCCCGGCCACCCTGTTATAGTTTTCGTGCTTTTCCACATTGTTGCAGGTGGAACTGCCCCCCCCCTCGTCCTTAAGGGTGTCTTTTATTTCCGCCGTTCTGATAATTACTCACTTGTCACTATTTCTGCCTGAAAATCCCCTGTTGTCATCGTTATTGCGGAAGCCGCGGTTATAGTCACTTCTTCCCTGACTTTAACAATGACAGGTAGGACAGACTGATTGATACATACCTCCTTGGTTCGTTGCTGGCCCATTGGAATGAGGACTCCACTTACTTGAATTTTGCCTAAATTTATTGGGACAATTAGCTCGCTTATACCCGATTCCTCCGCAGGCGTAGCAACTGATCATTTTTTGAGTATGAAAGACCTCTTTGACCTGCCTCGTCTTTACTTCCCCCGATGATTTACCCTTAACCTGTTCAAATAATAAAGCATATTCACACGCCAAATCAAAACTTTGCGGTCTTTTCAATGAAAGAAACTCGCTCAATTCCTGGCTTACTCCAGAGAGAAATATACCTAAGAGCCTTAAATCAGCTTCTTCTGTGAGGACTTTGTCCCTCTCAACCTCCCCAGTTAGCTCAAAAGTCTGGCTATTTACAAATTGAAGTCTGTCAATGAAATCAGGTAAACTTTCGCCTGCTTTCCATTTCATATTCCTTAATTTTTCCCTATAGAATCTTGCACTAACCCTTGGTTCAAATCTTTTAATTAACTCTTCTTTCAATCCCTCAAAACTAATTGCACCCCTGCAATTTTCACTTTACATTACATGTCGGTAAGCTGCCCCTTCCAAGCGATTTTTCAAACTTTTCAATTTAACCTCTGAAGGTAATGAAATTAGGTCAAATACATTTTCTAATTTAGAAAAAAATAATTTTACTTCCTCCCCTTCAGCCCCGCTGAAGCTAACCCCATGGGACAACAGATTGGTGGCCATTTGAAGGTTTTTCGCGTCATAATTTGCTAGGTTCGTCTGAGTAGCTAGATTATGCATTTTTGCATCTAAATCTTCGATAGCTTCTTGGACCAAAGTGGTAGCTTGTCTAGCAGTTCTAGTTTCCGGCATAATGTATAAGAGAGCTCAACTCACCTTACTTTAAATGCTGCTGTAGAACCCGCTCCGCCGTAGAAAAAATCGTTCCGCAGGTGCGCGTAGCTCCTCCGCCGAAGGCCGCACTGACGGCACTGGTGACGACCGGATCTGCTGATGACTGGCCGGCCTCTCGTGTACGCTGCTAGCCGCTTGGTGCTGCTACTGTCGTGGCGATGACCAGCGATGAACCTGTACAGCCGCTCCGCGGTTGTCTGCCGCTGAATAATTTGTTTAATGCGATGTTTAATGCCTTCCCCCAGCTAGCCAGAACCCGCTTTAGTCAGAGCTTATTTTACCTTCCCGGCCTTTATTAATACCACTGATTATTCTTTGCCCTCGGCTTCCAATATGTCTTTTCTTCTTCAAGGACCAGTGGTTGTATCTCACTTGCTGACACCAGTGTAGCGCCTGCCATGTGGCCGAGGGGTGTGGACCAAATACAGATCTAGTAGCCACAGTCACAGATGCTGCCAGGATTAACGAGTGGTAGGCCGGAGGTAATGCTAGATTACTTGTTGCGGTTGTCGACGTATGGCAGCTCCGCGTTCCAGTCTTCCGGGTACAAGCTGCTATAGGTTAGGGTTGAGCTCTGACTATTCTAACTGTACACCAGCGGGTTGTATAATTAGAAGACAACCAGTAGTTTATTGCCACTATGCTGTGCCAAGTACAGCTTTGGTTGCGTCAAGCAGAGTCCACGCAGCAGTTACTAAAATAATGGCGAGTTGACTTACAGGCAATTGCGATGGCTGGCTGGCTTCGGGGGCGGCGGAGTGTGGCGCGGACCGGCGCAGAGACGGCGCATAGTGGTGTTGAACTTGTTGCCCCCAAGGCCCCAAAACCCGGGGTTTATATAGTGGATCATCGCGTGTCGTCACTCGCGATTTTTCCAGAACATTCGCCTCGGGCAATGTCCCAGCCGTCGCCAAGTATATCACAGAATCGCTGACGCCGGTCAATGACCAGCGGCTCGGCTGATCGACAGCGACCGCTCGCCTCGGGCGCGCCTTAATTCTTTATTCCAATTTACCATAAATGTACTATTCCAAAATGCCCTCTACATTGGAGTGAAACTGAGTAGAGAGAAGTGGGGTGGAGAGGTCGCCATATTGGTTGGCTGTAGAAACACGGGAAATAGGCACATAAACCTCAAGGGAATCATGCAACCACCATAGCACTGCAGTTTGATGATGGATTATTATGTTACTCGATGAGACAGATCAAAAATGAAGAATAAATTTTTTGATATCCTGCTTATTTCTCGAGATATATTGTCTCAAAAGTGAGGTGTTTTGGGTTGAAATTCAGAAGAAAAATTTCCCCAAAGTCAAATTTGATGATAGATTCTCATGTAACATAACGAGACAAATTGAAAATAAAGAATAAAAATGTTTGATATCTCGCTTAGTTCGCGAGATATACTGTCTCCAAATTGAGGTGGTTAGGTTGGGATGCAGACTGGACCAAAACATAATTTTGCTTCACATGCAGATTGGGTGTTTTATTTTTAACTAATTCTTGTGGTTAGGTTGAAATATGAACTGGACCAGAATAAAAACATCACCAAGGCATAAGGAACTATACCTGTAACTAATTTTTGATAGTTGATATCTTGAGAACCACGGGATATATAAAAAAAATTTACCATTGATTTTCAATTAGTCTCATTGATTTACATGAAAATCAGTCTTCGAATAGCATCACCAATGATAGTGCTGCCCACCTCAACACACAAAATTCAATTTAAACTACATTTCTAGCTACAACAACATTGAAAATATCAGGATTCCTAGTTCACATAGCATAAATTATCACAACTAATTTCAACATATACCTTCAGTATAAACTGCTATTCAACTAACGCACAAGCAATAATAAATGATCACAATTAATTTCATCGTACACTT
The DNA here is from genome assembly GCA_031002005.1 of Vandiemenella viatica. Lineage (NCBI taxonomy): Eukaryota > Metazoa > Arthropoda > Insecta > Orthoptera > Morabidae > Vandiemenella > Vandiemenella viatica. The sequence continues at coordinate 244,509,228 of JARYHS010013630.1, forward strand.
TCAGTGTAAACTGAAACTGGACTAAAGCATGCGGGATACCATATTCACTGTGTCGCGATGTAAACTTGGCCCACTTAAATTAGAAGTTCAGCACTTGCCTACAATAAGGCTAGCTTTTCAGGTGCAAAGTAGTAACATATGCTGATTGTCTACACTACACCAACAAACATTTGATAATGACATCATCCTACTGAGAGCAATGAATAAATTTATAGTGATAGTCCCTAATGTTGCAGTTACCTACCAGACACTTCAAGAACAATAATTACAATGTGACTTATTTATGAAACGTTATTCCAGGTTGTTTCCTATCTTGTCTGTTTGTGCAACCATATGCAACGCAACTTGGCATTTAAGAAAACTTTGGAATATTATAAAATGAAATATTCTCAGCAGCAGACACAGTGCAAACAGCCCAACGTTTTGGGGTTATTTCTATTGCCACCACACATGCACAGTAGGAGACTAGTTTTTATATGAGGTTACACAGATTTAGCGTTATTTCATCTCCACTATCTTCCTTGGTCCATGAACCAGAAATGGTAGATTAAAAAAGGGAATCACCGTGGTAGGAGAAGGGGTAAGGAAGGTTACTAGTTTTTTTTTTATATATCCAGTAAGAGGTAAGTGAAAGAGTGAATTTTTTAAAGAAATGTCTGTAACCTTATTGGGGGCAAGGATTTTCTGCAGTGAACTGAGGAAATAATTTATTAAGCATATTAATTTGCTGTTACCATATAAGATATTGAAATCTAAACAGTGAATATGAAAAAACCACAAATGAATGAAATTGCTCAGAAGCAGAAAGAATGAAAAGTGATAGGAGGACCCTGCCAGGAGAGTCATTGCAAAGGCATTGCTTGAATGTTATCGAGGAGCAAATAAACATAAATATTTGGATTGGAGAACAATCAATGCTTATCAAAGTTAAAAGCTGCAGTGTTGTATAAATGTGAATAAAAGCATGAATGTTATGGAGGAGCAAATGAACATAAACATTTGGATTGGAGAGCAACCATTGCTTACCACAGTTAAAAGCTGCAGTGATGTTTTAATGTGAATAAACACGTACATACAGCTCGTGTTGAAATTTTTGGATTTATTTACCTCCATCAACAGTAGAGTGATGTAACTACATGATAATGGCTGACATCTATCTGGAGGTGCAGGTGATTGGCTCATGGCAGGGGACTCGTGGTGAAGAAGCATGTAACAGTAGTTGAAAACTATGCCCAAATGCCAGTGACAGGTTTTTAGCTGATTCGATATGTCGTAGGCAGGATGAGCATTCTGATATCTCAGGAGTAAAGGCACTCAGGTTAAAAAAAGCAGCATCCTAGTATGTATCTTTTTTTTATGGGCTGTGCTTTATCATGAGAAACAACAGGAGTCAGATTATTCAGATTCCACCTTAAACTGTATATCCTGTCACTGATAAAGAAGGAATGCATGAGAAATTAAAACTCTAATCACCAGGTTTTGAGGCAGCCTTGTTAAATTCACAGGAGTGACAGTGAAAAAGTTTAATTCTATAGGTGCTTGCTTACCAACAATGCATGCAAGGAAGATAAATGGTCAAATGTAGGACTACTTCTGGTTGTATTGATGCACCACAGACATTAAATGTATTTATCTTGATTCAGGAATTTTCAAACATATGCTGTTCCCATAAGTTAGTTCCGTAAGTAGAGATGCAAAATTTAAAAGTAGGTGGAAAGCATCAAAATGATTCAGAATTGCATTTGGACCCATGACCAGAAGTGTTACCACTTGTCGCTAGGTGGTGTTTGCATGAGAGTGTTGGTATGGTAACCTGGTAACCGGCTGGCTGGCCACCACATTCTCCTGATTTATGCAGTCTTAATTTCTTTTTTGGGGGGCTCTTAATACTGTTGAATATGAAATGCCTGTCAATTCTGAAATGGACCTTGTGGCAAGAATCTTCTGCTCTGCTGCTGATATCCAAAAAAAGTGTAGGTTTTACTTACAATGGATCGGCTGTGTAATGCATACATCAAAAATATTTGTGGAAACTTCAAATATCTGCTGTAATGTTATGAAATGGATTTTTTGTAACACTGCTACCATAATGTTTCCAATCATCAGTTCCTATGCAGATATGAAGTGTTTTTATGTTCTCAAAGTCTGTTCCCCATGCATAGAAAACCCTATAATAAAACTAGACTCGGGCAATTGTCACTGGAGCATTAGCTCAATCACAATCACAATTAAAATTAATAATAATGATAATAATTAATCCAAATGTTTAATGTAATAGCACCTTTGTTTCGTAGCAATCTATATACAAGGGGATACCCAAAAAAATTGGAATTATTTTTAAGAGCTATATATTTTCAATTTTGTTTTTACAATCAAGCCTAACCCCTAAAAAATAATCTTCATTACAACTAAATAACAAAAGAAAGGGAAATTAACCCACCACATACCAAAGTGGACGGATGCGATGAGAGGGAACACTAATGCTGACAAACAACTACACAATATTTCGGCACAAGGCAGATGCCGAAATATTGTGTAGTTGTTTGTCAGCATTAGTATTCCCTCTCATCGCATCCGTCCACTTTGGTATGTGGTGGGTTAATTTCCCTTTCTTTTCTTATTTATATCGCCTAGAAGCCGCTTGCTTTTTCCTTAGTTGCATCATTACAACTAATACATTTGTAGCACCGGTGCTTCCACTGTTCAAAACCTTTTCTGTAGTCATCTTCAGAAATGGCTGACAGCTGCCCCCCCCCCTTTTTTGGACACTTGAATGTTGTCAAATTGGTGTCCTTTCATGCCCCTTTTCATGCTTGCAAATAAGAAAAAGTCGCACGGAGCCAGGTCAGGCGAGTAAGGTGCGTGGAACCATACCATTTTTAGCTGAAAACTGCCTAATAGAGACAGTTGTGTGCGCAGGTGAATTATAGTGGTGAAGAACCAGTCTCCTGTGTACCACAAAACTGATCTTTTTTGACAAAAACTTTTGTGTAATCTTCTTAAAACTTCCAAACAAAAGGTTTGATTGACAGTCTGATGAGAGAGAACAAACTCTGAATGAACTACACCCTTGGCATCAAAAAAGCAAATGAGCATTGGTTTGATGTTTGATTTGACTAGATAATTTTTTTTTGGATGGGGTGACAATGATGTCTTCCATTGGCTTGACTGTAGCACCATAACTCAACCTTCGACAGAAAATCTGGATCAATTTCAATATTGTTTACCTTAAGTTGAATACGATCAGTTGTCTCTGGTTGTGGAAACGTGTTGTTTATGCCTTTTGGATGTTCTGTTCGGGTTAGATGGCATAATGTTTGAGTGAGATTTTGTGTTTCCTTTAGCCTAGAAAGATGAAGATTGTTTTCAAAATTTTGGCAGCTATGATCTAAAGCTGGCATATCTTGGTTTTGCATTTGCTCAGTTTTCTGAGCTGCCACTAATTTTGCAGTAGCTGGATGCCATTTGAACTGGTCCTCCTCATCCAAGCCCAGCTTGAGGCCTAGGAGAAAAATCGCAGATGGTGGAAATAATCTCCGAATATTGAAGGATAGGTTCATCTGTCTGTGTGTCTACACTATTTGCGGTTCCTTTCCCTTCTTGCAATATTTTCTCCCTGTATTTTGCAGCCTTCGCTTTGATCCGCCTTGTAGCAATTTTGTTCGCTTTGTGGCAGTTCAAGATATGATTTAAGATATTTTTGATTGTTTAGGTTTGCAGGTTCAATTTTCTGCTAAGTCAATTCACAGGTCACTTTTAAGTTAACATCTGATTTATTTACCAAGCACATACATCTATCCCAACCACCACCACTAATTATACTTGCTTGTTCATCTTGACCGTGGATAAGGCTATACAGTACTTCCTGCGATTGCTAGTTCTGACCATGCTTCTGTCTATTGATTCTACACAGTGTCACCACTTCTCAATACTACTAGCTTGTCATTCGTCATGAAGCACTTCTCTAAAGTGATCAGCGGATAACATTTTAATACTTTAGATCCAGTATACAATTAAACAGTGTGCTCTGTGACCTTGACCCGACTCTTGCGGCAGCCAGCTACAGACCGACTTTCTCGGTGCCTAGCCTCCGACTGACTCAACAATTATTTTTTTGCCCCACGCCTCCGCTCACAACAATGCTACGTGGCGACTTCAGCTTTACAAATACTATACCTGGCTTAATACTGTCTCGCCACAACCCCCATGGGTTTATTTTTTTCTGCTTAGAAATATCAGTTTACAATAGCAAAAAATAACTCAACTTCTTAGAGACAGTTTAATCTACCCATGACTTCTTATTCATACAAAACCATTACTTTAAAGTGGTGGTGAAGGGCTATTCATTATAGCTTCCATTACATCACAATGTCAAAAATAACATTAACTTGTCCTTAATTACTACACAAGTGTCATCTCAAAATAATGTCAAAAAATACACAATCTCACTTGCTATGTCCAAATTGACCCCAAAATTCAACGTTCTGTCATGGTGCCACAATGCTAAACAGTAACATAATGATAAAAAAGTTAGCGCCATCGTTAACAAAATTGTTGTTAACACAATTAGTCCATATATACTCCTTTCATTCTTAGAAAAAACATATTTACAATATAGCAAACTCAAAAAAATAAACCACGAGTGGTTTAATACTGCGAGCTATAACTCCCCTTAAAAAAATTTCGTGGAAGGTAAAATGCACAGATTCTTATGGGATTCCCAAACTTATCTCCTTAGTCTGAATTAAATTAGATAAATTTTGTAATAACTGTGTTGTGGCATATTTGCCAAGTTAAACATACAAAGACACAATACTTTGTGGCTATACTGCCTCCATGACTCCCATCTGAAAAACATCTTTTACATGCTTTATATTAGCTTGACCTATATGAATGAATGTAATGGAATTTTAGAACCCCATTTTCACCCACTTCCAGGTCTCCGAACTGTTTGAAATTTTGCACACACACATTAAGATCCGGTGACAATACAATAATTTCATAGCAACGTCCTGCTATTCTCGTTACTTTTACAGTAACAACAGAAAAATGGTTGAATGTTGTGGAATTTTAAAATTTAATTTTAACCCAATTCCAGATGTCTGAATTGTTTGCAATTTTGCTCATGTATTTCGCACACATTTTAAGAATCATTGACAATACAGTAGTCTCTTAGCAACTTTCTGCTATTCTCGTTACTTTGATGGTAACAGTAGAAAAATGATTGCATGTAATGGAATCTTTCATTTCAGTGTTCACCCACTTCCTGACATCCGAATCCTTTAAAATTTTGCACACTAATTAAGAACCGATAAAAATTCAATAATTTCACTCTCACCACGTTGTCGGTAACAACTTAAAAGTGGTTGAATGTAATGGAAAATTCAATTCAATTTTCACCGACTTCAGAAATTCTGAATTGTCTGAAATTTTGTTCACGTATTAAGAACCGATGACAATTCAATAATTTTATGTGTGAGTAATCTCATTACTTTGACAGTAAGAACATTTAAGTGATTTAACTGTCTTATGACAGATGTGGTTCATTGTCACTGCACTTTCTGGCTCAGTTGGTTAAGGCGCGCGACTGGCGAACAGACATTCCCTGCTCGAATCCCGGTTTTGGTTGGAACTTTTACAGATATTATAAGTAGCAAAGATTAGGATATCTCACAGTTCGGATTTCACCTTAAACTGCAGGTACCCTATACCTGATGGGATTGCTGAGTTAGGCAAATGCAGCCGCGACATTAGTGCACAAGCGTGGCATTTTGAGAAACCTTCATCATTTGGCAGCCGGACCCTTTGGAGATTTCCTGGCCAATATCGCCACATGCATTTAATTTAATTACCAACTTCCAGGCCTCTTAATTTTTCGAAATTTTGCACATGTATTAAGGCCGTTTAGCAATACAATAATTCCACAGCTGTGACCTGGTATTCTACTAACTTTGAAAATGACAACAGAAAAATGGTTTTGTTGTGCAACATTTTTGCACATGGGCAGTTGATGATACTTTGATACAAGCTGCTGCGATAATGTCTGCAGTCGTTTAATATGATTTTAAATAGTGAGTATTCGAAACATTGTTTTCAGTTACTTCGTACTATTATTGAGAGTAGTCTTCCACATTTACCCTGCTCTTGGACCTTTGGTGGGGTTGACCATTTAATTGTACGTCACTCGTGGGAATATTAATTAAAACTGAAACTACAACACAAAAAAAGAGATTGGTAAAGAAAAGCCAACACTAAGAAACATACTTTTGAAACAATCTGAACTAAAAAGTTAAAAATAAAATTGTAGTTTAAAAACCTAAAAAACACGCTTTCGTAGTAATGTGAACTAAAAGGTTAAAAATAATCTTTAAATACAGGGTGGTCCCGAATTCATGGTACAAACTTTAATGGTAGGTTCAGGACATTGTAACAATGATTTATTGTATAGGAATGTATGGTCGCAAGTGACGCGGTGTGGCGTAAACGGGAAATAACAGCCGAAAGGAAAAACAAAACTTTTATTGAAACCGTTGTTTACAAGTGTCATGTTTACATTAAGTGTTCAAAATTGCGTCCACCAGTAACGATACATTCTTGACAGCGTCGGTGGAGCGATTGGCGTGCACGTATAAAAATGCCTGGTACTTCATGCACACCTGCAGCAGCTACTGATTTGCGAGCAATGAGATCCTCATCTGAGTCAACTGGAATCTCATAAACAAGATGCTTTAGATGTCCCCATAAAAAGTAATCGATGCTTGATGAATCAGGAGATCGGGGTGGCCAAGGTACTGGTCCACCACACCCAATCCATCGAGCCCCAAACGTGGCAGTCAGGTATTTCCCCTGTTTGCACCTCACCGCGTCACTTGTGACCATACATTCCTATACAATAAATCATTGTTACAATGTCCTGTACCTACCATTAAAGTTTGTACCATGAATTTGGGACCATCCTGTATAAAGATTTTGTTTCCCAGCGATAGGACGTCTCACAACTCAGGATAAACTAATTTTTTGAATAAGCTTAAAGAATAAAGTCGCTGATTACCAAATTAAATTTAATGTAAAAAAAGTGTATGGTGCTCTCTATATAACTTTTGACAGTGACTATCTTTACAAATAGCCAGCGACAAAAAATATAAGACGACTGATACAGCACCCCACACTTTTTTACATTGAAGTTAATTTTGTAAACGGTGACTTTATTCTTTAAGCTTATTCAAAAAATTAATTTATCCTGAATTGTGGGATGTCCTCTTTTTTTTTTTTTAGCTCTGCAGTCCAAAATTTTTTTCACAAAACCTCATGTGAGATTTCCGTAGACCCCCCCCCCCTTGGTGAGATTTTGCTGGACCCCCCTCCCCATTTCACCTCACGTAATTTATGGATGCCCCCTTACCCTAAAAGTTTAGAAGTCACTTTTATAAATAAATGAGTCAGGACCAAGATTTTCTGAAATGATTTGAATCCTATCTGATTCAAAATGAATGCCCAGCTGGAAATTGCCAAGCCTGGTATCCTGCAAAGGAAGACTTTCTTCCTGGACCAAAACAGTGTTATTCTCTGGGGGATAAAGAGCAACTATCTCTTCATTATGTGAAACCTAAACAGTGTTATCCTCTAAGGGACACACAGCAACTACCTCTTCATTATGTGGAACCAAAACACTGTTATCCTCTGAGGGACAAACAGCAGCTAGCTTTTTATTATGCAAAATATTGCCATTGTCATTTACAAAATGGCATGGTTGGGGAATCAACATCTCATTTACTGACAAGGTTGCATCCTGTATCAGAACAACTTCATGATTAACTGTTCCACTATTATCAGCTGTTTGCTGAGGAACTGTAGAACTTGTAATAGGCGCTAAAACTGGAGTATTATCATCTGGTTGTGCATCTAGTAATGCAGCAAGGTCAGAAAGATGTGTAATATCACTCTGTGTCTGAATCTGTTGTGGAAATTCCTCCAGTGAGGGAAGTTTCCTTATGAGATTCCCTTAATTCATTTGTATTCTGCTCATTTAAATCGTGTGTAGTAAATTTTTTTAACATCTTTGCATCATTCCCCACCTGCTCCTTAAGGGTGGAGACAGTGTGATTGATCTCCTCAATGTCAGTATTAAATGCAACCTGTGTGTTTACTGCCAGGGAATACTGCTGAAATGTCTCTTTGAGTTTTTTTTATTTTTTTTTATCAAAAACATCAAGTACATCACATGCTTGGTTAGCTTACTCAAGTGATTGTAATTTTGTGTCAAAAACCTCAAACTGTTTTGTCTGTGCCTCAACAGATCGACAAATTCGAATTTCCGGTCAAGTGTTTGCTGTGTTTGTTTGGCTTGTTCAAGTGTTTCTTTCCTAGCTGACCCGAATTTTTTATTGAATACTTCAGATTCCTTAGCCTGTTTCCCAATTTTGTATTGACTTTTTTATTCTGTTCCTCTTGTACTTCATGAGTTTCTTTTAACAACTGTAAGATTTGGGATAGCTGAGTGGACTCTGCAGGTGATGGTTGCACTTTGTGTACATAATTTGTGTCAAAACCGACGACGTCATCATCAGAAGATGACCTAGTCAAGAGCTCTAATTGATCGCAAGACACCAACTGTCTTGGAGTACTATCCATTAAGTATTTCGTGTAGTGAGAGGTGTCAGACTAGTATTTAATTCTAGTGACGTGTCCTCCCCCTGTGAAAAATTATTTTCTACCTCTTCAATAGCAGCTATGCTTGTGCTCGCAGACTAATGAAAGGAAGCATTACCGCCTTCCATATTTAAATGTGTTTTCTGTGCAACAGGTTGAGATGTAAATGGGACCTCACGTACAAACTAAAACTACAAAAATCGAAATTACTCACAAATTATCCCGTAATCAGTCTTCTGGAAACTAAAACCACTGCAGGATATCATTCAAATCAACTGAAACTATGGTTCCAAATTTGTGTGCTTACACTCTCACAAAAAGGGATAAACTGATGAGAAAAGAAAAATAATAAACTGTTGCTGCTGCTAATAGTTCTTGCAAGAGGAATAAATGAACAGGACAAACAAAAACATTCAAATGACAACGTTGTTTGCTGGAGCAATGTCAATATTAATCGTTGAAGTCTAAGATCAACGCTTGCTATGTCAACAAATGAATAACATCTTTGCGCTAAAGAATGCTGAAAGTCAAAGATCAGAGCATGCAATGTCAACACATGGAGGAAGGAAACATATGAAGACGACGTAAGAAACCTTCACCACGCATTGAAGTGAAGCAGGGCGGAGGAGGAGTGGGGGGGCATGGCCGGAGTGGAGGGGGCATGGCCGCTTCCATACAGACACGGGGAATATGTACAAAAACCTCAAGGGGACTCTAGGATAAAGGTGACGCCGCAATCTGGTGATGGATTATTATGTAACTCGATATGACAAATAAAAAATGAAGAATACATTTTTTTGATATCCTGCTTAGTTTTCGAGATATTCTGTCTCAAATGTGAAATGGTTTTGGTTGAAATTCAGAAGAAAAAATTGGTCAAAGTCAATTTTGATGATGGATTCTTATTTAAAAAGATGAGACAAATGAAAAATAAAGAATAAAAATTTTCGATATCTCACCTAGTTCTAGAGATATACTGTATCAAAAGTGAGGTTTCTTGAGTTGAAATGGAGAAGAAAAATTTCGCAAAAGTCAAATTTAATGATCAATTCTTATTTAACATGACGAGACAAATCGGAAATAAAGATTAAATTTTTTCGATATCTTGCTTAGTTTTCGGGATATACTGGGAACATCGCAATTGTTTGGAAGCGCCAAATCGCCGCTGCCGGTACTGCGCATGCGCGAGCCTGCTTCACCAATTTAACGTCACTTCTCCTCCATATATTTCCTTCCTCCATGTGTCAACAAATGAATAACATCTTTGCACCAAAGAATATAGAAAGTCAATGATCGATATCTGCACGGAAAACCATTGAACCCATATCCTTGCACCAAAGTACTCTTTCTTTATGCTTAATATGTTTTACCGTCGCACTCGTACAAGAAAATTATGGCGCCTGCTCTGTATTTCGGAATGTAGCAGCCACCAACTACACAAATCAAAAATTTCCGGTTGACCTTTCGTTTGCCAAAGACTGAAATTCGCTAATATTTCTTATTACAATATCGCGACAAGCCATATAGTCAGAATAAAGTTACTGATTAAGTGTACGTGTAGTTGATAATATCACGTAACAATGTGATGCTTCGACATCCTTAAAGTGATCAATTTCTACTTGGAAAATTACAATTTTAACATTTATGCAATTTGAAATTCCTTATATATGGCAATACTATACCAGAAAAATCAAATACTGCGGTTGTAACTGCTGTTAGCAAACATTCGGCAAACACGTGGTTGCCCACACTTACAATTAACGACAATATCTTATTATTGGCCAACAAAAAAAAAACTAAATTCTTTCTCTAAAGTTGTACAAAATCTATGCACCACTTAATGAACTCCCAATTTCGTTTAAAAATGCTCTGATCACTGTGAAAACTGCATACGTTTTGTGGCTTCAATATAGCACTACAACTTCGCGTAGCGTATGCTATTCTGAGAAGGAAAAAAAAACCGCTCACACACACACACACACACACACACACACAACACTTATTGCAACTGAGTTGTGCACTTATCTGTAGTTGAACGTTGTGGAGACATCCGTTCTGCGATGCAGACTGCAAAACTGATGTCGGTGTGCCGCTACTCATCTCGAGTGTGTCATAGGCAGCCCGTAATTCCGCGTGGTGAAACTGCTTAGCGGTGAACTGTCCCAGCCGCGTGAAGTCTTGCATTTCAGGAAACAGTGTCTCAGAAAGCAGCATGAAAATCTGTCTAATGTACTATGGTAGTGACCAGCGTGTTCTCCCATACACACTGTCGTCGGTCGGTGGTCGGACACAGCTTCGACCAAGTCGAAAATGTGGTTTTCGCAAAGATGAGATAAAAAATCCGTTTTCTCAGGTCTCTACACAGAAGCCATGTAGCGATTTTGTCAGCTGTGTGCCATGTCCAAAATTACACCAAAATTCATCGTCCTGTCACGATCGCCATGTAGCAATTTCGTTCGCTGTGTGGCAGTTCAAGATATGATTTAAGATATGTTTGATTGTTTAGGTTTGCAGGTTTGATTTTCTACTAAGTCAATTCACAGGTCGCTTTTCAGTTAACATCTTATTTATTTACATACATCTATCCAAACCACCCCCACTAATTATACTTGTTCATCTTGACTGTGGATAAGACTATACAGTACTTCATTTCCTTCGATTGCAAGTTCTGGCCACACTTCTATCTATTGATTCTATCTATACACTATGTCACCACTTCTCACTACTACTAGATTGTCATTTGTCACGAAGCATTTCCCTAACGTGATCAGCGGATAACATTTTAATACTTTTAGATCCAGCATACAATTATACAGGGCGCACTGCGACCTTGACCCGACACCTGCAGCATCCAGCTACAGACCGACTCTCGCGGCGGCTAGCCTCAAACAGACTCAACAATTACATTTTTGCCTCGCGCGCGCCTCCGCTCACAACAATGCTTCGTGGCGACTTCAGCTTTACAAATAATATACCTGGCTTAATACTATCTTGCCACAGCCTCTTCGTGTGTTTCCTGTTTTATTTCTTTCTTTTTCTTACTGTTTCTTCTATTATGTTGGTATTAATGTTCAATCTTTGTATTGTTCATCCATCTGTTTGGAGTTTCTTCTACTATCCATTATCTGTTCTATTTATCAATCTTTGAAGAAACAGTTGGTATGTCAGACATTCATTACCAGATTTTTTGCATGATTTTACCCATTTCCTAACAGCTTACTGTGAGGACTTGCTACAGCCTTATTTCTTGTGGGTGGCTTCTTCATAATGTTTGCAAGCAGCCAATGTTTGGGTACAATGTGAGTGCTCAGAATCACATGATGTGGAATAACAAATAGCAGATGGGGAACACAGCAAACAGTCATCTGCTCTCACTATGTTTCTCAGCTGCAGAATACGCAGTATCAATACGGCGAAACTCTTCCCATGTGAAGAAGGTAAATGTAGCCCTAAGTAAGACTTGTCGCATCATAATAGGCTGTCTCTGCTCTGTTTCCATAAACCAAATCTCTTTGTTAGCAGGCATAGCCACTAGACAATAGGACAGCTGCAGAAACTGAAACGTGAAAACAAGAGGCTTAAATCAGGAAGAAGCTTCTTGAACACAACACCTACTACATCACCTAAAAAATGCTTAGCAGAACTTTAGCAAAATATGGTCCAGGAATAATTTGCAAAAATCGAATCGAGAAACATGCAGCAGACTTTAAACTTCCGTACTTAATCTGGAAAGCCATAAATAGACTGAGGACCAGTATTTCTCAATGCAAATAAAATATGAAAAAATGGGATTGTATCCAAGAGGATGAGCTCTGTGAATGTGGGGAAATGCAGGATCCACAATACCTGCCAATCTGCAGCAACCTAGATGAGCCTTGTACATTTGACAAACTGTTCACAGCAAATGACAGCACCATCCAGGCTGCTGTTTACAGGGGCTCTTTCTGAATATAACTAGCTGCCATTCCTGGCTATGTGATGGAGTTGTACGATTTGTTTGTGTAATTGCCTTGAAATGTTGTTTTATTGTGTGTCTATTTTTTCCCTTAAATTATTAAAGTGGTGTCTTGGACATGATAAATAAATAAATAAATCTTACATTTTGTTATGTATTCCTTGAAACCTCTATCTCTAATTTGACACTACCATTATTGATGAATATAGTGAACTGTAGTTATTCATGCTAACCAGTATGAATAATCCTTCATCAACTCAACCTCTGTGGTGCCCTTGTGAAAATTCTCTTAGCCTCCTTCCGGTACCAAGATTCTACCCATACAATTATGTATCTTGTGCTTCTTTAGTCAGTTAGAAAATTTGATTTTTTTGTTTCCTAGTTTTATACCCACAGCTTATCAGTAGCTGTCAGAAAACTGGCTTTGATAAATTTTTGTCATTTCAGTTTACCTTCCTTGTTTTAATATACCCTTTTACTGTGTCATGAGCTTCATCTACTCCTTTGGTATTTCTGTCATATATCTGTGATCAGTTCTGTAATAATTTGTTTCAATCCTGTCACCAGAAAAACGTATTATACTGAACCTATCACAACCGTAAGTGGGTTCCCTTACAGTTTTAGCTGGCTACTCAGAAAGTACCACTTTTTAAATATGAGGGACATGCCTAGTGTAACTCAATCTACCATTGTGTTCCACAGGCACAAACCTAGTGTCTTTTCCGACACCACAGATTTATTCACCTCAAATACATCCGTATCAAACTTTCCTCCACTACCCTCCTCCCACCATCGCTTTGGTAACACGTCAAAGAATTGCCTTATCATTCCTAAAGTGTCTGATATCTTCGTTCTGTTCACCCTTCTTGTTATACGACCTGTTGCAAGCTTCCACTATCTTTATTTTCCACCTCGCCCTAATAAACTGGTTTCTTTGTAATCTGAAATCTTTTTATCCATACAACAAAGGAGACAATATTATTGGAGAGCTTAAGAATGTCTCTTTACTCTAGTCACTTGATTTTTCTCAGTGGAACCATTTCTTGGACCCCTGCTGACCAATAGTGTTTAATCTTTAAGATGAAAGCCTCCATTTATAGAAATAATTTTACCAACTAATTCAAGAAGAACACTAATAAATGGCTCTTTTGATACCTCTAAGAAAAAACTTAAGATTGAAATGTGTTCTGTAGTCTTGCTTGTAGCATAGTCATCTAAGATTTTTTTTTTTTTTTTTGTTTACTCCCCCTGTTTTTAGTTCACAGTTCAAACTTCATACTACAAACAACTTTTTCTCTCTCTTTTTTGTGAAAATTGATTCCATTTAGCTTTAAACTTGCATTAAGAATTTCAAAATTAGTTATGCCATCATTATTGTTTAAATACAACCATTCAATTTTTTTTTTTTTTATTTTATTTAATGGCATTCGGCTACTGGGCCATACAGCCAGCTCAATGTGATTTGTAGCTATCAAGTGTTGACACAAGGACACTACAACACGGACAAGACATTCACAGACACAACACTAAACACCCATGCCCTCGGCCGGACTCGAACCGGCGACCTTCGGTACCCGGAGCTAGCACTCTAGCCCCTACGCTACCGAGGCTGGTGCCATTCAAATTTTAATATACTGTTTGCACATTTGTGTGTAATGTTTTATAATAGGTAACAAAGTTGACACTTAAGCCATTACTAATGAAATAATGCTAAAAAAAAAATACACACTTAATAAATTCCCAATAAATCTGTATTTTAGGTATCTTTATGTAAATGTACCTGTTCACTGTGTTTACAAAACACTGCAAAATTTTTGAAAACTATAAGTTTAAACTATTTATGACAGTTTAAACCAAACCATATGCTTCATTTTAAATGTCATTAGTATGGGCAAGTCCCCCCCCCCCTTTTTTCTTTGAACATTGGTAAGTGATGGGCTTACTTGGTCCCTGTAATATTTCTTCCTGTTCCAATGTTTCTGACAACTTCTAGCAACAATGAAGTGGTAAGAAATGCTGTGAGGTGATATTTATATGAATAGGAAAGCTAAATTATACCCAGCAAAAACGATCATGACTGTCATGGCATCTTGAATGACGTCACACCACCCGAACCAAAACAAAGCAGTCATGTATGTATATAGCAGGTGTCAAATGTTCTTTGATTAAAAATGAATTCCTTATTTTATAAGTACTGTGTACTGCCCCAGCGCAAAGCACAACAATAAAAATGCAAAACAAGTTATTTATATATGTTCCAAACAATGAACAGATACCGGAAAAGTGGTTTAAACTTGCAAGGAGAGAGGATACTAATAGTTTATCGGCAGATTCAAAAATCTATTTTTGTGAAGATCATTTTGACGTAAGTGTTTGTTCACAATATATTTGTAAATCTAAAGCAAAACTGGTGAATTTTGTAGAATCACTATTTTTAAAGTACTGACAACATAATAAGGTATGAGCTGAGGTTTTTTTGGTTTTATGATTTGTAATCTTTCTTTAGTGTTACCTTTAATATGTATAATAAACACTGGCAGCACTATCATTACCTCGGTGCCACAATCTGATAATAGATTCTTATGCAGCTTGAAAATAAAGAATATATTTTTTTTAGCATCTCTCATGGTTCTCAAGATATCATAACTGAAAGGTGATGTTAGGCTGATAGGAAGCTTAGAGCAGAATGGAAATTGGCAGTGCCATAGCTTTAAAATTTGCCACACCTGTTTTTGAGAATATACTTTTATAGAAAAGGTGTACGTAAAAGCAAAAAGAAACATACCTTAGATGGGATGCAACTGAAAAGTTACGATATGGACATGGCACAGAAATAATAGTACCTAACAACAACCATATCCAATGACATTATTCACGCCAAAGATAGTAATGATGCGAAGATCGAAATCTTTTGTTATTTCGCTTATTTCTTCCTTCTGGCTTAGTTATTTAGCACTTGCTTGTACTTCACAAATGTAACCTCATACCAGTATCAATTAATTTACAAAACTTATTTCTAAGCAATAGGTTATTGTTTACAAAACTGAAATAATAGTATTTAAGCTTATAATGTATAATTGACACTTGTGTATACTTACATCAAAGTTATAACATTGCAGAATTCCAATGAGCAAAAGTCAATGTTTGGCGTGAAAAATCTGCCAAGTGTTACGGCGTTAATTTTGGGCAAATTGCTACTGTTCGTTCTGCTAAATCCAGGTTACATAGCAAATTAAACTTGTCTTTCAGCATATAACTTAGAAACAACTGTATTAACATAACAAAAGTTCCTGCAAACGAATAATTTACTAAGTAACCTGTTCTGTTCCGCAAGAATGTCAACGCCAACTTTGGCATTTCGGGTGGTGTGACGTAATGCTTTCTCATTGGCATTCGCGGTCACATGACTCAATGCCTGATTTTGCCGAATTTATTTTCTAAAAATAATAATAACCTTTATCTTTTATAATAAAGATTATTATTATTTTTTTTTTTTTTGCTATCTCCTTAGGATGATTATCATTAAAAACTGGTATGCGTCTGATTTATTCTTAGTGGACACAAGCTTGTTCTTACCAACAGTCAGAGATCATGCTTAAGTGTATGACTAAGTTTTTATTTGTGGGTAATATAATCATGGAACACAAAAGTTGTAAAGCAAGGGCCTGAGCCATATACCTGTACCAATAAAGTAATTTGAAGTAAAAATATGTTTGAATTATACATACAGTTCCTGGCCAATTTATTAGACGCACTACAGTTTTTATGCAAATTTTGATTTGTGGCTAACTAAATAAGTTTTTTAATACATAAACTGCAATAAAATTATTATGTGTAGTCTGCTTCATGACACAGGTGATATAACAAATAAATAAAACACAGTATTTTTTGAAAATATTTTATTTCAAATAATCACAACAAAATACTAAAATATTGTGAAAGTGAAAACATCAGTTTTAATATCTTGTTCAACCACCTTTCACAGCTCTGTGAGCCTTAATACGATGCGGCTTGCTATTGATGCAGGATTGTACAGTGTCCTGCATTTGTGGATGATACCACACATGGATGATCTTCTCCAAGAGCTGCATTTTTGTCGTGATGACATGTCTTGCCATCTCCCTCTTCATGAGTTCCCATACATTTTCTATTGAGTTCATGTCGGGACTGTTACCTGGCCAGTCAAACAGAGGGATATTTTGTTCCTTCAGAAAGGTTTTTACCGACCTGGCTGTGTGACAGGGAGTGTCATCCTGCATAAAAATAAATGGTTCCCCATTCAGGAACCATTCTCTGACCTGCGATATTAACCGTTTTTGCAAGAATACTTTGTACTGGTCTTGCCTCATTATGCCTTTAACCACATAAAGATATCCTGTACCCTTGCCACTGATGACAGACCAAATCATCACCTTTGTTGGCTGTTTTACGGTCTGAATAATGCAGTCAGGACGGAATTTTTCTCCTCTTCGACGGCGCACATGCTGACATTTGTTACTTAACATTTCAAACGTGCTATCATCGCTGAAGCATACCTGTAAAAATCAATAAACTTAATTATTATATTATGAATAAATGTACAGAGCGTCTATCATATCGTAAATAATAATTTTAAAGTTAAATTACCGATCTCCAGAAGTCCACATCCTTATCACACCACTGTTTAGCCCACTTCAGACGTTTTGCTTTCATTGCGGCTGTTAACTTGGGTTTTCTAGCAGGTTGACAAACCTTGAAATCAATATCCTTCAACTTTCTGCGAACAGTGCATTCAGATACATTCACATTAGCCTCTTCCAGTTGAGATTTTATCTGTTAATTTGTTGCAAATCTGTTTTCTAAACAAATTCTTTTGAGAAATCTTTCTGACCTTGGGGTGAAACTTGGCTTTCTTCCACATTTATTCTTCCTTCTGGGGCTCAGTTCTTCACCTGAATCAATTTTCTTCTTTATGCGCCCCACGCTAGCGTTGGATAATTTCAACCTTCGTGAAATTTCCCGATTTTTGTATTAACGACGGCTTTGACTTCTGCTTTTTTACGTGGTGTTATATCTCCTCTTTTACCCATTTTTAAAGGTCAAAATCAGTAATATCTGGTTATTAAATAATCACTTGTGATGTCGATATTACACAAATGATAATAAAAGTGAACAAGGAATCAGAGCAGTTACACGCGAGAACGCCACTGAACAGGTCCGTGCCTGTACACTGGTAGCCACAATAAGTCAAAAATCCAATGTCAAATAGCTACAATAGACATAAAATTCAACAATGAACTAAGTGCCCTAAATATCTGTTATAAATTTTATAATTAATTGCAATAGAAATACTACTCAACACGTAATTATTACAAATAATACTAAAGATTTGCAGTGAATCTAATAATATGGCCAGGGACTGTAGATGTGTAGCATGTTTGTCATATCTCCATGTAACATAATCACCATTTTAATTCTTCTTGCATATTTGTATTTTGCTAACTCCTTCACATAAAGTGTGGTATCCTGACAAAACTGAATAAGCACAGGGAAAATGGAATTCAGGGCAGTAAACTTGTTATTGAAAAAAGGCGAATGGCTCTTAGTTAAACATGCTATGATAACTAAGAAGGAAAAAGATATTGTAGTGGATGCGGGGGACAAATAATGTAGATGTAGTAACTTGCGAGCATGTTTTGAACAACAGAGCATTTACAATATACTTCCCATGTGCATGTAAGAGTAGAAGGTCATTTAAATCCTCCATTAAAATTCCAAGCTAAGTTAGGCTTAAAACCTGAGACCTTGTGTTTTTAAAGTGTGTGCCCTAACGGTGAGTTGTGGAGCAGCTTTAATTTACACGCAAATGATTATGATTGATAGAAAAATATTGTTTGGAGTTTAGGGTCTTAAAAATTGGAATGACAATAAATGACACCATGCAGTCATCTCTAATTCTGTAAGCCCAGCAGTTTTTCCAAGTATTCTAAGGGGCACTGTGATGACTCTTGTTTCTTTAAACTAAATTGAATTCTCAGATAGTTCTCAACTTTCTGCCTCAAACTAAATGTTATAAAAATAGAATAACACGAAAATTATTTGTGCAAACAATTAACATGGTTTACAGATTGCTCATTATTTGTCATTGTGTTAAATCATTCTCAATGGACCTTGATAGGCTGTACAGCCTGAATACAGGAAAACAAAGTTTTGTAGTACTTTTTGGTAGTAATGACTTAAAAAGTTATAAAACATTGGTGTGAGACAGGGTAGTATTTAATTTATACTTCAGATTTAAGACTAGTTACGAAAACAAAACAACCAAAAGATAAAGTTGTTATAACCTTAAGTGACTTACGAACATGCATGTAAGATTTGGATAGGAGAATAACTACCACTTACGACAATTGAAGGAAGAACTGTGTCGAAACACGGACAGAGAAGTACACACATTGAGCCCTGAAATTTTCAGGTATAGGTTCCCCCAATAACAGTAGAGAAGTTGCACTGCAAGATGGTGGCAGGCATCTAACTGGTTGCTCAGAACATTGGTTGACAGTTTAGGATGGAGGGAAAATCAACTTCATGAGTATTACGGAGTGGGAGTTGAAAAAGATGATTCTGAGCATTGTACAATTGGAAACTATGTCTCGGAAACAAGTCACAGGCAGGATTTGGCAGCAAATATTGTCCACTGAAATTATTTTGAACAAGTATAAAGCATACAGAATATAAAGAACTTTAATAAGTTAACAGAAACTCAAAGATATTTCACACTAATTAAACATAAGCTATAGTGAATGGTGGTTCATGTTGGGAAGAGAGAGTGGTGGAAAAGTGGTAGAGCCAGGGTGTTATTTTAAGTTGAGCTCCAACAGCTGCCTGGTACCCAGTTTATACCGGTGAGCGAGTTCCCGCATTCTAAGTTCAGAGGAGCTACTGCTGTGTGGGAGGACTCTTGCTAGCAAGGACAGTGAAGTAAAAATTAAAATTGTTATCATCATGTATGGTGGAATTAAAAGATGCTGTGTGGTTATGATTCTAGGTGAATATTGTTTGTATTTGGCCATTGGTTTATGGTCATACAGTAGTTGTAGGTTGGCTGATATATTGCATTGGAGATTCCACAAGTGGCATGTCATATAATGGTGAAGCTTTTCATGGTGAATGGATTAGTGAAGATGGTGGAGGCATGGTATGTGTGTTACACATCTTTTGTGTGATCTGTTTCATGAAAAGGGCCTTGCAGGTGTCTACAATAATGGTGAAGACCATGTTTGTAGACTAGCCAGTGGCTCAGGTTGTGGGGTCTGCTGAAGAATGTCCTGACAAGGGGCAGAGGGGATTTGAGGAAGAGGAGATTTCGTTTCCAGGCAGGCTCAAAGGAAATCATAACCTTGTCAAAGGGTTTAGTCAATGGATTCAAGTCTTGGAAAGTACTGAATGACATTAATTGGACTATGTTTGGTTTTTGAGAGTTTAGGGTGATTGATAAGCTGTGCGGCTTGTAATGTGTCACACGAAACTTGTTTGTGTTCTAAATTGGGTGGTTGAAAGATGTAGGAATATGCTGTGAGATTCTGTTGGTGGGTATGTACAGTAGATAGTACAGTGGATGAGTTGAAAATCTGTACAATTCGAAAGAAACCCTTGTTTGCTTCCCTACAAGTTCCAAAATCTACAACACTAAGCCATAGACAAGTTGAAATAATTTTCCTAGAAGGTATCTGATTACATATTTTCCCTCTATTACTTAAATATATATATATTTGTTTGACCTCTACTTGCCACTTCTATAACTTCATTAATTTTAAATTAATAACCCCAATAGCTTGAAGAAAAAATAAGTACGTTACTGACTTTAAGAAAATTACCAGAAGTACTTTCTTACAAGTAATTTTTACAAATGTGCAAGAAATAGGATATCTCATAATTTTTTTCTAAGTAAGAATTGCCAGGTTTTTACGACTGATGTCAACACTTGTTTAACAAGTGTCCCTTTGTTTTATTTTGGGTATTTATTGTTGTTTTGTTGTGGCTTTCATTTGAGCTCTACTGAAGCAAGTCTTAAATGTCTTAGAATTAGTTTGGTTCTACTGGTGTACACATCCATTTCTGCAACAGTGTACAAATAGATTTATTAAAGATCAAATGCTGTGAAATGAAAACTGAAAACTTTGAGTGTCTTTGAAATGTCAGAAGTGCTTGAAGCTGTAAAGAACTGTAAAAATAAGAAAGATGTTTAGATGTTTCTGATCATTTTGGCTCATCCAAGAGAACTTTGTCATCAACAATAATAATAAATCAAAAATAATAAAAAACAAAAGAGGTCAAATTTTGTCCTGTAAAAGACAATGAATTGCAGAATTTCTCAACACGGAAGAGAGCTTACTTAAATGTTTTAAATATTAGTGTTAATGGACCACAATTATAAAAAAAAAAAAAAAAAAAAAAAAATCTAAATGTACTCTAAATCATTAGGACAGGATAACTTCAGAGCCAGTAATGGATGGCTAGAAAAGTTCGAAAGAAGATGTGATCTCGCTTCCAAAAAATTTTGTGAGGAAAGTGCAAGTCTCAACAATGAAATCAGTGACAAATGGAAAAGTTAATTGCAAGACTTATGAAAGAGTTATGAACTTGAAAATATCTTCAATGCTGATGAAACTGGACTGTGTTTTTTTTTTAACTGCCTTCCTGATGAGACCCTGACTTAAAAATGATAAATGCAATTGTGGAAAGCATAGCCAGGAACAGTTCACTATATTGCCTGTTGCAAATATGACGGGTACAGAGAAACCATTAGTTATTGGTAAAGCAAAAAAAACCTCACTTTTTTGGGGGATGTAAATCATTACCATTGGAATGTGAAGCAAACACAAAAGAATGGATGACTTCTGTAATTAAAAAAAATAATTAACTGGCTCATAATAATTGATACAAAAATGACTAAAGGAAAACATTCCATTTTTCATTGATAATTGTATGGCATATAATCATATTCAACAAAAGAAAGCAGTGAAAATTAAATATCGACCCACCATAACAGCATCAAAGTTACAGCCAATGCACAAAGGTATCATTAAAAACTTACGTCTTTATACTGAACAAAAGTAATCAAGAACATGTTGAATAATATGGTAGAAAACACAAGTTGTGCTGTTGACGTGTTACAAGCCCTGAGAATGGCTGGCAAATCGTGATGAAATGTGACTATGACTACCATAAAAACTGTTTTGTGAACTGCAGTTTTCCATCGTCATCAGCTGAAGTGAAGAAATTTCTATTCAGCCTCCTGCAGAATGGAGGAAAGTGGTATCTCATGCAGGAATATCATTACACACTATGATGAATTTATCACTGCTGGATCATTATCTGATGGCAAAATTATTGATTCAGTTGCTCAAAAAGCTGAATTTAACGGTGTAGATGTGTCATCCCTGTATAGACTATCTTTATATTCCTTTATCTGTATTTTCCTCTTTCCGTATCTTGGTTTTCTTCCAATCACAGATTTTCTGTTTTCTCCAACAAGTTGCTATTTCTGTTAACCTAACTTGTGTAGATCAAAGTTTCTTGATTTTTTTTTCTGAAGTGCTGTATTGAAGGCTATTTTTGTGCACATTTCACTGCAATTATCGCATTTGAATCTATTTTGGACATTTCTAACAATCTGCTGCTTTATTTTTTATCAGCACAAAAATTAGCTTTTACATTTAGTAGCCACCACTTAGACCTCACTTTTTTACATTTGGCCACCCTCTTTTTGTAACCTTTGGAGCCACAATTCTCCCCCTGCTCCCCTTTCTTATTACTGATTCTCCTTCATAGTTATTCTTTGTCTTGTCTCTCCGTCACGGAAGTGCAGGGATGCAGAACGAGTGGCAAACTTTAGAAGTAAAATACAAGGCCGAGACTTAGCACCAAAAATGATAGACTCAGCAGTACAGACGGGAGAAGTCGCAGAGACACAAAACACAACGAAAGATGCTACAGTTCAGACTGAAGAATACGTAGAGACGAAACACATAGCGAAAGACACTGCAGTTCAGATCGAAGAATACGCAAAAATAAAAACCAGACTGAAGGATACAATCACACAAACTGTTACCACTCCTCCTTACCTAGGAAGAAGGGCAGGACTTGGTTGGTGTAAAGGGCCTAACTTGGTTGATGCAAGCCCGACGGCAGCGCAATCTACACACCCTAAAATATCACTGCAAACAAAGTTTGAAAAAAGAGCTGCGTTAGATCCCACAAAAATATACATAGACCTTGAGAACACGGTAAAAATTAGCAGATTAGAACAAGAGCATGTGTTGGCAATGGCGCTTAGGCACCTCACTAGGATGCTGCACCCAGCAGGGAAAGCTGTCACATTTCCCCAACTTGAAGCAGTGGACAGAATACAACTCAAGGCCAGCAACTTACCCACGGATCCAGCCCAGTTGTTGACGCTAGTTAAAAAATTATTCAACAACAGAAATGAGATTTTTGACCCGGACCAAATATATAAACAATTTGTGATGACTCATGGAAGGATAGTTTTCGACGCGAAACTTCCATGGCCTCAGAGTAATGTTTACACTAAACACCCATAGATGAAAGGTACAATCAAAGTTGCACAAATTAATGCAAGACGGACAAATATGGTCCTGCATGAGCTAAGGAATCTTGCTGCGCAACATGACTGGGATGTTATCTGTGTGCAAGAGCCTTACTCTAAGGGCGGACAAATACCACACATGCCAGTATCCTCACAAACCATAGTAAGTGGACCTAAACCTATGGCAGGAATCATTGTACTAAACAAAGAACTAACTGTAACCAAAATATCGCAATACTGTGATGAGCACACAGCATGTGCAGAGATCGATACCGGGTGGTGTAGCGTTACTTTGGTATCGATGTACTGCCAATATAAGGACCCTATAGATGCTTATCTAAATAAAATAAGAAAAATTTGCACTGAGTTACAAGATCAAAGGATAATTATAACAGCAGATATAAATGCACACTCCCCGCTCTGGTACAGTGATACAACGGATGAACGAGGCTTAATGGTAGAGGAACTGTTAAATGAGTTATGCCTGGAAGTCAGGAACTGCCCTAATAATGCTCCAACGTTTAGTAATAGAGCAGGTGCAAAATCGAATATCGATGTAACGCTGACCAATCAGCTGGCAGGAAACCTAGCCAGAAACTGGAGGGTGGTTGAAAACGAAACTACAAGTGACCACAACTTGATTCTGTTTGATCTGCCCAAAGGTAGGTTGCAAATCAATGAAATTAACGACACAAGGAAAAAATATAACTTACGTAGGGCAGATTGGGCAAAACTAAGAGATGAATTCCGTCTACCAGTGTATCTATTGGAAGGTAATGATGTAGATGTCATAGCAAGAGGGATCACGCGTGAAATTCAGCGCGTAATGAAAATGGCCATTCCCCTCAAAAGACCAGCGAATACTACAGGCATACCGTGGAGCGACCGACTGCAAAAACTACGATCGGAGATGAGGAAGGCGAGAAAAGAGTACCAACGGTGCATGATTGCTGCCGATAGGTGCTTGCTTCTCGATAGATACAGGGAAAGGAAGACTGCCTTTAAAGAGCTGCTAATAAAAACAAAGCAGCAGAGTTGGGAGGCTTATGTAAACGCTAATTTAAAGTCAGATCCCTGGGGCGTCCCCTACAAGATCGCAGCTAGCAAATTGAGACCACCGACTACACTATCAACCGTAAGAAGGGCAGACGGGACCATGACGGCCAATTGGAGAGCAACAGCTGAGGAACTGCTAAAAGTACTATTACCCGACGATGAGGCAGTAGGTGAAAGTTTAGAGCAAGAAAATCTCCGTAAAGGTCACAATGAAATTTATACCTCAGCTACTTTAGCGGATGATGTGACACCAGACGAAGTAATTAAAGCGATTAACGCCATGTCGCGGAAAAAGACACCTGGACCGGACGGAATCGCTGCTGAAGTGCTCCAGGCATTAGTGGTCCAGTTGACTTTACCACTCTGCATACTATTTAATAAATGCCTTCAGCAAGGCAGGGTTCCAAATATCTGGAAGCAGAGTGAAGTGGTGATCCTAAAGAAGGGGAACGACAAGGATCCATTAAATCCTAAATCCTATCGGCCGATCTGTCTGCTAAATGTGCTTGGAAAAGTGCAGGAAAAAATTTTAGTATGGAAACTACAGGAACACAGGAAAAAGTATGGTATGAGTGTACATCAGTTTGGTTTCAGAGCGGGTAGGTCGACCGACGATGCCATAAATAAGGCCGTGCATCTAGTGAAAAGTAGTAAGAGCAAATATGTAATAGCTATCGCCGTCGACATTGCTGGAGCATTCGATAACTTATGGTGGCCGGCTCTTTTTAGCCGCCTGCGAGAAATAGGAATTCCTAGTAACCTCTATGGAACGTTACGCGACTACTGTAAAAACCGATTTGCCAAACTGAGATGTCAACGAGTGACTATAGAGAAAAAATTAACCAAAGGCTGTCCGCAAGGATCGGTGTGTGGACCAGTGTTCTCGGACGTAACATTCGAAATGGCCATAGAAAGCATGATTGGGCAAGAAGGACTCCTGGGGCTTGTTGCCTTCACGGATGACCTTCTACTACTGATACAAGGCGGAACAAGGGACGAAGTAGAGACTAGAAGCAGAATGGCATTAAGACATTTACAAAACTGGTGCTCCAAAGTGAAATTAACCCTTGCACCACACAAGACTCAATTCATGGTTCTCAGTGGCCGCCCCAAGCGAAATCCAATAATAAAAGTTAACGACGTCTCCATAAAAAGAGTTAGAACTTGTAAATACCTGGGAGTCACGCTAGACGAGCGACTAAATTTTACTGACCATATAACGGAGGTGTGCAGTCGTGCCAAAATAGTGATGAACAAACTGATCAGTATTGGGCAAAGAAGATTTCATCTTCCAACGTCCATAATAAGGAGGTATCACGACAGTATATTATCCTCGATTGTGGGATATGCTGCTAGCAGTTGGGCGCATAAGTTACGACAAGTTAAACCTCGCCAGGCACTAAGAAGCGTACAAAGAAGCATACTGATAAGATTAAGTGGTGCATATAGCACAACAGCGACCGACTCTCTGCTGGTTGCGTTGGGCGTTTGGCCACTTGACCTAGAAGTTAGAAAGAGAGGGGCACACTATTGGCTACGAACCGGTGACGCCGACAAAGTAGAACAAATTTTAGGAAGACCGGTTACAGAAGCACGGGAGATAAAAACAGTCTTGATGGAAGAATGGCAACAACAGTGGTCGCGTAGTACAACTGGCAGGAGAACCTACAATATTTGGCCAACAATTCAAGAGAGATTAAACCTTCGCCACCTAGATCCGTCAACCGGACTTGATCATTACATCACTGGACACGGGCCATATCCCAGCCTACTACATAAAAGAGAACTAAAAGAAACAAGCTTGTGTGAGTGCGGGGAAGAGGGTACACCCAAACACATTGTCTGGGATTGCACACAAATGTCAGAAGCCAGATACGAAGGATTTCTTGAACTAAGAAACATGAAAACGGAAGACATACTAAAAAATGAGCAACTTTGGCGCAAACTAGACGAAGTGACGCAGAATATATCCAAACTGCAAAAGGAGAGATTCATGCAAAGTTTAGCGACAGCAAGAGGAAGGCCAAGTCAAGCCGACTATGACGTCACAGAGTAACACCCGAGAGCTGCCACAAGCGAATGCGTGTCTAAGCACTCAATCAGCGAATCATATATCGTGCTGAAAACGCAACCAGCTGGTCTGCGGAGAGGAGTGTTTACACCATATTAAAGACTTTAAATGGACCATTTCGCAGCAACACCACTGGAGATTCTACCTACAAACAAGAACTTGCTGAAGCAACACGTATGAAAGTATATAATGTACGTATAAGTTCTTTACTAGTGCTCACATGAACTATAGTCCGATGCATAAAATGTGGTCTGAAATTGCAATAACACAAATAATAGATAATAGTTGCAGTCTCGAGCCGCTTCTGAAGTAAAACATTGTTATCTCTTAAAATATGTAAAAATGTTAATTGTTAGTTAAGGGTAAAAGTTGTAAATTATGTAGCCAATAATCTTAAAATAGGAATTTGTTCAAATATTGAAAATAACAAATACCAGCAGTAGATGCTAAACTAATCTAGTTCACCTGTGAAACGAACAACCTACTAGCCGGATATTAAAGACTCCTTACTTCTGCAATTACATATATATCATTGAAAATTAGTTCTCACAACCAGTGTTGGAGGTGGCCAGTCTCCCGATGGGCGGCCTTCTCGGTCACTTTGGCTGCCAGAGAGACTGAGAACGTGCGCTATTCCGGGAGATTTGGAATTCGGATTACCGCACCGATACCAATGCTGGAAAATGCTTTCTTAGATGGTAGAGTAGTAGATAGTAGTAATAGTTTAGTAATAGTAGTAGTGGTAGACGTACAAAGTGACAAAGTGAAATATTAAAAATTCTAACCATAAAGTGGACAGGAAACTGCAGACACCATACAAAACTAGAACACTATAATAAATCAATTATGACAAAATGCAGCAAGTTTAGAAAGTTATAATACTTTATATGTTAACAGCGGAACAATCGTATGTATTGTGCCAACAAGAAAAGACTGTACAGATATTGCCAAAGCCATACATAACAAAAATTGAAATTATTCATTGTGAAATTATCTGTTGAAATATCAAATGTAAAACTGTTGTGTTAAATTAAGGCCTATTTTAGTTTCTAGATACTAGGCTGTAAAAATGTGTGCTAAAAAAAAAAAAAAAAAAAAAAAAATCTTGTCTCTCTTTCCCTATCCTCCTCTCTTCCCCCTGACTACTGAAATTCACTAAATATCAGTTACTAAATATCAGTCCACATTTCATTGTCTTGTCTTCCAACTAACTAAATTACAGCTGTACATCCTATTACTAAAACCATGTCTTAATCTCAGTATAGCACTAAATGGCCTCACAGTAAAATTGCCTGTATTTGGATGCCCCATACGTGTTTGTGCATTCCTATACATTATGTGGCAAAAACAGTCTTTGGCCTTAACAGTAATTATGTTCCAACAATACACAGATCTGGCAAGCCATCCTACCAGACATCTCATTTCTCTCCCCAATATCCTGCTACTTTCATTCCCACAAGTCATTCCACACCTTTAACAAGTTCCTGCAGCAGTATATATACGAGGTTTGTTCAAAAAGTAAGGTGACTTTTTGAATTTCGCTGTGTACATTCAGTCGATTTTTGTTTTTATAATTTTTGTGCACTTGTCCCGCACATATCTACACAGTTTAAACTATATAGCATTTTTTGCATTGTTTGTGAAAGGCATAATTGTTAGAAGTGTTTTGTATGCTTGGCGATTTTCTGCTGTCAAAAAAAAAAAAAAAAAAAAAAAAAAAACCTAAGAATGTGCATCTAATTTTGTGTAAAAAAATGGAATTAAGCACTCCAAAACACTTGAAATGTTGACAGTGGCATACGGTGAATCTGCTTTGACTAAAAAAAAAAATTGTGAGTGGTACAAGCTCTTCCAATATAGCCGAGAAGAAGTCAATGATGAACCTCACTCTGGATGCCCCAGTACATTAACAACTGATGAAAATGTTGAAGAAATTGGTGTTGGAGAATCGTCGACTCACCACTAGAGAAGTGTCAGATGAAGTCGGTATCTTGGTTGGCTTGTGCCATGCAATTTTTTCCGGATGAGACGTGTCATTGAAGTTTGTTCAGAAACTGCTGAATTTTGATCAGAAGAACTGCCACTTGAACATCGCTCAGGAGCTGTTGAATGACGTCAAAGATAATCCTGATTTGCTCAAAAGGTTCATAACTGGTGACAAATCATGGATATATTGTTATGACATCAAAACCAAGGCCCAGTCGTCCCAATGGAAGATCCCAGAAGAGTCATGACTGAAAAAAAAAAAACATGTCAAGTTCGATCCAGAGTCAAGGTTTTGCTCACTGTTTTCTTAGATTAGTGTGGCGTAGTGCATCAGGAGTTTTTAACCACAAGGTCGTATGATCAATAATGAGAATTACCTTAAAGTTGTGCGCCATTTGTGAGGAGCAAAATGTAAAAACGTCCAGGTATGTGGGGAAAGAATTAATGGCTTTTGCATCATGACAATGAACGTGCTCACTCACCGTTACTTGTGAGTGATTTTTTGGCTATAAACGACAACACAATCATGCCTCGGCCACCCTATTCCTTGGAGTTGGCCCCCTGCAACTTTTTTCTGTTCCCAAAACTGAAGAGACTAATGAAAGGAAAAAGATTTGCAACAGTTGAGGAAATAAAGCCTGCATTGCTGAAAGAGATCAAGGCTATACCAAAATGTGCTTATCAGAAGTGCTTTGAGGATAGGAAAAAATGTTGGAACAAGTGTATTATATCCGAGGGGGATTACTTTGAAGGGGACAACATATATATTTATGAATAAATAAATATTTTTTGATAAAAATAAAAAGTCACATTACTTTTTTAACAATCCTCATAGTCCATGAGCAGACATTCTCAAAACCACATACATAAATTTATCCCATCTCATAGCAGCTCAGTGTCTTTCCTGTCACCGAGCGTGGTGGTGTAACGGATAGCGTTCTGGCCTCGCATTCGGGAGGACGGCGGTTCGAATCCCCGTCCGGGCATCCAGATTTGGGTTTTCCATGGTTTCCCCAAACCACTCCAGGTGAATGCCGGGATGCTTCCTTAAAAAAAAAAGGCCATGGCCGAATTCCTTCCCATTCCTTGCCCCCATCCTTTCCCGTCTCAAAAGACCACGTTGTTAAAAAGGGACGTTAAACTGTTTTTTAAAAAAAAAAAAAAAAAGTCTTTCCTGTCAGTTAATTAGTCACCAACCCAATTTACATCTCCCCTCATTTTTTCCATCCACCCATTATCCAACTCCGCAACATACATCAACCGATCACTTTAAAGCCCATTCCTCACCTTTCCAACCTGAATCCGCCTATAAAATCGAGACTATCGGTCATGAATCTATCCTTTTCTCTGCTGTAAGAACCCTAACTTTTGATACTGTCTAAAGGTCTCACTTTTTCACCTACCCCACTCTCCTCCGTGACTGCCTATCTTTCTGTGCATACCACTTCACCTTTCAGATCAGTAAACCAGACTCTTCTGAGACCTGTAGCGTAGTCTGCAGAAATTTGTCACCATTCACAATGACTGTTCACTACTTTCTCAAAGATACCAAGCTTAACCCAACTGAAATCAGAGCTTGAAGTAGCTCTCCACAAACTCAAACCTGTTCATCTTCCAGGCAGGTAAGGGCCTAACCACATTGGTCATGAATTGGTGTTACTATGTTGCTTAAAACGTATGTCATTTGTCAAGATACAAACTGCTCTCTTAGCTGTGACATGGCCAGCAGTGGAATTGAGGCATTCACACATTTCATTGGACACCTGTGAGGTCTCTCCTTACAGTCTATTACCCTTCTCACTCCATAAATCGGAGCCCCTCTGTCCTATATCTGCTTTTTCAGAAACACAAATTGGAAAACCCTCCCCTCCCTGTGGACGCCCTCCCCCACCTCCTTGGTGATATTGACCACTTTTTTTTTTTTAGCTCTACTGTTGTTTGAAATGGCGGCAATCTAAAATAAAAAGTTGATTTGAGATTTCCTTCGACCCCCACTCCCCTTGGTGCGATTTGGTGAGATTTGGCTGGACCTTCCCCTCCAATCAGATCTCATAATTAATGGACGCACTCTAATGATTGATCTGACTTCCTAGTACACTAATATTCCTCATTGCCATTTTCTACTCGGCCACTTCCAACAGTGCCCCAACACATCTTTCCTCACCACCCTAGCTCACGTGATACAAAAAACTAACATTTTCTTCTTGGAAGGCAAAATTTACTGTCATATTTGTGTCACTGCATGGACACCTGTGTGGCCCAAACTTGAGTAAAAATCTTCATGGTGTAAGCTACCTTAGAATTTTGCAAATTCTGAAAATAAAATTTGTTTACAGTAGAACGGGCATAAGTGAAGCACCAGATACCGCAGCCTACTGATTTTCAGAACACTAGAAGCAGTTATTTACAGAGATTGGAGAAATATTTCGCACCTTTGAACTTTGGACTTGGCGTAAGGGTATACGAAATCACACGAGCATATATTCTCTTCAGTCCCGAGCTCATAATAAAAGTGCAAGAGAACTACTATTGTGTTAATGCTAGTTAACAATGAATGACCATAATTTTTTTTTTTTGAAACAATAATTAATTTTTTATAGATGGTATATATATTACCTCGGAGGTCAAACAGGAAAATTATACACACAACTTTACTGCTTCATGTTACTCTATTTCATGGAAAAAATATATGTCTTTACCTTTATTTCGACGAGCCATGTTGTACAGCTGCAGGATTTCAAGTTTCCAATCAGGACTACCAAAAGCAGAAGATCAAACATATGAGCTGTGAGAAGCGCGATGTATATTGTAGCTGATACAATAGGCCAGAAAATGTTCAGCTGTGCAGTGGCCCAAGAAAAAAATAATTCCTGGAGGTATCATATATGATACCTTGGGACTGAAGAGGATATATACAACTGCCTGCGTGGCCATCTTTGCATTTTGTTCAGTTGGTCATTGCCTTTCAGTGCGTGAAGATCGGAGGCCCGTGTCACGCTTTGAGCAGGCATGAGGAAGTTGGAGCTTGTCGGTGAATCTTTGTGGCAGACATCTTTGATTTTGATAGCACGGTGGTACTTTCATAACCAATATGTGACTTTTGAATTTAAGTACAGTGTTTGTTCTGGTGTAGTGGCGTTTCATTTCGTGCAATCATTTAATTTGGTGAAGAAGTTTTTGTTAGTCATCAATTGTAATGTACGTGTAATTATTTCCAAGAATATAGTGGATTTTGACTTTGAAACAATAGCAGTGACTTTATTTCAGGATGTTAACCTAACCTTTCCTTGCTTGGGGTTTAAATCAAGATAAGTGGCAGACATTTGAAGTTCATACAGTTGATAATCCAGTGGCTACAAACTACATGGTTAGAGTGAAGGTGATAAGCTGATATTGCAACCCTGGTATGCAGCTAGTCCCTTACAATGGGCCAGTACTCCATTCACGCAGGACAATTCCTAGAAAGTGAAAATTGATGTCCCTTTCACCAATAAACCCTTCGCATTAAATATTGCATCTTTTAGCTGTGCGCAGTGGTGTACGTTACTTTAGCGGTCAAACTGGCAGGGGAACTCTTGGAGACATGATCACCTTTGATATTACTTTGGCTACCCAATAACTGCTATCTACTTTCTCAGTCATTACCAAATTTTCTCCGAAGCAACTCCTTTTCTCTTTTTCTGATTAACATTCTACAATCGCTACTGCATCTGTTATCTTGTCACCAGACTGAATGTCAGGCTCCTGAATGCGGTACTACCTTTTGTTTTACTGCAAAAATCATTTAACTTCAGGATTATGTCCCTAACTCTGATACTCACATTACTCAATTTGGACTTTAATCCTCATTTGAGATGTAACTTTAGTCTGGCTCCATTTCAAATCTGCTCTGTACTCGGCAAATTTTGTTCACTCTGTATAGCAAATTGTCAAAATGTGCAATGAATTCAATAATTTGTTCATACTGCATAGCAAATTTATTGTTTAATTCTGCCTTGAAATGATTATTCGAGCACACACACACACACACACACACACACACACACACACACACACACACACACATATTTATACCAACAAGACCAGGGAATGTCATATTAAAAAATCATTCAGCAATAAGATAGAACACACACAAAACATAATGAAGTAGGACTGTCATCCATCAGAAGAAGCATTAATACACCTCAAAATTTTTCTTAAACACCTAGCAAAAATTTCTCGCTTCTCATTTGCTTGTAGCATATGTAGGACCCATCAGCTATGAACTTTACCCAGAATCTTTTTCCGTCTTCCTCACGTCGATAAACCTGGCGTCTCCAAGTATATATCGTGATCAATTTGAAACTTCTTCCATTCAAACCATGTAACAATGTCAGTAAAAAAAAAAAAAAACAAAAAAATACCTGATAGTTAATATGCCAATTTAAATGGAATACATTCTTTTCTTTCGTTGTTCTGACAATTCTTGCTTTAGCATTTACTTAACTAAATAGAATTATTATAAAATAAAATCAGTGTAATTCCTCATGCCTTGCGCTGTAGTTTCTGTTCCCATCCGGGTCCAGGTTCTATTTCAATCTAACCACATACTACGCTAAACTTGCCACCAGAAGAACAATACTTCAATCTCACGCATATTAATACATGTACTGTATTGAATTTTAATGGCAATAATGCATTGCGATATAAATTTGATCAAAAATCTTGAAACGTTTCTTTTTTATTATTCATGATTCAGACCAATATTACAACATTTGAATGACTGACACAGTTGTTGAAATAATAGGCTCAGTAATATTATGCAGTGAAAGCAAAGGAAATTAAAATAAATCTTATAAACTTATTATGCCACGTAATATTTGTTTTAAGTGTGTGTAGGATGCACAGATCACGGTCAGTGTCCAACTATTTCCGTTCAAATGCTTTAATAATTTCAATAATAGGGCACAATTTAAATTATCTTGAAAAAAAAAAAAACTAAATTATTCATGTCCTCCTCTTTAACGTCAAATGCCAGTTGTAATTCTGACCCATGCTAAGTAAAAAGCTAATCAAAACTTTCACTAACATTGATTCTCGAAACATAAAGCTTTTATCTTGCCTTTCTATGGACAAAGAATTTAAGGAATACCTCTATACTGGTATATCACAAGAATATTACGTAAATATAGGCATCTAATGATTGATATGTCGATTTAAATGCAATATATACTTTTATTTGAGTGTTCTGTCAGTTAATTATTCGCGGATGCTTAGAAATGTGATTAAATAACGTGTATAACCATGAACAATGACATAAAGCTTGATGTCATTGTGCGACATAATGGCGTGACAGATGACGTTATAGATGACCAGCTACTTATTATATTATTAGATAATATACCCTGCCCCTCTTGCTGCTGATTGCCTTCCAAGCACATTTAGTGGCTCTAACCTATTCTCAACCACAGCCTCTTGCACTGCTAGTGGAATTATGACCATCATCTTGCCCAGCTAGGGGCCAAAATTTCCCTCAACGGCTGCCTTTTTTTGATACAAACAATTTGTTTATGTATTAGCAGTTCCACACAGTTAAATGTATTATTACACCCTTCACCAGTTTTGAATTGCTTACACTTAGTATACAGTTTAAAACTAAATAAAGATAGACAAATCTTTCCACTTTGCAGCAATCTATGAATGATTAAATTTTGATGGTACTTTGCGAAACACCTTATCATTAATTACCACAAAGAAGATACTTGAAATGTATTCTTGAACTATGAAATCTGTTGCATGTATAAAGGCAGAAGTAGATTAGAAATAGTGGTCAAAACATGCATGTAAATTACACAGATCACTACTCCAGGAAAAAATCCCTCTTTTTCTCCAGATTGATTTGACATTTTCCGATTAAGTTACTTGAGATTTACACAATAAACTCTTTAATATAATTCTGATGGAGCGTACAATCCAGGTTTACCATGCTCCATTATTTAGTCATTATTGTCCAGATTATCAACTATTACCACTGTCTCACTCTTTACAGAGTTAATCAACAACAAATGATCAAAATATTCTTTTAAACAAAGGCTTATCTTTCTCTAATATTTAAAATTCCAATCATCATTTGCCTTAAGACATTATGGTCATAATGAGTTTAAATACAGTTTTTTTCTAATTTCTTCTCATAATGCTTAAATAAAATTTTATCCTAACATAAGTACGGCTGAATGGAAATAAGTCATTCATTATTTTACCTTTACTTTTTTTTCTCTCAAACCCTTAGTGACTTTTGTCTTATTGCTTAAATGGAACAAATATATCATATAACTCCATTCATTCTCTACAAATCCACTTATTCTGCAGACAAACACCTTAAATGTTGATTCTTGGCTGGCCAGGGTGGCGCCATGTCATGTTCCTTGAAACCGTTCTGCCCTGGAAGAAGACCCCAGAATGAGGGTTGAAACACTTGGTTTCAAGAAACATGACGCAGCGCCACCTGGACAGCCAATAATCAACTGACTCTGGCTGCGGAAGCTAACAATTAAACTTTAAATGTTACCCGTTTCTGCAGGAAAATGCTGTGAACTTACTATTGGATATAATTTGAAAATTATTTATTCAGTAGATTCTATTCTTAGACCATAATAGATAGAATTTTCCGGAAGGATGTTCATATCGTCATGCAATAATTCCTTAACAAACCATTTCTCCAAGTGAAACAACATTTGAAAAAAGTTTCCTTTTATATTTGTAATTCCTCTCTCTTTATATTCTCTTTTAACTATGTTTCTCATTCTCACAGATTCAAGTATAACATTCAACCCAAAATCCTTATTGTCTCCCAGTGGCACATTATTTGTTACTATGCCCGGCTTGTCAACATATCAAATTGTTGTGAGCAAAAGTAACATTCCTTTCAGGCTTACCTTCCTAGTCACTCATGCTCAATGAAACCTGTAAACAGAATTAGCACCTTAAATAAAATTTTTCTTATTATATTATCCTTTCATTAAAATGCTTATTTTTGAACATTGTATCTGTGTAAATGTGTGTGGTCTTCAGCTTTCAAATTTGGCTCTACATACCGACTCGATACTGTCTTGGTTTTGACTCAAAAAGTACTTTAATATTGTTTATGCACTTTTACCGCACTATTAAAAGCTTTACTTATTACATTGTGTGGTGTGCTGAGAAGTTTTTGCTTTGTTATACATTGGCTTGTAATCTTGACATAAGCTTGTTGGATACATCTGGAGAACATTTCTTGACAACTTTTACCACTTTCTTCCTCTCTAGTGAAACATTTTCCACTGCTTTATATAAAGTGCCAATTTATGGTTATAATCCTTTTTTTCTCCTTCCACGTGCTACTTCTACTCTCATGCAATATCAGTTGAGCTCTCATTGCCAGTGTGTGCCTTTTATACCTCTCTAACATAGTTTCTGTATCATATGTTTCTGAGTGTGATCTGCAGTATTTTTCAAATATGCCTTCTTTTTCTCCATTCTCCTGAGACTTGTGAATCTGGTACCTATAAGGTGCCTATAATTTGGATCCCAATACCATCCTACATTTCACACTTAAAGTACAGGCAAAAATTTCATAACTGAGTTCCCATTTTTGCCGGTATATACATTCATTACCCTCTCTAAGAGATGCAAAACTTTGAAACCGATTTTTTTTTTTTTTTTTGTAATCCTATCAACACTTAGTGTTTTCTACCAAGTGACCTCATTAACAAATTACTCACAGATATTTACATTACTTCCCCACCATGTAATCATTAAAACCCTTTTTTTATCTGTGTACTTGATACGCTTTCATTTTTTCTCATTCCGTACGGATCAACCCAATTAAATATTCAGTTTATATATTTCCATCAGCAAACATTTTTGTCATCAGGCTCTCGACTGGTTTGATGCAATCCTCCATTCCTTCCTATTTTGTGCTAACCTCATTATCTCTACATATCCCTTGTAGAGATGAAGAGGTTAGCACAAGATAGGAAGGGATGGAGGATTGCATCAAACGAGTCAAGAGACTAAAATGTTTGCAGATGGAAGTATATAAACTGAATATTTAATTGGGTTGACCAGTACTGAATGAAAACAAATGAAAAATTACAGCATATCAAGTACACAGATAAAGAAAAGGTTTTAATGATTACTGTGGTGGGGAAGTAATGTAAATTGCAAACATTAAAAATCAATATAAACTATTCATTTGAATATAATGAACACCACTGGTCTGAAAGCACTACCATTTGCCATTGCCGTTCTCAGATACTTGAGATCATAGTTTCTAACCTGACGTGGCTTTCTGCACACTTTAAGGCACCAAGGAAGACATATTCCAATTCATCCCGGTCACATTCATTTGGTCACTATCATTCTGTGGATCACTCAAGTTTCATAGTACGAGTTTTGGCCTTCCATTTCAAATAAAATATTTGCTCATAGTCCATTGATATTCACATGAATAACCTCTTGTAATCTATTTCACTGATTTATTAATTGATTTCTTTTTTATTACACATATTGCTGAGATTCGGGAAAATGTAAATCTACATTAACCTGCCTACCTTTGAGATCGACCCAGTTGAAATATAATTGTATAGTTCACTGCATTATTTGTCTTCCATCCTTTATGAACTACTAATACAGTGATTCATTTCAAATCTTCTAATATACAGCAAATCTTTCCCACTGCCTTATGCCTTGCCTCCTACATGACGAAGGTTATTAACCGAAATATTGTTAATTTTGTTTGTGTTTTTTATGGTTTTTTATGTGTTTGTCTTGACCTCCTGCTCATCTGGTGGTAAGTGATTGGTTATTTTTCCCGCGAACCATTCAACGAAACATCATCGAAATGGGCTTTCGGAGCCAAAGGCCCACTCGTGTACCCTTGCTGAGTGCACAACACAAAGCTTTACGCCTCGCCTGGGCCCGTCAACACTGACGTTGGACTGTTGATGATTGGAAGCATGTTGCCTGGTCTGATGAGTCTCATTTCCAATTGTATGGTGCGGATGGGTGTGTACGGGTATTGAGACAACCTCATGAATCCATGGACCCTGCATGTCGGCAGGGGACTGTTCAACCTGTTCAACTCTGCAATGGTGAGGGGCATGTGCAGTTGGAGTGTCAAGGGACCCCTGATATGTCTAGATGTGACTCTGACAGGTATCATGTATGTACGCATCCTAGCTGATCACCTGCATCAATTCATGTCCATTGTGCATTCCAAGGAAATTAGGTAATTCCAACAGGACAACAGGACCCCACACGTCCAGAATTGCTACAGAGTGGCTCCAGGAACAACCTTCTGAGCTTAAAAGCCTACATTGGCCACCAAACTCCCCAGACATGAACATTATTGAGCATATCTGGGATGCATTGCAACGTACTGCTCAGAAGAGATCTCCACCGTCTTGTACTCTTACGGATTTAAGAATGCGGAATGCTTGGCATCAATTCCCTCCAACACTACTTCAGACATTAATCAAGTCCATGCCACATTGTGTTGCGGCACTTCTGCATGCTCATGGGAACCCTACATGATATTGGGCAGGTGTACCAGTTTCTTTGACTCTTCAGTGTATTATCCTTAATGATCCTGACATTGATGAAAGCTTCACTGAAAAAAGTATTACTTTTTTATTGCTGTTATTATGATGCTTTTATCTGCCTTTTCAGTAATTTTGCAGACATTAAGAAATGTTTTTCACAGAATTAATAACCATGGTTTATGAAAATTGTTTGGCTGTTAGAAACTGGTACTGCGTTACAAGAACAATATAAATAGTTGAAAATTTGTTTTTACCAGGAAATGAGAATGCTTAGAAATGGGTATTATTCAGTTAAATTTTAAAAGATTAGAGCAGTTATTTGGTGCTATGGTGGTGTTGGAAATAAGTCATCTGGTGTTTTACTTAAGTTCTGAACTGTGGGATGTTTGTGGAAAGTGAGTTTTGCTTCCTGTGAGATCTGTGACTTATCAGCACTAGGCTTAGGTAGTAATATGCCTTTATTTTTAAACACAAATGTCAAGCTAATTTTCCTCACATATTTTATGTCCTTTCTTGCTTTCCAGTATCAGGACGCTAATGTAGTTGGTTGTTGACCGTTATGAAACTCGGATAGGAGCATACCGTAGTTATTTCAATTGTTTTGGAAATTCTCTGTTGAGAAATTGTTAGGAGTGGTACATTGTACATCACTTGAAGTTTGTTTTCATGTCTGTGAACTCTACATTCTTACAGATTGATGGCAACTGTTGAATTCTCCATTTATTAAGAGGATTAATATGTTGAAAAATATTCATCTTAGGAATATGTGTAGCATGTAGTGTCTTTGTATTTTTGTATTGGAGATTTGACTGAAATAAGAAAACCTGCCAAGAAACAACGATTGTTAACAGTAGTATGCTTAGGATTAGTGTTTATTGTTGTGTGTTAATGACTATGTTAAATGTATGTAGATGTGCTGACAGTGGAGATATTTGTTTTATTTCAGATTTTTTTTTCTGTGTTAGCTGTCAGATAAGTTTTGACTATTAGATTGTAAAGCCATTAATTTCAAACTTCTGACCGAGTATTAGTTTGTAAATATTTTCTTGCCTTTTTGGTTATACTGTTGAAAATTTTATAGTATTTGTTTATTACAGGTTGCTTTTATTGAAAATTTTCATTCTATCAAGAGCTATTTGGATGACAGAAAAATGAAGAAAAAACTTGCATTTGAAATAGTAAGTATTAGTTTCTAGGAACAGATATCATCTAAATTAAGAATTTAGGAAATCTAACTCAATCTGTACCTCCACCATGTGTGACTCATAGTTTGTCATTACTACTATCCAGTTGTTGTAGATTGTCCAGTTGCTGCCCATGCCAGTTTCCATAATGCCTGTAACCTCAGTAACTTCACAGTTAGCCATTAGGTTTCTCCTAGAGACAATAATCCACTGTGAAATGTACAGAGGGTATCATGCTTAACATCATATTCTGGCACTATATATCCATCTGAAGTCAACCTTCTTTTTCGGGTCCCCTTTTTTTGGTAGTCCCATCACCTATTGTATTATTCCTTTCAGATTTTTTTAAAAAAATTGTATTCATTTTTAACTTGATTATTTTGATTGTCTTTGTTATGATTTAATTAATTTCATAATATGAGTTTGCCTAATTTAGTCCCTCCCATCTCACTTACTTTGTATTCGATTTTTCCATAGATTTTCCTACTTTTCTGCCTTTTCCACTTTTATTTGCCCCTTCTACTCCACTCAAATTCCATTATTCACTTACATGGTGGCAAAGTTTAAATCATATTGATTGGTGTCTCTTGAACCTTTAGATACACATTCTGAAAAATATTTGCTCTGCATAGGACTGATTGTCACTTTGATGTGAAATATAGAAATAAAATTACACCTGCTTAGCATTATAAACAGTTCTTGACTGCTTGTCTGCTATCTCTCACACTGATCTTCCAGAACTGCAGTTTATGGTAAATTATTTCTCTCCATCAGATTAGATTTGATTGTTTGTTGATTTTTAGGGTTCTGTACCTTCTGGACAATAGATGGATCTCTTATGAAATTATTTATTTGCGATTATTTTTACCGTTATCAGTGTTTTAAGTTCTGAAGCCTTATTTTGTTTTTAAATTGAGCATTGTTTTAGTTCTTACTGTCATAAAATCAATTGCTAAATAAAATATAAAAAGTGAAAATAACACTAGCGTGATAATTGGGAGACTGAAAGAATTTTTTTATATAATGTTGATTGATATCAAATAAAAACAGGAAACCCCTTTGGCCTTGAGATTATGATTATAAGGCGGGGAAGGAATTGCTTGTTGAAGACTTGAAATGTAAATATCTTGGCATTACATTTGATAACAAACCCAACTGGGCAGGACACATTGGACAGGTAGTAGAAAAAGCTTTAAAAATTCTGCACTTG
This sequence comes from Vandiemenella viatica, assembly GCA_031002005.1. NCBI lineage: Eukaryota > Metazoa > Arthropoda > Insecta > Orthoptera > Morabidae > Vandiemenella > Vandiemenella viatica. The sequence goes on from JARYHS010013630.1 coordinate 244,549,484, forward strand.
CTGGAGGGAGAGTGATGAGTGGATGTACGAGACAAATAAAGGAATTGGTTAACAAAACTTCAATCAGACCATTGCTAGAACATGGTAGTGTAGTATGGGATCCGCATTTTGACTATCAAATACAGGAGTTTGAGAGGATGCAATAAAGGACTGCTAAATTAGTTTCTGGAAATTACTGCAATAAGAGGTATGATAAAACAGCTGGAATGGGATTCATTGGAAAACGGGAAGGGTGTGAAGAGGGTCATGGGAGTGCGCAATGTGTATTTTGGTGATGAAGCATGGTAAGATATTGGTGTAAAAATGAAAAGTAATGCATGGAAGGAAAAAGATGGCCATGACTACAAGCTGGCACTCAATTTCAGGCACAAGGGTTTAGGCAGATTCTCTTTTTTAGGTAAGAGTATCAAGGATTGAGTTAAGTTACCAAGAGAAATGATGAATATTTTACCAAAAATGTTGAAAGAATTGAAACTTAAAATTTATAGAGGGCAAATGTAGGAGGGTGCAGGAAAATGGGTGTGGGGTGGGGGAAGAAATGGGTGTATAGGGAAATTGCCACCGGAGCGTGTGCTCCATTGCAGTTAAATTAAATTAAAATGCTCAGTTTTTATTGTTATTATTATTCCATGCTGTGCACAAGTTTATATTAAAACCCATTAAAAAATCTGTTCATCCTTTATTTCTAAACTATTGATACACAACTTATTTCATATTTTGCAGTAGAATGTAGTCTCCCAAAGATTACAGGATTACAGGATTAAAGTTAATTTTAACAAATTTGACTTATCAGTAATCAAGCAATTTTTAGTTAAAATAAATTATATCATTTGATACAAAATTTCATGAATAGGATTTAATATACACCATGAAAAACTTTGAGACTCAAAACATTTATTTAACTGAATTTTTTTGGGATGGAAGGCACGTGTGAGTTTGGTTTATCTATATTATTTGAAAGGCAACATCATAAAATGAACTTGATTTAAAAATTACTTTTTTCTAAAAAAATAAATAAATAAAAAAACTTAACAAAATCATTTTTATGACGAATTCAATTTAATACATAGTATTATCAAAAGACAAACTTTCAGCGGCTTGCTATACTACCATCATCAGGTCCATTGTACGTATGTGACAACTAGAACTGCACTGGAAGTCTCGCGGATCCTTAGCGAGCATGGATCGTATGGAGCCATACCGTCTTCTGATTAGCTGACCACATGACCCGTTTCCATTGTTTTAGAATGGAAAATAATTTGGCTAAGAACTTGTGTAGGATGCTTAGTCCCTTTGTAGGGAACGTTGTCTTTTGTTAATACTATCCGGCGGAGAACCCGCGAAAATTTGTATCAAAAATACGCTGGGAAAGTCTTGTTTCTCATATTAATACACGGTCTTTCTATGGAATCTCCATGTTGTAAGGACAATTCGCACTTGATCAGTTTCGTTTCTGAAATCATGTAATTCCTGCAAGAACAGACTCTACGACAAACTGTAACTTCATTCCTTGAAATAATATGATGCTGCTGGTATTGTAAAATCACAATAAACATTTTGACTGCAAGATGTAACTTACTTTATATTGGATTATAATTATTTTTATATATAATATTTATTCTTATATTTTAATTTCTCAGCTTATTGTTGACACATCATAATGAAACATATCCTATTGTACTCGCGAAACCACGAGCTGTACCATTAACCAAAATCAAAACAATAGTTTTTTCTTAATTTTCAGAAAAATTATGAGCTTTATAACATCACATCAAAATGAGGTATACAGATCTGCAGAATCACAGGCTATGCAGTAATTGAAACTCCATCAAAATCTGACTAGTAGTTTTTGCATAACTTGCATATTGCAAAATATTATCCTAAATTTTTCTTTTTCGACCTCAAATCCAAATGAATGATATTCTAATATTACCTGCAAGAGCACTTGCTGTACATTAATAGAAACCCTATCAAACAAGTTTTTGTACAAAAGATTGATATTAATATATTAAATTTCTCAGCTTTCCGAGATCACACCGAAGTGAAACATACCTTATTTTATCCATGTCATCACGGTTGATACATAATCTAAACCCAATAAAAATTCACTGGTATTTTTTTTTTGTGTGAACCACTTCCAACTAAAAATAATAATAGACAAATTTCCCAGCTTCTGACATCACCTCAAAATGGAACATAACCTGTTTTGTCCATGCTGTACATTGATTGAAACTTCATCAAAATCTGACTGATATTGGGTGTGAATCATGTTCAACAAAATATTATCCTAAATTCTAATTTTTTCAACATCACATCAAAAGGAAAAATATTTTTTCACCCACCCGATGATGGCATGTATATTAAATCCAATCAGATTTTTATTATTCCATTCTACTGAAAATAATACTAATTTGGTAAATTTCTTACTTTCCAACATTAACAATTAACCAATATTCCATGTAAATCTGACCAGTAGTTTTTGTGTGAATCATGTTCAATGAAGAATTATCTTAAACCTATAACCTTACGATGCCACATCAAATAAATATATCCTTTTTTACATGTGGGACCAAAGACCATAGACTAATTGACCCCATCAAAATTCAACCAGTGGCGTTTAACCATCTTGAATTTATTACTTTTCAGAGTCACATCAGATTGAAACATACCTTATTTTGCCTTTTGGATAAAGACTTATGCAATATTCAAAACACCATTACAACCTCATGTACATAAATTGCATTCAATGAAAAATTATTCTTAATTTATCATTTTTTTTCAACCTCATATTAATTTACCTGCACAACCATGGGGTACACATTTATCGAAACTCCATCAAAATCTGACCAGTAGTTTTTGCATGAATTGGTATACAAGCAAACAGTGCCACTAATTTTTTTTTTTTATTTCTCACTATTTTTGATATCATGTCAAAATGAAACTTACCCTACTTTACCAGCAATACCATGCATGGGTTGTGTGCTAAATTAAACCCTGTCAAAATCTGAGCAGTAGTTTTTGAACAACTCCAATTCACGTTGATTGAAGAAGGGAAATCTTGATTTTGTTGTCCTTGTCTATCAGTCAAAATGCACATCGTGTTGTACGGAACAACAATTCAAATAATTAATACACATTTTAACAAGAAAGAAAATGATGGGAACATTCTGCATGTCATAATTTACCACTAACATGATGATCATGATTCACCTTGTGTAGACAGATTTATAATGCTACATGAACTTCAGTATAAGGGCATTTTCACACACACACTGGTGTCATAGCTCTGGATGCAACATAATCAAATTGGATCCTCCACACCTTCTCACATAGTGTGGTCCAGTAGATTTGCAAGTCTGGCATCTGGCTCTGTTAAATGTAACCAGTGTTGAATTTTGACAGTTGGACGCTGCCTCAATTACAGGACCTATCCTTATTCACACTTTTCCATAATGATGCCAGTGAAAGAAGCATGTTTATATGATATAATCTCAAACACAAAAATTTTCTTCGTAATTTTGTGAATATGAATAAATTTTTGAAGGATACTTTAACATGATTTAAGCTGGCGGAGAGTTAACTGTGTTTATTGGATAATACGGCCGACTGTTTCTCGGAAAGGATGTAGAATCTTTCTTCCAGGTAGCCAAGAGAGGAGTAGATGTATCCAGTACTTTCTATTTGATAAATATTTTATGTACTCCTCCTTCTAACATATAATAACAAAATGAAATAATGCTTGTTGAATGCTGCATACCTCTTTCTTCTGCTAAAAAACTTACTGGATTCGGCTTAGAAAGGTTGTCACTGGTTCCAGTTTTTTTTATTGTGTGTGAAAATGCCCTCTTGCTGGTACCGAAAACCGTGCTGGCACCAGCTCCAGTTTTCCAGTGTGTGTGAAAACACCCTTGTACTGGGGGGAGGGGGGGGGGGAAATCCTATACTGATAGATTTACTGATCATGTGGGGAGAAATTGATTGATGTGCATCATTCTAAAGGCAGTAGAAAAATCAATATTATCAGTATAGCACTTGCAGTACTGATGAAATACTGTCCATTTATGTCTTGTATTGACAATATTTCATCACAGTAACCTTATCCCAGAATTCTGTTGCTCTTAAGAATTGAGGTGCCGACCGTACTATGTTGGTATAGTTTGTTACATAATTCATCATCAATGTAAAAAATAATTCTTGAATTTGGACACATCTGCCAGCTTTACTTGAAACATTTAAATGAATATGCTGTTTTCATTTCATAATTCGATGTTCAACACATTGCTTCCATTGAACATTTTGTTTACTAATATTTAATGTTAATATTATTGTCACACATGCTGTTCCTTTGCTGTTAATTTTGTGGAAGACATTTCTTAGCAATTAAATTAACAACAGAATCCATAAAGATTGATTCTGTAAGGAGAATACTGACAGTACCAGAAATACTGATGGTATTAGAATTATCAGTAATTCTGACCATGTGGGTCCTTTTGATTTAGTTTTGCCCAATGTAGCTGTTTCAACAAACATTGTACTTTCTAAACTAGGGGTTCCCAAACTTTTTCACATTAAGCTCCCTTTTGTCAAAAGAAAAATCCCTCCCCCTTTCCCACACCCTTGCTCGATTTTATTATTACTAACGTACTCGGTACTAACAATGATATTTCAGAGGTAAATCATTAAGTATGTGATATGTGAATAAAGATTTTCAACTCTTAAGAGGTGGTAAAGCAGGCAAAACAGATCCAGCAGTGTGTAGCTACTGTATCATCCATGCGGGTGGTGAAGCTACCTCACACTTCCACCTCCTTCCCCCCCCCCCCCTCTTGATGTGTCTTCACGCTCCCCAGTTTGGGAATCCCTAGTTTAAACTATTATATTTGTCTATCATACCATTTTAATTGAACAGCTCCACATTTTGCACTACCATGTCCAAAGAGTTATAGACATTGACCACAGCAGGGAAGCCAATTTTTTTCCTAAATTTATTAACAAATTTTTGAAATGTCTTAGGGAACTCTATTTTTCTGTAGAGAGTGAAGCTCAGCACTGGGATTAATGCAATACTGCTCTGCCTTAGTTTGTGCTTTGCAACATTAACTTGGCCACCACCCAATTTGATTTAACCCCAAATTAGGAAATGTATCAAAAAGTCACAAAACTAAATTGGTATCGAAAATCATCTCCAAAGAATTTTATTTGTAGCTTCGATTAACACATTCGAGACAAACCAACCTCATGACCCCTAGCTGAATTTACAGTCACATGAGGTGTTTTAATTTCGCCACACACTAACCTCAAAATTCCACATGCATGCCCGAAGTCTACATCCTGCTATCTGCACGCCCATTTAGCGCCACACAAAGCGAAGTTACGCTCTAACGGAATCTGGAAGACTGGGGGCAAGGAAAGCCTAGGGCTGCTGTGTATAAAACACCCCTGGGAACAACTTTTTACAGTTTCCCACAATAGCAGATTCACGGTCTGATCAAATATCGACCTTAGAACTTGAAGTTTTCATCAGACTTATGATGTTGGTGACTTAAAAGATTCCTATTGATCTGAAATTTCGACAGTAGCTTGGTTGATTAAAAACTGTTAATTTTAATCCTTACAAAAGATTTTGTAGCTTCAATAATTTGGCCGTAAAAAGATATTTTCTGAAAATTCAAAACTTTTTAATAACTTCTACAATACTACTTCTGAAATAACTTTTATTTTACTTCTAATTGGCTATTCTTTCACATGATGCCAAGCAAGGCATGTTAACTATTTTCAAAAGGGTGAAATAAAATTCGTCAACAAAAATAGAACTTAACTAATTAAAATTTGCTAAGCTACTAAAGCTATCAATCTGAAAGTGGCTTTAAGTGATTCTACATATTCCGAAATGACTACTGAGTGATTTTGAAGTCGCTACCTGCTTTCTCTGATTTACTATGAATTTTTGAAGTAAACACTGCTTCAGGATGATGCAACAGAAAATATTTCCTTGTTCAGATACTTTCTCAAAACTATAAAAATCTGATTTCTAGCTAACCTAGTAACTGACTTTATAAATGATATGCAACGCTATTCAATTTAACTCACAGTTCTGAGAACAAATTTTGTTGCATAGTTACAAAATTTTTAGGTTACTTTACACCACTTAAAAAAATTCCTCGTGTAGTTTTGCTGTTAATACCACTTTTTGCGTGACAAAATGTGAAATGTCATTCCCAGTCCTTCCTTTCAATATGTTGCAACTTTACAATAATGTCTTCATCAGTTGATTGGTTCAGATATAATATTGAGTATTGTGAGAGGTAACTATGTTTAATTTTCATTGTTACTATTATTTGAACCAAATAATCACATTTTTCTTTTTCTGTTTGTGCAGCTTATTATGTGGAGGTAAGATTAACATGGTCTGGCATATGCTGTTAGCTTGGTTTATTAAACCTTGTGAAACTTGCATGTCTTACATACAAACAGATACATTTCACTTATTAAATCCAAAAACTGTATTTTTTTTTTTTTTTTGGTAGTATTTTAGGCTGATATCTGTTTGGCTGTGCTGTGAGCACCTTATAATCTGAATACATCAATAGGGTAGGAAGCTGAACAGAATGACAGAAGTACGCGTTTTTGTGCCTCGAGCCGTTTATCTCCCTGGATATCTTACCAAAATCGATAAATCAAGTACGATTATGAGGAGTAATGTCTCATTGGTGTCATCGTATTTTAAGAAAGAAGTTTTTTGGAATTCAACGCTTAAAGGGAAAAAGTATAAATTGTTCTACAACGGATTTTTGTGTCACGAGCTATTTATCTCCCTCGATAACTAACCGATACAGATAAATGAGGTATCATATTAACGAATAATGTCTCCGCCGTGGTAACATTACATTTTAAGAAAGCCATTTTTCGAAATTCGACCTTTAAAGGGCACAAATGTCAATTTTTCTAAAACGTGTTTTTTGTGCCTCGAACCTTTTATCTCCCTGGATATCTAACCAAAATCGATAAATCAAGTAAAATTAAGAGGAGTAAAGTCTCCGATTTGGTGACATCATATTTTAAGAAAGATTTTTTTTTTGGAATTCAACCCTTAAAGGGAAAAAGTATAAATGGTTCTACAGTGCATTTTTGTGTCACGAGCTATTTATCTCCCTCGATATCTAACCGATATAGATAAATGAAATATCATATTAAAGACTAAGGTCTCCGCCATGGTAACATTATATTTAAGAAAGGAATTTTTCGTATGTCAAAAATGTCAGCATTTCTAAAATGCGTTTTTTGTGTTCGAGCCATTTATCTCCCTGTATATATCTAACGAAAATCGATAAATGAAGTAGGAGTATGAAGAGTAATGTCTCAGCTTTGTTGGCATCATATATTAAGGAAGAATTTTTTTGAATATAACCCTTAATGGGAAAAAGAATAAATGGTACAACAACGCATTTTTGTGTCACGAGCCATTTATCTCCATTAATATCTAACCGAAATAGATAAATGTGGTATCATTCTAAAAATTAAGGTTTTCGCTATGATAACATCACATTTTAAAAGATGAATTTTTCTTAATTGAACTCTTAAAGGGCATTAAATCAGTATTTCTAAAATGCGTTTTTTGTTTCTTGAGTGATTTATATCCACTGATAATTCAACAAAATTGATAAATGAGGTATCATTTTAAATATTGAGGTCTTCGTAAGGACTTAGGTTCCGTTAAACCACATTTTAAGAAAGGAATTTTTCTAAATTCTACCCTTAGAGAGCAAAAGGATTCATTAATATTTCTACAATGCATTTTTCTGTCACGAACTATTTATTTCCCTTGATACCTAACTGAAATTAATTAATGAGGTATCGTTTTAAATATTAAATTATCCACTTTGGTCACATCATATTTTAAGAAAAAACTTTCTCCAAATTGAACCTTTAAGGGGCAAAAATATCATCTTTTCTAGGACTTTTTTTTATTTTTATTTTTTTACGTTGCTTGATAACTAATTGAAATCGATAAGTGAGGTATCATTTTAAAGACCAAGATGGATGCACTGGTCACACCATATTTTATAGAAGAATTTTTTTTTGTAATTCGACCCTTAAAGGGCAAAAGTACCAATATTATTTCTTCAGCATGTTTTATTTTAATCATTATTACAAGCCATTTATCTTCTTCGATACCTAGCCGTAATCGATAAATATCATATTGTTTTAAAGTTTAAGGTCTCCAGTTAGGTAAAATCATAAATTAAGACATAATTTTTTTTCGGAATTTGGTGCTTAAAGTGGAAGCGCATATGAGAAAGTTCAGAGCTAAGTCCCTAGATTGCAGCAGTAGATATCACAGAGATGCCAATAAACCTTCTTTTTTTTTCAATAAGTAGCTTTTCGGAAAAAAATTTCTGTTATGGAAACACTTTCGTTTTGCTATACAATTCCAATGTAAACATTTTATTCGCACAGCAACAAATATCACACTGATGTTGATATGTTGTGTGCATTATCTTTAGGTTTGTTGTATTCTGTTATTATCAGTTACAGTTTGTCGTAAATATAGCATGTTTTAAATTTTTCTAACTGTTTCATAATATGTTGTAAGTATTTTGATATGTACCTACCACACTAAAAAAAAAAATATTTGCTTCAAAAGTACGGTTCTACTTTTCATTATATTACAAGCATTCAACCTCGCTATTCATCGCATTTTATTTGCGAAATTTTCACACGGGTCATCTAGTATTGTATAAAAACTGTTAGCCTCCCAGCGGAGAAGTGTGTTAATCAGATGGGATGTTTCTGTGCTGTTCTCGTCTCCATCTTCTGGGAAAGTGTTGGTTTCCTGGATCATTTGCTCTTATATAACCCTTGCTGGTTAATGGTTTTTGACAACATCATATTCAAATACAGCGAAAGGCTCTCTTATGCCACGGTGGTGTGGTGGTGGTGGGGGAGGGAGGTGGTGGGGATTCATGTGGTTGAGGTGGTTGGTTGTAGTTCGGAGTTTATTTTTGCATTTTCTCGACATCTCTGCCTTGTTGCTCTTAGTCACCAGGTTGGTAGCCAGTATCTCTGTTTTCCAGGCCTTCCACAAGATGAATCTCCACAACCTCCTTGATCACACTCTCCCAGTATTCATTTGCATGTACTAATATTCATGTCCCCTTCAAGCAAAAATTGTCTCTCTGTGCTGTGTAGTGCCACAGCTGACTTCATTTTTGTCCCAGGCATGTCCATGTCACATGCTCCAAGCAGCGCTGGAAAACAGAGCACACCATCTGCCCAATATACTATTCGCCACTCTCGTAAGGGATTGAATACAAACTGGACTGATTGAAACCCAAATCTTCCTTTGCATTGCGTAATAAGTCTTTTTCTTCCTGGGCGGATGGACGAAAGTCTTCATGCCAGCTTTGCCTAACAATCTGGTGATTTTTGCCGAACTCACTCAAGTATAAGGTAATAAAGCCTTTTGTTTAGCTTCTTGCTGTCTTACTGTCCTTTTGTCTTTTTGTCTTTCATGTTGAAGGTCCTGTTGATTTGGACATCTCTGTACCCATTCACATGGAAAATCTGTCACAGATGGTCTAGCTCCACCAGAACAGCATCAATACATTGCACCTGATTGACATGCTCTCCTGGTGGGAGGACTGGAAAAAAACTTGATTTAAGGTTAATGTTGTAGAACAATGTTTTTCAACCTGTGGGTCACGAATCCAACAGGAGTTAGGGAGAGGGTAGGGGAGAGGGGGTGCGGGTGCAAGTTCAGTAAATGTAACAAGCAAAGGTGGTTGGTCTTACACTACAATAAAAATACAACATTTTAAGTGAGAACCTGTTTATTTTTTAATAAATTGTCGAATTGTGGTTATATTTTTGACATACGAATAACCAATTCATTTTCTAATTGGAGCCTTTTTTCTTCTTTTTATGTTTACCATTGAAGAGAATGTTAGTTCACATAGGTATGGAGCATTGAATGCACTAATAGTATTTAAGCTTCCCTTGCCAGACCAGGGTATTCTTCTCTTTTCTTAATCCAAAAGAAGTCATTCATTTTTAAATTGAATTCCTTTTTAATTATGACATCAACAGCTAAATCTATATGATTTTCTTTCAATTTTAGGGGGTAGATCAGCTAGCTGTAATGACATATCCAAAAAGTGATTTAGAATCCATCTATCCCCAATTCTGGAAAGTAAGTTGATAGTTTCTCTTTAAAATTATGAGAGTTCTGTATCATGCAAGGAATCTGAGAACTTACTACCAATAATTGGTTCTTTGCAATTTCCTTTAGAATCTTCTGAATGAAATACAAAAACTCGTACATCATTCTTTTTAGTGAAGACACTAGAGCTGTAAAAGTAACGATGTATTCGTTACTGAGTAACGGGTTCGTTGCCTGATTCGAAGTAGCGAATCGTTACTCACAAATTCATTTTGTTAGTCGCGTGTTTCATTACTCGCATTTTTCATATAGATCCCAGCTCCCGCAGGTAACTAATTTTGCCAATTTAAAGATTAATTTTATATTTTTATTTTGTTTAACATTAAAATTTACAGTGCATAATTTGTAAATAGAAAATGTGTATGGATAATTTGAGATAGTTGCTGTTTTCTCATAGATAGTTCATTAGTTAGGTTTATTGATTTCAAACATTTGTGAAATTTGTTTATTTTAAGAATTGATACCTTCTATTTTATTTTATAGTGTAATTTACAAAATAAAAGGGTTGTGTAATAGTTTTTGATATACATCTCTGCACTTGTTATGTTCTAATAATATTTAATAAAATTGCAACGGAGTGTGCCCTCTACAAATTTTAACTTTAAATTCTTTCAACATTTTTGGTAAATTACTCATAATTACTCTTGGTAACTTATTCCAATCCCTGAAATCTTTACCTAAAAAGAGAATCTTCCTACACCCTTGTGCCTAAATTGAGTACAAGATTGTGGTCATGGTCATCTTTTCCCTTCCAAGCATTACTTTTAATTCTTACACCAATATCTTTCCATGTTTCACCATCAATATACGCCTTGTACACTCCCGTGACTCTCCTCACCCTCCTCCTGTCTTCCAATGAATCCCATTCCAACTCTTTTATCATATCTGTTACTGATTGCATTCTGCGATAATTTCGAGAAACAAATCCAGCAGCCCTTTTTTCAGTTACAGAATTCCATAAACAAATAACAAGTTACAATGACTTTATTCCTTTTGCCTGGTGTTAGTTATTGTATTACTAGCATATACCCGCGACTTCGTCCGCGTTGAAGAGAGTTGTAATATCAGATTTTCTTGAGAGGTCTGGTTGCTCAGTGTTTAGGGCGTCCAACTGGAGATGGATAACTCCCCAGCTTGAATCCCAGTCTCAGCGAGGATTTTCAAAGGTCCTTAGCTCGACCTTCACCTCTGGCATAGGTTGTTGTGTGATGTGAAATACACCAGTTCTGATTCCGTGTTGAACTGTGGGTCCTCTATGTCCGGTAGGATTACTGGGTTACGTTAAGAGGCTGTGAAAGGGGATGATTGCGGAGAGGTAAAGAAGACTTGTCACCAGGTCAGTATGACCATAAAATTTATTTTAGAGCTATTTTTATTAGTAATAGTAATAATAAATGTTGCAATAAAATAACAAAAATTTATTTATGTTCAACAACTACTTCACTGAATTTTTAAAATAATAAAAATATTCTCTTTGTTAGGAGTATTTTCAGTTTAATATATCCGTATATACAATATTGGGGATTTGTCTCCTAGGTTTTGGCTATTTTCATAACCCTAGTTTCCTTACATTTCATTGAAAGATTTGAATTTCGTTTACCCAGCATCTCTTAAAATTACTAATTTTATCTCGCGAATAAAAATGTATATAGTTTTAATTAATGGAAGCTCAAAATATTAAACAAATTGATGGAATCAAAATATCAACAACAAAAAATACTAACATCCAAACAGCAAATTAATACTTAAGTGGCCCAAGTACGTTCATTTCCGTTAAAAATGTGATACTAAAAATGAATTTTTTGATTTTCATTGAATATCTGGGAAAAAATCTTTAAAAAATGAGAACTTATTTTGCTCTTTGAATATTGATTTTGTTTTGAGGATATAATGGTTCCATCAACAGAAATTTACATATTGTAGAAGTAAGTATAGTAGTAATTAATTCTTTTATCCATAATGGTCAGTGGTATTGTGGTAATTGTTTCTCTATATGTGAAAACAGTTGACTGCATGTAGATCAGTATACTATAGTTCATTCGTTTCGATCCATTTATTCAGCTCTGAAATATAAATTACAATGTTAAAGTAGTAATTGATTCTTTATTCACAATAGGTTTCTCAATCTGCAAACAGAATTGAATGTCTACCGGCAAATCACCACTCTGCTTGTCTGACACTCCACTGTCTGAATAAAACATTTATAAATTTCAAAAATTTACTTCGAGCAATGCCGTGTGTTCTGCTAAATCATCCAAGCTTATTACATATCTTTTTACACAATATCATTATAAAGCGATACATGATGTCACTAAAAGGTGCTCCTGAAAGAAGCTTAAATAATTAATAATGTTTCAGTTCTCATTTTGGCCCAGGCTGCATTTCAATGAAGTCACAAACTGCGCTAATAATACCGCTAGAAAATCAAGCTTCTATCACTCGCCCATTATTACATTAGTAACGTGAATTATTATTTCAGATCGCAGGGAAATAAATACAGAATACATATGAAACTACATTCATTATTGCAGTTACGTAATTAAAAAATTTATACTAAAATGCTTGTAAATTACAGTGTACAACGGAAAGTTCATAATTCTCTACAAACCTAAGACAACTTTCATTAATATTTCTGGCCAATTTACATCGCAATAAAGTGACTGTTACTGCTCGTGATTTAGTAAGGTGTATAATGAAATTAAATGTGATGGTAATTTATGCTACACTATTTAGGAATCTTGATATAGAAAATTCTGTAACTACTCGAAGTTCCAATGCATTTAATGTGTTGAGGTGTGTTCGTATTGTATGATTTTATAGCGGCCATATTAGCAGAGATAGTGTTTAAGTTGAAATGCTGCCTGGACCAGAATGTTTTTTGTTACAGTATAAGGCAGAAGTCATTTAGTTATTATTAGTAATAAATAAGCAGCTTTCATAAGCTCCGTGTAAATGAGGTGTATCGCGTTGTAAACGACTTGCAATATTGCTTCATGAAACATTATGTCTCTACATTAGGCCGTTGAATACATTCGTTTTAAGTGAAGGATTTATGGGAGTAGTTTACGTGGCGATACATAATGTCACAACGTGACATAGTGCTTATGAAAGTTGCTTAAATAACTGATAACTAAATTTCTCATGCCATTGGCTGTGACAAAAAGATTCAGTTTTCATTATGGTCCAGGCTGAATTTCAATGTAACCACTATCTCCGCTAACATTGGCGCTACAAATTCAAAACCTCAACCACACGCGCATTTAAACAATTATTTTATCCTAAGTTAGCAATGTCGTGTATCGCGACGTAAACTTGAACCGGATTTATTAGATATTTGTAGAAACTGAATAAGTAAAAAGCACTGTTTCCTGATTCATAGTCTACTATTTGCACTGACTTAAACAAAAATTTTGAACAAAAAATGGTTAATTAATAATTTGTAATATTACAGAGACTGTATAGTTTCAAAAAAGAAGACACACAGGAAATAAATTAAACCAAGATAGAATGGAATCCATAACATTTTTGTAAATACGACATTTCGAGCACCGGCATGTTGCACTTTTAGTATATCGACTTTCGTGCTGGTATAATCATAGCATTTTACATTGTTTTTTTTTTTTCCAAGCTCTGATTTCTCACATTTAGTATATTACGATCGAAATTATGGTGTAATATTTGAGATCTCATACTATTTTATGTACGCAATTGAAAAAATCTCTTTGCGAACTTAACAACAGTACCTACCTTTTTTTAAATTTAAGGTTAAGTACATATTTATAATTCCTACTTCCAAACTATTGTTTGTCAAGTGCATCGGTTTTATGGCTTTTAAACTAAACACAAACTTGCATATGTAAGAAGGTATTCACTTTTATTTCTGAAAATTAGTGTTTACGATTTATGTATAAAGCAAAGAGTAAACGTTGCACGGCTGTCTACGAAGTAGGAAACTCTTTGTTGTTTGCGAATTGATATTAATGGCAATTTCTAAAAGAACAACTATGCATTTTTGCGGGATAAAATTTATCCTATGTCACTTAACATGCAATTAACTGTCTTCATGCCAAATTTCATTTAAATATGTTGAGTTATTATGGTGTTATTGATTCCAGAAGTGCATCCAAACACACTTCCGAACTTTCTCGTTTTCTCATTTATAGATATATAGATTACCGCAAAATCCATGAGATCAATCATCAGTGCGGTTCTGGCTTTAATGTTGAATGTTTGTTGTAACCACGACAATTAATCTAATCGCATGTGTGTCCTTTACCTTTGTTGTTGATTTAAAAGTTTTGAATACTGATAGTTTTAAAATGAAACAATGGTAGTCAATAGTATTTTGCCTGCAGGCTCAAGTTGATGGTATGTCCACATTTATTTTAACAAACATATCACAAAAAGATGAAGAATTTATAAAAATAAATGAAAACCATAAAGGAACACAGTGGTGAAACCTCCTATTTAAAAACAAAATACTTTGATGAGATTATAATATTTGTTGAATACATGTCCCATTATCACATCAGGCTTCTATGCAGGGTGTTGAGCAGGGTACTTTAAAAAATAACTGTCAGTAGTTATTGCCACTAGATATGTCACTCCAGGTAAAAGGTCAGGTCTTTTTTTTTTTTTTTAAAATTATTATTTTTATTTTTTATTATTATTATTATTATTATTATTTGTATGCAAACAGGTGTTTGTTTTGAAATTAGATTTTTATTTCATATTTAATATTCATTACAGTAAATCAAGTGTACATTCAGAGGTTTTCCGTAAGATCCATGTGCTAATTTCTTGACTTTAAGTTTTATCCAAATGTAAAACTTACTTAAGTTATTTTATTAAATAAACAATTTACTTAAACTTTACCATGTACGAACGAAGTCGTCCCGTATGTGATGCAATGCTTCATGCTAGTATTCGATTGTACCGAAAGTAACGAAACGATACGATAGTAACGAAGTTATCCCGTATGCGACGCGACTTGGTACAATGTTTCATGCTATTGTAAGATTGTACCGAAAGTAACGAGTAACGACTCGAAAGTAACGGGTATTGATTGGTTTAGTAACGAATACATACGGGTACAGAATTTCTTGTTACTTTTACAGCTCTAGAAGACACTGACCACATACAAAGTTTTGCAAGGAATGCTTTGATTTTATCCTTGGATGTTAAAATGTTTCCTTCCTTCTCTCCCTTGGAAGTTCTTGTTTCAAATATTTAGGTGGATGAAAGATCAGTGGGAAATGTTAGTTTTAATAGCCAAGCAGAATCACAAAAATAATTTGCATATTCAGATTTAGCATTTTGTAAGGACATTATCAATTCAGCCTTTGGTTCTAGATCCTGTGTCAATGCCATTCTTTTATATAGAAAGGATTTTGAAGAAATTATCCAGTCTTCACAAATGATTCTAAACAGTCAAGTTTGCAAGGCTTTGTCTTTAATAGAGTTCACAAGTTTAATTACCTCTTTAAACACATCATTTGAATCAGAAGGTGGAAAAACCTTGGCTGCCAGAGCTTGTTGATGAAGAAAACAGTGTCTCCATGAAATATTTGTCATTATTGATTTTAATTTTGCAGTTACAGCTGTAGCACCATCGCTACAAATAGCAATACATTTTGTCCAAACAGTCTTTTAGCTGCAGCAGCTTTTTATATTTTTAAAATATGTCATGCAAACATCAGCCAGTAATCTCTGCAGGAAGTGCTTTACAAAATAAAATGTATTCAATGATATTTTCATCTCATTAAAAAGCTAAACATTATGACAAATTGTGCATCAGTGCATTTATCTAACTGCAAAGCAAAATTTTTTGAGTAATAGTTCTCAAATGCCACCAGAGAGTTCATTTTTTTTTCTGCATTCAATAGTATTATCAGAAAGTTGAATGCTTTCCCTCATAAGTTAAGCCATATGCAGGGCTTCTGGCAAAATAAGATTTTCAGCAGCTGTATGAGGAGTCCCTGCCTTAGCAACTCAATAACAAGCTAATAACACTTGCTCATTGACACTGGATACCTAAAAATGGATAAAAGTCAGAAAAACAAATAAATAATCAATAAGACAATATTAAGATTGTAAGAGGCACAGTTTTTGGTACCACATTACACAATTTTTTAAAAATAAAAATAATATTAATAATAATGGTAGATATTAATTTTATTACCTGAATCATAATAGTATGCTGCTGGTTAAGGGATTACAGCTTCCATTAAAAAAATCCAGATGCTTATCAGCTTCCTTGAGACTTTGATGGTTTCATACTTCCAGTTGATAATACTTCACCACAAATTAGACATTGAGGTTTATTATTCATGACCATAAAACCATATTTCAGGTAATGGTCATCATAAAGTCTAATTTATTTTTCGGTTTTGATTTGCTTCTTGGAGTGCTGCACAGATCTTTTGAGAAACTTCTTTTTTACTTGTAAAGGAGTAGCGTATTCAGAAAATTCGAAAAACACTGTTGTAAAAGATGTAATATGTTACTGTTTAGTGTATGTTAATTGTATATTACTACAAACCTCATACAGTGAACTGTTTGAAGGTGCATGTTCTCAATGGCATTTCCCTTTATAACTGCAGATTGTTCTTCTAACATCCTGGTTAGTAACATTATATGGCTAGGTCGCTAATAATAATTTTCTTGATATAATGTGCATAATAATAGTAGTAGTTAATAATAAACAATAGTGAAGCTTGAAATTTTATCTTTAAAATTATGTGAACGATACAAAAACTTTAAATCTCTTCCAAATTCTTTTAAATGTTTGCTGAAATTTTTTGTGATCATAAAATGGAAGTGAAGTTTAGTTAGCAGCAGCACAACAGCTATCCAAAGAAGAAGCATCTTACATATTAGTTACACTCTACAAAAACTTCTCGGGTTTCAAGGCGCATCAAAATTGAGCCATCTGGCGACGTTTTGGAAGCTTGCACTGCTTCCATTGTCAAGCCCAGATGGCTCAATTGTGACGTGGCTTGACACCCGAGAAGTTTTTATAGAGCATTGCCATGTGAGAACGTACATATTAGTTACAGTCAATTATCAAATAGTTATACCCAAATGATATATGAATACAATTGTTAATTAGAAATGGATATACTGTAGTTGTGTAATGAAATATTCAGAAATATTCAAATAGCACACAACAAATTATTTACGGTATTGCTTACAGGAATGAATGGCGATTTTGCACATTAGAATTCTGCAGCTTAGCAAATTTTGTGTGATGTCATGATGTTATCTACTTCATAAATTGGCCAGATTGATGTGAACATGTCAAGAACCTGCATTCATTTGCCTGTAAGAAATGTAGTTAGTGAGTAGTAACTAACTGGCCTTAGAGTCACGTGGATGTTGGTTCAATTTCTTGTCCCACAATCGAGATTTCAATTTTTTTTTGTGGTTTCCGAAAATCGCTCCAGACGAATGTCCCGCAGGGGCCTGGTACACAAGTGCCAGGTACGGGTTTGGCGAACCTGTGGTGCCCGAACTGGAAACTTGTGAGCGCTGCAAGTTTCCTACACCGTAAACTCCTACTATGCTTCAACGACCACCATAGGGTGTGACGGTAGAATGTTGTTTGCCTAGGAAAACGGGGATCTTGGCTTAATTGCCCGGATCGCATGGACGGTACAAGGACAAAATTCCAAGAAACCCAAAATCATCCCTTTCTTCCACCTCCTGCAGCTTCGCCATGCCGCAGGAGAAATGTCACTTTAACGCCCAAAAACCTGGATAGCGGGCGAGGGTCGAAAGCCCTCCCCCGGACCAGGAAAGTAATAGCAACGGGAAGGGTTATTTGATGGATAAAAGCCTTCATTGTAAAGTCTAGGTTGGAGGGATCTTTCAAGAAGGTCTCTCCATTTTACATTCATAAAGGTTTAGAGGGCATTGTGGGAACCTTAAAATCTACATCTACATCCAAATCACAAACATTGTGGGTGGCAGAGGGTATTAAGCACCAAATCCTAAACCCGTGCATTCCAATCCTGAATAGCACGAGGAAAGAAGGAATACATAAAAGCATCATTATGGCATCTTATTTCTCAAATCTTATCCCTCTGGTCATTGCGACCTAAATAGGTTGGCGGAAGAAGTATTTCATTGCACTTGTAATTTAAAGATCTTTGCATATTCTCCAATAAATTCAGATGCAAACTATGTCATCTCTCTTCCAAACTACCGCAGCCCAATTTATGCATCAATTCTGTGACGCTTTCATAAGGGCTGTAGCAACCAGTCACGAATCGAGAGGTCCTCCTTTGCACCCTCTCCACTGAGTCGATCAGGCCCTTGCGATACAGATCCCAAATTCCACAACAGTAATCCAGATGTGGACACACTAGTGTTTTATACGCTATCTCCTTTTTATGAGCATTACAGTTCCTCAAAATACGACCTAAGAATCACAATTTAGAATTAGCCTTGCCTACGATGGAAGTTATGTGCAAGTCCCATTTCATGTTGCTTTTTACTATCACCCCCAGATACTTCAGGGAATCAACCGTGTCAACAGCGAAATTGTTTATTTTGTACTCGTGTGCAATCTGATTCTTTTTGTTATTTATTCGCATTGCCTTGCACTTTTACAATTAAGTGTAAGCTGCCATTTACGGCACCAACCGGAAATAGCATCTAAATTGCGCTGAAGTTATAAGCAATCGTCGGAGCACCTTATTTCCCTGTAGATAACTGAATCATTGGCAAACAATCACAACCAGCATCTGACTTGGTCACCAAGATCGTTTATAAATATTAAGAAAAGATGTGGTCCTATTACACTTCCTTGAGGAACCCCCGAAGTAACATCTATCTTAGAAGAGGCTTCCCCGTCAATGACATACTGAGATCGACCAGTTAGAAAATCACGTATCCATTCGCAAATCTGATCCGGTATACCATATATGGTCAAATCTTCACTAAAAGTCGGTTGTGTGGTACAGAATCAAAAGCTTTCTGAAAATCCAAGAAAATGAATCAACTTGTGAACCTGCATCGATAACTTTCATTACGTCATGTGAAAATAGGGCCAGTTGTGTTTCACATGATCTCTTCTTCCGAAATCCGTGTTGACATGGTGTAAGTAACTCGTTCTCTTCTAGAAACTTAATAATGTTAGAGCAAATCAGTTAAAAAGCTGAGGAACGGTACATTGCTGCTTGAATCATCAACTCACAAGCAGGCTGTCTTACTCCTTAAGTCTGAGAGGCTCGGGGAGTTTGCAGTAAAATTCGAATCCCATAAAACTCTAAATTCAAGCATAGGCGTGATCACCTGCTGTGATCTATTTGACTTAAAGACAGGGGAACTCTTTAAGGAGTGGGCATCAGAACTTGTGGTCGAGGTTCGTCAGGTAACGCAAAGGGTAAACGGCAGTCTTGAGAAGACAGCCAGACACCTTCATCCTGATGTTCGACACTCCAACGTTGCCGAAAGACATCAAAGCAGGATACTTAACACTTAATGTGTGCCCATATGTACAGGAACCCTTGCGCTGCTTCAAGTGCCAGCTATTCGGTCATATGACGGCGACCTGCAAAGGCAACCCCACCTGTGGGAAATGCGGAAAGGCTGCAAATGAGCCAGGTAATAGTTGTACCCTCCCACAGGTGTGTGTCAACTGCTGCGAGTCATATCCAGCCTGGAGCAGGGAGTGTCGAATGTATCTTGAATAAAAAAAGTTACAGGAGTTAAAAATGAAAGAGCGAATCTCTTAGGGCGAAGCGAAGAAGCGGTACAATGTGCTAGTACCTCCCACCTTTGGTACCAGTTTCGCTAAGACTCTTTCAACTCCCATCAGGAAAGAAAGTGTTGCTACTCAGATGTCTGTTGCAGACATGGTCACAAGTACAACGTGCTCATGTCAATACAATTGTAGTGCCAAAGCCACCTAGGATCGCGGACGTCGGTAGCAACACTTCTGCAAACCTGACCACTAAGGCAGTAGGCTCAGCAAGTCCACCAGCGAAAGCACAGCCATCTGCTACAATGACTACAGCTGTGGGTGCCTCTGCAACAGCAGAAGCAGCACCCGTAACAGACGTAACAGAGGCAGCATCTGCAGGAGAAGTAGCATCAGCAACACCATCTGGTAGATGGCAGATGGTGTAAAAGGTTCGGGATCCGAAATTTAAACACACATGTTTGTCAAGTCCTCCTCCCAGAACCACCATTGGCAGGGAAAGGAGGGGGCTAAGGTATCGGCAGAAGAAAGATCCGCCGGTCTCCGAGACCTCCTCACAATCAGATTCGTCTTCAGACCCTGAAGACATTCAAATGCAGGAGTACGAATCTGTTTCCCGTTCCTCAGCAGTCACCATCGGAGGACCCACCCGAACCAGGGGGGGTGAAATTAAATAGGGATGATGGCTCCAATACTTCAATGGAATGTCAACAGCTTTCAGGCTCACAAAGAGGAAGTCCAACTCTGTGCAAGGTCTAATACATTGTGCCTCTGTCTCCAAGAGACACATTTTAGACCATCACACCAGCCAGTGCTAATAGGATGTGACATATACCGAAAGGACGATACCGACGGTGATTGAGCTAAGGGGGAAGTGGCTGTGTTCGTCAGAAACACTGTCCACTCCGAACCTATTGCTCTCACCTCTAAACTACAAGCAGTGGCAGTGAGGATACATGGTCACATTAAACTGCCCGTATGCTCCACTTATCTACCACCAAATGCACCTGTCGATTATGACGACCTTTCTGTAATATTGCAGCAGCTCGTGCGGCTATTCCTCCTCTTAGGATACTTCAACGCACATGGTGCATTGTGGGGTTCGAACGCTGATTGCTCCGGAGGCCGAGTGGTTGGTAGATTGATGGAGCTGGAGAACGTTGGTATCCTGAATACAGTGCAAGTGACCCACTTCACCACTGCTTCCGTATCATCCTCACAGAAGAGATTCACCATGCAGCTGACGTTTCCATGCCGAAAAGCTCTGGAAGCTGCGAAGGACACCTGTCCCCTGGTGTAATGATGAATGTCGTTCTTCTATTCAGGGTCAGACAAGCATTGCGTCGTTTTAGGTTGTACCCAACATCTGACAACCTGGCAGTGTTCCGTATTGCCAGAGCTAAGGTGCGTCGAGTTATTAAGGCGTGCAAGAAAAGGTCATGGCAGAACTTTGTGAACACTATTATTCATTCCACAAGTTCATCAAAAGAATGGGAGTCAATCCGCCATATATCTGGAAGGTACTCCCACCTGCTAGTATCTGGGTTACTGGATCAGGGATGTGTTGTTACTGACAAACGAAGCATAGCGCAGTTGATGGCAGAGAATTTCGTTGCCATCTCTTCGTCTGCTAATTTGGAGCTTTGAGCCCAACAACGAAGAATTACTGCCGAAAGGCGCACACTGTGCTTCGATTCGTTGGATACAGAGGCGTATAATAGCCCGTTTTCATCCTGGGAGCAGGAGTCTGCATTAAACAGCGCCAATGTCACTGCTCCAGGGCCTGATGATCCAGTACCAGAAGTTGAGGCATCTTAGTAAAGAAGCTAAAGATTGCCTTCTAGATATTTTTAACGATATCTGGACCGGACGACACTTCCCCGACTCATGGAATGAAGCAATTTTGATCCTTATTTTAAATCCTGGAAAGGATAAGTTGTTGCCAGGTAGTTATTGTAGTATCGCCCTGACAAGTTGCATGCGTAAGACACTGAAGAGGATGGTGAATCACCACCTCGTCTGGTGTCTGGAATCCCAAAACCTTCTGAGTCGCCTTCAGTGTGGATTCAGGAAGCTCTGTTCCACTTTGGACAATCTGATCTTGCTGGAAGTGGCAATACAGGATGCGTTTACCTTGTTGGTATACTACCTGATGACATACAATTTTAAAACAATTACATGAATGGGGATTTAGGGGAAATCTCCCCCTCTTTTTTTTTTTTTTTATCGTTTTTCTCAGGTTGTTGCTTCCAATATCGAGTCAGTAGTGAAGTGTCAGATCTTTTTATTCAGGAAAACGGTGTTCCTCAAAGGTCAGTTTTAAGTGTGACCCTTTTCGCCATTACTATCAATGGCATTTCAGCCATAATTTGGAGTCCTATACGGTACTCCTTGCATGGGGATGAAATTTAAATTTTTGTATATCGTTCAACCTGAGAAGTGCTGAGCGGCAGCTGCAACTCGCGCTGAACAGGTTGGATGAATGTTCAGTGCACACCTCTCTTTGTTTCTCTGTCGAGAAAACCGGGGGTGTACTTTTTTACTCGTAGTAGATGGTAGTAGCATGCTAAGTGAGCGGTAACGCTCGGTCCAGGCATTGGAAAGGATGCAGGTAAAAATTTCCATCTGGCCATTCAGATTTTGATTTTCCGATGTTTCCCAAAATTGCTGCATGAGGTTCTTTTCTCAGAAAAACCAGGGTTGAATTTCTATTCCTTTCCTTTCCTTGCCCTCCGTCCTCTCCCAGCTTTAATTATCTTGACATTAAGAAGTCATAATTTCATTTATTTTATTATATGGAAAGCAATGATCAAAAATGTGTTAAATATTTCCTTTCAGATTAGATATACTTATATATGATATTTATGAGTGAAGCCAGTGTTCTAATAAAGAATCTCGCATAACTATTTGGTTGAAAACTAACCTTGAATATATATTTGATGTGTTTCTTCCTGGCAAGAATTGTTAGTTAGCAATGTATTATGGAGACATTTGCCTTCTTTTTATTAAAATGAAATGTTACAGTAATTTTTTTTATATTTGGCAATCTTCATTTTTAATGAATTTCTCCATTGTTGGCCCCATACTCGGAGAAAAGCTGAACTGTCATAAGAGTGAGGAATAAATAAAACTTATCACTGGAGCAAGTACATCCTTTGGCCTCTTGTTTGACATCATGAGTTGTAAATTCTGGGTGTAGTTATGACCCAGATGTTGCTCTTAATTAACGTGAACCTATTTTGTTCTGTTACTCTCTACCAAATTTTTTACTCTGTCAATATCTGACAGTAAATTCACATGTATCATGTTGAATTTGGTACCCTGAGTCGGATAGCCTCAAGCATTTTAGCTACATACAGGGTGGGTGAAAAGTAACTCCCTACTGGAAATATTTTTTTTTCTTCTAAACAAATGTAGGTCTGAAGACAATTTTTTGTACACATTTAGTTTATTGTGTGCATGATAATTACATAAGTTACTATTCAAAATGTGTCCCAGTATGTTCTACACACTGTTTTAAACTAACAGGTACATTTGCTACGGCCTTCCGCCAGAACACAACAGGAGCACCACTTATGTATGACCTCATGGATTTTGTTCTCAAGGTCACCAAGAGTTTGAGGTTTGCTGTGGTACACTTCTTCCTTAACCCACCCCCAAAAAAGTAATCGCATGGGGTGAGGTGTGAACTATGCACAGGCCATTCTGTGGAGTCTGTAGCATTTCCAGGTATAGTTCAGTATTCATAGTGTCTTTCAACAGATACGGTCCAATAATGGGAGAAGAAGTTAATCCGCACCACACTGTCACTTTCGGCTTCCCCTGCACTTTTTCAATAGTCTGCTTGGGATTATTTTCTGCCCAATAATAGCTGTTATGACGATTAACAACCCCCCCCCCCCCCCCGCCCAACATGAAACACAGCTTCGTCATTCCACAGAATTTTTTGAAACAGCTGTGGATCATCGTCATACCTCGCAAACATCACTTCACAAAATTCAAGAGGCCTATCACAGTCATCAGGATACAACATTTGGATGTAATGAGGCTTCCATGGTCTGTATTGCAACTGTTCATGGAGAATTTTACGCACAAAATAATGTGTCATGCCACTCTCTCTTGCAGATTGTCCTGATTTTGCAGGACTTTGCTGGAACAGCTCCTACACTGCGACCACCTTTTCCTCTGACACCGAGGTTGAGGGCCGACCTGATCTCTTTGTGTCTACAACACTACCAGTCTTCAGTAACTTCCTATGGCAATTTTTAATTGTCTTTGCATCCAAAACAGCAAGTTTCCAATGCTCACCTATCCACCACCATTGAACCTGCATAACAGACTGCCACACCTGATACCTTGCTGCAATTTTCACTCTGTCCTGAATACTTAATCATTATGACATCTCTCTGGGGACGAAAAATATTAGAAATAATGACACACTACCATATACAAAACAAGGTAACTTTCATTACAATCTACACATCAATAGCTATTCAAAATAGGGAATTACTTTCCACCCACTCTGTATGGATTTATTTTCTGTAGATTAATATTACTGAGGAATGTGATAATTTTGTGTTGTATTATTTATTTCTAGGCAAAAGAAAAAAATGAACTTCTGGAATGTGGTTGCTGTTATGATCCAGAAGTCATGGCTGAGGACACTGTATCCTGTGATGATGGCCATGTATTCTGTAAAATGTGTTTGCAGAAGTGAGTATTTTTTCTATTGTATAAAGTATGAGTTTATTGTATTCATTTAATTTTGTCGTAGTGGATTTAATTTTTTTTTATGTTGGGCTAGACATTTGAGCAGTATGGCTAAGATAACAATTGGTTTGTGATCTTACTGTATCTGTTTCTTTTCTCTACTTTTTATTTTTCCTGTGTTCTGCAGTACATGAAATTATTGTTGATTACTGGATCACACTCATCACTTTATCCTAAAAAATAGACTGCTGCAATTACAATATTTTCTCCAATAGATAATTTGAGTCAAAGTATATTGAATCAAAAATACACCGTTTAAGTGTTATGAAATAACTAGCTTTGCCCAGCATACATTGCAATACATCTTTTTCTGTCTTAAGTGGGTACACATTTACAAAATAAAAACATTTCCAGGTACAATATAAATGAAAGGCAATGATCTTTATGCATTATGGTGAAATTAATATATATATATATATATATATATATATAAACTAAGGAAGGATAGGGAAATATGACCCAACACTTACCACAGATGAAGGCGGCTGAGACGACGAACAAAAAACAAACACAAGAGAAGTGCAATATTTCGGCCTACAGCAGCCTTAAACGTGCAGAAGGTGAAGCATCAGGCGGCGTCACATGTGTACACATAGACGGCTGACTGGTGAATGGCGTCTCAGGCGCGGATGGTTGTTTAGGTGGAAAAGGGGGGGGGGAGTAAGCTCAAATATTGGATCGATAATCGATACTAATGACGATATGTTATTATTGAATGAGGTGAATAATAACTGGGTGGGGATATATATATATATATATATAACTATAAGTGAAAAGTAAAATAATTGTAAGTAGCATGGATAGTAGTAAATAAAGAAATATAAAAAATGTAACTTCACCTTCTGCACGTTTAAGGCTGCTGTAGGCCGAAATATTGCGCTTCTCTTGTGTTTGTTTTTTGTTCGTCGTCCCAGCCGCCTTCATCTGTGGTAAGTGTTGGGTTATATTTCCCTATCCTTCCTTAGTTTTATTGCCTTAAAGCTTTTTCCTGCTCATTTTATTATATATATATATATATTCTGGTGCTTTGGATTATACAATAATTTTGGTCTGCTGTCTTCTGCAAAAGCAGAGTGCCCAGCGTTACTCGGCAGGTTGATATGAAAGTTATGACTTTTTTTTATTTCTTTTGCTTGGATTGTAGTAAACATTCTCCATCACCATCGGCCTCGCATTCGGGAGGACGGCGGTTCGAATCCCCGTCCGGGCATCCAGATTTGGGTTTTCCATGGTTTCCCCAAATCACTCCAGACGAATGCCGGGATGCTTCCTTCAAAAGGCCATGGCCGAATTCCTTCCCATTCCTTGCCCCCATCCTTTCCCGTCTCTAAAGACCACGTTGTTAAAAAGGGACGTTAAACTGTTACAAAAAAAAAAAAAAAAAAAAAAAAAAAAAAAAAAATCCATCACCATCCATTTTGTCAGGTTTCCTTACCGATGCAAAAAATGGAAAAGTTGGTTGTGTAAATTAGTCTTAGGAGAGGTGAAGGAGAAGAGTGTGTGTAGTTTACAAAAATAAATGTAACCATTATTTTTCCCTTATTTTAAAGCATATGTGCGATACTTTTCTTCGAGATCAGTTAAAAATTGTTTTAAATTTCTTGGCCAGCCATTTTCCTATTGGAATCGGTCCACTGCCATTTAACAAAACTCGCAGAATATTACAAACAATACTATTAACTTTGGCTGATTTCCCTACCATTGTTGATATATTTGCAAAAAACTGCATAGTTTCAAATGTAAATTTTGCTTAAGAGAGAGTGGTGGGTTTTTGTAAACCAAATGGTGACTGTATTTTTCTCTTTGTTTTAAAGTATATGAGTGCAGAGTTACTTCAAAATTACATACAGACTGTGGGTTTGTTTGAAGAACATTAGCAAAAAGTAAGGAGTTAAAGGTGGAGAACTGATAGTTTTTGTAAACAAAATGTAAACAGTACTTTTATCTTTGTTTTAAAGCAAAAAAAAAAAATCACAGTCCACAACCCAAAGTTGGTTGAATCCTTCCAAAGGAGGTGCACTGAGTCATTATGTCAGAGGTAAGATTATCAGTTTCTTTCCTTTGGGACCTACAGTTTAACGTGGTAGCTGAACCATGGACCAAGTGAGGCTACGTGACCAAATAAGTTCCAGCTTCAACTGAGATTAGAAACAGCGAACTAATCCAGATACTTTTGAGCGTAAGGGCTTTGATCACTGAGCTACCAGACCACTTTGTTTTAAAGCCTATGAATGGGTTCCAAGTACTATCAAAGTAGGATAAAAACTATGGGTTTGTATGAACAATAAATTGGAAAAAATTAAGGAAAAGGGGGAGGAGGGATAAAAGGGAAAGGGGTTAGGTTTTTGTAAACCAAACACTGACAGCATTTATCTATTTTTTTTAAAGCTATACATATGGAAAGTTCAATCAAAATCGTATAAAAATCATTTGGGAAAAATTAAGAGGATGGGGTAAAGTAGGTGAGTGGTGGTTTTTGCGAATCAAATGTAGACGGTATTTATCTGTTTTAAAGTATACATGTGCACAGTTCAATCAATAAAGAACAATGGCCAAAATAAAGAGCATAGCGTAAAGAGAGAGAGAGGGATTGGATTTTTGTAAACCAGATGTGGACAGTATTTTCTTTTTGTTCTAAAAGTAAAAAAATTAACTTGGTCTACTACCAGAAGGTTGGTTGAATCCTCCTGAAGGAGTTGTACTAAGCCATTGTGTCAGGGGTAAGATATCAGCCCCTTTCCTCCAGCACCTATAGTTTAACATGAAATCTGAATCACAGACCTAGTGTATCTCATATGATCAACTATCAACCTTAAATGTTCTAGCTTAAACTAGGATTTGAACTTGGAAACGAACACAGAATCTTTTGAAAGTAAGCACCTTAATCATTGAGCTAGCAGACCACTTTGTTTTATTGTATATGTGTTCTAAGTGGCATCAAAATTGGATAAAGACCATGGATTAGTACAAAGAACATCGACAAAATTTAAGGTGTTGGGGGTAAAAGAGAAGAGGGTTAGGATTTTTCAATCCAAATGTAGACAGTATTTTCCTCATTGTTTTAAATACTAAGTCCAGAACCCGAATGTTGAGCCCTCCTGAATGAGGGATAATAAGCTATAGTGTCAGGAGCAGGACAGTCAGTTCCTTTCTTTTAAGACCTAGAGTTTACATGAAATCCGAAATACATATCTTAAAAATTCTTGTTCCTCATGGGATTTGAACTGATGGCCAGAGACAGAAAGTTCTGGAAGTAAGTGCCTTAAACACTTAGCAACCAGACCTCTTTGTTTTGAAGTATACATGTGCTAAGTACTATTCAAATAGAACAAAAATTGTGGGGTTGTTTGAAGAATGTTGGAAAAAATTAAAGGGATGGTGTGAAGGTGGAGAGGGATGGGTTTTGCTAAAAAAAAATAAAAAAAAATGTAGACAGTATTTTTCTGTTTATGGAAATTGGACAAAAAAATGTGGATTTTTACAAAGAACATTTGAAAAAAATTTAGGGATGTGCTATTGGAGAGGGGTTGGTTTTTTTTTTTTATTTTTTAGGTCAGAAGCCTTTCCAGGCCTGCATACACTAACTCACCAAAGTTTCATCTCAGTTGGACGATTGGTATAGGAATGCGTAGAAGATGAACAAACCAACAAACAAAAATTCATTTTTATATATTAGATGCATGCTAAGTGCCATCAAAACTGGATAAAAACTGAGCAAAAGTGCAGTGGTCCGCAACCGGTGTGCCACGAGAAGGTGAAAGGTGTGCTGCGAAATTTTACCCATTATAAGGAATTAATTGTCAAGTTTTTTTTATTATTTATATTTTAGTTTCTTGTTCCGCGAATTGTTACTTATTATCGTATTCTAAGAAAATTAAATGTTATTTATATACTCACAGTTTCTATTAGTTTTGTTTATTCATTTTTGAATTCTATTCCCCGTTTCTACTGCTGCGCTTTGAGGTTCTGTTATATTTACCGCAAGAATGTGTATGTGCTTTTTTCTCATTCTAAACTGCTTGGATTAGCAGGACTTTCCAAGCCTTATATTATTTTATTACGTTGTCAGTACTTCTCCAACAATACTTTGTTTCTGTACCGTTGCACTGATGCATTGTTAGACATCACTGTAAAAACAAATGGCATGGTTTATGTGACTTCTTTGAAGTGTATAAATCCCGCTTCTTACAATTAGTCAAGTTCCATCACAGCTGTGCTCTGAAGTGGTCCGAAAACTGTGTTAGTAATTGGTCTTGATATTTTCTATTACAATCAGCAGACTATGTTATTTCGTCAAGATGGACAAATTCCTTGAACTGAGTGTTCCGTCTATGAGTGCAACTAGTGAAAGCGTTGAGCCAGAAAGAAAGAAACAAAATTTGATGCAGCAGAAAGATAGTGATAATTAACTATCCAGTTTTGTGTGTGTGTGTGTGTTTGTGTGTGTGTGTGTGTGTGTGTGTGTGGTGAGATAACATATTCAATTCCCGAGTGTATCGTTTGTGGCGAAAAACTCAGTACTGCTGCTATGGTTCCCAGTAAATTGAAACGACATTTGTCAACAAAACATTCTTCTCTGTCAAGTAAAGATGTCCATTATTTTCGTCGGTTGTTGGAAAATAAGTACAAAAACAAAGAGTGTTCATGACCACTATAGTACGTGTTTCGGAAGAAGTACAGGAAGCTAGTTATAAGGCAGCCGAACTTATCATAAAGACAATGAAATCATATACAATAATTGAAATGCTGTTGTGGCCTGTTTGTGAAGAGATGGTGAGAATAGTTCTGGGTATAGAATTTGCTAGTGAAATTTCAAAAATTCCTCTTTTTGCTGACGCAATCAATCGCCGAGTTATCGAAATGTCTCGTGATACTGAAGACAATACGAAGGAGAAAATCAAGAACAGTCAGAAGTTCTCACTTCAGATCGACAAGTCCACAGATAATAGATGCCATGCACAACTTCTGCAGGATTCGATGTAGATATAATTGTAAGTAACTTCTTCTTTTGCAAACAACTTCCAGAGCAAACTACCAGTGGAGAAATATTTCGTTTGACTGATGAATATTTGCTCCTTAATGAATTAACATGGAAGGATTGTGTTAGTGTTTGTACAGACGGAACGGCTGATATAATTGACCCAGTTAAAAGATTTGCAGCTAAAGTGCTCGAAGTAAATCCCAAACTACGATGTGATCATTATCTCATTCAACACGAAGCCATTGTTGCTAAGTCTCTGCCACCTTCTCTGAATGATATGCTGGATGAATTAGTAAAAAAACCTGAACTTCATAAATCGCGGCTGCTAAATTTGCAAATTTTTCCGTTTTATGTCAGGAAATAGGTTCAGAAAACACTATACTCCTGCTACATACAGAAGTACGCTGGCTGTCATGAGGGAAGGTGTTAATGCGAATATTTGAATATTTGAGAGGTCCAGGCATTTAGACTGTCGAAAGACATAAGTACGCGGATTGATTCGCAAATGGTGGATGGGTATGTAAGTTGGCATATTTTTCCTACATTTTCGTACACTTGAATGAGCTGAACATCCAAATGCAAGGTGAGAACGAAAATATTCTCATTAGTATGGATAAGATTAAAGGATTTGTGAATAAGCTGGATTTGTGGTTACAGAGGATTGAAAATGGGTCTCATGTGAGATGGTCCGGATTGTATGGTCACTTGATGACGGTAATAAAATGGTGATGGACTTGGTTATAGAACAGTTAAAGCCCTGCTGTAGGGATGCGAAAAGTTCTTTGAATAATGTGTTGAAGATTTAAATTGGGTTCGTGATCCATTCGTTGCAAAATTGGAACAACTTCCAATTAATATTTTAAAGGGACTTGCAGATTTAAAAGCTGACAGAACTTGGAAACTCTTTTAGATACATTTTGGCAAACAATAATATCCGGCTATTTCAGACATGGCAGTAAGTGTGTTATTGCAATTTCCAACTACATATTTATGTGAATTTGGCTTCTCGACATTGACTGAGATTAAAAAATCCAACAGGGAAAGACTCAAATCCGTTTTCCCAAAGCAGGTGTACTTAGCTATTGTGTCAGAGGCAGGAAGGCCAATTTATTTTCACTGGGACCTACAGTTCAACGTGGAACCAGAACCCCAGAACAGCCTGCAGTAGCTCAAATGATCGAATACAGTTCTTAAAAATTTCTGCTTTCCTAGGTTTTTCAACCTATGACTGTAGACAGAAACTTCTGGAAGTAAGTGCCTTAACCACTGAGCTACCAGACCAGCTTGTATTGAAATATATGTGTGCTAAATACTATTCAAAATGGAAAAAAACTGACAGTTTGTATGAGCAAAGCAGACAAAAAATAAGGAAGGGGGAGGAAGGAAAGGAGAGGGGCATGTTTTCTGTAAACCAAACATAAACAGTATTTTTCATTTTGCTTTAAAGTATATGTATGCTAAGTTCCTTCAAAATTGGATAAAAACTGTGTATTTGTCTGAAGAACATTAAGGTAGGTGGAGGGTGGATGTTTGGAAAGAAATGTAGCTGTTGTTTTAAAGTGTATGTATGCAAAATTCCATTGAAATTTGACAAAAACTGTGGATTTGTATAAAGATCATTTGAACAAATTGAGGTATGTGAAGGGGAAAAAGGACAGAAATCTTCTGAGACACCCACATAACAACTCACCGAAGTTTCTTTGTAATCTGACGAATGGTATAGGAATGCATAGAAGTTGAACATACCAACCAACAAACAAACAAACCATCAAATTATTCATTTTTGTATATTAGATAACTTTGCATTTGAGGTGGGAATAAATGACATTTAACAAGATCCTATTCTCTTCTACCTTAGATTGATTAAGAAGATGGAAACTTTATTCAGTCTAAAGCATTAAAAGAATAAGTTTTTCACAAGGCAATGTCATCTTGACTTTATGGGCTAAGCCATGTCCGTTTGAATGCCACAACAGCCAAACTTTGCTTTATGTGTGAAACATTCTATTATTCAAACTTCTTTACAGTCGATTTGGCTGTTAATCTGTTTAGTTAACTTTTGATACTCAGGAAGCATACCATTGAATATTACTTCAGACTGCGTTCAAAATATAAATGTTTATAAATATATGGTTCAGCAAGATAACCCACAAAGGAATTTTAAATACTATGATGGCTACGAATTGCATAATACATATTGTCCTGTGATTGCTCTATTTTTTGGATTCCACTTTAAGTTGCAGGTCATGGAAGAAAGGAAGTGACTGCCTTACATATGGATCACTAGCTTAATATACAGTCTTAAGATCCAACAGATCTTCAGACTGTGGAAAAAGTTAATTTTAAGCTTTTTGATTTCTTTCTGTTGCTTATTAATGATGGAGCTGCATTGTTATACACTGCATTATTTGTCATGAGCTGGCAATCGAGCATTCTGATTGTTCAGGTCTTAGTAATGTGAATATCAGATGTTATTAAGATATATAGGTATTTCAAGTTCTTCCTTGATTCGACTGTCTTATCTTTTCCTTGATTAATACTTTACTTTCTCAATATTTGTGGTACAATCAGTGTTTTTTTAACACTGCAAATTGTTTCTGTTGTGCTTATAACAACAGATATGTTCCAGTAGTTACCATGTAGTGACCAGTACCACTGATGTAGACTGATAAACAGCTGCATTGTTTCATATACTCTCTCTACTTGGAGCAAGGGCACCTACAGTACCGGTATAGTGGACAAGGTTTGAACACAAATCTGTTATTTTAAACAAAACTGCAAAAATTAGATCCACTTTGAAAATCACACTTCATAAATTTATGCATCTGGCAGATGTAGACTTACTGTAGTCAAAATTGAAAATAGGAAATTTTGTTAAGACCAAAAATCGTCAGAATATCAGCTTCATACCTAATGATGCACAAGAGTACTGAAAACCTAATCTGATCTATTTCCTGTGCGGTTTTTTTTTTCTCTACTTAAACAATAGGAGAACATCCAGATTGCTAGAGTATATAAGGAAACACCTTATATACTCATAGTTTTGTGAAAAAAAAAATTGTTATCAAACAGCATATTGTTGGACCACAGATATTTTGTCAGCGGCAGCTCTGCAGAGCAGACTCTCTGGTTGTTCAGAAGTAGCAGTAAAACAATAGCAGTAAAACAATAGCAATTTTTGATAGCATAAAATCTGATGGAGTGTGATTAAAAATGTGAAAAGAATAATAAATGCAGGAAGAAATGTTAATTTGGATCTAAATTGGGAACCATCAGACCTGTTCAGAATGGATTTCGATCCCCCGAGTATATGTCTGTGTTACAATTATTTCTTCAAAATGAGCCCTTGGTATCAAGAAATTAACTCACAAACATATGTGAATATCTTTTAAATATTATAATTTTAGTATATTGCTTAAAAGCTTTAGTGTGGTGTATGTGGTAATGTGCTTTCTTCCCATTTTGCGAACCCTGGTTCAAGTCCCCATACTGCCAAATATTTTTATTTCTTTTTTTAGATGAAGTAATCATTGAGCATTGATTTTATTTCATTTAAAATTCATTTACGAATTTTTATTGTGCGAAATAACAGATATTATGTTATTTTCAAACATTTACATGCTACCACCACTGCAGGGAAATAAGTATAACTGTGGTAGGGGGGGGGGGGGGAAACCGACCTTCTGGTTGTAATATATTTACTTTATGATATCAACTGTAGAGATGCAAGTATAGAAACGATGAACATGAAATAAACCTGTTTCGTTAAAAAAAAAAAAAACACATAAACAATAAACTTATCAACAATAAACAATGAAATAATGATTTTCTAAAAAAAAGTAGGGACTGTATATTCTGTAAAATTTTGTTTTAAAAGTTATTTCACATAATAAAAATTCGTAAATGAATTTTAAATGAAATAAAATCAATGCTCAATGATTACTGCATATAACAAAAGAAATTAAAATATTTGGCAGTATGGGGATTTAAATCCGAGTTCGCAAAATGGGAAGAAAGCACCTTACCACATACACCACCACTGAAGCTTTTAAGGGGCTCCGGTAGGATGGAAAATGATGAATTTTGTCATTTTCATTTTTTTGCTGATTATTGATCTTTGGAATGTCCTCTTTAATTTGATGTATAATACATGCATATTACTAACCTAGAAATGCTTTAAAAAATGGCTGTGTTGGCGTGGCAGTCTCCGCAGAGTCAAAATGGAAGGGGTGAAAAGGATTTTTGAGAGGTCAGCAGCTGATGGGGTACAGTATATAAATTACCTAGGGGGTAGGGATTCAAAGGCATTCAAGGAAATTGAAGATCTGAAACGTAATGGACCAGATGTGACAATAAATAAGGTTAAAAGTATTGCAAATGTGCAAAAAAGAATGGGTACCCGCTTGCGACGCTTGATATCAGGATGGAGGGGTAAAAATATGGATGGCTGTAAAAGGTTGCTGGGGAAGAATAGATTTACAGAAGGCATTATTAATAAATTACAAAAGTATTATGGAATGACCATTAGACATAGCAACAACATTGTCGAAGAAATGAAACGAACTGTTTGGGCTGTCTTATTTCAAGTTGCTTCAACTGATTCTGGTACCAACCACTACTCTGCCCCAAAGAAACTGATTCATGGTGCAAGCACAACAAAGCACAAGCAGCAGGACAAACATTTGTGAACAAGGATGGTTTACCATATGGTGTCATTCAGGAACTTAAGCCTATATTCAGGGATATATCTGATGTACAGCTACTGAAGTAGTGTTTACATGGTCGTACCCAAAATCCAAATGAGTGTATCAACAGTGTTATTTGGTCAAGAATTCCAAAAACTGTTTTGGTATCAATTAATGTTCTTCATTTTGGTGTTATGATGCTGTAATGACTTTTAACAATGGCAATTTGTCAAGGTGTGAGGCATTGAAGAAACTGAGTATCAGCGTTGGGTATCACACCATACGAGCTATGTACAGGCTTGACAGGAAAGAGTTACTGCCTCAGAGAAAGCATTGAGGGAAGTAGAATAAAGACACGAGAGAAGAGAAGAAAACTAAAGAGAAGGCTGGAAGAAAGCTATCAAGACGATCCAGATCACCCTAGTTATGGGTCTGGAATGCACTGAAACTTTGACAGCATTTTCCCGTAAGTTTGCTTTTTGATAGCTTTAGTGTACCTTTTCTTGGAAACTACCTGCAAGAACTTTCTGAAACTTTTACAGCCTTTAAAGTATGTTTCTGTGAGTATTTTAACACAGGGATATTCTATTATACCTAGTAGTTTGTAAATTATTGACTGGAAAGCGCCTCCAAAAGAGCAAAAAAATTGTAATATTTTTAAAAACATTTATTCTGCCAAACCAATCGGAACTTTGGGAAATCCCTGCGTTAAAATATTTGAAAACCATCATAGATTCACCCTACTTTGTTTCAGATATGTATCACAATTAGTTGTTGAGAAAAGGTACACTGAAGTTCGCAAAAAATACATGGGAAAGATACACCCTACCGGAGCCCCTTAAGCAATATACTAAAATTATAATATTTAAAAGATATTCACATATGTTTGCGCGTTAATTTCTCAATACCTAGGGCTCATTTTGAAGAAATAATTGTAACACAGACATATGGAGTAAATACCCTTCAACATATACTCGGGCGATCGAAATCCATTCTGAACAGGTCTGATGGTTTCCAAGTAAGATAAATGAATGAGTGATTAATAAATAAATTATTTAAATGTAAGAAGGAAATTCAACAGAAATAAGTGAGTATTTCTATTT
Source organism: Vandiemenella viatica (assembly GCA_031002005.1). Lineage (NCBI taxonomy): Eukaryota > Metazoa > Arthropoda > Insecta > Orthoptera > Morabidae > Vandiemenella > Vandiemenella viatica. Next base: position 244,584,948 of record JARYHS010013630.1, read on the forward strand.
TATGATAAATCTGAAGGAATCAAAACCACCTAAATACAACTTGTTTTATATAGTTGTAATAGAAATCTTTCATGTGGCAACGAAAGTCTTCAGATGAATAAAAGTAGTTAGAAACTTTTAAATGGATTGATGATCGAGTTGTAGACCAAAGAGTTTCCATGGCAACATTGTTACGAAGCTGCTACATTTTTATTTGAACGTAAAAGGAGATTTTAATTCAGTGACTTAAGTTGGTGATTGATTATTAATAATTTAATTTAAAATGAGTGAATAAAATATCGTGAAAGCAGGAATAGATGGTAATAATTGCCATGGCAATCAGTAAGGAAAAGATGCTGAGATGTAGGCAGTACAAAAATAATGGTATTAAGAATTTTGGAAATGATAGAAGGAAACAAACAGGAAATGATTCGAATAATTAGAGGTATGAGTGCTGAAGAAAAAGAAGGTAAGGACCAATTGAGCAAAATGAAGATGACAATGTTCACAATAATGATGAAGAAGAAAATGAAGTCAGTTGCTATAATGATAATGAATACGAAGCTTATTCAGTGTCGGAAGACTAGGAAGAACAGTATGTAAAAGGGAAAAGTAAAACAGTAGAAAAATACAATGCCAGAAAAGAGGATGATAATGATTACAGTCAAGAAGACAATGATGATGAGAAAACCGAACACAGAAAACATAATGAGGAATGGAACAGAGTAGAAGAGACACTAGAAAATGTAATGCAAAAAGAAAGGTGGTGCTTATGAAGAAGAAGCAAACGTGATGACGAGACGAGAACGTTGACTGTTGCGATGTTGTCAAAGTTTTATACAAGAATTGTAAAACAAAATGGAGGAATACTGGGGAGAAGGAAAACAAAATGGTACAGGGTAGTAATCTTATATAATAAAAATAGACATGGTTTTCCTATATTTCACTTTTCAGCCACCACTACATAGCACAGATCACTGGTGTTTGTGTGTGGAAATAACATGGAGTTTCCTGTCATGCACAACGTTGGCCGAATGCCGAAAGCTGTGGGGATGTGGAAGATATGATGATTAAAGTTGGTCAACGCAGGGCGTTTTTCGTATTTCGACCAAAAAATGTGACTCCTTATACTTCTCTTTCCTCCCATAACTACATAGCATAGACCATTGGTGTGGTAGTAGAATCGTGTTTCCTGTCGTGCAACTATGGTTGTTAGATGTCGGTAAGCTATGGGGGTGTGGGAGAAATGGGGGTTGAAAGTGTTCGACCTGCGGCAATTTCATATTTCTGCCAAAGATGCACGTGTCTTGGTGTATCACTTTTCAGTGAAAACTATCTATCACAGATCACTGGCATTTGTGTGTGGTAGTAACACAGAGACACCTATCAGTCACAACATCCGCCGAATATAATGAAGCTTAAAAAAAAGAAGATTAAATGTGGGGGCCGAAGATGGGTTAAATCCTAAGTGAATAAAACGAGAAATTATGTTCATGCATATGACTTGAAGAGCAAACTATCCTAAAGTGAAGACTTCGATGCAGCATGTTGTGGAGAATGTTGCTGTGTTTATATTATTTGTTAACTCTTGTAAATGTTATGGAACTCTAAGATTAATAGTTATGATTGTATCTTAGTTTTAAGCAATTTATTTTTTGAAATTTTGTTGTTGTTGAATACATTCCATTTCATGGAATGATTCAAAACTACAAAATGTGGGCAAATATATAAGGAAACATCTTATATACTTCATAGATGTTTAAGAAAAATTCTTGTAATCAAATAAAATATCGTTAGACCACAGATATTTTATTGTCAGCGTCTGCTCTGCAGAGCTGACTCTGGTTGTTCGGGAGTAACAGTGAAACAATAGAAATGTTTGATAGCATAAAATCCGATGGCGGTGTGATTAAAAACATTAAAAGAATAATAAAAACGGGAAGAAATGTTAATCTTGATTTAAGAAAAACAATTGTGTGATTAATAAATGAATTATTTAAATGTAAGAAGGAAAATCAACAGAAATAAGTGTTTCTGTTCAATGATAAATCTGAAGGAATCATAATCGTGTAAGTACGACTTGTTTTTGTAGAAATTTGATAGAAATCTTTCAACTACCAACACACAATCAATGTTGCAGACCACTGCTGCACTGTATTAGTAGGTGTATGCTAGACCACAAAATAATACCTAATAGCTTGGTTATGGTCATGTAACACATTTTTGTTTAAGCTTACAAGGTAGTACTTTGCTGAAGAAAAGTTCTTATCTCAAAATTTATTTGTGGTAGTGTTAATTGATGTATTACTCCTCACCATCCATCATATCATCTGCGGATCTTTTTTTAAGTTTTCTTTCATGTTGTTTGATTTGGTTCCAGATATGCTGAAGTCCAGATAGGAGAGGGGAAGACTGATTTTCAATGCTTAACTGCATGTACTGCAGAATTCAACCTAAAAACATTACAGGTTTGTTTCTTTTTTGTTCCCAAAGTTTTGATCATATGTTACATCACTGTTTATTTTTTCTCTATCTTTTTTCATATGTTGATTGATGGTAATAATTACTGTAACATATTCATCATTTCATATTGTGATTAGGACCAGCAGCCAAAATGCTGCAACACATTTATTGTTCTATTTCTTGTCCCATGCTGCCAACTAATCTTTAGTACCTGGGTTGTCAATCTTCGCTTGGAATCTTTCGATTTCTGCTCAGTATGTAAGATTTCATCGAAATCCTTACAGAAGTTTGTTAGTAATTAATTTTATATATTTACAATAGTGGCTCATATAATAGTATTAGATAGATTGGACAGATTAAATATATAGATGGTATAAAAACCTAACCTGAAGGTTGGTTGGATACTCCAGAAGGAGGCATACTAAGCCATTGTATCATAGGTAGGATGGCCAGTTCCTTTCCTCTGCGACCTGCAAATTAATGTAGAATCCGAACCACGGAACGCCCTAGCATAGTTCACATGATCAAATACAAATCTTGAGAATTCTTGTCCCAATTGGGATTTGAACCCGGGATTGTAGCCAGAATTTTTGAGAGCTAGTGCAGTAAACTTTTTTACCACTAATTATATTTGAGCTGCCAGTCCACCGCATATTTGTTATATGTTCAATTATTTATTTCCTCCTTACATAAGAACTGCAGTCGGTTAAATAAAAATCAAGAATATTATTTCAACATTTTATTTTAAATAATGAGCTATATTATGGTTTTTATTTATTCATTAATTATAGGTTTTTTTAACTTATAACTAATACTTCCTTCCACACAATGATGCAGCTGTGTCGAGGATTTTCGTTTGGGAGGAGTGCTTTTAGTGTGTTTGGGCATTTTACGTGAGAAAAAGTCACATTCAACATGCCATACATAAAAACTGGTGATCTTAAGTCCACTCCAACAAATTCATTATTATGGTATTACACAGACTTGTCACAATGAGCCTTACACCGTTACATAGACTTTATGATACATCCAAATTACACAACAGTATTTTTTCAATTTGTGTGATGGCTAGTCTGAAATGTTGACAGTATTAAGAAACTCTATTGTAAATTCCAGTGAGCCTTCAGGTTGGTCTTTCTCGAATCATGACTATAGTAGCTTTTGAACTCTCTGGGAAGTTCAGCAACAATGTCACTATTAAGTTTGTTAACATCTTTATTTAGTGGCGCTAGTATTGCTCTGTCTTTCATTGCCTCCTAATTTTCACTGGTATAGCAGTTACCAAACACTTCTTCAACTATTTTGTTGTTTGAAATGATATTTTTTGGCAATTCTGTTTCTTCCATTGAATTTAATGCCAGTTCGTCGTTGCCTAGCTTTAGTAAATACCCAGCAAACTTCCGTTGCATTATATCAATGCACATGTTTTCTTTTAGTGTTAACTTCTTAAAAATGTGCCATAAAGGATATTGCTTAATGGAAAGATCTAATAACTCAGTTTTATTTGCTCGTGGCTGTACAGGCAGACATTGCTGAAAATCTCCTCCAAGTACTATTACATTTCCACCAAAAGGGAGATCCGCATTTCCAATAGATCGCGAAAGTTGATCAATGTTCTGCAATCCATATTTAGGAAACATCGGAGTTTCATCCATAAGAAAAACATCTATTTCTGCTAAGTTTCTGGTTACAGAAAGTTAGGTTTGATACTAGAAACTGAGTGTGGTGTTAACGGTACTTTAAGTCCAAAGTTATTATGAGCTGTGTGTCCATTAGGCAGTAAGATGGAAGCAATACCCATAAAAGCCATACATTTAATTTTGCACTATTTTCCAGTGAGCACGTAGTACAGCGTGTTATAGATGAAGGTCTTTCAAGTGCCCCTGGACTATCAATGAAAAAGCATTTTCTTTCACCATTTGTATTATTTATATTGTAGTTTTAAAAATGGCTTTAACAATTTCTATCTGTTTTCCTTTTAGTAGTTGATACATTTGCTCTCCTAGGGCTGCCGACTCATGTGTGTTAAGCAGTGGTGGATCCAGGATTTTGGTTGGTTTGGGAGTGGCTTGAGTGGATGTTGGTTTGGGGGGGGGGGGCCCTTGAGTCGGGGAAGGGTTCGGCAGACACAGGGAGGGGGGAGGGGGTTAAACGACAGATTGCCATCTTAAAATCAATAGAGGAAAAAAAGTTCTCAAAATTACAATGTCAGGGATGGACCTAGATTCTTTTGGGGGGGAGGGGGGGGGAGCCCCCTAGCCCTCCACTGGATCCGGCACTGGTGTTCAGGGTATTTTGATTAACTTCAAAATCATAATCCCCAATATCCTCAAAGCCAAAAGTTTGTATCCAGTATTGGAAGTTTCTGCCTTCTGTTGCTTCAGTGTTTAATTTATGAGCAATAATTCTGTAGGTGCGATTAATTGAATTTTCTATTGATTGTCCATTACGCCGGGGTTCATGTATTGAATCTTCTGCCAGATTTTCTTTAGACATTTCCCATAGTCGCTTTGGATTTTCGAGAGATCCGTAAATTAATCTATACATGTAATAAGCAAGTCTATCATGTATGATGTCACTCTACGATGTCGCGCAATGACATCATGCTTCACGGCATTGTTCTAGATTATGCTCGTTATTTAATAACATTTCTAAGCATCCGTGAATAAATTAACTGACAGAACACTGAAAAAACATATGTATTGCAATTAAATCATCATATCAATCATTAGATGCTTATATTTATGTATTATTCTTCTGATTAATGGAAGTATTCCTTAAATTCTTTGTCCAAAGATATGAAAGATAAAAAGATTTAATTTTGAAATATCAATGTTACCGAAAACTTTGATTAAATTGTTACTTAGCGTGGGTCAGAATTACAACTGGCATTTGACGCTACAGCAAGGGCATGAATAATTTTTTTTTTTTTTTAAATAATTTAAACTGTGCCATATTATTGAAATTATTAAAGCATTTGAACGGAAATAGTTGCACACTGATCGCAAACTGTGCAGCCTACACTACAGTTAAAACAAATATTACGTTGCTTAATGTAAGTTTATAAGATTTTGCTTTCAATGAATAATATTTTTGAGGCTATTATTTCTGCAGTCAGTTATTCAAACATTGTAATATCGGTCTGATTCATGGATAACAAAAAAGAAAGGTATAGAAACCCTTGAAGATGTTCATTCGACTATATTATTTAGTAACATGTTTCTATTACCCTCATCAAGATGTTATATAATGCACAAACATCAAGCAAAAAACAATAAAAAAAGGAGAAAAAGAAAGAAAAAACTACAATAACGTTACATGCTAAGTGATTAGAGTACACAATTTGTTATCATATGCGATCCCTAACGATACTAATATTATGTGCAACAAAGTGCATCAATGATGAAAATCAAACCAACTTAACTTTATGCTACAAAAGGAAGTGTCTATGTCCATTCTGGTCCAAGCTACATTCCAACATATCCACAGGCGCTGCTACTGATTCTGCTCGAAAATTATGATAGTTAAAATGTTTAATAAATCCAAATTTCTAGCGAATTATGCTTTAACAACAAGAACCAAACACCATTTTTGGTACAGGTTGCATTTCAACCGTAAAAACTATATTCCTTCATTCACTAACAGTTTGTAGTTGTTGCAGTTTTTTTGTGTGTAATTTGTTCTATATTTATATATTTGATGGCTATGATAGCAACATATTCCCGACAGTGCTGGATTTCCCATTAGGCTCTATAGGCTCCAGCCTAGGGGCGGTAAATTTCCTAGGGTTTCCGCTTTAGTAAGCCGTCAAATTTGTGTGTGATTATAAACATAATAGAAAAACGTCTACTATAAATTTTCATTTAAGTGGTGACATCCAGTAGTGAAGTGACAAACTCTGAACAATTAATAGAAAATAAAAATACGTTTACTATCAATTTTCATTTAGGTAAGTGGTGACAGCGAACAATTATCCAAATTATTAATTTAATTCTTCATTAGTTTCCTGACTTTCTATCTTGTTCAACGCAGTCTGTAGCCTGTCGTATATTTCCGAAGGAAGAGTTGATAGACAGGTAAGTTTCTGCTGACAGACTTACATTTCATTATTTCTATAATAAAAATACTTAAGTATGATCTAAGATTTCATTAATTGAGTATCTTGATGTTGAAAGTTGCCGAGCGCTTGAAAGTCCTAATTTTAATGAAAAAATCATTGAAAAGTGAATCATTTTTGAAACTTAACTCGTCATTTCTCAGTTACTAATGAATTAAATTATGTTGAAAATTAGAGTAAGGTACAGGCTTTCATATTTGCACGTCTTTATTAAATTTCAAAACGGTACTTACTTAAAAAACATGCCTCGTACAATAGATTATTTGCGGTTAAATATCACCTGTGGTATGTGGTGGTTCAATATAGACAGTGACAGTGGAGGCAAGGAGAGTATAGAGGGAGGGAAAGTACTGACTGGGTATTATCTCAAATTGAGACAAGGAGATTGCCTTGTGCCTAGTTTGTATTGGTAGACAAGCTCCCACCTTTTGTGTTCAGAGGACTGCTGCTTGTTTGGAGAGCCGTGATAGGGCTCTGATAGCACGAACTATGAATTAAGACTTAAAATTATTGGAGTCATGGGAGATGGCTTGGATTTGGATTCCGAGTGAATACTGTGTGTTGGTGGCCATACATTCTTATGGCTAATAAAATGGTAGTCAACCTTATACAGGAAGCCATGCAGTGTTTACATGTTAGATGGTAGATTAGATGGGAGGTTTCGCAGGTGGTGTGTCCTGTGTTAGGATAAATCTCACTAGTGATAGGGTTGGCAAAAGTGGTGGAGGCATGGTGAATGTTGCACATCTTACAAAAGGGTCTATTGCATGGGAAAGAACATTGGGGCTGTCTGATGGGACGAGGAAGACTGTTTGCAGACTAGGAGTTGGCTGAAGTTGGGAAGTCTGTGAAACAAGTTCTGGGAGGGCCAGGGAAGATTTTTGTAAGAATGGATCTAATTTCTGGGCAGGTTAGTAGGAAATCATCCTCCCAAACAACAGCAGCTCCTCTGAACTCAGAAGGTGGGAGCTTGCCTACCAATAAAAACTAGGCACAAGACAACCTCTTGGTCTCAATTTGAGATAATACCCAGTCAGTAATTTTCCCAAACTCTATCTGCTCCTTGTTTCCATGCCCACTGTCTATATTGAACCAGCACATACCAGAGGTGATATTTATCTCCTTATATTCTCTTTTTTTATTATTACTTTTATATTTATTAATTTTTTTAGATTATTTTGTTTTCTTATTTACTTTTACTTTCTGAAATTTATGTTATGAACATTTTAATGTATTATTCTGCACTTTTTGCCACATTTTGCATTGCTCGCTTACTAGATCCAACACACTGTCCCCTCCTCTCTGTCCTCTGTTTGAATTGGCTATTTGACTGTTTTTGGGAAACTGTTTTAAATTGTTTATTGGTTCACGTTATTCATATGGTACTTTTTATTTTTTGAATAAAGTGCTTATTTTACGCAAAATTCAAAGTTAAAATGTAAAGTTTTTAAAAGCCAGCCAAAACGCTCCTTTGCAACCTGTTGCATGCCAACGACGCCCGTGACGTCACACGCCAGGAAGGGATCTCTCTGTCGATAAGTGACGTGTTGTTTGTTGGCTGAATTTGTATGCAAATTTTTAGAACTGTGTCTTATAAATGGTGTGCAGTGCCCCAATGTACAAACATTACTATTAAACACCCCCAAAAAATATTTGTCAGTATTCCAAAAGCCGCTAAATTACGAAAAAAGTGGCTGCTGCTCGCCCGCAGGAATCCAGACGATGTTGTGATTAATTCAAACATCTTCTTCTGTGATGATCATTTTAATGTAAGTAAACGATCCATATTCTATTCTATTCTATTACACATTTTTACCGTGGTGTTAAAAATCTCGGTTCTTGTGTCAGGTTTTGTACATTTTGATGTTGGATTATTAGTAATGGATTCCGTTTTCCAAATTCTCATCGACTGAACATTACTATGCCGGCAGTACTATTTATTTACGCCTACATAGTGATAAGTCGAGCAAATGAATACCAGATGCCCCTCTGTTTGGCCTTTATCGATTTTGAAAAAGCTTTTGATTCAGTCCATCACTCTGCAATCATGCAAGCCCTTTTAGAACAAGGAGTGAATCCCGGCTATATTGACTTACTGTACAACATCTACACCACTTCCACTGCTTTTGTCAACATCGCTGAAGTCACCAAAGAGTTCCCAGTAGAAAGAGGGGTAAAACAAGGAGACTCTATATCCCCCAAGCTATTCACATCAGTCCTAGAGTTGGCAATGTCAAAAATCCAATGGCAAAACCGAGGTTTGAGAATAAATGGAAGAAATCTCAACAACTTAAGATTCGCTGATGATATAGTTTTACTCTCAAACAGTCTGGAAGAGCTCAAAGAACTGATAAATGAACTAGAGACAGCGTGCAGTGAAGTGGGCCTTAAAATAAATATATCAAAAAGCAAAATCATGCAAAACAAATGGGCAGAAAAAGATAAAGACAAGGCGGACATGAAAGATTCTGGTATTGAGTTCGTAGATCAGTACATCTATCTTGGCCAACTGATCAATATGAATGGTGACTCAAAGCCTGAGATCTACAGACGGATAAAGCTGGGCTGGAGAGCATATGGAAGAAATTCCATAGTTTTTAAATCGAACATGCCAATACATCTTAAAAAACAGGTATTTGAACAATGTGTATTACCGGTCCTCACATATGCCTGCCAGACTTGGACCCTAAATAGTCACACGAAGCAAAAACTGAGAACTGCCCAGCGAAGTATGGAAAGAGCAATGCTAGGGTTTACAAGAAGAGACAGGAAAAGGGCTGTGCACATCCGTTCAATAACTAAAGTAACAGACATCTTAAAAAGAGTCATGACCCAAAAATGGCAATGGGCCGGTCATGTTGCTCGCAAAAGAGATGAAAGATGGACTACGGTAGTGCTGGACTGGATACCGAGAAACCTGAAAAGAGCAAGAGGAAGACCCCCGGATCGCTGGGATAAGGATATACGTCGAGTTACAGGCGTGAACTGGAAGAGGGCGGCTCAGGATCGATCGGCCTGGAAAGAACTACAGCAACACTATGTAGAATTAAATTCTAATATATAGCTCATTAGGCTTAAAGAGGCTACATCCTGAAAAAAGGATCGATATAGCTGCAATAATAATAATAATAATAACATAGTGACTTAATAATGAGTGATACAGAATTTTCTAAGAGATTTTTTTTTTCATATTAAGTAAAACGAGAAGTGATATCACACGAAAACTGCATCATTTAAGTGTAAAGTGAATTGGTAGCTATGATCCCTGGACCAAGTATTTTGATACAAAACGTCATTTTTGTAATATCTTTTCATCTACGGTAGTGGCTAGTATTTACAATTACTAGATTATCTTGTACAAAGGCATTGTTTCAGAATAAAATATTTCTGGCATTATTGTATTTCCAAAATTCTTTATTAATTTGATTTAGGATGTATGATGATTGGTTACCTACATACTTTTTTGTGGCAGTTGAAATTTTTTACTGCTACATGGGGACTAGGTAACCAATAAACTGTGATTAAATGATGGAGAAGGAATGTCTTGTTTAAGGCATTAAATGTAAATAGCTTGCATAACATTTGATATTAAACCCAGTTGTGTACGGCATATTAATAAAATAATCACTCAAAATATTATTTACAATTCAATAAAAAAAAAAAAAAAACCACACACAATGTCATGAAGTGATGCCGGAAACAGTATGTACAGTGTAAACTATCGGAATATGTAAGAAAATATGGGGATTCTATCATTACCGTGGCGCCACAATCTGATGATTGATTCTTATAGAACTCGACAAGGCAAATTGAAAGTAAAGAATAATTTTTTTTGATATCTCGCTCAGTTCTCGAGATATCCTATCTCAAAATTGACGTAGTTTGGTTGAAATACAGCCTGGACCAGAAGAAAGATTTCGCTATGGCCAAATTTGATGATGAATTCGTATGTAACTCGACGAGACAAATGGAAAATAAAGAATTAAGTTTTTTGATATCTCGCTTAGTTCTCGCGATATTTAATCTCAAAAGTGAGGAGGTTTGGGTGAGATCCGGCCAGGGCCAGAAATTTTTTTTTTTTTCCCTCCACCATATCTACGCTGTGGAAATGCACATTAGGTGTTTTATTTTCGTCCTAGTGATTGTTGCTAGGTTGAAATACCACCTGGACCAGAATAAAAAACACAAAAAGCAGGAGGAACTATACCTCTGACTGATTTTTAATGTGTAATATCTCGAAAACCAAGCGAAATATCAAAAAAATTTATTCTTTATTTTCCATTTGTTTCTAATAATATATATATGTGAATTGCAAAGGATAGGAATGAAAAGGCTGGGGAAATGAAACACCACTTACCTTAAGAAGATGTCTGTGCAGTGTGAAGTCGTGTTACAAACATGAACACAAAAGACAGTTTTGCGTCTTAACCTTCCATCAACAGCTGGAACATTGTGGAGGGTGGGTACTGTCAGAGATTGCCTCACAATGTGACTGATAGGTAAGGAACATCCTGTGGTAAATTTGCCCAGAAGACAGGAAGTAGATGTAGTGATCACTGGTGGGTGAAGGAATAGACGGCAAAATAATACAATATAAAATCTTAGCTGTGTAAATATGTATAATTAGATATAAACTTTAAACAAAGAATCTAAGAAGTTAAAAAAAGTTTGGTAGTGGGGGTGGAAACGAGTGGAGGATGGAGTAATGATTATTTTGAATTGAGACCATGATAGCACCTAGTGCCCAGTTTGTACTGGTTGGAAAGCTCCTATCTTCTGAGGTCAGAGAAGCTGCTGCTGTTCAGGAGGATTTTTATAGAACAGACAGCAATAAGCAAGAATTAAAATTATTGGTATCATTGGAGATAGCATGTACAGCTACTGGATGTTTTGGATTTGGATCTGTTGGTGATTATTTATTCTTATGACTAGTGGATTGGTAGACAAACCTATGTAGGGAGCCAAGCAGTTCCTGCAGGTTAGCTAGTAAATTATATGGTAGGTTTCACAGGTGGCATGTCCTATGATGGAACGGCTTTCTCCAGTGACAGGTTTGGTGAAGGTGGTGGAGGCATCGTGTGCATCTTACAACAGAGTCCATTTCATGGGAAAAAATCTTGGCACTGTCTGATAGGATGAAGGAGACCATGTTTGTGGACTTTGAGTTTACTGTGGTTAGGATGTCTGCTGAATAAAGTTCTGGGTGGGGCAGGGAGAATTTTGCAGAAGAAGGATCTCCTTTTCAGGCAGGTTTAGCAAGAAATCATAACCTTGCCAAAAGATTTTATTGATGGATTCAAGGCCTGCGAAGTACCATGTGACCAAAACTGGACATGTGTTGTTTTTTTTTGGGGGGGAGGGGGGATGTTTAGGATAGTTTACCAGAGATGACATTTAACTTGGTTTAATGTTCTTTTTAATTTATTTTTGTTTGTTTATATTTACATTTTTAAATTTTATATTATTTTGCCATCTGCTCCTTTTGCCCGCCAGTCATTAGCTTTGATATTTTGCAGTGCTCATGTATCAACTTCATTTCACTACCCCCATTTTTCCCTTTCCCTGTTTGAATGAACTCCCAACATATACCTTGCTCAGCAGTCACTATGTGAGGCAGTCTCTTACAGCACCCACCCTCATCAATGTTATTTTGTTGATGAAGGGCTAAGACCCTAAATTTCATTGTTGTTATGGTTTATCATGTGTGTTCACATTGCACAATCATAATCTCATTTTAAGTTCCTTATCCTTATTTGTAATTCGTTTTCACTCCTTAGCAAATAATAATCATTGCAAAAAATTATTATATGTTACAAGCAAGTAAAATAATAATAATATTTTTTTACATTTGGATTTTGCTGAAGGTATATAAGTAGATACATTTAATTGTTTAGATGGGATAGAAGTTGCCAATAACATAATCCTACAGTTATTCTTTAAAGACAAGATAATTATCTAAAAACTTTTTATATCTCTAGGAAGGTCATGAAACCTTTCCTTCCTGAAGGTACTAATTAGTACCATTATGTTTATCACCATTGAAAATACCATTTTGCAGTGCATTGTTGAGCCTGTTGATCCATTATTGTACCATTACATCAGACAATGACAGCATTTATTTTTAAATACTACCTGAAACTGCTGAACAGTGAATTTCCCAAGTTATGGATTGGCACTGTGTTACTAAGAGTAACAAGTAATACATTATGATGCCGTTTTAGATGAGACTTTATTAGGTAAGTGTAAATTTCTGTTAGGACTCTTTTGCTTTGAACATTTAACCATATACTCATATATTTATGTATAAAATGTGTGTTTTTAGTTTCTTTACTAAATAATCAAGAAAAATCAAGTAACCTCAGGGACTTCTGGTTACTTTTCTACAAATTATTGGTAAATAGATTTGGTGAGTATACAGTTGGTTTCATTATTGTTTTAGATATTTTCAAATGGATATTTCTAAGAACTACACTCTGATTGAAGCTCTTCTCTTTGAAGTTTATAATTTATCAAGGCAAAGATTAAGAAATGACTGCAAAGTTCTCAGTTTAGTCATTAGGTGACAGAGTGGTTTTAAAAGTGACTAAACAAGAATATAACAGTGACAATGTTATCTATTTTGATAATTATTTTTCATCTGTTTTATTATTGGAAAAACTGAATGAAATTTTGACAGTGGGACAGTCACAACCACAAGGGGCTTCCTAAATCTTTGCTGCTGATGGCAAACCAAAAAGAGGAGAATGTGATCATAGATTTTCAAACCTAGACACTGGCTACTGGGAATGGAATGAAAAAAAAAATTATGGCAGTTAGAAAACTATTTTTACATGCAGTGGCATAACTATTAACTATACTGCCCATGGCAGATTCAATGGATGGGGTCCTCTCTCACGCTGGAGGGCCCCTCTTTCCAGTCATTAGGGACTCCCTCTGGCAGGGGGATCTGAGGCATTTTTCCTGACCTGCCACCCTATCGTTATGCCGCTGGTTACATGCGAAGAAAGAGCTAGGTTGAATTTGACAGTTTCATTCCCAAGAGTCACCAAGGACTACAATACATTCATGGGTGGGGTTAATACTGCTGATTAGCTGATGGCTTTGTACAATTCTAACAGAAAATCACCGAAATGGTGGCACATATTGTTTTAGGGAGTTCTGGATATTGTATTAGTCAATGCCTATAACATAAATGGCCTGATATATATATCAATCAAATTAGGATAGGGAAATGAGCCACCACTTACCTTTAGATTGTGGATGTGGGGCGCGAACACACAGAAAAGACACAAACACAAATAATAAAGTAATTTTTGGGATAAACCCTTCGTCAACGGGAGAACATTATGAGGGGTGGGCGCAGTTGGAGACTGCCTCACAGAAAGACCGTCAGTCGGGAAAATGGTGGGGGTAAATTCAAACATCGGAAAAGTAAAGGGGCAGTGAATCAGAGCTAATACCCAAGCACAGATAAATATCCAGTCTCTTACCCCTCATAATGTTCTCCATTGACAAAGGGTTTATCCCGAAAATTGCTTTATTATTTGTGTTTGTGTCTTTTCTGTGTGTTCGCACCCCACATCCATCATCTAAAGGTAAGTGGTGGCTCATTTCCCTATCCTAATTTGATTCCTTTCCGCTACTTAGTGTCTTGATTTCATTTTTACTATATATATGTCGAATCCATTCAGGAAAGATCAGGAATCGGGCGGGTTGAATGGAGTACCCGGTTAGAGGCAGATGGCTCGTCAGCGAAGGTAGGCTGTGGATATCTCTCGGACAGTGGAGAGTAACTGTGAGAACACAGCGGATACAAGGATCCGGTTTATTAGACTCAGTCTCACAATACACAATGACAGATAGCGGAGTGATGTCGCCTCGGCGGTCAAGCAGGAAGAGACCTCCGTGTGCTGTGCGCCGCCTTTAAGTAGCCCCTCGTAGATGTCGCTGTGGCGCTGCTCGCTGCGTCTGTGGTGCTGCACGCTGCATCTGGCGCCCTCTAGCAGCTAGCCCCATACTCCAGATCCGACATATATATATTTTTAAAGTCTGTAAGAGATTTCAGAAGATCAGTTGAAAAGGCACGATGGCTACGAAGGATATCAATAAGAAGATAGTTTCATCTACAGATATTCTGCCAAGCCCAAGCCCATTCAAACAATGCAAATCAGACTATCCCAAACCAAAAGACGTAAGATTGAGTAACACAGGTAGACTCTGGCCTTGATTTGTAAAAAATGGAGGAAGATATGAAGTATAAAGAAGATAGTCTAAACCTTATTCCAAATGTTGCCACTGTAATGTATTTTTGTGTATGAAAGGGGAAATTTTTTTTTGTTGAATATCATGAGGGGAGCATTTGATACTAATATCAATATAATTCATTTCAGTTGCTATTTTTGTTCATCCTGTGATACAAATTTGTATCTGTTTTGTAATTAGTACTTAGAGTTCCAATAAAAATTTAAAAAAATATTTGTGTTTAATTTCAAGTACCTTTATATAAATATATAATTATAATTATAAATTTCCCTGTATTCCATATAGCCCGTAAGAAAGTGTTAAACAGATGAGTGTCACAATAATTAACTCCTCTTTGTGTTAGTAACAATAACATTTTTGCTTTGTACATATTATAGTTTTTTTTGACAAGTTATTTTAATAAAAAAAATTGTACTAGTGAATTTGTAAACAATTTAAATTGTTGTATGGTAAAACATATCGGAAAATATATTCTGAGAAGTCATTGTAAGAATGTTGAGTTTTATAGAGAGTTGTCTGCAAGAAGTTCTTTGTTTCACCCTAACAGCTCTTTACTGCTTTATTGCAATGTTTTTACTTTGTGAAGAGTCTCCTCAAAAATTATGCCATGCAACATGACTGAATGAAAATAATAGTAATACACCTGTTAAGTAAATTCCAGATCTTCTATTTGAGAAAGTGTTCTTATTGCAGAGATGGCACTACATCCCTTCTTCAATAGTAAAATGATATGTTCTTGCCAATGAATTTTTCATCTATTTGATAACCAAGGAATTTTAAACTCTTTGGTTTTTAGTTTTCCATTGACACTGAACAGTGGACAATTGAGTAATTCCTGTGTCAGGCAAAAAATGTTCAGAAAAATGTAAGATGTCTATGTCAAACTTCCTGAAATCTTCTAAGCATTAGGTAATTTAATTGATTTTACTAAAAATCCTGTTACATTTTGTTCTTTAGAGTTTGATTCATTGATTTGTAGTAGGAACTTACCATGACAGTTACAATTTCTAGTGTGGATGAATTTTGATTAGAAGAGTGTTTTAGCATCTTTATACATTTACTTTATTTACACCAAAGTTTGACTGAAATCCTCTTATTTCATCAACATTAAAGAGTGAAAATTTACATGGAATCCATGGTGAGAATAACTGTTCCTACCAATGGAAACTATATCAATCAAACCAATACAAATTTGCAGGCTGCAAGAGACCCCTTTTCAATGATGTATTTGTGTTCCTTTACATGATGGTACTGAGGGTTTATCAAAACACTTAATCATAGCGACAAATCCCATATCTGTCTGATGTGTGTTCCTGGAAATGTAAGCGTCGTATTCCTCAACTGAATAATTTGGCCTCATCTTCTTTCCTTTCTCTAATATTATTATTAATTTATGTTTTCCCCCAAATCATCCCTAACTACATGGATTGGTCACCTATGTTTTTTCCTTGTCATATCTTCAACAGCTCCTTATTCTTATTTAAAGAATTAGTAAGTTGTGTAATGACTGATTTATAACAAAGTTATTACAAAAAATATAACTTTGATAGAATAACGATAATAGGCAACTTCATTGCCTAGGATTCTGATTGTAAACTAAAGCTGCATGGATCTTGAAATAAGAACGAAAAAGATACAAAAATATAACCCTAGTAACGGTATTAAGTCAGTTAGAATATTTACTTCTGTTTTCAATGTTTATTTTGGTTTCTCTTTATTCTAGAGAGTTCTCAAGCCTTCAGTATTTTCAAGAATGCTCCAAAGAAAGCAAATAGAAGAAGTTAAAGCTGCCAGAATTCCTGGTTTAGAAAGCTGCCCATTCTGTGATTTTGCTTCAATTCCTCCAGAAGAAGATAAAGTTTTTCGTTGCCTGAATCCAGAATGCATGCGGGAATCTTGTAGGTGAGTTGTGTGGTAAAATATCTATGAAAATTAATATCTGACATTTTTAAAAGTAGCAATAATATGTTTAAGGATGATCAGGTCCAATGTGCAATAAGTAAATAGTGGACACGCATAAAAAGAACAATGTGGCTTTCATAAAGGATGACTGGCGCAGATTACATATTTATGGTGAAATAGATAATTCAAAAGAGACAAGACTTTAATTTAGCAGCATGCATATTATTTATCAAAAGCATTTGACAGAGTGCCTAGAAAATATGGTGAAAACTGTGTTAAAAAAAAAAAAAAAAAAAAAACAGACTTTTCAGAAAACGGTTAGTTATATAGAGCCTTTGTTGTGCAACTGTGGAGTGTGTGGACAATGTTGGAGATTGATACAATACAAACAGATTAAGGTCTTAAATGTGGCTATCCCATGACACCTACCCTTTGTAAAATATTGACAGTTCGTACAATAGTGACGAGATATTTTATACAAAAACTTCATAATTGGAGACTCTGCATGTGCTACATGGGATTTCCTTTGCTATTGATCAGGATATTTTTTGAAAGTGGAGATACATTTTCAAATATCTGTTGACAAATTCAGTGAAATTACAATATTGTGTTATA
This sequence comes from Vandiemenella viatica, assembly GCA_031002005.1. Taxonomy (NCBI): domain Eukaryota; kingdom Metazoa; phylum Arthropoda; class Insecta; order Orthoptera; family Morabidae; genus Vandiemenella; species Vandiemenella viatica. Next base: position 244,602,286 of record JARYHS010013630.1, read on the forward strand.
TGAAAATCTCTGACACAAAAACTAAGACAGCATCTTTTTTAAAGGAAAGTAGAACATGAGATGCAAAATAACAATTGACATAAAATATCACAGCAAATAAATAATTCTAACTAATCTTGCGAAAAAAAGGGAAGTATTTTTACAGAATTTGTGGTGCCTTAAGAGGGAAGACACAAAAATATACACTCTTAAAATTTTATAAAACTATGACATCACCAGTGCTTACGTAAGGCTGTGTAAAGTGGACAGTAAGTTGAGCTGATTTGGAAGAAATTGATGTAGCTAGCACAAACAAAATACCAAAATTACCAGAACTACACCCGTTCAACTTCACTCTTCACCCATGACAAGCTGGCAGGATTCTCTCCCTTGATGTGGAAAAGGGCATTATAATCTAGGGCTTTTAATAGAGATTTACTATTGCTGCAGTTTCGTGTTTTTGATACATTGTTCTTCTATCCGTTTTCTTGTATATGAATCTCCGGTGGACCATGTTCTGTGTCTGTTGCTATGATAGGCTTTTCTTAGTTTGAAAACTTAGGATCTTGCTTAATTGTGGCTTGTCTTCTGAGTCTACTTGACCTGGCATTGGAGCAGGAAATGTAAATCTGATTCTAACCTCAAAACTTTCTATGGTCATATTTTGTTTAATTTTTGTAAGTTCTCTTGGAGAGGTCTCCATTATTTATTAAGGAAAAGTATATGACAGTTTAGGAATCTCATGTTAATGAAGCTCAAAAATAATAAATTAAATATTTTCTGAACGTATGCTGGTAGAAAAGGTTATGCATGATGTCTGCTGAATGGATACACATATCAAGATGTGTTATTCCTGTACTAAATGTTTATTTTAATTTAGCCAGCTGACTGAAGTTTTACTTAACTTTCATTATCTGTTTTGTTTTCTGATTATTCTGTTGAGACGTGATCTAAATGTTTTTTCTTTTTTCTAACAGTGTATAAAAGCAGAAAGGTGGTTATCGTATTTTATTCTGGCAGCAGTATACAGGCAAAACAGTTAATGGTTTCAGAGATAAACATCTAAGTCTGCCCATTGTGTTTTTAATTTTTCAATTCACCATAACAAGTTTTACAAAGCTATCAATACAAAATATTTTAACAAAAAAAAAAAGAATGGTACGCAAGCGGATGGTTAGTGCAACTTCACTAAATTTTATTCTTTGTGTGCCTGATTATTATATTTTATTTATGTCTGCAGAATGTGAAAACTGAATGAATATTTAGCAAAGAATTAGCAGCAGTAAGTCACAGGGAGCAATAGGTGATATCGGACCAAAAAAAAAGAAGGATGGAAACATTTTCCTTTCAAACAGACTAGGACAAATACAGGTTGATTCATACGTCTCTGGTGGATTTTGGATACTTATTGTGCAATAGCTATGACAAATATAGTAAAAATGGTCACATCTATACGTACAGAATTTCTCCCAAGTTTCAGTTTATAAGGTTCCATTGGCATAATGACTGATATAGCAATTAGAATGCAATAAAAACAAGATGGCATTAAGTGATGAACAGAAATAACACTGCATCTTTGAATTCACTAAACATGAGTTTGTTGTGACATTGCAGAAGAAATTTTGTACAAAATATCAAATAGAACCATCTACTGATAAAACAATCCATGTGTGGTACATCAAGATTGGAGAAACTGGTTGACTGTGCACTGTGACATGAGCAGGCTGTTGGGGCAGTCTGCCAAGATTGACTTCAATCGTTTCACAGAATCTAGCACATACAAGGTCACCAGATGCTGGGAGAGATTCTGTATCTATAAATGTAACCTATTTTGCTTTTTCTGTTATATCCACATGTCTGAAATCTTGGAGGATAGAACTCGGTAAGTAGGAATACGAGGCTTTATTAATGGTGTATTAACAACATAGCGCAAGATGGACTTTGAAATAAATACGTCTCCATCAACAAATTGCAGTGATAGTCTGTGAATGTGAAGATAAAATAATGACAAGAAAAATCTTATAAAATCTATCCATGTTATTGCTGTTGAACTGTGTAATGCATCAAAATACCGTTGCTGAATATACTAAACAAGGAATAAATATCAGCAAAGAGTGAATCTAAAGATGAGTTTATGAAAAATGCTATAGTTGCAGGGGGGCCATGGGGTGATGAATCTAGGAATTTCTGTAGCTGTATTAGAAAACTGATTAGAAGGAAAGGTATACGGACAGTTGTGGGCAAGGGTGAAGAAGACGTTATTGTGTATTTTGAAAAGACAGAGATACTAAGTATTTGTTCTCATATGACCATTAGAGAATATCATTCTGGTACAGTAGGGGAAAAATCAAAGGCAGAGCTTCTCTACATAAATAATAATGAGCAGATTAAAAAACTGAAAATAATTGATGAGCATATTGTGGAAAAATTAATAAAGCTAAAAAAAAAAAGCATTAAGGAGCTGGTGTAGATAATATTACATCAGCTTTACTGTATATAACATTGTACCTTATCTAATAATATTATTTAGATTGAGTTTGGAGGCTTGCTGCTTACAAAAGGAACTGGAAAAATGCCATAGTAGTACCAATCCATAAAGGAGGTGAGACAAATAGAGTTGCAAATAACAGGCCTATTAGTCTGATATCAGTGGTGGGAAAGTTTATGGAGAGATTGGTATGCAACCACATAACCAGTGTCTGTGAGATGAGGAATTATTTTGCAAAAAAGCAACATGGATTTAGAAAATAACACTCATGTCAATCTTAGTGGGCTACATGCAAGATATTGCAGCTGTAATAAATAAGGGAGGCCAGGCTGACAGTGTAGCACTGGATCTCTCCAAAGAATTTGATGGAATGAGCCGTAAAATGATTGCAGATAAGATAAAAACAATAGGTGGTGATTGAAAAGTGACTTGCTGGATCGAAGAATTCTTAAAAGGTAGAAAACAAAGTGTAAGAGTGGGAAATGCAATATCAAAAGAGGTAAAAGTTAATATAGGATGTCACAGAATAGTGTATTGGGAACATTCCTAATCTTTGTTCTAGTGAATGACTGTCAATGGATTGAAGTCAGAATTTAGATTGATTCTTGGCTGTCCGGGTGGCACCGCTCAATGTTCCTTGAAACTGACATTTTGACCCTCATTCTGGGGTCTTCTTCCAGGGCAGAACTGCCCTGGACGAAGACCCTGCCCTGGAAGAAGACCCTGGAATGAGGGTCAAAACGTCTGTTTCAAGAAATATGGCGTGGCGCCATCCGGACAGCCAAGAATCAACTGCTTCTCGCCGCGGAAACCTACGATTACAGAATTTAGATTGTTTGCAGATAACATAATCTATATCTATATAAATAAGAAATTTTGTATATATGTTTGGATGTATTATCTGCCTCAATCACGCCTTTATTGCTCATCAGATCAAAGTGAAATTTGGCACGGAGCTAGTAAATTGTGAGCGTAGTGGTTTTTATCCTGCAAAAATGAATAGTTCCTTTAGAAATTGCAATTGCCTATTTTCAAATACCAAAGAATTTACTACTTCGTAGATGGCAGTGCCACGTATACCCTTTGCTTTTTACGCACAAACAGTGCTTTTCAGAAGTAAAAGCAAGAACCTTCTGATATATGCATGTTTATGTTTAGTTTAAAATTGCTTAACCCAGGATCACTCGTGCCTATTATTTTCGCACGATAACTCCCGTGTTAGATTTTTTCTAACAAAGGTAGTTTTTTACGTTTTTGGCGGTAGGTTCCATACAGAGATACAATTAGCAAGTAAATTACTTCTTTATTATTGCCAACACATTATAACTACTTACAAACATTAAATGAAACATACATCTTGATTTAGTTTTAAATTCGAATTTTTTGCTTTCCCTTTTACACCTGGAAGCTATGTCACAATATTCTGACGAGCTGTTTTTGATGGAGGGGCTTTGTGCTTGAACCATTTTGTTTTTCCATCCCTACCTAGATACATATCACGATTTGCATAAGTCAGGGCTACAGCAGACGCGGTTTCCGAATCGCTGCTAGACTGATTTGTTGCTGTGTCTATCTCTTCATGTTCAGACTGTGCATCGATATCTGAAGACAAGCCCTCTACGTGGATATATTCGTCCAGTGGTTCCTCTAGCCACATCAATATCTTTTCGTTTGACATGACGTTTTCCTATAACATTTTATATATTTTCACTTCTGACATAATATGTCATGTACTTGGTGTATACAACTGCTTCATTCAATATATAAAACCCAATAAGTATACCTTTTTTTATATAAACCACGTAATACGTGCAGAATACGTCCAGGAGAAGAAATTAACCTAATCGCACGTCACTAGCACAGAGAAAGAGACTAAAAGAGAAGCAAGGTGGTGTTTCACGAATGCACAAGGTATTGTTACGTGAGAACTCCCGTGGGAGAAGTAATCTAACAATGCGCACCGCTTGAAACAAAGCCGCTACCAGCAGGCTTTACTTGTAATTGGAGCGACGAAAGACACGTTGATTGAAGGTAGAGATATCAAAGAAAGCATTTCTAGATCAACACTTCACTATCTTTGAAATATATTGTAATATTTCAGAAAAATCATGTATGTTAGATTTTTTCTCACGCGCGAGTGATCCCGGGTTAAACTGATGCACTTGATAAATAATAATTTGGGAGGAGCAAATATAAATCCATACTTAACCTTAAATTTGTTTAAAAATCGTAAAGCATAACATTTGTCAAAAATCAAAGCTTGAATAAAAGATTGTAAAATACAGAGAGTATTAGCACAGAACTTGGTTCATTAAAAGTGCCAAAATGGCCATGTGCGAATTGTCATTGTATTTCCATGTTCGTGACAAATAGGTAACGGTTTCGATTCCACCTCAATTAAATTTATTTCCTAAGTGCCTTATTTTTTGCTACCATACACTCTCTGTAACATTACAAATTATGTTTACCAAAATTTAAAACTTACCGGAAGATAAATATCCCCTTTTTAAATTTTTTCTTCAAAATTTTTGAAGAAATCAATGCAAACAGTAGCCTATTATTAACAAAATAGCGCTTTTACTTACTGCTCAATATTCTGCAAATGACGATTAGATCCTTCACTTAAAATGAATCTATTCATTGGCCTAAAGTAGAAACTGTTTGTTTCAAGAAATAATGTTGGGAGCAGTGTACCCCTTGTGATACAAGTTGTCACTAACATAGCACTTATGAAAGCAGTTTATTTATCATTAATAATAACCAAGTTCCTCCTGCCTTATGATGTAACAAGAACTTTCAGGTCCATGCAGCATTTCAAACAAACCACTATCTCTGCTAATATTGCTGTTGCAAAATCAAACTATATGGACACACCATAATGCATTAAATGCATCACAACTACATCTCAATTAGTAGTAACATTTTTTATATATCATGATTCCTAATTAGTGTAGCATGAGTTATCACAATTAATATCATTATACACTTTTGGTATGAACTGCAACTGGACTAAATCATCCACAGTAACACAGCCACTGTATCGCAATGTAAACTTGACCTGCAATATTATCATAAGTCCTGCAAAAATGTAATGAATTCTGGACTTTCCATTGTACAGCACAGTTTATGAGCATTTTAGTATACATTTTTAAATAACATTGCATTAATAATTGTCATGATACTGACCTAATATTTCATTTGGTTAAATGTAGTTTGACATATTATTCAGTATTTAATTTACTTTCCTTTCACAAGAGCCTTATTGCCAGTGTCATTATTCAGTTTTTTAGTGGTTGTTTTGGTATCATGATCTGAAATTGTGGGGCAACTTATATCACCATTCATGACGTCACTAACATGCAATACAGTGAATTTGTTAATCTGTGAGTGAAAAAAACTCAGAGTTTCTAGTCTAAATATCTGTGGAGTTTGTGGCTTGATGGAAATGCAGCCTGGACCAGAATGACAACTGGATCTTTATTATTAATTTAAGCTGCTTTCATGAACGCAAATTTAGTGATGCCATATATCGTGTTGTACCAAATTTGTATCAAGAGATCTTTAGTAATATTTCTGGAGAAGGAAATATAAATCGTTGTTGGCCTTAAATTTTTTTAAATTCTCAGGGAGATGTCTTCAGTTGCAGGCACGAAATATTATAATGCCTCAGGTATCACATTGTAATTCAATTTGTAATACGAGGGAGGGTAGGCCCAAAAGGTCCCGGCCTGTCCTACTTTGCGGATGGGTGCGAAAGTATGAATTGCCGCACTTTGAAGGTGATGTTTTGAGACACTAGCGCCCATATTTTCGTTCTTCTTTGGAAGTTCCTGCGCGCCAAAGAGAGGACCAAACATAACCTGTACACACTATAAGATTGTTGGTGGTTTAATTAATACAATAATTAAGTAGTCCACCATAAAGTTCAATTTAACATTTGTTTATTTTTTTTAAAAACTCGTCAAAGATACTGGTTACATGCATTCATACAATCCAGAGATAGCTTACAACACTTCTTCCACAGAAAACACAGTTCCCGGCCGTAGCAAATTGAGTCGGTGAAAACTTTGCTGAAAAAAAAAACTATCTGTTCCTCTGACTTGGATGATCGCTTTATATAAACTCTACCGAAATTTCTATAACATTTAAAAAGCTTCCGCCAGATATTACTTGAACATTGACAATACTTAAACAATTGAAACATATAAAAACAATCAGAATTAATACCAAATCATTTACAATCAATACAAAATGGTCAGATATGGAAATTAAAGATACTTAAACACAAAATTATTCACAGAAATTGTTTTAAACTGTAGCAAATTGTCCTTTACACATCGTAACTTGCATTAACACTTGGAATTATGAACATTTAAGCAATTCTCTTGCACAGTTCTGTTCTTAAACATATAAATGGCCTCTAAATAATTTCTTTTCATAAAATAAAGTCTATGTACACTGATTTACAGGAAATTGCAAAACAAACAGCTAGATCATATTCAACCAAACTCTAGCTTACTACCAATACTTTATAAAATACAATTACATTTAATTTTAGGTTTGAGGGCTGTTACAACCCCTCCCCAGGATTCTCTTAATTTTACATAGTTAAAATTGATTGAATTTGTCATGAATCTAAGCAGGTTGTATGTACACATAATGTCAACATAAACAGATTACAATTAATCAACCATACATTTTACAATGCAGATACACATCCTTCATTACATACAACATCTGTACATAGTTCATGACACTGATTCTGGTTACAATAATTGTCCTTTTACAGATCGAATAATTTTCTCATTTACTGTTTTACACAACATACATTCAATTCCATCACCTTAAGTTGCAAATTAATTATTTACTACAAATTACACACTTGCTGTCTGCTTGTTAATGACAACAGTCTGTTTACATTTTACAGCTGATCATTTGTCACCACAATTCAGAAAGTCCCAACATCATGAAAGCACTAAAAGTCTCTAGACAAAACTGTTACAAATTGTTTTATACAATGGAATTCTTACATCTTAAACATTCTGTATCTACATCTGAACTGAAGTACTCAAACAAACTATCTATATACATTGACACAATTTTATTTACAAAATCAGATATTTATAGTTGGTGACCCCTCCCCAAACCATGCATTCCAACAACTAATTTTCTTAAAAAATAGCAGACATTAGGGCACCCCTCCCCAGATTTTGGTAAAGGTCCCTACATCTTACTATAAAAGTGTGTTCCATGATTTCGCTGCAAACCCAAAGCTATGTAAATTACTTTTTCCTAACTTTCCAGTTTTCTTCTACTTTTGAATACACATCTAATACTACTCTTCTATGTATGCGGAGCTCCACCATATATTGCAAAATATACAAATTCTGAATCATCTGCAACAGCAGACTCTGGTATAGCCATAGAACATCTGACAGATCAAATGGTTCTGTTTGTACAAATTGTTTGTCCCTTAACAGCAATGTTGCTGACTCAACTGGTAATACAAATTTACTATCATTACTGCTGCAGTTCAGTCCATCATTACTTCCAACTACACTATCCATTGTCTGATTACTATCTAAACCTACCAAACTATCTGAGTCAGTGCCTACAACTGTTTTAACATCTGGCTCACTGTGTAAGCTATCTGTTAAATTTGTAACTGCCTGACAAAATTTTGTTCTCAGAACCACAAGTTAGATTGGATAAAATATTAGTGCATTTCATTTTCAAAGTAATTTTTCTATGTTTATTCAAGTTAGAAAGCAGTTTTACAGTTTTCAAGATAGTATTTTCAATATTTTTAATTCAACATTCTTCAGCATTCGCCTGGAGTGCGAAAGTTCATATTTAGATTATTTATTTTCAGCGAAATTATTAAAGTTAGGATAATTTTCATGATAACTAAAGTTAACGTTTATTCAAAGATCTAGCGATTGGTAAAATTTCAGAAAGATTGAATTATTTTTATTGTCAAGGTCAGATTAGCCAATGTTAGGACTCCAGATGTGCGTTTTGATATCTGACGACTTTCCCATCAACCACCCCTGAGAAAGAGGAAAAAGATTCTCGTGAGAAGCCGCTAGGAATATTCGAGAAGCAGGAAGTGCTATGTGAATATAGACTCGTGCTTGCAGTTGTTCGCCCCAGACGTACGGAAGCAGTCGGCGCGATAACCTGTAGCTTAGTAAGCCGGAAAGTTTTATACCTAGCAAATCAGTGAAAGTTTTATTTTGGAATGATGCCACTTGTTTTATTCAAGTTAACCATTATGTTGCGTTAAAATAGTATTTCTCCAAGTGAGGCCTCGGGATTGTCTAAATTGGATAAACTTTTTGAACAATGTGAGCGTGTGACGAACTTTCACTAGCTTTCTTTAACTAGTGATTTAATTCTTTGATCTATTGGGGTGTGGTCTGGCTTGACCGGTTAATCGAACTTGTAAAACACTACTTTGGAAAAGTTATCTGATTGCCTGTAAAGTATTTGGTTTTGTGAAATTTGGAAGAATATAATTGTTTAAATGGCAATGAACTATTTATTGAACTTTACCTTTTCATAGTTTTCTGGTTAAAACCTATGTGGCGGCCGTATTACTCTATTTAAGCCAAAACTGTTACATCCAAGGCTACACACGGTCAGAGTTAAGACAACGTGTTTATGCTCCACCCCAAGCATAATCTTTTCGCCTTACAACTGACTTCCTCCACAACATGCTTGTTTTTCTCAGCAACTAATACTTCACTATCACCTACAAAATTTAGGCATTCGATCTTATTTTAAAATTCAGAAAATTGGTTGTCAAATTTGCTATTAACGTCCGATACTTTACTGTCAATATCTTTCTTTACCTCACTCTTAAATTCTGAAAATTTGTTGTCAATTAAATCATTGAGTTCAGAGAATTTGCTGTCTAATGAATCCTTAAATTCAGAGAGTTTTATACTAAGTTCAGAAAATTTTCTGTTGAATTTTGGATTGAAATTGGCTACAAAAGATTCAAGACATGTTTGCAGATTCTGACTATCAGCCATTTTCAATTACTAGCAAAATCAATATGAAAACTAACTTGAGAAGAGTAGAAACTTTGCTAAACTGCCACAAATGAACATACAAAAGCAAATATTTGAATATTCAGTACTTACTGTTCGTCGTCAGTTTGGTACCACGTAAATACTTTTAGTCACCTTATATTTCTCCTCGTAGCACTTTTACACCTATTTTGCACTGAATCTAAACACTTTCACACACAACACTGCACTGCCGTAAAACGTTGATCTTCCTATCACCCAGTTTTGAAGAAAGCTCTTATCCTGTGGCCGAAAGACGTTGATCTTCCTGTCGTGAAACCGCCGTCGATTCCGGGCGTCGAACGATGTTTTCAACCGCCGTAATTCTCCGAAGATTTTATTGGCGTATTGCTGATCCACGCAGATTCTTTTAGAAAATTAACATCTCACAGATATATAATATTTCTTGTCCTTTGAACGGTCGCCATATAAGATTGTTGGTGGTTTAATTACTATTATAAATAATCAGTCCACCCTAAAGTTCATTTTAAACTTGTGTTTATTTTCAGAAAACATGTCAACGAATCCATCAATTGCATACAACACTCCTTCCACAGACAATACAGTAAAATTTAGTAAGTGAAAACTTTGCCCAAAAAAAAAAAAAAAAATGTTCCTCTGACATGGATGATCGCTTTATATAAACTCTACCGAATTTTCTAGAACACTTAAAAAGCTTCCGCAAGATATTTCTCGAACATTGACAATACCTAAACAATTGAAACATATTAAAAACAGTCAGAAATAATACCAAATCATTTACAATCAATACAAAATGGTCAGAAATGGAAATTTAAGATACTTAAACACAAAATTATTCACAGAAAGCGTTTTAAACTGTAGCAAATTGTCCTTTAGACATCGTAACTTGCATTAACACTTGGAATTACGAACATTTAAGCAATTCTCTTGCACAATTCTGTTCTTAAATATATTAAATGGCCTCTAAATAATTTCTTTTCATAAAATAAAGTCTACATGCACTGATTTACAGGAAATTGCAAAACAAACATACCAGATCATATTCAAGCAAACTCTAGCTTACTACCAATACTTTATAAAATACAATTACATTTAATTTTAGGTTTGAGGGCTGTTACAACACCATGTCAAGTGTGGAGTATCGTGCGGTGATAAAATTTTTAACTAAAGAAGGCTGGATGCTGTCTGATATCCATGTATGCCTGCAAAATGTGTACGGAGACTCTTCTCCTTCGTATTCTACAGTGAAACACTGAGCCAAACTTTTTAAATGTGGCAGAGAATCCCTGGAAGATGACCCACACTCTGGACACCTGGCGACAGCAATCACTGATGAAAACATCGCAAGTGTGTGGGAGGAAGTGCTGGAAGACAGAAGGCAAAAGAAATTGCAGCAAGACTGGGCTTGCTGAAAACCACTGTCCTTCAAATTCTCCATGAACATTTGGGTATGAACAAGGTCAGTGCATTTGCGATTCCCAAAATTCAGTCTGCAGTACAGAAAGCAGAACGAGTGAACTGTGCTCGAGAGATTTTGAAGTGGAGGGAAGAGGATAAACATTAATTTCTGAATTCCATTGTCACTGGTGATGAGACCATTGTCCTGTACTACAATTCTTTATCGAAAAAAAAATCAACGGAATGGCTCCAGGTGGAGAATCTCCACCAAGAAATGAAAAAGTGTGCCAGTCGACGAAGAAGCTCATGGCGACTATTTTTTTTGGGATAATGAAGGAATTTTATTGCTCGATTTCAAGGAAAGTAATACTTGACTAAATGCTATATAGTATGGCAACTTGATCATGAAACTCCAAGATCCATAAAATAGAAAAGCCGCGGTAAATTTTCAAGAGACATGAGGCTCCTGCATGACGACAATGCCACACTGCCATGCATGTGAAGGTCATTGTTGAAGAATGCGGAGTCTCCGAACTGCCTCATCCACTGTGCTGTACAGATTTGGCCCCGAGTGACAATTTTTTGTTTTCTAAACTGAAGTCTGACCTTCGTGGGTGCAAGTTTTGCAACGACGAAGATGTCCAGGCAGCTGTAATTAAACATTTTGACAGCAAAGATAAGAAATATTTTTCTGACAGGATAAATTTGTTAATTCCAAGTTTTGAAAAATGAATTACAATATAGAGAAATTATATTGAAAAGTAATATACATATTTCATTTATTTGAATGTCCATTCCTACTTAGGCCGGGAACTTTTGTACCTACCCTCGTATATATGTCACAATATGTGTGAAAAATCAAAATTTAAAAAACGTTGTGATTTTCAAGGAGCTGTACTAACAAAGTTTTTGGTTAGCTTGAAATGCAGCCTGAATTTTAATGACTACTAATATTCCATAGTACATAGTGGATTTGGAGTAAAGAAAGTGGCTGCCATGCTGAATTTTGAATACAGTGACAGAATCGGCTCAAGACGTCTATTGCTACTAAGCGAGAATTTTCATAACCATATCTTGCAATGTGCCAATACACCTTTGTTACCTATTTCCTAGCTTTGAGGTATGTTTTTATTTGAAGGGTAAATTACGTGGAAATAGTTAATCATATCTTCAACCCAAAGGACAAATTTTTCTGCTGATTGTACCTCGAACAGAAACTAAAACTCTTGTATTGTAACACACTTTAAAGTGAACAGTGTCCCGGGTAACTGCTAGAGTTATATACAGTAATAGTATTAAAATGACTACAAGTGGATGGGATCAGGATATCTAGCTCGGTTGTTAAACATGTATTGAAAATAGATGCTAAGAAATGCCAATTTATTAACTACACAGATAATTCTATGATTATAGGGTAACGAAGGAACTGCTTGTCGAAAATCTTAACTTGAAGCTTTGCATAACTTTTGACAGCAAATTCAGTTGGGCAAAACATATTGGGCAGGCGATAGGAAGAGTTTTCAAAATCCTTCATTTGTTGGAGAAGATGAGGGGATGTACCAGGGAAGTAAGGGAACTGGATTACAAAACCTTAGTCAGACTACTGCTTGATCATCGTGAAGTGGTGTGGGACTCACATTACGGGTATTAAATTCATTGCATGAGGCACAAAGGATAGCTGCTGGAGTTGTTTGCAGAATTTAATGTGGAATGCAATCAGTAACTGGGTTGGGAGCCACTGGAAGACAGAAGGCAAGCGAAGAGAATGTTTGGGGCTTTCAATGCTCATAACGGTGATAAAGCATGCATGGATATTATCAGACCAAGGAGTTGTACATGGAAGGGGAGATGGTCATAATCATAAGCTGGCACTTGAATTCAGAAGGGAATAGGAAAATTTCCTTTTATTGGTGGGGGAGTTAGGGACTGCAGTAAATTATCAAGGGAGAGAAAGGGCAAAGGTCATTTTACCAAAACCACTGAAGGAATTTATAAAGGTAGGTGGTAGAAAAATCATAACTTGTTAGTTACTGAACTTTCAACATATATATATGAAATAAAAATGTCATTTGTGTTTCCTGATATATTTTTCCAACTCCTTAAGTACAGCATTTCTCAAAACCAGTTGAAAATCTGACACACACATATAAAACATTAGTTCGTTCTCATAAAATATTTGCTAGTCCTGCCAAAACACTGCTTATATCCTTCAGTCAAATGCATTTAGTTAATATAACTTGTGTTTTTAGTAGATTAGAAATTCTTTGATTACTTAATTAGTAGTAATAATTGCAACAAACTTAAAAATAATGAACTCCATAGTAATGTACAAATAACAATTAGTTGCTTTTTATAAGAGAGGTATTACTTTGCAGTGTAACCAAACAATTTTCTTCTTTCTCTTTTTTTCTGCAGATGTAAAGTTATTATTTAAACAAATGTGGAAAATGTTAAGAGAGAAGAACAATCACTTATTAAAAAAAAATCTGACAGAAAAACAGATGCATACAAACAAAATACATGAAAATTTTTGGTTAAACCCTACCATCAGCATCACGTTGACAATGAAATTTATTAGTTTATAGATAAATGGTTTTCAACGTTTGCACTGGATCTGGTGGGTGAATGATTAATGTTTAGGCATGGCACTGTGAAGGATGTGGGCTCAAATGCCCAACCAGTCATTCAAATTTTGTTTTTTGATGGATTCTGCAATCACTCCTGAATTATTGACCATGACCTTGTCCCTCATCCTCTACTGACTTATGAACTATAAAGCTCATTAAAAAAAAATACTATTGTATTTAAATGTATCACAAATACTGCATTTATATTTATGTTTGCAGAAATTGCAAGGAACCAAACCATATACCTCTACGTTGCGAGGAAGTTGAGAAGTCTGCAGAAGTAAAAATGAGGACTTACATAGAGGACAGGATGACTGAAGCTTTAGTACGGTATGGCTCTGTAATCTTATATATATATATATATATATATATAAATAAATAGACGTGTGTTTCCATGTATTTCACTTTTCAGCCACCACTACCCAGCACAGATCACTGGTGTTTGTGTGTGGAAGTTGCATGAAGTTTCCTGTCATGCACAACATTGGCCAAATGCCGATAGGTGTGGGGATGCGGGAGATATGGTGGTTAAAAGTGGTTGATGCATGGCATTTTCATATTTCGACAATAGACTTGTGTATCCTTATACTTCTCTTTCCTGCCACAACTACATAGGATGGACCATTAATGTTTGTGTGTGGTAATAGCATCGAATCTTCCATTGTACACTATGGTGGTTAGATGTCGGTAGCTATGGACGTGTGGTAGATATGTTGGTTGAAAGTGGTCAACCTGCGGCACTTTCATATTTCTACAAAAGACGTATTTTGTGTCTGGTGTATTAATTTTCAGCCAAAACTATCTAGCACTGGTGTTGTGTTGTGTCGTGTGGTAGTAGCACAGACACCCATCGATCACAACATTGGCCGAATTTCGGTAACTGTGCGAGTGTGGGAGATATGGTGATTGAAAGTGGTCGATCAAGGATATTTTCGTATTTCGATCTAAGATGTGTCTTTGTATATGTCACTTCGCTGCCACACTACATAACGTAGACCATTGGTGTTTGTGTGTGGTAGTGGTATCGTGTCTCCTATTGTGTACTATGGTGGTTAGATGTCGGTAGCTATGAGGGTGTGGGAGATATGGTGGTTGAAAGTGGTCGACATAGGGCATTTTCCTATGTCTACCAAAGACGTGTGTGTCCCTATATTTCACATTGCAGTTAGAACTACAAAGCGCAGACCACGGGCGTTTGTGTGTGGTAGCAGCCTGGAGTCTTCCATCATGCACCATGGCAATTGCATGTCGGTAGCTGTGGGGTTGTGATAGATATGGTGGTTGAAAGTGGTGGACCCAATAAAAAATAAAAAAAAATCTCTATACAGCCAAAACTACCCATCGCAGTCCATTGGTGATTTTATGTGGTATTAATCTCAAGTCTCCCACCGTGCACCATGGTAGTGTCATATCGGGAGCTATTGTGGTGTGGAAGATATGTTGGTTGGAATTGGTCTTCGGAGGGCAATTTATATTTCAACTAAAGACATTTGAGTCCCTATATTTCAGCCATAAATACCCTGCGCAGGTCGTTTGTGTGTGGTATTAGCCTTGAGTCTCCCATCGTGCAGTATGGTGGTCACGTGTCTGTATCTGATAATCAAAATTCTTTACTATCATGAACGAAGTCGTGGGCATCAACTAGTTTCAACATAAATATTATGTTTCTTGTTCTAAAAGAGGCAGCAGTTAAAAATTTAAATGGACATATTTTCCATTGTCACTCATTTTAGTTGATAGTAATAATAATAATAATAATTGTTTACTAATGTAACATGAAACTTCACTAAGATGCAACAAGAAATAAAACTAACATGATGTCGGCAATATTTTTTAAGAGTCTTTCATGTGACTACATGAAGTGCACAGTAACCTTTCACAGGTGCCTGAATTCGATTACTGCATATTCCCTGTATCTTATCACATGATTAAAGGATACTCCGAAATACTGTTTCTTTGTTTTGAAAAGTTTTGGTTTTACTTTCTCTACCCTTGAAGTTAATGATTGTAACTGTCGGATACAAAGAATTCAAACTTATACCATTACTTTTCTGTACTATCTCAATGTGATCCTTAAGTTTATGTTAAATGTGTATTTATTACCAAACAACCATTAATTTTTTAAGGGTACTACAGAAATGAATAAGATAGATAAGTTCTTATTAACACCTTGTGGGAGTAATGTTTAGTTACTACCTCAGGTTTGATTTTGATATTGATGTAGATGTCCAAAAGGTTTGTTTTTCATTGGTTTATACACAGCCCAGTCACATTAATGTGACCACCTCTCAAAAACCAGAATAACCACCTTTGGCAGAGCGGACCGCTGCAAGGCGTGCAGGAAAAGAGTCAATTAGGTTTCTGAAGGTGTTCACTGAGATGTTGAGCCATGCCGACTCCAGTGCCGTGGCCAGCTGCGTTAGATTACGCGGTTGAGGACCCATGGCGCGAACAATCCGATCAAGGTGGTCCCACAGATTCTCAATTGGGTTTAAATCCGGTGAGTTTGCTGGCCAGGGGAGTAAGGTAAACTCATCCTGGTGCTCTTCGAACCATGCACACACACTGCGAGCTGTATGACACCTCGCATTGTCCTGCTGGTAGATGTCAATATTCGGAGGAAAAATTATTTGCATGTGGGGGTGGACACGGTCCGCAAGGACAGATACGTACTTGTGCTGATGCATCACCTTCCACAATGATGAGTTCACCTAGTGAATGCCAGGAAAACATTCCCCAAACCATAATGCTCCCCTCCTCCACCCTGGATCCTTCCGGCAATTGTTGCAGGGTGTTTTCTTTCAGACATTTCATGCCATATGCGCCAACATCCATCTGTCAGATGGAGCATAAAACGTGATTCATCGGAAAAAGCCACCTGTCTCCACTCTGTGGAAGTCCAGTTGCAGTACTGGCGTGCAAATTCCAGCCCGCCAATGAACAGCAGTGAGCAGAGGTGCATTAACCAGGCATCTGCTGCGGAGGCCCATGCGGAGCAACGTACGTTGAACCATTCTTGAGGATACACTCTTGGTAGCCCCTTGGTTCATCTGGGTGGTCAGTTACTCAACAGTTGCACATCTATTTGCCCAAATGCATCTCCGTAGCTTTCGTTCGCCTCTGTCATCTATAGCCCGTGGTGCACCACATGTTCCACGCTGCTGATTTTGAATAGTGCCATTTTGCCATGCACGGTATACTTTCACCTTGGCAGCACGTGAACAGTTCACAAAATTAGCCTTTTCCGAAATGCTTCCACCTTTGGCCCGAAAACCAATAATCATGCCCTTTTGACCGTCGGATAAATCACTACGTTTCTGCATTACGCCAACGATTGAAATGCTTTCCGATGCCTTAGGACATCCTTTATATACACTCCACTGTGATGTGCTGCCACCTGCATTGTGATTGGTTATTTCATGTTGATGTCGAAAGTAGGTGGTAGTCACATTAATGTCACTGGACTGTGTATTTCCATACTAACTGACTCGACAGATGTCCTGTAATCGTTTTGGGAATTTGGGAAAAGCTATTGGAAATGTGTAAACAAAATAAAATCAAGGGAAAAAAATGTACTTCTGAGTGTGCATTGTATATATTAACAACTAGCAGTTACCCACGACTTCGTCCGCGTGGAAGAGTGTTGTAATATAAGATTTTCTTGAGAGGTCTGGTCACTTAGTGGTTAGGGTGTCCAACTGGACATGGAAAAGTCCCCAGCTTGAATCCCAGTCTTGGAGAGGATTTTCATAGGTCCTTAGCTCGACCTTCACCTCTGGCACAGGTTGTTGTGTGATGTAAAGTATGCCAGAATGCTCACGTGGTTCTGATTCCACATTGAACTGTAGGTCCTCTATGCCCAGTATGATTACTGTGTTAGGTTAAGCGGCTACGAAAGGGGCTGATTACGTAGACATAATGAAGTCAATACGACCATACAATTTATTTTAGAGCTGTTTTTATTGGTAATAGTAATAGTAAATATTGCAATAAAATAACAAAAATTTATTTGTTCCAAACAACTTCATCGAACTTTTAAAACAATAAAAATATTCTGTATGTTAGGAGTATTTTCAGTTTAATACATTGGTATATACAATATTGTAGGACTTGTTTTCTGAAAAAACGTAAATTTTTCGCACTCGATACCCGCAAGCAGGTAACATGTAGTTGACCAAATGAAAAGCAGTGAATATCCAAGTGTATTCCCACCAATTTCAACGCTTGACCCTGCGATTTATTAATTGTCATTGAAAATGCAATTTTTAATGGGAACTTTAATGTTTTAAATTGAAAGGGAATATTACTGGGAATAATTGGGATCCGCGGAATCATAACGGCTTCCACTTTAGATGCACCGGTAAGAATTGTCACCATCACAATGTTTCTTCCTAGTTCTGTGATGCGTAATCTGCTGCCATTGCAATACCTTGAGGATGGGGGGGGGGGGGGGGTTTGAGATTACGCATCAGGAGAACTCGAGAGCCAACCTTAAGCTCGAGTTTGTGAGACGTTTGCCCAGATAATTCGAAGGAGTTTAAAAACTTGACGGGGTAGGTAGCAGCATCGTCAGTTAACATTACTGTATCGATGGAAGAGTGTGTTGTCACTTACCCGACTATTTCCTCTATTTTTTTTTTTTTTTTTTTTTTTTTTTTGCTCCAGAATCTGTTTTCGGTTCAAGTATTGTTCTCTCACATAACCAGTTTCGTCATTGATAATATTTAATTGAATGATCGGGAAAATATTAGTAATGAGCTTGTGTTTGTTCAGGTGTTTCAGCAACTCGCTGCAATACCAAATATGCAGCATATTGTTGTTGCCGTCTTTTTGCTTGCCTCAGTGTTTCAGAAGCTCTTGAGATCGATTGCCATTCTGCTTGCTCTTTGCACTGAGCTAGCGTATTTCCCGGTGTGATCGTCCAGACACCAAGTGTTCAGCTAGGTGTCATCGCCCAACTTGCGACTGCTCCGGCAATTCAGCATCCCCAGAAGCCGCAATAAGTGCTCAACCCTATGCGGCTCTGCTAGAGGATTTGTTCCTGGGTTTTGGCTATTTTCACAGCCGTAGTTTTCTTACATTTGACTTTCGTTTACCCGGCATCCCTTAAAATTACTAATTTCAAGACTTGCGAATTAAAATTAATATAGTTTTAATTAATGGAAACTGAAAACGTCAAGATATGATGGAAGCGACTGAACATCAAAAAAAAAATTACTAACATTCAAATAGCAAATAAATACCTAAGTGGCCTAAGCATGTTCATCTCATTAAAAAATTGCAAAACTAAAAATGTATATTTTGATTTGCGCTGAATATCTGAAAATTACTAATCTTTTTTTTTTTTAAGTGAACTTAATTTGCTCTCTGAATATTGATTTTGTTTTGAAGATATGTGGGTTCCATCAATTAATTCTGCTTTAAAACAGAAATTTAGGTATTATAGTAGTAATTGATTCTTTTATTCATAATGATCAGTGTTAATGTTCGTTTCTCTGTCTGTGAAAACAGTTGACTGCATGTAGATCAGTATACTGTAGTTCGTTCGTTTCGATTCATTAATTCTGCTCTGAAATATACATTTCAATGTTAAAGTAGTAATTGATTCTTTATTCATAATAGGTTTCTCAATCTGCAAACAGAATTGAATGTCTACCGGCAAACCATCACTCTGTTTGTCTGACACTCCACTATCTGAATAAAACATTTATAAATTTCATAAATTTACTTCGAGCAATGCCACGTGTTCTGCTAAGTTATCCAAGCTTATTATAGATCTTTTGATACAATATCATTATAAAGCGATACGTGATGTCACTAAAATGGTGCGCCTGAAAGAAGCTTAAATAACCAATAATGTTTCAGTTCTCATTTTGGCCCATGCTGCATTTCAACCAAGTCACAAACTCTGCTAATAATACTGCTAGAAAATCAAAGATTATATCACTCGCGAAATAGTATATTAGTAACGTGAATTATTATTTCAGATCGCTGGAAAATAAATACTGAATACATCTGAAACTACATTCATTATTGCAGTAACATGATTAAAAAATTTATTCTAAAATGTTTGTAACTTACAGTGTACAAAGGAAAGACCATAATTCTCTACAACAACTTTCATTAATATTCCTGGTCAAATTTACATCGCAATAAAGTGACTGTTACTGCTCATGATTTAGTAAGGTGTACAATGAAATTAAATGTAATGGTAGGCCTAATTTATGCTAAACTATTTAGGATTCTTGATATAGAAAATTCTGTTACTACTCGAAATGCAGTTGCAATGCATTTAATGTGTTGAGGTGTGTTCGTATTGTTTGATTTTATAGCGGCAATATTAGCAGAGATAGTGGCTAAGTTGAAATGCAGCCTGAACAAGAATGTTTTTGTTACAGCATAAGGCAGAAGTCATTTAGATATTATTAGTAATAAATAAGCAGCTTTCATAAGCTCCATGTAAATAAGGTGTATCGCGTTGTAAACGACTTCCAATATTGTTTGATGAAACAATAAGTTTCTACGTTAGGCCATTAAATGCATTTGTTTTAAGTGAAGGATTTATTAGATATTTGTAGAAATTGAACAGTAAGTAAAAATCACTCTTTCGTGAATCATAGTCTACTATTTGTAATGATTT
Source organism: Vandiemenella viatica (assembly GCA_031002005.1). Lineage (NCBI taxonomy): Eukaryota > Metazoa > Arthropoda > Insecta > Orthoptera > Morabidae > Vandiemenella > Vandiemenella viatica. Next base: position 244,622,473 of record JARYHS010013630.1, read on the forward strand.
ATACAAAAAATTTGAACAATAAAGGGTTAGTTAAGTTTTCAATTTTGGCAAAAATAATTTGTAATATTACAGATACTGTATAGTAGCAAAAAATAAGAAACACAGGAAATAAATTAAACCGTGATAGAATGGAATGCGTAACATTTTTATAAATATGACATTTCAGGTACCGGCATTTTACACTTTTAGTAAATCGACTTTCACGCTGGTATACTCATAGCATTTTACGTTCTTTTTTCCATGCTCTGATTTTTCATATTTAGTATGACGCATATATTACGATCGAAATTATGGTGTAATATTTGAGTTGTCATACTATTTTATGTACGCAAATGGTATCATCTCTTTGCGAATTTAACAACAGTTCTTACCTTCTTTATTAATTTAAGGTTAAGTACAGATTTATATTTCTTGCTTCCAAACTATTATTTGTCAAGTGCATCGGTTTTATGGCTTTTAAACTAAACATAAACTTGCATATGTAAGAAGGTTTTTGCTTTTATTTGTGAAATGTAGTGTTTGCGATTTACGTAAAAAGCAGAGAGTAAACGTTGCACGGCTGTCTACGAAGTAGGAAACTCTTTGTTGCTTGCGAATAGATATTAATGGCAACTTCTAAAAGAACTATGCATTTTTGCGGCATAACATATATCCTATGTCATTTCGCACACAATTAACTGACTTGATGCCAAATTTAAATATGTTGAGTTATTTTAGGCATGATTGATTCCAGAAGTACATCCAAACACACATCCGAATTTGCTCATTTATAGATATATAGATTGTGTCCACGGATATTCAGTTTGGGTAGTAGTACATTCAGAAGTATTCCAATGGGAAATTTTACATGCGAAATTAATTCTATTGGCAGTATACTGCTGAAATGCTGGAAATGTGTGATGTGCCTGGAATGTGATTGACTTGTAATCGTGCAGTTTTGTTCCAAACTTCAAGTATGTCAGAATTTCATGTCAATCAAATGATTTTTCTTTCATTAAATTTTAAATCACAATGAATCTCGAGATACTTTATTTACATTTTGTTTGCAAGATTGATGTTCAAGTAAACAATCAAAAAAGTGCTTTTTTTGTCTGGTTTGCTTGGCATTACCATTTCGTTCATAGCAGTGGTTTGTAATACATGACATTTTTTTGTGTTGTTGTCTAACACATAAACAAACAAAACTGATTGTTTTCCTACACTGTAATAAGCAACATGCAATTGGCCATGTGAGAAGCATGGATTTTCAAGGTTAATACATCAAACACTCAATAACTGTCCCTGTGATTTTATTGTCATCGTGAATGCAAGCCACACCGGAAATTGCAAGCATTTAAAGTCGAATGGCATGTCGATCAGAATCATTGGGAGCATGATATCAAAAAAGTCTTCACCATTTTTCTCTATCTCTCTTTCTCTCTTTTAGAATTGTTTCTTCGATGATGATTTTCATAAGTTTCTTCACCGCAAGTTGGGTGCCATTACAAAGATGTGGTTGATTGATATTTTTCAACATTATTATTACCAATCTGACTTTCAATTGGAGATTGTGACGCGGCAATCTAGGCAAGTCTAGCAAGATTAGAACTGACTGGATAGTTGACATCATGATCTTGACTAGTAATGGAATCCACTGATTTATAGGTCACAATTCACCAGTAATTTCACTTTGAATCTTGAAATTCAATTTGTCAATATCAGTGTTTGTTTGCAGTCTATATAACACATTCACTCAACCAAACATTATTATTGTATTTTTGAACAATATTTGAGAACACCTTTTAGATGATAAAGTTGCAAAAATCCACTGGAAATGTAATGTAGCCTGTCGAAATATCAAAGGAGATTTTGTCATTGCCAATGTCCCAAAATTTTGTTTGAAAATACTTTTCCAGATTGGTCATTCTGTAATTCGATACGCATGTTTCCACAAAATGGATGACTCATACAAGCATTAAGTTCACCAGCAATGTTTGGCGAGAATCACCTGCTAGCAGAATCATTGCACCATCAAACCAGTTTTGCTTGTTTCTTAGAAAGTGCATTGTTTGGTCTAATGTCTCCAAAGACTTTTTATGCACTATCATATATTCATCCCAAATGATCAATTTGTATTGCTTCATCAGTTATTAAAAGGTTTCACCCTTGAGTTTCATTGATTTGCATATTCAACAGCAACCACCATGATGAATAAGCTCTTCAGCCACCTTCCAACAATGTACCTGCAATTCGTGATGAAGGAAGTGCAAGTGCATTCTGTGAGCAAATTGTTGATCAAAAACATTTTTCCATTTCCACTGGCGCCATCCAAGAAGAAAACCTCTCTAATTCCATTGTTCATAACTTTCATTGGTGTCATATGCATATTTTTATTGCTGATTCAACAGTTCAAATTGAGCCTCTCAATGCATCACAATCATATTGTTTATCGCGTTTAAACTCTTAATGAAATGCGTCTTTCATCAGACTATCGAGTGCTGTCATATGTAATACCTTGTTTGACATCATCAAGCACATGTCTTCAATTAATATCAGTGCCTTGTTGTGAATTTCCTTGCTCAGTTGCACATCTGGATTTGTTGTTCCAGTATGCATCTGATTCAAAATATCATCTTTGACAGTTAATTCCAAGTATATCATCTTGGCATTTTGGATAGCGGCGTTCGGGTGAAGTCGTCATTCTGGTACATATCAGGAAACTGGTCATATTGCAGACAGTGTTCAATCTGTTAGTAATGCGTTCTCCACAGTGACATATACTCTCTGACCATTTTCCAGATGTATGGCCAAGTGAGCAACAGTGGGATGTTTTTACATAACACTATATTATTATAAGATGCCCGTAAACTCAGTGTAATTCGGAGGTTTAATACTGGCTATTCCACTTAAAATATCGCCATAAGGATTCTTATAGTTAAATTTCCTGCGAGTCTGAGCGTGTATTGGGAAGACCATTGATGCGTGCTGGATCGCAGAAGTTTGTTTAAAATTACCCATGACACTTGAACATGAGTCAGGGAAGGACCCCAACTACTGGCAGTCTCGCTGGACTTAAGGCTGGTCTACATATAACATCTTAATGGTCATTTTACTTTATCAATTAAAATGCATCAGACAAAACATTGTATGTGGACAAAAAAACTATCATTTTATCTGAACTGAATGAACACAAACAACTTCTCGAAAATGGATCTGCAGATACGTTGTTTTCCAGTAAATCATAATGCATATTGTTACATGTAGACATTCATCCGTTATTCCTTCCGTCTTCAATGATATCTCAGTTTGTACTGAACGATAATATTAGTTTTTGTTTTTTAATATATATATGCATTGGAATTTTCAAATTTAATAACAGGAATATCTTTTTCATTCACCTGGCATCCACTGATCTCATCAGCAATAAGAAGTGAAAGCTTCCTTTTACCTCTGAAATTCAAAATTAGTCCATGGCAAGTATTATGTCTCTGCAGGTCACATCTATCAAACAATGTGTGAATTTGCTGGCTGCCAGATAACCCTTTCCAACGATTCGTTTGCATGCTGAATGTTATGCCACATCCAGGGATTGTCATAATGTTCAAGCAAACCCACAAATCCCACATTCATCTGACGTGTGTTCTGGAAAGTTGAGCAGTGTCTTCATCTTTTGAATTATTGTGGTTCTTATCACGAGTATTTCCTGTCCCCCCCTCCCCCCCCCCCCTACACACACACACAATTACAATACAAGCTTCCTCTGAGAAATCTTTCCCTGGGTATTTCACATTTGCTACTGCACTTTTAAGATCTGTATTTGGTTTGAAAATACTGCAGACTTCATAATCTGGTCCCAAGGTGGACTGAACCATCTCACTGATTCCCCTCCCATGACTGCTTCCAAGTAACAGTACCTTGCTGCATTTACATTTAAATACCCCCTGAAAAGTTCTCCCTTTTACTATACAAGATTCTAGGTCGTTCAGTCCAACCTTATGGTCCCCAAAGTCACCATCTAGATCTTCCAATGGCCAAAACATATTGGGTGTCTCCAGCTGGAAACTATCAGACAGACAAGTCTCCTACCTCTCCTGCCAGAGCTGACTTCTTTCCACTCATTGTTCTGCCTAAGCCTAAGAACAGAGATTTCTGCCTTCAAGGCCTTCAAATCCCTCTCTGCAGATGCCAGATCTAACTGGAGCTTCAGAATCCGCTGCTCCTGATCATTAATTCTGCAGGAGTGATAGTTCCAGGCAATACTGGCACAAGAGTCACTGTTAGCAACATCACTGCACCCACTGTGAAACCAGCACCCGCAGTCCCGGCATTTCACTCCTTCTATTACTAATCTTCGGTAATTACCACACTTAGTATCTTTTATGATACTTTCAGAAAAACTTAAGAACATAGGAGAAAAAACTTAAAATGTTTACTTTTTAAACTTCTTTAAAACTTAGAACTTAGGAAAAAACTTTAAATACTTTTTAATTAACTACTTTTGTATCAGTTGCCAAAAGAAAGCAAAAGCAGGATTCTAAGAAAAATGCTAAAAAATACTATGTAAATCATTTGAAACTTTTCCGAAATGTGAATTACAACACTTATCAACTACAAGACTTACAGCAAACAATACAAATGATATCAAAAGAACTTTTAAAACAATTACGATGAAATTTGACCCCTAGAACTCTGATTCAGACCTAACCTCAAATGTTAACAAATAAAACTCTGTTTACACTGTACTGATTTTATATTAAACTAGTGGAGTTCCCGGCGTTGCCCGGTATAGTTGGCGTAGATTTAACCGTACCCTATTTTTATCCCCGCAAAACATTTGTACAAAGTTTCATAAAATACGTGCAAACTTTTTCGGAATTACAGCAAACTTACATTCACCCGCCCCCTATCAAGAAACAGGTGGGCTGAAGCTTATTTGCACGTATACTATTTTCATTCGTCCGAAAAGATTCATGTATATCAAGCTTCGATAATTTGGTTAAGAAATTTCATTACTAGATTACTGAACAACCCTAGATTATGTTAAAAACTCACATTTGATTCAATTGTGAAGTGAATGAATATACTTGTGGCTCGAAACGCCAGATCCTTTAACTCTGCTGATAAAATATCAAAAGTGAATCCGGAATAATATTATCGTAAACAGAAGTCTAATGCTGAATGCCAGAGATATTGTCCAGAGATCGTGCTAAAAAAAAATCTCTGTTGTTTTTACGGTTATCTATGTCGTTTAAAAATTGATGTCCCGAATTAAATGAAAGAATACTTCAAGCTATGGCTTTTAAAAATTGAATATATCGAATTAAAAGAAAGAATACTTAGTTTTGTTTAGTGTGCAAAATAGTTATTACTATAAGTTATCTTATTGCTTTAACTTAAGGCTGTGGTCAGAGACATTGTGTTGTGTGTTTAGTGCGGAGTATGCAGTATCTAGTGATTTCTCATGTGGAATTTCTCACCATATGTTCAGAATTTCATTTAATGCTCCTACATTATTTAATGTTGAAACATAATACATGCCAGACAAGTGAATTAAGATTCTAAGCTTTAAAACGGTGAAAACTCCATCGAAATCGGCCCCGTAGTTTCAGAGTTTTTATACGACCAATATGTCCCGTTTTCGTTTTATAGATATAGATAAAATGGCTCATTATCACTTAAGAACTTCACAGTTTTCTTCAAAACAAAACTAATGCTGTCAAAACAAACTTAAAATGAAATTCTGTTACACTATAACAAGAATATTGATACCAGACATTAATCCCGGATGTAAACAAAAGCCACTGAATCTACAATTTACGGATTTATAATAAATAGAACAGATCACTAACACTCACACTACTGGAATATGGTATTCTTCAACCTTTTAACTAACCTACGAGATAAAATTTACCTTTTTTAACTATAAAAACACGAATTATTACCCAACATGACAAACGAAAGTAAAAGAAATTAATGTTGCAAACAAAAAAAAAAAAAAATCTTTTCTTTTGGGTTTTCAGAGTTGCTAAAAGCTAAGGAGTCAGCATGTTCTGATGGTGGTGTCAATGACAAAACCTTCACTTTGGTATTTCGATAGTCTTTAATTCCTACATGATGAAGAAAACCCTTGAGAAACAGGTAGCAATATAGAGGATGATACAGAATCGAGGTAAATTGTTATCTACTGCAAATTAATAGAAATCATATATATTATTTCCATAAGGTCTTTTTTTTTTGTCACAAGCCATTAACTTCCTTTATACCTAACCGAAATTGATAAATGAAGTATCATTTTAAAGATTAAGGTATCCACTTTGGTCACATCATATTTTAAGAAAGTATTTTTTCCAAATTCGTCCCTTAAAGGACAAAAGTGTCAAAATTTGTAAAATGCGATTTTTTTGTCCCATGGACAATTTATATCCCTCTATTCCTAACTTAAATTGATAAATTACAGACAGTTTGAAAGATTAAAATGTCTGCTTTGGAGACATCATATATTAAGAAAATCATTTTCAAAATTCGAATCTTAAAGGGAAAAAGTATCAATATTTCTACAACACATTTTTGTGTCGCAAGCTATTTATCTCCCTGGATATCCAACCAACATAGATAAATCAGGTTTCTTTTTAATGATTAAGAACTTTGTTATGGTCACAACATATTTTAAGAAAGGAATTTTTCAGAATTTGTACCTTAAAGGGCTAAAGTACCATTCTTTCCATAACGTACTTTTTTGTGGCGAGTCTTTTATCTTCCTTAAATAAACAAAATAGAAAAATGCGGTATCTTTTAAAAGTTTAAGGGCTCGGACCACTTTGGTCACTTAATATTTTAATTAATTAATTTTTGAGAATTTGACTCTTAAAGACTAACTGTATTATTATTTTCATAAAATTATATAAAAAGTTACGAAACAGGAGAAATTACAACTGATTTTAATAAAAATTTCATCTTCACACTTCCAAAGAAAGCACAAGCCAACAAATGTGAGAATTATCGCACCATTAGTCTAACATCACATGCTTCAAAATTACTGACCAGAATAATATTAAGAAGGATGGGAAGGGTAGTAGAAGAGATAGTAGGTGAAGATCAGATTGGATTTAGGAAAAATCGAAGTACAAGGGAAGCAATTCTGTCTTTAAGATTAATACTTGAAGGGCGGATAAAAAAAAAAAAAAAAGATTTTTTATGGAATTTGTTGATTTAGAAAAAGCTTTTGATAATGTTAGGTGGAATAAGATGTTCAAAATTTTAAAGATGTCAGGTCTAAAGTATCGAGATAGAAGAATACTCTAAAAACTATATATAAGAATCAAGTGGCTATAATAAAAGTAGAGATTCAAAGTAAGACAAAAGTGATGAAATGTAGCAGAAATGATACCAATACTAGTAGGTTAGACATAAAAATAGGATCGGATGCAATAGGAGAAGTAAGTGAATTCTGTTACTTGGGAAGCAAAATTACAACCGATGGCCGAAGCAGGAATGACGTTAAAAGCAGGATAGCACTAGCAAAAAGTGCCTTCATGAAAAACAGAAAACTTTTTAAAACTCTTTGTGTGGAGCACAGCACTTTATGGTAGCAAAACATGGACTTTAGGAATACTGGAAGCATTTGAAATGTGGTGCTACAGAAGAATGCTGAAAATTAAATGGACTGACAAAGTAAGAAATGTAAGAGTTTTGGAAATGATGGGTGAGGCAAGAAGTTTGTGGAAGAAGCTTTCAGAAAGAAGAGACAAGCTGGTAGGTCATATTTTGAGACATGCTGGATTGGTTAATTTGCTGGTGGAGGGAACAGTTGAAGGTAAGAACTGTAGAGGAAGACAGAGATTAGAATATATGAAGCAGATAATTAAGGATGTGGGTTGTAAGGGGTATGTAGAGATGAAGGGGTTAGCACAGGATAGGAATAGATGGAGCATTGCATCAAACCAGATCGAAAGACTGATGACAGCAAAAAAGAATTATGTTACGAGCCATTTATCTCCCTTGATATCGAACTGAAATCGATAAATGAGGTATCATTTTAAAGATTAAGGTCTCCACTTAGGCAACATTATAAATTAATAATGAAGTTTTTCAAAATTTGACCCTTGCAGGACAAAAATAATCACTGTGAGTCTGTGAAAGTCGTATGTTTGAGACTGTTCAGATCAAGCAGCTAGATAGCAGCAGCACATATCACAAAGATACTGATAAACTGCTTCACTGGCATTGACTTTTGTACGTACCTATTATATACCTATTAGACTAAACAATTAAAAAATTGTCACAAATGAGGCAATTCCTCTTTCATCCTATTTAAAAACGGGGAGTGGGAACGTTTGTTTTGTTGACATTTTGGCAGTTGTAGCACTGAAACATGGTGCTATATAAACATTGCCGAGAAAATTTCATCTGTTTTAGATGGCTAAGAGATTGTTTCGACATGATCGTTGTATCTTCCACTGCTGCAGAAATCTGAGTAGCAGTCAGTCTCCAATAGAGTGAATTATTCCTCATAGCAGTGAATTTTTTGGTATTATTTGCATTATTAATGATAACAACTTAAAATAAGTGTCCATATCCATTCATAACTCAGGTTCATGACAATTCCCGAAGCAAATTCATGTGAGAAAATCTTTTGCTCCATGGCAATCATCTTCTAGACCATTTTTTTTAACCTTGTTAGACACTGTGAAATAATAACAAAAATAGTGTTTCATGCATGATTTTAATAAAACGGAGCCAAAGAAGGAAGTCAAAAACATAAGACACAAGTTTTTGGTCAATTTTACCTGATGACTTGCCTGATCAATAATATGTCCATCAAGACATTACGTGTAGACTGGCCTTAATGGTGTTTATCAGACGCGATATATTTGTGTAGGTCCAATCAGCCTTAAAGACAAAATACTTTGGCAGATTGTTTAACAAGCTTTTAGTGATTTTTTTTTTTAAACCTGCTTGAACTCCGTTTCGATTTATTTATAAAAGTTAAACCAGCTTCTTATTTCATAATGTACACATGGCAGACACGTGTGAGCCGTTTTAACTAAGAATTTCACAACATTTGATAAATCGAAGTTTGATAAATCTTGTGATTCAAACTAATGTGGGTAGGATTTTAAAAATTTAATTAAACTTTCAACTGATGATTTCAAAGATTATTTTTGTTTTAATTTGTGGCTGTCCTCTAAACAGTTAAGTGTATTAAGGGGCAGAATATATCTGGAAACTGGGCCAGAAGAATTTGTATTTCATACACATCCAGCAATACGCATAATATCCACCCACAGGCATAAAAGGAACACCAATCAAGAACATAATGCCACAGTGTCTTTCATGAATGATGAATGAAAAAAATTTGCTAAATTGCTAGTTACTGGATACATAATGGCCTATTTGATTTTGAGTACTTCATCATTGAAATTCTCTGCACCAACTCCAGTCACAGTTTAAGACTATGTTTTTTTGTAATATACCTGATGGTTGTCCATATACATGCTTATGTATTTTTTTATTTTTTATTTTTGGTTTTTCCTTTTTAGACTTGTCATAATTTGAATCTCTTCTTTCTGGCTTACAATATCTGTTACCACCTAAACATCTGAAAAATCCTTTTCTTAATATCATTAAATTTTTCCTTGTATATTTTCTCGAATATATCTTCGGTGCATTTATGGTACAGTAGAACTCCAACTATCCGAACTCCGACTATCCGAATCGCTGATTATCCGAATTGCTTAAGGCAGTCAGATTAAGACGTGCATGGAACAAGTTGAAATGCATATCAACTGAAGAAAAAAGGAAAATGAGAAAAAGGAAAAAGAAGCTCAAGAAAATGAAAGGGAAGAGACAGGAGAAGATGGGGATGACGTGGTCACTTGAGGAAGAAAATTCCTGGATGTTCAGAAGTTAGTGCTGAAGATTTAGGAGGGTGGGTGGTGTGTGATTCATCAGACCCTCGGTATGAAATTCTAAATGATGATGAACTTATTGAAAGTCTGAGAGAAGAAAGTGTCAAGGAAGAAGATGACCTTAACATCGAAGTTGAAGCAGACACAGGACCATCAGCTAGTCAAGCATTTTCCGGCCTTGAAACTGCATTGAACTGCATTGAAGTGAATGAAGCGTCAGCCTAGTGTGACCACATGTAACTTCTCACTATCAAGTGGATTGGCGACTTGGATGCCTGAAAATGGATGAATAGAGTCAAACAGCTTACTTTGACTGAGATCTTCAGCAAGCAATGACTTTTATTTACATTTATTTACTTTTTTTACGGTACATACACACTGTACTAATGTACAGCACTTATAAGTGTGCTTAACATGTAAAAGTGTTGCCTTTTAATTTAATTAATTAAAAACCCTTTTCCTTTAAAAATAGTTTTTTCTCCCATTCTCAACATACATACAGTAAGTTAATTAAAATAGGCCCTTTTTGGGAAAAAATCCAATTATCCGAATTTTTTATTATCCGGATGGGGTCCAGTCCCAATTGATTCGGATAATTGGAGTTCTACTGTACATCATTTCCTTCTGACATACAGTTTTCACAACTCATATATCAGTTCTTTGTCTTAGTCACTTCATTAACAATTATTTATAAACTCATCAACTACAAGATGAGATACAATTTCATTTTAAACTGCTTCTTCTCTTAAAGTCACCTCTAGTATAAATCGTCGCATGCTCGTTTCCATCAAACCATTCTTTTCCATATCTCCTCTTCATTTATCTGCCAAAAATACTACAGATAGTCACTAATAATTTCTTTGACCTAAAATTAAATTGCCAATGTTAATAACACACTCTTGTGACTTGACTTTTATACAAATATATTTACAAACATGAATTTTTAGTAAGGACTAAGGACTATG
>JARYHS010013630.1:244634324-244664317 GCA_031002005.1 Vandiemenella viatica
ATGTATTAATGCCCAGATGTTACATGTTTCGGTTATCGACCAGCAGCTTTAACACATGTTATAAGATCGAATCATAGCCTGGACCAAAATGTAAACTGACTTTCCTTAACACAACACCCAATTCACCCCGTTCTGGAAGTTTTTGTGGTATATAAAGACAGAATTCTTCTTTGAAAGTAAGCGCTTTAATCTCTGAGCTACCAGGAAGATCGCAAAATGGGTACTGCTGCGGCATATTTAAAATACAAAGAAACTATAATACCACTAAAAATTTAAAAATAAAATAATTGTTTAAAAAAACATAAAAACTGCCTTCAAAATAAGCACTAAAAATTTTAAAATAACTTTATACCTTGCTTAGGAAAAAGTAAATCTAAATGGACAATATTTTATACTACTGTCATTGAAATTTTTACATTAATTAGTTATTTTTGGAGTCGGTGCCAGCTGTCACATCGCGAAGATCGAATTACTAGTGTTAGTGGCGAAACGGGGAGTACAAACAAAAATTCCCAATATTTTACAGCATATCGTGAATTTAAGAGTGAGGTAAAGAAAGATATTGACAGTAAAGTTTCGGACATTAATAGCAAATTTGACAACCAATATTCTGAATTTGAAAATAAGATCAAATGCCTAAATTTTGTAGGTGATAGTGAAGTATTAGTTGCTGAGAAAAACAAGCATGTTGTGGAGGAAGTCAGTGAGCCAGATGTTAAAACAGTTGTAGGCACTGACTCAGATAGTTTGGTAGGTTTAGATAGTAATCAGACAATGGATAGTGTAGTTGGAAGTAATGATGGACTGAACTGCAGCAGTAATGATAGTAAATTTGTATTACCAGTTGAGTCAGCAACATTGCTGTTAAGGGACAAACAATTTGTACAAACAGAACCATTTGATCTGTCAGCTGTTCTATGGCTATACCAGAGTCTGCTGTTGCAGATGATTCAGAATTTGTATATTTTGCAATATATGGTGGAGCTCTGCATACATAGAAGAGTAGTATTAGATGTGTATTCAAAAGCAGAAGAAAACTGGAAAGTTAGGAAAAAGTAATTTACATAGCTTTGGGTGGGCAGCGAAATCATGGAACACAAAATCATGGAACACACTTTTATAGTAAGATGTAGGGACCTTTACCAAAATCTGGGGAGGGGTGCCCTAATGTCTGCTATTTTTTAAGAAAATTAGTTTTTGGAATGCATGGTTTGGGGAGGGGTCACCAACTGTAAATATCTGATTTTGTAAATAAAATTGTGTCAATGTATATAGATAGTTTGTTTGAGTACTTCAGTTCAGATGTAGATACAGAATGTTTAAGATGTAAGAATTCCATTGTATAAAACAATTTGTAACAGTTTTGTCTAGAGACTTTTAGTGCTTTCATGATGTAGGGACTTTCTGAATTGTGGTGACAAATGATCAGCTGTAAAATGTAAACAGACTGTTGTCATTAACAAGCAGACAGCAAGTGTGTAATTTGTAGTAAATAATTAATTTGCAACTTAAGGTGATGGAATTGAATGTATGTTGTGTAAAACAGTAACTGAGAAAATTATTCGATCTGTAAAAGGACAATTATTGTAACCAGAATCAGTGTCGTGAACTATGTACAGATGTTGTATGTAATGAAGGAATGTGTGTATCTGCATTGTAAAATGTATGGTTGATTAATTGTGATCTGTTTATGTTGACATTATGTGTACATACAACCTGCTTAGATTCATGACGAATTCAATCAATTTTAACTATGTAAAATTAAGAGAATCCTGGGGAGGGGTTGTAACAGCCCTCAAACCTAAAATTAAATGTAATTGTATTTTATAAAGTATTGGTAGTAAGCTAGAGTTTGGTTGAATATGATCTGGCTGTTTCTTTTGCAATTTCCTGTAAATCAGTGTACTTAGACTTTATTTTATGAAAAGAAATTATTTAGAGGCCATTTATATGTTTAAGAACAGAACTGTGCAAGAGAATTGCTTAAATGTTCATAATTCCAAGTGTTAATCCAAAGGACAATTTGCTACAGTTTAAAACAATTTCTGTGAATAATTTTGTGTTTAAGTATCTTTAATTTCCATATCTGACCATTTTGTATTGATTGTAAATGATTTGGTATTAATTCTGATTGTTTTTATATGTTTCAATTGTTTAAGTATTGTCAATGTTCAAGTAATATCTGGCGGAAGCTTTTTAAGTGTTATAAAAATTTCGGCAGAGTTTATATAAAGCGATCATCCAAGTCAGAGGAACAGATAGTTTCTTTTTTTTTTTTCCAGCAAAGTTTTCACCGACTCAATTTGCTACGGCCGGGAACTGTGTTGTCTGTGGAAGAAGTGTTTTATGCTATCTCTGGATTGTATGAATGCATGTAACCAGTATCTTTGACGACGAGTTTTTAAAAAAAAATAAACAAATGTTAAATTGAACTTTATGGTGGACTACTTAATTATTGTATTAATTAAACCACCAACAATCTTATAGTGTGTACAGGTTATGTTTGGTCCTCTCTTTGGCGCGCAGGAACTTCCAAAGAAGAACGAAAATATGGGCACTAGTGTCTCAAAACATCACCTTCAATGTGCGGCAATTCATACTTTCGCACCCATCCGCAAAGTAGGTCAGGCCGGGACCTTTTGGACCTACCCTCGTATTACAAATGGAATTACAATGTGATACCTGAGGTATTATAATATTTCGTGCCTGCAACTGAAGACATCTCCCTGAGAATTTAAAAAAAATTTAAGGCCAACAACGATTTATATTTCCTTCTCCAGAACTATTACTAAAGATCTTTTGATACAAATTTGGTACAACACGATATATGGCATCACTAAATTTGTGTTCATGAAAGCAGCTTAAATTAATAATAAAGATCCAGTTGTCATTCTGGTCCAGGCTGCATTTCCACCAAGCCACAAACTCCACAGATATTTAGACTAGAAACTCTGAGCATCTTTCACTCACAGATTAACAAATTCACTGTATTGCATGTTAGTGACGTCATGAATGGTGATATAAGTTGCCCCACAATTTCAGATCATGATACCAAAACAACCACTAAAAAACTGAATAATGACACTGGCAATAAGGCTCTTGTGAAAGGAAAGTAAATTAAATACTGAATAACATGTCAAACTACATTTAACCAAATGAAATATTAGGTCAGTATCATGACAATTATTAATGCAATGTTATTTAAAAATGTATACTAAAATGCTCAAACTGTGCTGTACAATGGAAAGTCCAGAATTCATTACAGCTTTTTGCAGGACTTATGATAATACTGCAGGTCAAGTTTACATTGCGATACAGTGGCTGTGTTACTGTGGACGATTTAGTCCAGTTGCAGTTCATACCGAAAGTGTATAATGATATTAATTGTGATAATTCATGCTACACTAATTAGGAATCATGATATATACAAAATGTTACTACTAATTGAGATGTAGTTGTGATGCATTTAATGCATTATGGTGTGTCCATACAGTTTGATTTTGCAGCACAATATTACCAGAGATAGTGGTTTGTTTGAAATGCTGCATGGACCTGAAAGTTCTTGTTACATCATAAGGCAGGAGGAACTTGGTTATTATTAATGATAAATAAACTGCTTTCATAAGTGCTATGTTAGTGACAACTTGTATCACAAGGGGTACACTGCTCCCAACACTATTTCTTGAAACGAACAGTTTATACTTTAGGCCAATGAATAGATTCATTTTAAGTGAAGGATCTAATCGTCATTTGCAGAATATTGAGCAGTAAGTAAAAGCGCTATTTTGTTAATAATAGGCTACTGTTTGCATTGATTTCTTCAAAAATTTTGAAGAAAAAATTTAAAAAGGGGATATTTATCTTCGGGTAAGTTTTAAATTTTGGTAAACATAATTTGTAATGTTACAGAGAGTGTATGGTAGCAAAAAATAAGGCACTTAGAAAATAAATTTAATTGAGGTGGTATCGAAACCGTTACCTATTTGTCACGAACATGGAAATACAATGACAATTCACACATGGCCATTTTGGCACTTTTAATGAACCAAGTTCTGTGCTAGTACTCTCAGTATTTTACAATCTTTTATTCAAGCTTTGATTTTTGACAAATGTTATGCTTACAGTGTGATATGTGAGGTGCCATAGTATTTCATGTATGCAACTGAAGACATCTCTTTGTGAATTTACGATTTTTAAACAAATTTAAGGTTAAGTATGGATTTATATTTGCTGCTCCCAAATTATTATTTATCAAGTGCATCTGTTTAACCCGGGATCGCTCGCACGTGAGAAAAAATCTAACATACATGATTTTTCTGAAATATTACAATATATTTCAAAGATAGTGAAGTGTTGATCTAGCAATGCTTTCTTTGATATCTCTACCTTCAATCCACGTGTCTTTCGTCGCTCCAATTACAAGTAAAGCCTGCTGGTAGCGGCTTTGTTTGAAGCGGTGCGCATTGTTAGATTATTTCTCCCACGGGAGTTCTCACGTAACAATACCTTGTGCATTCGTGAAACAACACCTTGCTTCTCTTTTAGTCTCTTTCTCTGTGCTAGTGACGTGCGATTAGGTTAATTTCTTCTCCTGGACGTATTCTGCACGTATTACATGGTTTATATAAAAAAAGGTATACTTATTGGGTTTTATATATTGAATGAAGCAGTTGTGTACACCAAGTACATGACATACTATGTCAGATGTGAAAATATATAAAATGTTATAGGAAAACGTCATGTCAAACGAAAAGATATTGATGTGGCTAGAGGAACCACTGGACGAATATATCCACATAGAAGGCTTGTCTTCAGATATCGATGCACAGTCTGAACATGAAGAGATAGACACAGCAACAAATCAGTCTAGCAGCGATTCGGAAACTGCGTCTGCTGTAACCCTGACTTTTGCAAATCGTGATATGTATCTAGGTAGGGATGGGAAAACAAAATGGTTCAAGCACAAAGCCCCTCCATCAAAAACAGCTCGTCAGAATATTGTGACATAGCTTCCAGGTGTAAAAGGGAAAGCAAAAAATTCGAACTTAAAACTAAAGCAAGATGGATGTTTCATTTAATGTTTATAAGTAGTTATAATATGTTGGCAATAATAAAATAGTAATTTACTTGCTAATTGTATCTCTGTATGGAACCTACCGCCAAAAACGTAAAAAACTATCTTTGTTAGAAAACATCTAACACGGGAGTTATCGCGCGAAAATATTAGGCGCGAGTGATCCCGGGTTAAGCCCTTTTAAACTAAACACACATGCATATATCAGAAGGTTCTTGCTTTTACTTCTGAAAAGCACTGTTTGTGCGTAAAAAGCAAAGAGTATACGTGGCACTGCCATCTACGAAGTAGTAAATTCTTTGGTATTTGAAAATAGGCAATTGCAATTTCTAAAGGAACTATTCATTTTTGCAGGATAAAAACCACTACGCTCACAATTTACCAGCTCCATGCCAAATTTCACTTTGATCTGATGAGCAATAAAGGTGTGATTGAGGCAGTATAATACATCCAAACATATATACAAAATTTCTTATTTATATAGATATAGATTATGTTATCTGCAAACAATCTAAATTCTGTAATTGTAGGTTTCCGCGGCCAGAGATTCTTGGCTGTCCGGATGGTGCCGCGCCATGTTTATTGAAACAGACGTTTTGACCCTCATTCCAGGGTCTTCTTCCAGGGCAGGGTCTTCGTCCAGGGCAGTTCTGCCCTGGAAGAAGACCCCAGAATGAGGTCAAAATGTCAGTTTCAAGGAACATGGCGCGGTGCCACCCGGACAGCCAAGAATCAATCTAAATTCTGACTTCAATCCATTGACACAGTCATTCACTAGAACAAAGATCAGGAATGTTCCCAATACACTATTCTGTGACATCCTATATTAACTTTTACCTCTTTTGATATTGCATTTCCCACTCTTACACTTTGTTTTCTACCTTTTAAGAATTCTTCGATCCAGCAAGTCACTTTTCAATCCCCACCTATTGTTTTTATCTTATCTGCAATCATTTCACGGCTCACTCCATCAAATTCTTTGGAGAGATCCAGTGCTACACTGTCAGCCTGGCCTCCCTTGTTTATTACAGATGCAATATCTCGCATGTAGCCCACTAAGATTGACATGAGTGTTATTTTCTAAATCCATGTTGCTTTTTTGCAAAATAATTCCTTATGTCACAGACACTGGTTATGTGGTTGCATACCAATCTCTCCATCAACTTTCCCACCATTGATATCAGACTAATAGGCCTGTTATTTGCAACTCTATTTGTCTCACCTCCTTTATGGATTGGTACTACTATGGCACTTTTCCAGTTCCTTTTGTAAGCAGCAAGCCTCCAAACTCAATCTAAATAATATTATTAGATAAGGTACAATGTTATATACAGTAAAGCTGATGTAATATTATCTACACCAGCTCCTTAATGCTTTTTTTTTTTTAGCTTTATTAATTTTTCCACAATATGCTCATCATTTATTTTCAGTTTTTTAATCTGCTCATTATTAATTATGTAGAGAAGCTCTGCCTCTGATTTTTCCCATACTGTACCAGAATGATATTCTCTAATGGTCATATGAGAACAAATACTTAGTATCTCTGTCTTTTCAAAATACACAATAACGTCTTCTTCACCCTTGCCCACAACTGTCCGTATACCTTTCCTTCTAATCAGTTTTCTAATACAGCTACAGAAATTCCTAGATTCATCACCCCATGGCCCCCCTGCAACTATAGCATTTTTCATAAACTCATCTTTAGTTCACTCTTTGCTGATATTTATTCCTTGTTTAGTATATTCAGCAATGGTCTTTTGATGCATTTCACAGTTCAACAGCAATAACATGGATAGATTTTATAAGATTTTTCTTGTCATTATTTTATCTTCACATTCACAGACTATCACTGCAATTTGTTGATGGAGACGTATTTATTTCAAAGTCCATGCTGTGCTATGTTGTTAATACACCATTAATAATAAAGGCTCAGGTATTCCTACTTTACTGAGTTCTATCCTCCAAGATTTCAGACATGTGGATATAACAGAAAAAGCAAAATAGGTTACATTTATAGATACAGAATCTCTCCCAGCATCTGGTGACCTTGTATGTGCTAGATTCTGTGAAACGACTGAAGTCAATCTTGGCAGACTGCCCCAACAGCACAGTGCACAGTCAACCAGTTTCTCCAATCTTCATGTACCACACATGGATTGTTTTATCAGTAGATGGTTCTATTTGATATTTTGTACAAAATTTCTTCTGCAATGTCACAACAAACTCACATTTAGTGAATCCAAATATGCAGTGTTATTTCTGTTCATCACTTAATGCCATCTTGTTTTGATTGCATTCTAATTGCTAAATCAGTCATTACGCCAATGGAACTTTATAAACTGAAACTTGGGAGAAATTCTGTACGTATAGATGTGACCATTTTTACTATATTTGTCATAGCTATTGCACAATGAGTATCCAAAATCCACCAGAGACGTATGAATCAACCTGTATTTGTTCTAGTCTGTTTGAAAGGAAAATGTTTCCATCCTTCTTTTTTTTGGTCCGATATCACCTATTGCTTCCTGTGGCTTACTGCTGCTAATTCTTTGCTAAATATTCATTCAGTTTTCACATTCTGCAGACATAAATAAAATAAAACATAATAATCAGGCACACAAAGAATAAAATTTAGTGAAGTTGTACTAACCATCCGCTTGCGAACCATTCTTTTTTTTTGTTTTTTTGTTAAAATATTTTGTATTGATAGCTTTGTAAAACTTGTAATGGTGAATTGAAAAGTTAAAAATACAATGAGCAGACTTAGATGTTTATCTCTGAAACCATTAACTGTTTTGCCTGTATACTGCTGCCAGAATAAAATACGATAACCACCTTTCTGCGTTTATACACTGTTAGAAAAAAGAAAAAAACATTTAGATCACGTCTCAACAGAATAATCAGAAAACAAAACAGATAATGAAAGTTAAGTAAAACTTCAGTCAGCTGGCTAAATTAAAATAAACATTTAGTACAGGAATAACACATCCTGATATGTGTATCCATTCAGCCGACATCATGCATAACCTTTTCTACCAGCATACGTTCAGAAAATATTTAATTTATTTTTGAGCTTCATTAACATGAGATTCCTAAACTGTCATATACTTTTCCTTAATAAATAATGGAGACCTCTCCAAGAGAACTTACAAAAATTAAACAAAATATGACCATAGAAAGTTTTGAGGTTAGGATCAGATTTACATTTCCTGCTCCAATGCCAGGTCAAGTAGACTCAGAAGACAAGCCACAATTAAGCAAGATCCTAAGTTTTCAAACTAAGAAAAGCCTATCGGTAGTTTTTGTGTGATGTCATAGTAAACAGACACAGAATATGGTCCACCGGAGATTCATATACAAGAAAACGGATAGAAGAACAATGTATCAAAAACACGAAACTGCAGCAATAGTAAATCTCTATTAAAAGCCCTAGATTATAATTCCCTTTTCCACATCAAGGGAGAGAATCCTGCCAGCTTGTCATGGGTGAAGAGTGAAGTTGAATGGGTGTAGTTCTGGTAATTTTGGTATTTTGTTTGTGCTAGCTACATCAATTTCTTCCTAATCAGCTCAACTTACTGCCCACTTTACACAGCCTTACATAAGTACTGGTAATGTCATAGTTTTATAAAATTTTAAGAGTGTATATTTTTGTGACTTCCCTCTTAAGGCACCACAAATTCTGTAAAAATACTTCTTTTTTTTTCGCAAGATTAGTTAGAATTATTTACTTGCTGTGATATTTTATGTCAATTGTTATTTTGCATCTCATGTTCTACTTTCCTTTAAAAAAGATGCTGTCTTAGTTTTGTGTCAGAGATTTTCATATAACACAATATTGTAATTTCATTGAATTTGTCAACAGATATTTGAAAATGTATCTCCACTTTCAAAAAATATCCTGATCAATAGCAAAGGAAATCCTATGTAGGACATGCAGAGTCTCCAATTGTGAAGTTTTTGTATAAAATATCTTGTCACTATTGTACGAACTGTTAATATTTTACAAAGGGTAGGTGTCATGGGATAGCCACATTTAAGAGCTTAATCTGTTTGTATTGTATCAATCTCCAACATTGTCCACCCACTCCACAGTTGCATAACAAAGGCTCTATATAACTAACCGTTTTCTGAAAAGCCTTTTTTTTTTTTTTTTTTTTTTTTTTAAAAAAAACACAGTTTTCACCATATTTTCTAGGCACTCTGTCAAATGCTTTTGATAAATAATATGCATGCTGCTAAATTAAAGTCTTGTCTCTTTTGAATTATCTATTTCACCGTAAATATGTAATCTGCGCCAGTCATCCTTTATGAAAGCCACATTGTTCTCTTTATGCGTGTCCACTATTTACTTATTGCACATTGGACCTGATCATCCTTAAACATATTATTGCTACTTTTAAAAATGTCAGATATTAATTTTCATACATATTTTACCACACAACTCACCTACAAGATTCCCGCATGCATTCTGGATTCAGGCAACGAAAAACTTTATCTTCTTCTGGAGGAATTGAAGCAAAATCACAGAATGGGCAGCTTTCTAAACCAGGAATTCCGGCAGCTTTAACTTCTTCTATTTGCTTTCTTTGGAGCATTCTTGAAAAAATTGAAGGCTTGAGAACTCTCTAGAATAAAGAGAAACCAAAATAAAGATTGAAAACGGAAGTAAATATTCTAACTGAATTAATACCGTTACTAGGGTTATATTTTTGTATCTTTTTCGTTCGTATTTCAAGATCCATGCAGCTTTAGTTTACAATCAGAATCCTAGGCAGTGAAGTTGCCTATTATTGTTATTTTATCAAAGTTATATTTTTTGTAATAACTTTGTTATAAATCAGTCACTACACAACTTACTAATTTTTTAAATAAGAATAAGGAGCTGTTGAAGATATGACAAGGAAAAAACATAGGTGACCAATCCATGTAGTTAGGGATGATTTGGGGGAAAACATAAATTAATAATAATATTAGACAAAGGAAAGAAGAGGAGGCCAAATTATTCAGTTGAGGAAGACGACTCTTACATTTCCAGGAACACACATCAGACAGATATGGGATTTGTGGCTATGATTAAGTGTTTTGATAAACCCTCAGTACCATCATGTAAAGGAACACCAAATACTGTACATCATTGAAAAGGGGTCTCTTGCAGCCTGCAAATTTATATTGGTTTAATTGATGTAGTTTCCATTGGTAGGAACAGTTATTCTCACCATGGATTCCATGTAAATTTTCACTCTTTAATGTTGATAAAATAAGAGGATTTCAGTCAAACTTTGGTGTAAATAAAGTAAATATATAAAGATGCTAAAACACTCTTCTAATCAAAATTTATCCACACTAGAAATTGTAACTGTCATGGTAAGTACCTACTCCAAATCAATGAATCAAACTCTAAAGAACAAAATGTAACAGGATTTTTAGTAAAATCAATTAAATTACCTAATGCTTAGAAGATTTCAGGAAGTTTGACATAGACATCTTACATTTTTCTGAACATTTTTTGCCTGACACAGGAATTACTCAATTGTCCACTGTTCAGTGTCAATGGAAAACTAAAAACCAAAGAGTTTAAAATTCCTTGGTTATCAAATAGATGAAAAATTCAGTAGGCAAGAACATATCATATTACTATTGAAGAAGGGATGTAGTGCCATCTCTGCAATAAGAACACTTTCTCAAATAGAAGATCTGGAATTTACTTAACAGGTGTATTACTATTATTTTCATTCAGTCATGTTGCATGGCATAATTTTTGAGGAGACTCTTCACAAAGTAAAAACATTGCAATAAAGCAGTAAAGAGCTGTTAGGGTGAAACAAAGAACTTCTTGCAGACAACTCTCTATAAAACTCAACATTCTTGCAATGACTTCTCAGAATATATTTTCCGACATGTTTTACCATACAACAATTTAAATTGTTTACAAATTCACTAGTACAATTTTTTTTATTAAAATAACTTGTCAAAAAACTATGATATGTACAAAGCAAAAATGTTATTGTTACTAACACAAAGAGGAGTTAATTATTGTGACACTCATCTGTTTAACACTTTCTTACGGGCTATATGAAATACAGGGAAATTTATAAATATAATTATATATTTATATAAAAGTACTTGAAATTAAACACAAATATTTTTTGAAATTTTTATTGGAACTCTAAGTACTAATTACAAAACAGATACAAATTTGTATCACAGGATGAACAAAAATAGCAACTGAAATGAATTATATTGATATTAGTATCAAATGCTCCCCTTATGATATTCAACAAAAAAAAATTGTTCCCCTTTCATACACAAAAATACATTACAGTGGGAACATTTGGAATAAGGTTTAGACCATCTTCTTTATACTTCATATCTTCCTCCATTTTTTACAAATAAAGGCCAGTGTATACCTGTGTTACTCAATCTTATGTCTCTTGTTGTGGGATAGTCTGATTTGCATTGTTTGAATGGGCTTGGGCTTGGCAGAATATCTGTATATGAAACTAACTTCTTATTGATATCCTTCACAGCCATCGCGCCTTTTCAACTGATCTTCTGAAATCTCTTACAGACTTTAAAAATATATACATGTCGGATCTGGAGTATGGGGCTGCTAGAGGGCACCACAGATGCAGTGTGCACCGAGCAGTGCCACAGACGCAGTGAGCAGCGCCACAGCGACATCTATGAGAGGCTACTTAAAGGCGGCGCACAGCACACGGAGGTCTCTTCCTGCCCGACCGCCGAGGCGACATCACTCCGCTATCTCGACGATGCATACTCCAGTTTACCAAGTTATGGCCACACTCTTCAAATTCGCAAGGAGGAAACACAAAGACGCTAAGCGAGCAACAGGACGAGGAAATCTGCGAACAGGGAAAGTGTACCTACAGACCTTTGATTTAGACCTACAGTACAGGGAAGGAAAACGAAAGGCACATGTTTACTTCCGAACCAGGAACACAGCTGCGCTGGTGTTAACAAAAACTGCCCCTACATGCCACAGGAAACCAACTTTGTTAGACAGTTGGCTACCCGCCGAGTAAAACACCCGAAAGTCTAAAAAGTTTATGACGATATGCGTCCGAAAATCTCTGCAGCAAGCACGACACAAAAGTGTTTCCACAATAATACAAAAAACCACAAACGAATAATTCAAAAACCAAACAGCAATTGATCATTGCCTTCCCTACCATCAAGCGGTACATGGTTTTCTCACATTTCATTTCTGCACTCCAGAATCTCCGGCACAAAGGTAAAATTCAGCAATATAACGCATGCACTACTTCTCGTTGAGTCTTCAGCATCTTTATTAATTTTTCAGCAGTAGCAGTTCATGTCGAACTAAAACATCTGGTCATTAATAGCGCCTAGAGCGAAACTTTAGCAAGACACTAACAGGAGCAAAGTGCTTCTTTTTCAAAAAATGCTACCAACACGACGCAATATAGAACCATGGTTTAATCAAACTCTCTTAAAAGGAAAACAAACTTTTCAGTCCATGTTTGACCTTGCCATCAAAATATAACAATTTCCAAGGACTTCACTGCTACGAATGAAATCTTAAAATTTCTTTGATACCAACACCATAATTTGTATGGGACCTCACCATGAAGAGTAAATTCTGTAACTTGTATGGGATCTCACCATGAAGAGTAAATTCTGTAATTTGCATGGGACCTTGGCATTAAGAGTAAATGTTGTTACATTGTATCGGACCTCGCCTCGAAGAATAAATGTTGTTATATTGTATCGGACCTCGCCTTGAAGAATAAATGTTATTACATTGTATCGGACCTCGCCATGAAGAGCAAATTTTATGATTTTATTTGGACCTCACCTTGAAGAATAAATTTTATGATTTATTTGGACCTCGCCTTGAAGAGTGAATTTTGTAATCTGGCACCATGAAACTTTACTGTCATCAGACATCACTACAAGAAAGTCTATGGATGGTCCTATCAGAAAATTTCGTTCTTTTGTGAGGCTTGGAAAGAAATTTGTTAACGTTAGTGTCCAGAAAACACTTTTCAAATTTCCCTGGGACCTCGCCAGGAAGAAAATGAGTTTCTAAAAACTTGCTTGATGTTAAGAAGATAGAACATTTTTTTCCTGTTAAATCGGAAAGGCATATATTAAACCTGGATTATCTTAGTTTTTTTCCTCATTACTTCGATAATGTCATTCAACAAAATTGTTCTTTAAGTCAGGATAGCCAAACATACTGCGATTAACCATCTTTTGTTCACAGAATCTTCACACATTCGATGGATGCTGTGATGAGGAGACGGCCGTGAAACAACGCCAAACCAGCCTCACCAAGCAACCAGACAACCGTGACGGATCCTACAAACCCTTCCGGGATCACAAGAAAAGCAACAGAGCATTCTTGAAGACTCCATTGCAACAACCAACTACCAGCCTGATTTCGGTTTCCATGGTTTCCCGAAATCACTCCAGGCGAATACCAGGATGATTCCACCCTAAGGAAATGGCCGATCATCATTTTTTTTTTAATTTCTAGCTCCAACAAGTCACACCCAGGGTCTATTAGCGACAGCCAGGGACGGCTGTCTCAGCAGGATGGCCGTGTCGGATCTGGAGTATGGGGCTAGATGCTAGAGGGCGCCACAGATGCAGCGTGCAGTGAGCAGCGCCATAGACGCAGCGAGCAGCGCCACAGCGACATCTACGAGGGGCTACTTAAAGGCAGCGCACAGCACACGGAGGTCTCTTCCTGCTTGACCGCCGAGGCGACATCACTCCGCTATCTGTCATTGTGTATTGTGAGACTGAGTCTAATAAACCAGATCCTTGTATCCGCTGTGTTCTCACAGTTACTCTCCACTGTCCGAGGGATATCCACAGCCTACCTTCACTGACGAGCCATCTGCCTCTAACCGGGTACTCCATTCAACCCGCCCGATTCCTGATCTTTCCCGAATGGATTCGACATATATATATAGTAAAAATGAAATCAAGACACTAAGTAGCGGAAAGGAATCAAATTAGGATAGGGAAATGAGCCACCACTTACCTATAGATGATGGATGTGGGGCGCGAACACACAGAAAAGACACAAACACAAATAATAAAGCAATTTTCGGGATAAACCCTTTGTCAATGGAGAACATTATGAGGGGTAAGAGACTGGATATTTATCTGTGCTTGGGTATTAGCTCTGATTCACTGCCCCTTTACTTTTCTGATGTTTGAATTTACCCCCACCATTTTCCCGACTGGCGGTCTTTCTGTGAGGCAGTCTCCAACTGCGCCCACCCCTCATAATGTTCTCCCGTTGACGAAGGGTTATCCCAAAAATTACTTTATTATTTGTGTTCGTGTCTTTTCTGCCATTTATGTTATAGGCATTGACTAATACAATATCCAGAACTCCCTAAAACAATATGTGCCACCATTTCGGTGATTTTCTGTTAGAATTGTACAAAGCCATCAGCTAATCAGCAGTATTAACCCCACCCATGAATGTATTGTAGTCCTTGGTGACTCTTGGGAATAAAACTGTCGAATTCAACCTAGCTCTTTCTTCGCATGTAACCAGCAGCATAACGATAGGGTGGCAGGTCGGGCAAAATGCCTCAGATCCCCCTGCCAGAGGGAGTCCCTAATGACTGGCCAGAGGGGCCCTCCAGCATGAGAGAGGGCCCCATCCATTGAATCTGCCATGGGCATTATAGTTAATAGTTATGCCACTGCATGTAAAAATAGTTTTATAACTGCCATACATTTTTTTTTATCATTCCATTCCCAGTAGCCAGTGTCTAGGTTTGAAAATCTATGATCACATTCTCCTCTTTTTAGTTTGCTATCAGCAGCAAAGATTTAGTAAGCCCCTTGTGGTTGAGACTGTCCCACTATCAAAATTTCATTCAGTTTTCCCAATAATGAAACAGATGAAAAATAATTATCAAAATAGATAACATTGTCACTGTTACATTCTTGTTTAGTCAATTTTAAAACCACTCTGTCACCTAATGACTAAACTGAGAACTTTGCAGTCATTTCTTAATCTTTGCCTTGATAAATTATAAACTTCAAAGAGAAGAGCCTCAATCAGAGTGTAGTTCATAGAAATATCCATTTGAAAATATCTAAAACAATAATGAAACCAACTATATACTCACCAACTCTATTTACCAATAATTTGTAGAAAAGTAACCAGAAGTCCCTGAGGTTACTTATTAGTCTTCATTGATTTTTCTTGATTATTTAGTAAAGAAACTAAAAACACACATTTTATACATAAAATATATGAGTATATGGTTAAATGTTCAAAGCAGAAGAGTCCTAACAGAAATTTACACTTACCTAATAAATTCTCATCTAAAACAGCATCATAATGTATTACTTGTTACTCTTAGTAATACAGTGCCAAGCCATAACTTGGGAAATTCACTGCTCGGCAGTTTCAGGTAGTATTTAAAAATAAATGCTGTCATTGTCTGATGTAATGGTACAATAATGGATCAACAGGCTCAACAATGCAGTGCACAATGGTATTTTCAATGGTGATAAACATAATGGTACTAATTAGTACCTTCAGGAAGGAAAGGTTTCATGACCTTCCTAGAGATATAAAAAGTTTTTAGATAATTATCTTGTCTTTAAAGAATAACTGTAGGATTATGTTATTGGCAACTTCTATCCCATCTAAACAATTAAATGTATCTACTTATATACCTTCAGCAAAATCCAACTGTAAAAAATATTATTATTAATTTACTTGCTTGTAACATATAATAATTTTTTGCAATGATTATTATTTGCTAAGGAGTGAAAACAAATTACAAATAAGGATAAGGAACTTAAAATAAGATTATGATTGTGCAATGTGAATACACATGATAAACCATAACAACAATGAAATTTTAGGGTCTTAGCCCTTCATGAACAAAATAACATTGGTGAGGGTGGGTGCTGTAAGAGACTGCCTCACATAGTGACTGCTGAGCAAGGCATATGTTGGGAGTTCATTCAAACAGGGAAAGGAAAAAAGGGGGGTAGTGAAATGAAGTTGATACATGAGCACTGCAAAATATCAAAGCTAATGACTGGCGGGCAAAATGAGCAGATGGCAAAATAATATAAAATTTAAAAATGTAAATATAAACAAACAAAAATAAATTAAAAAGAACATTAAACCAAGTTAAATGTCATCTCTGGTAAACTATCCTAAACATGCCCCCTCCCCCTTCCCCCCCCCCCAAAAAAAAAAAAACAACACACGTCCAGTTTTGGTCACATGGTACTTCGCAGGCATCGAATCCATCAATAAAATCCTTTGGCAAGGTTATGATTTCTTGCTAAACCTGCCTGAAAAGGAGATCCTTCTTCTGCAAAATTCTCCCTGCCCCACCCAGAACTTTATTCAGCAGACATCCTAACCACAGTAAACTCAAAGTCCACAAACATGGTATCCTTCATCCTATCAGACAGTGCCAAGATTTTTTCCCATGAAATGGACTCTGTTGTAAGATGCACACGATGCCTCCACCACCTTCACCAAACCTGTCATTGGAGAAAGCCGTTCCCTCATAGGACATGCCACCTGTGAAACCTACCATATAATTTACTAGCTAACCTGCAGGAACTGCTTGGCTCCCTACATAGGTTTGTCTACCAATCCACTAGTCATAAGAATAAATAATCACCAACAGATCCAAATCCAAAACACCCAGTAGCTGTACATGCTATCTCCAATGATACCAATAATTTTAATTCTTGCTTATTGCTGTCTGTTCTATAAAAGTCCTCCTGAACAGCAGCAGCTTCTCTGACCTCAGAAGATAGGAGCTTTCCGACCAGTACAAACTGGGCACTAGGTGCTATCATGGTCTCAATTCAAAATATTCATTACTCCATCCTCCACTCGTTTCCACCCCCACTACCAAACTTTTCTTAACTTCTTAGATTCTTTGTTTAAAGTTTATATCTAATACAGGGTGGCCACAAGGTAATGATTTAAAAATTCCCTGATATTTCCAGGTTCTCCAGAGAAATTTGCCATATTTTTCCCTGATTTAGAAACTTTATTTACATGGTAAAGATATTTAAAGTTTTAATTAGATTTTGATTCTAAATAATTAAATCTGGTATAAAACTAAAAAAAATTAGAAAAAGAAACATGTTTAAGAATGTTTATTTGAAAATTTTAAAACTAATTTTGTAATCTTATGAAGCATAATTACAAAATGAGTAGCACAAAAA
The DNA here is from genome assembly GCA_031002005.1 of Vandiemenella viatica. Taxonomy (NCBI): domain Eukaryota; kingdom Metazoa; phylum Arthropoda; class Insecta; order Orthoptera; family Morabidae; genus Vandiemenella; species Vandiemenella viatica. Next base: position 244,651,627 of record JARYHS010013630.1, read on the forward strand.
TAAGATAGGTCAAATGACTAATATGAACTTAAACTAATTAGTAATCTTTCAATATTTGGTGGATAAAGTAATTAAGATTTTTAAATTGTTCATCAGTAACTTGACTCAGTCAACAGCTTAGCTTTATTATGCCTTTTTTCTTTTCATCTTCTGGTTCAGTTATTGTAGTTTTTTTTGTTCCATTTTCAATTTCTTCTGTTGCCGAGTTAACACTTTCGCGTAAGTTTCCGTGTGTCTACACAAGATAGCATGAACACGAGTTTGTATAAACAATGCAATCATGTTGGTTCACTTTCTGTGGTTGCTTGCCTGTGCCGCTCGCCTTGGCAGCGGTTTATTTGGAGCAAGTCAAAGGCACGAGCACGATGTTTATACTGTGACATAGATTCAGCATTTGAAAGAGCTCTGAATGATGCAAAACTTTATAAATCCTATCTATTTAGGATCTTACATATTATGTTGTTCCTGCTTATATCATTAATACAAAAAAGTTATAAAGCCGTATAATTATCGCTATTCACATTTTTGTTGGCATTGGTATATTGAATCTAGGCTTTTGTTTTGATATTAAAGTTTCAATTTTTCTCAGAAGTAGTTCAAAACCAGCTTGTGACATTCTACAGGACTTCGAAGACTCTCCACAAATTCAATTTTTTGGGACATCTGTTTCAAACTTTGCTTGAAATGGTAAAACTGTTTAGTGAAACATAAATACATCTTTATATACTTACTCCTCTACGATTGCTGATTTATTCAGTAACAAATATAACTTCTGAGTTTACATGATTTAGATGTCATCCACCTTTTTTAAAAAAATAATTTCAAATGCTGAGTTCCAGAGAGAGTTCATGTTAATGCTCGCGCACGAACATCTCGTCGTCATATCTCGATGAGGCGCGAGACGAGATGCATATTGTAAATGCGGTATTTGTTGGCTATTTTATGTCAAAAATATATAAGCTGAATTATTTAATGCAAAAGTTCAATATTAAAATAAATTATCAAAAAATTATCAAATTTTGGGTTGTTGCAATTAAAATTCCCTGATAATTTTTTAAATTACTTGAATTCCCTGATATTTCCATGATATTTCAAGGTGGCTTTAAATTCCCTGATAATTCCATATTTTCCAGGTTTTCCAGGTCTGTGGCCACCCTGAATTATACATATTTACACAGCTAAGATTTTATATTGTACTAGCTGTTACCCGCGACTTCGTACGCGTGGACTTGGAGTTTCATTGCCAGAATTGGATATAGAAAACTGTTGATTTGTCCCAAACAACACCGAGTCGACATAATATGATGGAAAGCCATCATTGTATCATCCTATCGTCTAATCTGTCTTATGAAGAGAATCAATTTACAACATATTTAAAAACAGAAAAATAAGCGAAGGTACAGGGATGTGTGTGTGTGTGGGGGGGGGGGGGAGGGGGGGTTAACTGATGGCAGCTTTATTTCAGCTTGGTTTTTTTCTTCTTTATTCAACATGAGCATCTGAATCTTATAATCTAATAGCAGCACTTTGTCTTCTAGACCTGCACCTTAGGCCAGGTTTACGTCCGTAAGGCATGTCAAAAAGGAAGACAAATTGGTGCCAGAAACTTTCATACAGACACAAATGAATAGTACAGTGCAGAGCAAATTGACTTCTATACTAAATAATAAGTTTTGTTTCTTATCAAAATTTATTAACAAATCAAACACTAACAGACTGCGCGACCTGAGCAACCAACGTAACATTACAGACTAACACACGAATCTGTCTGTCTTTCATCATACGATAAGTTCTTAAAATTTCGTGACTAAAACTGTTATTCATACCGAAAAAATGCCCTGTGTCCTTCCTACATTATTTCATTGTTAAATTCCATCAATATTGATATAGCCATTTAGTCGTCAAAACGTAACAAAAAGACAGAAACTTACTTCCACAATTATAATATAATAGCTGGTACCCACAACTTCGTTCGTGATTGTAAAGTATTCATATTGACAGCTGTAGACATCTAACCACCATAGTGCACGATTGGAGACTCGATACTATTACCACACACAAATACCAGTCTTCTGCTCTATGTAGTTCCGGCAGCAAAGTAAAATTTACGGATACACACAAGTCTTTGGATGAAATACGAAAATATTCATGATCGGACATTTTCAAACACCATATCTCACACACTCCCACAGTTACCGAATTTCGGCCAACGTTGTGATCGATGGGTGACTCTGTGTTACTACCATACAAAAACGCCGGTAATCTGCGATTGATAGTTTTCACTCAAAAGTGATACACCGTGACACATGCGTCTTTGGCAGAAATATGAAATTGCCGCAGGTCGACCATTTTCATCCCCCATATCTTCCACACCCCCATAGCTACAGACATCTAACAACCATAGTGCACGACAACAGACACGATTCTACCACCACACATAAACACCAATGCTCTATGCTATGTAGTCGTGGCAGAAAAGAGAAATCTGCGGAGACCCATGAATTTCGTCGAAATACGAAAATATCCTTGGTCGGCCACTTACAATCACCATATATCCCACACAACCACAGTTTCTGAAATTCGGCCGCTGTTGTGATCGAAAGGTGACTCTGTTTTACTACCACACACAAACGCCAGAGATCTGTGATCGATAGTTTTCGCTGAAAAGTGATACACCATGATACTTTTGTCTTTGGCAGAAGTATGAAATTGCCACAGGTCGATCACGTTCAACCCCCATATCTCCCACACCCCTATAGCTACCGACATCTAACAACCATAGTGCACTACATGAGATACGATTCTACTACCAAACACAAACACCAATGCTCTATGCTATGTAGTTGTGGCAGAAAAGTGACATATGCGGAAACAGTCAAAATACGAAAATATACTTGGTCGGCCACTTACAACCACCATATCTACCACAGTACCACAGTTTCTGAAAATCGGCCGCTGTTGTGATCGAAAGGTGACTCTGTGCTACTACTACACACAAACGCCAGTTATCTGTGATCTATAGTTTTCGCTGAAAAGTGATACACCATGACACTTTTGTCTTTGGCAGAAGTATGAAATTGCCACAGGTCGATCAATTTCAACCCCCATATCTCCCACACCCCCATAGCTACCGACATCTAACAACCATAGTGCACTACATGAGATACGATTTTACTACCAAACACAAACACCAATGCTCTATGCTATGTAGTTGTGGCAGAAAAGTGACATATGCGGAGACAGTCGAAATACGAAAATATCCTTGGTCGGCCACTTACAACCACCATATCTACCACAGTACCACAGTTTCTGAAAATAGGCCGCTGTTGTGATCGAAAGGTGACTCTGTGCTACTACTACACACAAACGCCAGTTATCTGTGATCTATAGTTTTCGCTGAAAAGTGATACACCATGACACTTTTGTCTTTGGCAGAAGTATGAAATTGCCACAGGTCGACCACTTTCAACCCCCATATCTCCCACACCCCCATAGCTACCGACATCTAACAACCATAGTGCACTACATGAGATACTATTCTACTACCAAACACAAACACCAATGCTCTATGCTATGTAGTTGTGGCAGAAAAGTGACGTATGCGGAGACAGTCGAAATACGAAAACATCCTTGGTCGGCCACTTTCAACGACCATATCTACCACAGTACCACAGTTTCTGAAAATCGGCCGCTGTTGTGATTGTAAGGTGACTCTGTGCTGCTACTACTACACACAAACGCCAGTTATCTGTGATCTATAGTTTTCGCTGAAAAGTGATACACCATGATACTTTTGTCTTTGGCAGAAGTATGAAATTGCCACAGGTCGATCACTTTCAACCCCCATATCTCCCACACCCCCATAGCTACCGACATCTAACAACCATAGTGCAATACATGAGATACGATTCTACTACCCAACACAAACACCAATGCTCTATGCTATGTAGTTGTGGCAAAAAAGTGACATATGCGGAGACAGTCGAAATACAAAAATATCCTTGGTCGGCCACTTACATCCACCATATCTACCACAGTACCACAGTTTCTGAAAATCGGCCGCTGTTGTGATCGAAAGGTGACTCTGTGCTACTACTACACACAAACGCCAGTTATCTGTGATCTATAGTTTTCGCTGAAAAGTGATACACCATGACACTTTTGTCTTTGGCAGAAGTATGAAATTGCCACAGGTCGACCACTTTCTACCACCATATCTCCCACACCCCCATAGCTACCGACATCTAACAACCATAGTGCATGACAGGAAAGACGATTCTACTACCACACACAAACACCAAAGGTCTATGTTATGTAGTTGTGGCAGGAAAGAGAAGTATACGGAGATACGAATTTTTGGTCGAAATATGAACACGCAATGCACTGACCAACTTTAATCATTATATCTCCCACATCCCCACAGCTATCACCATTCGGCCAACGTTGTGCACGACAGGAAACTCCATGCTACTTCCACCCACAAACATCAGTGATCTGTGCTAGGTAGTGTTGGCTGAAAAGTGAAATATAGGAAAAAAACACGTCTATTTTTATATATATATAAGATTATTTTGCCGTCTATTCCTTCACCCACTAGTGATCACTACATCTTCTTCCTGTCTTCTGTGCAAATTTACCACAGGATGTTCCTTACCTAACAGTCACATTGTGAGGCAATCTCTGACAGTACCCACCCTCCACAATGTTCCAGCTGTTGATGGAAGATTAAGACGCAAAACTGTCTTTTGTGTTCATGTTTGTAACACGACTTCACACTGCACAGTCATCTTCTTAAGGTAAGTGGTGTTTTATTTCCCCATCCTTTTCATTCCTATCCTTTGCAATTCATATATATATATATTATTAGAAAATAAAAGTGCGGAAGTGGATATATATTTGGATAGGAGAAAAACCACCGCTTACCATAGAAGAGGATTCCTGTAGCGTCGAGACATGGAAAAAACACTTACACACATAGAATAAAATTCTTGAGCCTATAACCTTTCTTCAGTAGTAGTGAGATGGCTGCAGGTTGGAAGCTGGCAGCCAACTGAGTAAGACCACAAAGCCGGTAGCTCATGGTGGGGGAAAAACAACATGGCGGGAATTGAGGGTGGGGGTAGAAAGGCATACACTAGAAAATAATAAATAATCTAGTATATAATTTCCTAAGCTCACTCACTCACTTACCTCAATACCTATTGGCTGGAGACTGGTTTCATGTGTCAGCTTTCGCTCGCTAAACGGTGACCACAGATACCATTAGAAGAAATTCGTGGTTATGTCCACAATTTAATAGCTAAGCAACTGCTAGCAAATTAACTGCCAAAATACATTCATTAAGTTTGCTTTTCGTAGTGTTTCATAGTTAAAAAAATATTGATAAATTTTGCGGCTTGAAAAAACATGAATCTGCTTTTCAGTAACATGTTGCTATGAAAGCAACTTTAAAAAAAAAAATACTTTAAAAAAATTAAATTACCTATGGTCTCTGCTGTAAACACGAATGCCATCTGTCATTCTGGCTTAGGATAAATTTCAATTTAATTAAAACTCTCACTAATGTTGTTGCTTGAGTAAAGTTTATGCATTATAGTTTATTTGCTTTTTAGGTATTTTACTGACCACTTTTGTTAATGATCTTTGTTAATGTTAACTGTGAGTTATTATTTGGACATCTGACCAAATATGTTACAGAATCAACTATTAAGGCAATTCATTTCTTTGAAGTTGCTCAACTGTTTAATAATATGGAATGTGTATTAAGTTCTCTGGCCATTACAGATACTATGACCAATGATTATATTATGAGTGTTTGCCCAGTATTAAAAATAATAATTTTTTTAAAAAACACGATGCTTTCGAAGCAAATGGGATTTTTTTTTTAAAAATTTTGCAGAATAAACTTTAAGGGTCAAATACAAGTCAAGTTTGTATTTAAGCAATTATACGATTGCACTATCGTCCCTCCTAATTTTTATACCTACCTCAATTGATGCTTCAGAGTTCTTCAAGCTCAAGAGATTTCATTCACCCTGGAACACAGGTCAGATTCATATTTGGTCAAATCAGGTCAACCGGTCATAATATTTCTTCCTAGAAACTGGAACTATTCTAGAAACGTGACGATACGCAAAATGGTCACAGTAATAAACTTGTCCATAGGGACCCGTTGTGGAAGCACGGTAGACATCAGGCTGATGGTCCTAAATTACCTATTAAGTAATGGATGAATGTGCAAAAAACTAAGAAATATGTGAAATAAAAATATTTGGAAATTTAAATTTAAGCAAAATTCGAAGTTACAAACTACAAAAAGATAGACGCTGGTGAGCAATGGTCCTGTGGGAAAAGGTAGGAGGTGAGGGGGATAGGTGGGAGGAAAATTGGTGCTATCTTAAATTTAGTCCTGCTGGTTGTCTGGTACCCAGTTGGTACTGATAAGCCAGTTCCCACCTTCTGAGTTCCGAAATGCTGCTTTTGTCCGAGAGGATTCTGATGATTCGGACCACAAAATGTGCTGAGATTGTTGGTGCCATGAGTGGTGGCATGATAAGATACAGGGTGGTCAGGGTTCCGGGTGAATATCATTTGTGTCTCCAATCATTGTGATGGGCAGTGGATTTGTTGCCAGACGAATGTAGGAGACTGGGCAATGGTTACAGGTGAGTTGTTATATAATGTGGGAGGATACACACGTGGCAAGTCATGTGATGGGGAAGCTTTCCCCAGTTACGCGGTTGGCAAAGGTGGTGGAAGGCTGCTTCTGGGTGGGTGAGAGAGGATTTTTGGAATGATGTTTCTCATCTCAAGGCAGGCTTGAAGGAAGTCGTAATCTTGTCACAAGACTCGGTTGATGGACTCCAAACCTGGGAAGTATCGGGTGATCAAAACGGTGCTATGGTTCGTTTTAAAGGGTTGTGGGCTGTTGATATTGACATGGCCCATAAAACTTGTTTGTGAACTAAATCTGGTGGGTAATTAGGGCTTCAGAGATGTTGCTAGCATTCTGTTAAAGGGCCTGTTCATTGGAAAATATGTGACTCCCCCGAATGCCAAGGCTATAGAGGAGGAAGCGTTTGATGTGATGAAGGTGGCAGCTATCATAATGAAGGTACTGTTGTAGGTTGGTGGGTTTGATATGGACAGACAAGTTGATGTAGCCATTCGTGAGGGATCCGTCAACATCCAGGGAAGTGGCATGTGTGTGGTAGTAAATCCACATTAATTTCAGAGTGCTGGCAGTATTGAGTGTATTGAGGAAACTGAGTAGGTTGTCTTCCCTGTGGGTCCAGATTATGAAAATGTCTTCAATGAATCTGGCCCACAAAAGGCATTTCAGATGGGCTTCATGGCAGTGCTGCTAACTTGGTGGTAAATTTTCCCATCAAATGAAAAAAAGTTGTTGTTTAGTATTAGCTCAGCTAGGGTGATCAAGAAGGATCTGGTGGGGAGCCCATTGGGGGGACACTGGTATAGAAATTATTCCACATGACAGTGGGGAATAATTGTATATAGCGAGGTCACATCAACCATCGTTAGGAACGAGTCAGGAGGAAGAGGTGTGGGTACCGTAGTCTGTTGAGAGAGGAAGTGTCGGGTGTCTTTGATGTGGGAGGGAAGCTGGCTGACAATGGGTTGTAGATGCCGGTCCACCAGGGCAGAGATATGCTCAGTTGGTGAGCCATATGCAGCAACTGTTGGGCATCATGGGTTGCCAGACTTATCAATTGTAAGATGTAGGTGTACGCGGCTTTTTTGGAGTGAGACAGAATGGGGAGTGAGGTCTTGATGTGTTCCACTACACTGTATATCTTATATCTTTAAACGTGCAATTCTTGTATATATATATATATATATATATATTTGGATCTCGGGAACGGCACTAACAATTTAGATGAAATTTCATATACAGATAACGTTTTGATTTTTAAGATTATCTAAATAGTGTTCCTCCCTGGAAAAAAAAAAAATTTTTTTTTTTTTTTTTTTTTTTACAAAATACGAATAATTTTTGTTCTTGGTATCTATAAAACGGCTCTAACGTCATCTCGTAGATGATTCAGGTACCAGGAAGCTAACTAATATTTTTCTCTCCCAGTTTCAAGGAACTTATATATTTAAACGAATATTTCTTGTATGCTAGCTGACTTGAGGGAATACTAGTGCTGAATGTTTAATTTTAAAACATTACAAAAGAAGATATTTAAAAATTGGCTTTGTCAGAAGTGATACTTATATTTACATAACTTCCTTGAAAAAATATTGAAAAAGTATTTATCATTAAAAACTACCAGTTGTATTGTAAAACATTTAAAAATTAGATACTGGCTTTGACAAATGCAATTTTTTCAACTTAAAAAATAAATTTCTATCGCCACGCGACCATTGAGTCTACCGTTTTATCTTTGGTTGTAGTAAACAATGCATAGGAATTAGGAAGCCTTTTACACTCTACTAGTTGACCCATGGGAATATTAGCACTTTGTGTAAAACATCTAAAAAGAAGATATTTAAAACTTGGCTATGTCAGAAGAGATACTTTATTTGATAAAAACTTCTTTGAAAATAATATTAGCAGTTATAACCTAATAGAAAATCGTCTCTACCAAGTTACTCGAACTTCACCCAGTGAAGACTCAACTAAATAAAATCCTGACGATTATTCACGATATTTATTTAACTGACTGCAGTTCTTAAGTAAGTAGGAAGGAAATATATTGAATTTATAACAAATATGGAGCGGTCTGGAAGCACAAATGTAATTAGTGGGGGAAGAAGGTGGTTACTGCACTAGCTCTTAAAAAATTTTGGCTACAATCCCAGGTTCAAATTCCGGTGGGAGCAAGAATTTTTCAGATATGTATTTAACCATTTGAACTACGGTGGTGCGTTCTGTGGTTGGGATTCTATGTTAAATTGTAGGTCCCAGAGAAAATGAACTGGCTGTCCTACCTCTGATAGAATTGCTTAATATGCTCACTTCTGTCCAATTTAAGACTATTATATGAGCAACTCTTGAAAATAGATAAAATGGAGGCTGCACCACTTTCAGAACCTCGGCGAAATTAACCTGCTGAAATTTGGTTTAGTTGATTCGTCATGTCCCCTTTACATTTTCCACTCCTGCATTGCGGAAAAATCGCTAGAAAAATTAAAAATGCCGAAATATGAGGCTGAGCAACTGCAAAAATAACAAAAAAATTATCGGTACAGAGATCATATCACAATAAACTGATTCGTTTCGTCATAGATTTCGTGGTTAGGTTGAAATATAGCCTGGATTTATATATATATTTATTTCCAGGCTAATGGATTTTGGGAAGGAGGTAAAGGGTAGGATTTTGAGGAGTAAGCAGAGAGATTGACTGTCAGCAAGGGGGCAGTCAGTGCTGACATCTGATAACTGAAGAAGGGCTTCTGCCACATAGTCACTGCGATTCATAACTGCTGTGGTTGAGCCCTTGCCCGCGGGTAGAATGATACGATCTGGGTAAGTCGAAAGTTGATTTCTGGCATGGGTTTCAGCTGGGCTGAGATTGCTGGTATTTGTCAAGGAGTTCAGAAAACTAGGAGAAACCAAACTGGTGGAAAATAATTACCCAAAAATTTGTATAGGATGCTTCTGGGGAAGAGGTGGTGTGTCAAGTGTGGATCATGGTTTGAATTTTTGGAGACTGGGTTCCAGATAGTCTTGAGGCCCAGGTGGACTGACATGAGTGGCAGAGTGGTACTGCCAACAGAGTGTTCATCAGTATGAAAGAGAGTCACGGACCAGGTTGACATGGTCAAATGTAGGTAAAAACGTAAGGCTTTGGAGAGTACAGAGAGTTGGGGTTTACATGGTGGTGAAGAGGACAGGTTCACAACTAACAGTTCAGATTTGCAAGTAGGGCTGGAGCGCAAAAAGCAAGGTGTGGGTTTCGAAGGAGGAGGTTGAGGTATGTTGAGCTATTGGGCAATGGACAGTTATATGAAATCAGGGGAGGCTGCAGTTTTGATTGGTGGATGAGTGGCTGGCAGGGAAGATATTGTCCCACTGCAAGTTGGGACTTCAATAATGTTGACAACTTGTGCAGATGGTTCTGGGCATGCCTACTACTGGAATTCACTGATTGTTGAAGAATCTGATTTATAAGTTGGATTACTTGTGGGGATGAGAACAGGAATATTTTGTGAAGGGATATGAGGTGTCTGGAGTGTTGGTTAGCCATATTGGTGTACAGTTGCAGGACAAGATGGGTGAGGGCCAAAGACTGTTTGTAGTGGAAGGCATGAATTTGTGGCGGGCACCAAAATATTGGCAGTTTGATGGTGAGACCATTTGGAGGAATATTCAAACAGAGACATCATTTTAGGAAATGGATATGCTACAGTAGTTTGACTAATTGGAAGGCTTGGTATCTATTTATCAACAGGGGAATGTTGGTGGAATTATTTGGGGGGGGGGGGGGGAGGGGAAGGAGAATATAGGTTGAGAAGTGTTAAGATCGACTTTCGTCACGGAAAATATGGTTGAAAAGCACAACTATGAAGTAGAGCAGTCCATGGATGGAATGATGATAGTCAATAAAAATGTTTAAATCATTGCAAATGTGGGTGCTTGGTCAATAGTGAGATTTGAAATGTTCGCCGAAGGAAGCGAGAGCGGTAAACGGATGAAGGCTAGGAATATGTATTAAGACGAGTTATTAGTCTCCATGTATAGCATGCTAGGGGTATAAGGGTTTGGGAGAGGCTACACTAGCCTTTTCCAACCAAATGTCAACCTCTCCTTCACGTGGTGCACCCTGTTTGCACGGACGAAGCTCTGGCGACTGAAAGAATCCCGATATCAGGAGTCACCCACTGCTTGCCAACAGCCTCCAAAAGGAGGGCGGAAGAGTGGGGATTGGTTCAGGGCACCCTCTTGCCCTTGGGGTTGGAAACGGACCCTAAAGGCGGATGAATCAGAAATGATCAACGGCATGGGGATGCAGAAGCAATGGGAAACCACTGCAAAAAGACCCAAAGGGTATCCCGAGGACATGTAATCCTCTCAAATTACATATATCATGATGGCTTCTTCATGGGTAAAATATTCCGGAGGTAAAATAGTCCCCCAATTGGATCTCCGGGTGGGGACTGCTCAGGGAGGACCCATAGAATGGATAGAAACATTCTACGAGTCGGAGCGTGGTATGTTTAGAAGTCTGATAGAGCAGGTAGGTTGGAAAACTTAAAAAGGGAGTTGGAACAACTTAAGTTAGATGTTGTTGGGATTAGTGAAATTAAATGGAAGGATGCACAGGATTTCTCGTCTGGGGAACACAGGATAATTAGCACACAAGCTCTCAATGGAGTCACTGGTGTAGGATTTGTAATGAACAAGAAAGTAGGGAAACGGGTGAGTTATTATGAACAGTTTAGTGACAGGATTATTTTGATGAGGTTAGAAACTAAGCCCATCCCCACCACATTAGTACAAATTTATATGCCAATATCACAGGAAGATGACGAAGAAATAGAAAAAATATACGCTGAAATTGAAGAATTAATCCAATATGTGAAGGGGGAGGAAAATCTAATAATCTTGGGTGATTGGAATGCAATAGTGGGAGAAGGAGAAGAGGGAACTACTGTAGGAAGTTTTGGTCTAGGAGAAAGAAATGAGTGAGGAAGCAGGTTGCTAGAATTTTGCGAAAGATATAAGCTAGTAGTGGCAAACACACTGTTTAAGAACCATGCAAGAAGAAAATACACCTGGAAACGTCCTGAGGATACAGGCAGATATCAGCTAGATTATATCATGGTCATACAGAGATTCAGGAGTCAAGTTCTAGACTGTAAAGCGTACCCAGGAGCAGACATAGACTCTGACCATAATTTGATAATAATGCAGGCTTAAAATTAAGTGAATAAGGAAGCAGTATAAGCAGAACAGACGGGATGTGAATAAACTGAAACAATATACCACAATTTGCAGAAATGGTAGACTTAGGTCTAAGAAGTAACACTGAAAGGATCTCAACCGAGGAAGAATGAAATGCATTAAAGGCCGAAATAATGAAAGCTGGTAAAGAAACATTAAGCTTTAGGAAACAAGCTGCCCGAAAACATTGGATCAGAGAAGAAATTTGGGATCTGATGGACCAGAGGAGAAGGTACAAAAATGCTCAGGATGAAGCAGGAAGAGAGCAGTACAGGCAATTTAGAAATCAAATAAATAGGAAATGCAAAAAAGCAAAAGAAAAATGACTACAAGAAAAGTGTGAAGAAGTAGAAAAGGAAATAGTCGTAGGTAAAGTAGATGTTGCCTACAGAAAGATCAAACAGAATTTTGGAGAAATGAAGAAAAGTGGTATGAACATTAAAGCTGCCAATGGGAAACCTCTTTTAAGCTCAGAAGATAGAGCTAACCGAAGAAAAGAATACACTGAGAAACTGTATGATGAGGATGACTTGAACAATAGTGTATTGGAAAAGGAAGGCGATGTCGACATTGATGAGTTAGGAGATCCTGTTTTGAGGACAGAATTTAATAAAGCTCTGAATGATTTGAAAGTAAATAAGGCAGTTGGAACAGATGAAATCGCTGCAGAACTTCTTAAATCCCTAGGAGAGGAAGGAATCGAAAGACTATTCAAGGTGATATCAAAAAGTTATGAAACAGGAGAAATTATAACTGATTTTAATAAAAATATCATCTTCA